>OZ010799.1:364033978-365234075 GCA_963932465.1 Maratus speciosus
GTTTTTCAATATTATAGCACCAAAAATTTAAATTAGTACAATCATAATTAGGCATTTTCACTAAACTAGATGCGATCTCTACGAGTTCTCGAAACAAAATTTTTGGTAGATTTAAATAACTATTGTCTAGTTCATTTAAACAAAAATGACTAGACACAATCTTTTGCATAGTTAAAGTTTTTAGGGTTTTTGGACACAACAGTTCGTTCATTTTCTTTTTTCGTTCAGCGAAGTATTACACAATTATCATAGAATTATACAAGAATAGCACAATTAAGAAAATGTCTCTTTCAGCACACATACACAAGTTTAATTGTCAAGCTCCTTGTCATTTAAAAAATGGCCATACGACCTGCAATTAATAGAATCATCTAATAAGTATTTTTTATCATAAAACGAGGATAATGTGATTTTATTTTGAACAATAGAATAAATTTCGTGATTTTTTGAAATTATAGAACATTGCGACTGACGCTTAAAACTATCTTTTATCAAAATATCACGATATGAATCAATTGTTAATTTTTTAAAGCATTTTTTAACCCCTTTTGCTCTCTTTTTCACAAAATCCCCATAAGCAACACAATATAGTTTACATTTGAGACCGACAAACTCTTTTACAGGGAAACAAAATTCACTTTTTAATTTACCGAGTTTGCCTTTATTTTTAGAATTAAACATTACGTGATTTGAATCATAATTGCTAAAATCAAGTATTTCATGAAAATGTTTTTTAAGATCTTCATATATATTTTTACATTTTACGCTTTAAAAAAGCGAGTCAGTATCCATATAAATCAATGAACAGTCTTCATTGTAAAAATGTTTAAACTTATTATAATATAACGAATACATTTTAAGTTTTGAAAGTTCCAAAATTGTAAAACCCACATATATAGGCTTATCAACAATTAGGTTGGTTTTTTTACACTTGAATATAGTTAGAAAATCGTTCACTATTTCAAAGTATTCCAAACTATACCTAAGGAAGACCTAAGTTGTCAATGGTGATTATACTAGAGAGGAGTGTACGTCCGCGACAATAAATAGTTCTGTACTGAATATGAAAGAAATGGCATATTAAATCTCTTTTTTTCTTCATTTTCACAGGAAAAATGATTGACTCATTAATCGAAATCGATTCAGCTTAGCATATATTCATTTTTATCATAAATATCTAATAATAATCAAGGAAATGTATTTATTCGCAAGGAAGGTTTTTGGCGAGGGCTTGGCGCGGTTCAAGAAAATAACTAGCAACCTTAGACCCCCAATAGAGCTGTGCGGGGTGAGGGTCAATAGAAATTGCCTCCTCTTTATTATCAGAGATTGTAGATTTTTGATGTCCAATCAAAAGTTTCTTTTTTTAAACTATTAAATATAGAGAAAAATTTTCGGTGGATTCGAATTTTTCGGAAAATTTCACCCCAAGTACATACCCAACATATGGATGAAACATTTAAAATAACAAAGAAAATTTTCTTTTGCAAATTAAAACGAATAAAAGAAGCTCTTTATTTTAAGGCTGTTCTCAAAAAATTATCTTTCCCCGCTCAAGAACCGGAAACTTTATATTTTAAGGCTCTTTTTTAAATGTAAAAACAGGATACTTGCAGGCATGATATTTGAAGGGATTTGAAATCGAACAGTTTCCGGTAAATTAATTACAAGCAATTGTTGTCTAAGAATGGATTTTTATTTATTTATCTAATTTACTGGACAATCGCGTTGGATAGAAAATTTTGATGGATTAGATAATTTCACCGCAAGTAAATATGAAACATATGGAAAGAATATGTAAAATAACAAGAATTTTCCTTTTGTGTGAATTAAAATAAACCTTTTTTTTTTAATGCGGCTTTTCTTAAGTACATTCACGATATAATTTCCACCCCTCCGCATATAGAAGTTTAAACTATTCTTATTTTACTTAGAAAGAATTTATCAGAAGTTAAATTAATTTGTCTTTTAAACAATGTTATAAATTTAATATTTTAACAGTATTTTAGACACAAAAACAAGAAAAAATTCACCAGTTATTCATAATGCATACTATATTTTTATACATAAATGTAAGTTAATTTGATTCGATAAGTTAAATTATAATTTAATTTGACATAAATCAATTAACTGGAAACGAAATTGCAAAATATCTAAATATATTGGATTAGTTTAAAACAATTTCTTCAATGCTACTAAAAATGTGCATTTGTTTGTAAACATTGTGAGAAAAAAATTGTGAGTAAAGTGTTGTAAGAACATTGTGAGAGGAAATTATGTGTGTTTCCTTCTATTTTAATAGATAAGTTGGAAAAAAGTGATATTATAATAATTTTTAGGATGAAATTTATATTGAATATGAAATTGGAATAAAATTTGTAAGGATGTAATTCACGGTTGCAAAAAAGCCGGCTAAAATTTAAAAAAAAAAGCCACGCCGGTGGCTTTTATTGGTTTTAACCGGCTTTTTTTGGTCAAAATTGACCTTTTTTGGCCATAACTGGCTTTTATACAAAGAAGCACTATAATTAAAAACTATATTTTAAAAAAGTGTTTTAATTAGTTTTAAAGACATTTAATTGATTTAGAGTTTAATAAGTGACCCAATTTCTCAATTATAAAGACATTAATACTGGAATAAAATTGTTTTTGCTGGTGATTTGTAGTCTCAATAGCAAATATGTCAGCTAAACTTTAAAAGGGCCATACCAACTGCTTTATCTGGTTTACACTGACCTTTACCCCCCCCCCCCCCCCCCCACAATTTTTACTGCTTTATAAAATTAAAGACGACAATGGTTATTTAGTTACATGTTTTATTACTTAATTTTAAGACCTATTAATATACAAATCTTATTTTATTTGTAGTAAACATTTAAAATTATAAGTACATAGTCATATAATAAAAACATCATTTCTCACTACTAAAAACATTGTGAATAGCATATGCATGAATATGCTTAGCAATAAGCTTTTCAAAATTTTATTTAGAGAATTTATTTTTTTCTTGTTTAAATGCTCCATTTTTTATACACTTATGTACCAAACTCTCCTCAAATATTATATCCTTCCTAATTTTTCTTTTAACATTTATAACTTCATCTCTCCATATGGACACATAAGAATGTTTCCAGAATTTCCATGGTGTGCTACATTTTGTCATTGTTTAATTAAATATAATCTTTAAAATGTGTAGTATATGTGTAACTATATAATAGGTAATTTCAAAACACCAATTTGGAGTCTAACTTATATTCTTTTCAATATTTATAATTTTTTTCACACATAATTGCCTTCACAGTTGCCTTCCAGAAGTTAAAAACTTATTTATTTGACAAAAATTAATAATTTTGTAAGTAGAAAATATTTTTAAGTGTATTAAAAATCAATTGATCCAAATTTAAAACGAATTAGCTGTAAACCAACTTTTAAAAATAAAAGCCGGCTTTTTTAAGAGGTTAAAACCAAAAAAAGCCGGCCGGCTTTTTTTTGGCCTGGCTAAAAGCCGGCAACCTTGATATAATTAGATTATTTTCAAATTTTTCTTTTGTTTTAAACATAAAAATTGAATGCTAAATAATAAGAATTTTATCTTTATTTAAAATGTTAACATATATATCAATAACATTTTTATTCGGCTTCATAATAAAACACTTCACAGCTTTTGAATTTTAGCTTTCATTGCTATGAGTTTATTACACCGGTAGATTTATTTATTGTTATTATTGTAATGAAAGTTTTCAAATCTGGGACTAAATAATAATTGATTTAGAAAAGAAAAGATAAAAATATTAATTTCTGTTTTCTTTTATGATTTTCTGAAGAAGATTTCTATTACAAACAAATCAGCGAAGACCGTTTATTTTTATTATGAAAATAAGGGGGAAAACAATTTTTATTTTATACACGTTTCATGTGATTTACAATAAATTCTATATTGAATGTATTTAAAAAAAACTATTCAATTTAATATTATATAGCTTTTTGCTATCTAATTTAATATGATATGACTTTTGTTCGCGCACTTTTAAAATAAAATTTCCTGTCATTTTATTTTTTCTGGTTGGGCGGGAGGGTGTCTGAACTAAAACACAATTTTTCTCTTATGAATTAGTTCTTTCTGAATATTTTTGTACATTAAATCATCGTTAATTTTATATCTTCGCGAAAAAATCGCCGAAAATAGCATTATAAATGACTAAAACTTCAAAAATTGCAGGATAAAAAAATTTCTATATTGGAACAAAATAGGATTCCAGGGGTCGATGCTGGTTTTTATTCTTGGGGCCCATTTTGTGAGAAGTAAAAGTTATTTTTGCGAATTTTATAATATTTTTGTGAAAAATACCATTTTGTAATGAAAGTTGAAATCCAGTTACTCAAATTCGAACTAAGAATTTATTAACAAAAACTTCTTTAAATCCTCTTGCTAAAGTTTTTGCTTTTCGTGACATGGTTTTATTTACAAATTACATATTTTAAAACAGTTTTTATGAAAAAGATTGTTACGAAAGGGGCCTGGCCTATTTTATTAAAAGGAATTTTGTGAAGGGGCCAGTTTTATTGAATTAATTTTAGTGAAGAGGCCTGTTTTATTAAGTTCATTTTTGTGAAGAGGTGCATTTTATTAAATTTATTTTTGTGAAGAGGCCCAGTTTATTAAATTTATTTTTGTGAAGGGGCCTGTTTTATTAAATTCATTTTTGTGAAGAGGTCTGTTTTATTCAGTTTATCTTTGTGAAGAGGTCCATTTTATTAAATTTATTTTTGTGAAGAGGCTCAGTTTATTAAATTTATTTTTGTGAAGGGGTCCATTTTATTAAATTTATTTTTGTGAAGGGGCTCATTTTATTAAATAGATTTTTGTGAAAGAGCCCTAAATAGGTCCCAAATTTTGCCTGGATCGACCCCAGGATTCAATTTTCGAATGTTGAGAAATCGTCGCGCAAAGCCAAACAAAACCCACAAAAATTGCTGTACGCGAATTCCAAATAAACTTCATTGAAAAAAGGATAAAATTTATTGTATTGGACTAAAAGTTAACAATTGGATGTATTTTTAATAATGTATAAAATCGCCGCGAAAAACAAAAACAAAAAAGAAACATTAAATCGCATAAGAATAGCTAAAAATTGAGAAATCACAGATGACAAAATTTAGTACATTAGGCTAAAACAATGGAACCGAAATTCTTTTAGGAATACGGAACAATCTGCGTGGAACATGAAAAAACAGAAGAATTGGTAACATGAACTCGCTCAAATTTATTCCCCAAAACAACGATAAACAGCCAAATCCGGCGATCCTACAACGCCAAAGTTAGTAAAAAGGCTGGCGTAGCATAGTACCCATTGACTAGTTAAATGTGCCCCAACTATAGGACTCGATAGATATTTTTTGCACTGTTCTACATTGACACCCGCGCTCACGTTTTGACGTTTTCTCAGGTTAATGCACGTTTTACCATAGAACGAGTTATTCATGTCCTTAAAAAATTTTTTTTCGCACTCATTAGTCGCATTTTTTCTTTTCTCATTGTTGAAATTTACATACTCTCTCAACCACGGTTTTTGAGAAAATGATAGAATTTTATGAATTTTTGTTATTTGCAAACCTTTCTCTACATAAAATTTAAGATTTAAGTAGTGACACATGTAATTTTTTTTTTCAAAAAAATTAGGTGTCAATTTCCTACAAGGAAGGGCGTGTTTCAAATTTAACGAGTCACATAATTTTTTAGCCTGCGGCGAGAGCATCTCATATGTGATTTTTAAATGTTCAGGGGCCATGGGCAAATCGTCGTGTGGGATATGTAATTCCTTCGGATAATCTAAATCTACTTCTAACAAATATCCCACGGATGAATTAGGTATGGTTTCTAAAATATTAAAATTTTCAATTTCCGACTGTGTAAGCCATCTAAAGTTCCCAAATAGTAAAGGCTGCATCATAACAAAACCGTAAAGATTATTAGCGTCCAACGCAAATATATAACTATTATCTTTGTCGGGATTATAAGTTTCAGGAATGAGCGGATCATTAGCGGTTACAAACCGTTTCCCCAAAAAACAAATACCACCTCGCATCTGACTCTCGACCCAAACGTAATCATTTATATCGCTAAACAACTGAAGTTCAACTTTCGATAATTTCAAGCCTGCGTTCCAAGTTAAATCCGCACGGGTAACAAAATGAACGGGATCAAGAGAATAATAATTCATAGCCATGTGTCGAAAGGATGTAAACACTTCGGCAAGTAAAATAAACCACAGTTTTGATAGAGTTCGAGATAATCAGAAAATGTCCTACATTCGAAAGCCTTATACACGCAAGCGTGTTCATAATCTTGATCGGATATATCGGTCTCAGTAAGTCGATTGTAAAATGCACTTTTGGGTGGTAAACCAACTTCTTCTAAAACGCTAAGAGATTGGAAATACGAATAAGGAAAAAGCCCTTTTCTTAGTAACATTTCTTTATTTTTATCATTTTCATAAAAGCTGTTAAATATTTTGAAATCGTGTCCGGCTTCTATCAAATTTTGAACAAGACTTTCCAACGACTCATCTAAAAATTGATACGAATCAATAATTTTTATTGTGTCTAAGGTGAACATAGTAAACTTTTCTATATTTACAGGAATTATATAAATATGTTTAGCATAGTTTTCCGGAATGTGTTTCAAAATTAAATGATTGTCATAATTCTTGGAGTTAAGAATTATGACAGGAAGAAAATAAGTTGCGCGCAAATTAATATTACAAGACTGATGAGCTAAGCCGCGAATATGACCAGCCCAATGGCAATGGTCTTTTGCTCTGATTTCTCCCGGAAGGAATGCCTTTTGGCAAATGTGACAAATATTTTCGTTATAAAGTGAACTTAAATTTGGCTTCATAGGCATTATAGTTTTCATTTTTTTCATAACTTTAATATATACGTCTTTCAATGAATTTAAAAAAAATGTCACAGCATCAACTCCCGCGTAAAATTCGTGAAAGACAATTCGATTATTTACATCCAAAACAATAAGTGTATAGCTAACCGCGATATGTTTTGCAAACTCGCATGTAAATTTTTCGGTTGTATTCGGAAGAACGGTTGAAATTTTAGAACACATGCATTCAAAATCAGCATATGCGGTGTAAGGATGATAAAGCATTTTTCTAACCGCGTTAAATTTTAAAGTCAAATTAGAGGGGAGACTTAACTTTTGAGGATTTTGCTTCTCACATATCTGTCTGTGCGAATCTAATGTCGATTTTCTTTGAAAGCCATTCAGAGAACTTCTACAAAAATGATAAAGTCCACGTTTGTTTAAAAATGCTCCAATATTATTAATTAAAAAATAATGTTTTTTATAATATAATAAATCAATAACAGGACGTTTAGGTTTTGAATTTTTACTTATATATAAGGGAAACGCCTCGTTGTTTTCAATACCGAACACGTGTATAGTTAAATTATTTTGTCTTTCAAATTTATAAACATCGGTTAGCTTAACGGGAAAAGTTATATTCCGCATGTTAAAATACTGAATATATCTTTTGTATTTACGAGCTCTGCCTTTGTTTCTGTTTACGGGGAAAAGTTTAGCTGCGATACAATAGATAAAGCATTTATTGTCATGGCATCTTATATTTAATAACGAATTTTTGTTTCTAAATCTAACAGGAAGCTGTACTGCGTGTGCACATCCGCCCCTTAATTCCCTATAATTTCCAATATGTAAGTCTAGAAATTCAATTTTCCTTATGCTCCAACCGCTACCATTTCTGATAAAGGAATCTATAGATTCGAGAATCTTTTTGAACGCTTTATCAATTTTATCGTAAATCATTGCATTAGATAAAATACGTTCTGCTTTGGAACAGAAATAAAAACTTTTTACCTCGAAAGAACCCCTTTCTTTTACCTTTTGAAACATAATACAGATGCAGATAATAATTCTTAAACGCAACAAGTATCCACTATTTATTTGATTAAAAATTATCGGTCTAGCATCCCTGAACAATTTTTCAGGATCAATATAATTACTGACATTAGCGCGCAAAGTCCTAACAAAGCCGTGGTAAGCTTCCGCGCGTTCACGAAATTGAATCATTTTTTAAATACTAGTTTGGAATACTTGTTTTCAAAACCCAAAAAAATACAACATACTTAAAAAAACATTTATTTCTAAGATTACAAATATTAAAGCAAAGCAAGCAATGATGCAAAAAAGTAATAAATGCTCAAATAGCACTAAATACTCAAATTAAAGCACAAATATATAGTCCCGAAGCATTATTATTTTATTTTAATTTTTATTTTTTGCCCACATGTTTGATCATTGCCTGCGTTGCTACCTTAAGATTATTTAACAAACTGACAGGCATATTGAAACGACTTCTCGTTTCATAAGAACAGGGGCTTGTTTTCGAAAAACCAATATAGTATCCACCATGGAACTCTTTCAATTCCATCGTTACATTTTTGCCAAGGTTAATGATGAACGGCTCGTGCAAAATTTTTTCACTATCCTCAGAGAGATCAAGGTGAAACTTTTTTAAAAGTTTTTCTTGCGGTGGAACTATAAAATTTTATAAAAAAAACATTTTTTTAGAATTTTCTGTTACTTTAAGTTTAATTTTTCATACAAAAAAAAACATTTTTTACTATAAATTAATTAAAAAAAAATTAAAGACTTACATGTTTTGGATGCAGACGGTAAGACATCTAATAAAGTCATATCATCGTCATCGTCTTCAAACGCGAAAGTTTTCCTCTTTTTCGTATTCACTTTCGAAACGGTGTTATCATCATCGGTTTCCGTGATTTTTTTCGGTGCAAATTCTGAAATAAATAAAATAAAACAAAACTTTTAAAACTTTCATTATACTTAAAAGATTTTTTTTTCAAGAACATGTAAGTACAATAATAATATTTTTAAAGGTTTTAAATATGTATGTAGATAACTTACCGGCTTTTTTTAAGACTCTTTGGGAGTAGCGTTCCAAGTCGTCCAATTCAACATCTATGAATTTCTTGGGCATTGATGAGGATGAAGATGATGATGCCGATGATGGACCTGCCTCTGAAAATAAAAGAAAACTTTTTACTTTCGGTTAAAAATATACTTATTTTTTTTGTTTACATTTCATACAATTTTTTTAAAGTATAAACTCTTATATTATAAAGTTTTTTGAAAAAAATATTTATTTAAGAAAACTCACCAGAATGTTTATCCATTTCTCTTTCAAATTCTATTCCGAGCTAGTGTAGAACGATCCTTTTCTCCTGGAGAATGAGACGAGTAGAATTTGAAAATAAAATATGCAATCTAGACCTTGAAAGCTCACGTTTAAATACAGTGAAAGATGACCTTTCGATATAGCGTGGGTTGACATAACGTTGGTAGCGCAAACATCTATAAAGAAAAAAAAACATCTGTCTCAGATTATTTTCTTAACGAATTTTTTTTCCGCCCACGAAAAGTAATCTGAAATGCAAATTTCATCTTTCTAATACAAACGCGACTATTGTATTAAACTTCCTTCTTGAACTGTCTTGAACCATCACCCACGCATCATCCATATCTTGATGTATCCTTCACACTGTTGATTCAACGCTCACACAATACGCCTACATTTTTTCTTTTACCGCTTTTTTATTCCCTTAGCATATCTATTGATACATGGTAAATATATCAATAATGACATACTATTGCTTAAACAATAGATCATAACCTTTTCCCGTATATATATATTTTTATAAACAGAAAATGTCACATTCAAAAACAAAACATATTGAAAAGCATGTATGTTAATATTAAGTTTTAACAAATTTTGTTTTCGTTATAAAAATATCACTTTGTTTTAACGTTTTTAGAAAAAAAAATGACAATCCCAGAACTGAATTATGAGATTTGATGTTTTTTTTTTATTATTATTTATAAAATGTGGTTTCTATTTCTTTTCCCTCCCCATCTCTCTCAGACAAAAAAATTCTATAAATACCGCAGCATTCAATCTCTCAAATTTATATTTGCGTGACTGTTTGGCACGCTTACATGTTTTTTTCCCTCTCTAAACTGAATAATTATAAAATATGTTCATAAACATGGCAGGGAAAAATGAAAAAGAAATTGATTGGTATACATTCGTAAGAAATACTCAATTGTCAGAGGAAACGATTCGAGCACTAGAACATGTACTAGACTGGAGCGTCGTGTCAAAATATAAAAAATTAAGTGAGATTATTTATGTCAGAATGTAAACACAAAATCGATTGGGATATGATTTGTGAATTCCAAACTTTGTCCGATGCTTTCATGAGAGCTAATACTGACAGAATTAATTGGCGAAAAATATCCCAACATCAAAAGCTCGACGAACATTTCATGTTGGATTATCGTGATCAAGTTGATTGGGAAAAAATATCACAAAATCAGAAATTAACAGCGCGATTCATATACGAATATCATTTACTTTTGAATATGAAACACGTTAGCAGATATCAAGTTTTGGATATGGGGGCGATAACACAACTGAAAGATAAATTGGACATGCCTTTGGTATTCCAATACCAAGAACTTAGCGAAACTTTCGTACTGGAAAACATAAAAGATATTGAAACAGAAGAAAATATTTGCGACGCGTTGATTTTGAATGATAATATATCTCCTACGGTTATAAATACGATCTACAAACGTTGGGTGCTGCATTTTCTAAGAGAAATTTGTCGGAAAGTGACACACGCTGCATGAAGAATGTCGACCGAAAATTTAAAAAATCTTTTCAAAAGCAAAAGTTTTATTTGCATCATTTTGTCAACGTTAATGTTATTAACAGCTGTAATGGAATTTTTTGTCATAAGTGATAAAATAGACCAAGACATGCTCGAAG
This sequence comes from Maratus speciosus, assembly GCA_963932465.1. Lineage (NCBI taxonomy): Eukaryota > Metazoa > Arthropoda > Arachnida > Araneae > Salticidae > Maratus > Maratus speciosus. The sequence goes on from OZ010799.1 coordinate 364,044,865, forward strand.
TGAACATCACAAATACCTCGTGTAGCAAATCTGTACACATAGCACGAAAAATTTTCTTGCACGAATGTTTAAAAAATAACAAAACAATTTACGATTTACGATATTTTTGGATGGATGAAAATCATACGTTGCATGCAAGCATTATCGGCCTACAAATTTCTGAGATAGAATATAAATAATTCTGTGAAATGTGTCCGAGTGAAACAATGTAATATCTTACAATAATACCACTTCGTTCTGTTCCATATTTTTTTTTCTATACTGATTTATCAGTAAATGTGTTATTTTATAAATTATGTATTTTATATCTGTTTCTTTATTGTCTAATATAGAATAATAAAAAATATTCTTAAAAAAAGTATGCTTTCTATCTGTTTGTAATAATATTTTTATTAATTCAAACATTCTTTAAACTAAAATCAGCATTTAAACAAAATACAAGCATTCTATCAAACATACTTTTTTTAAAAAATCCAAATAATAATAAAAAAAACAACAAGAAACCAACCACGCATTTAATATTCATTTACGTCAGTCACCAAATCATTCTCACGACAACACACCCACGCATTAGATTTTCACACATCTGTCCTTTTTCTTTAAGCACAATTTCATCAACTACCCACGCAACTATTCAAACAACGAAGTCTTACATTCACTCCTTCCCACGCACTGTTTTCAACCGCAGTCTGTTTCAAAACCGTGTAACCTGATATGTGTTTTCATCCAGAGTCTGGATAGAAACAGCACAAACAGTAAAGCGTGTGCTATCAGCCATCAAACATATACTACTGAAGTATTCAGTAAGAACTCAAAAGCTAGCTTATCTCGTGACCCAAACAGAAAGACAGAAAAAAAAGTTTTGGTGCTTAAGGTGTTAATGACAAAAAATGTTCAATAAAATTAGGTGAATATTTTAGTTCCGAAAGCCATTTGCTCATATTCTTAGTTTAGTGTGTCGATCAAAATGGAATATTTAAGGGGTTAATCTAGTTCGATGTTTCATTTAAAATAATTTAAATTTATCATTCAACTTGTAGAATTGAAAAAACTTTATTATTTAAATTCTAAGAGTCTTCTTTTAAAACTCAGAAATTCTAATTAACACATTTGACATGGAAATACAAAACAACTCTCATTTATTTTATTCAGTACACCTTATAATATTCTTTAAAATTCTAATAGAACTTAACATTAGTGCTGGAATCATTTGACTACAGAGCTGGAAATTTTGTTAGGGTCACCAATAAAAACTGTTCTTTTAGTAAAGTTCTTGGTATAATGAAAAACTAATATCAAAACAAAATTATAAACCTAAAGTTATGCAATTTTTGTTCTTTGTTTTAAATTACAATAATATGTTTTAAAAAGTAACGAAAAATCAATTTTTACATAACAAAAGGTGGAAATAATTTAGGATCAGTATATTTAATAGTTAAATTACACATGTAAATGATTAGTATATCAATTTTCTGCACCTTTTTTGCTTTTCATGCTTTCCAAAATGGCTGCATTTCAATTCCACAAACGGATAAAACTGCTTTCCGTTAGCATAAACTTGACGAAACAAGATTCCTCACAAGTTTTCAATGGGATTTAGGTCATTACTTGTAACTGGCATATCAAAAGTATTAATGTTGATTGCAAATAACCAATCTGAAGTTGACATAGTTTTATGAATAGAAGCGTTATGGTACAACATGAAATACTGATCCATAAGTTCATCTTTAAGTGGAACAAAATTATTACTAACATTATTTTGATAGACAAAAAGTTTGTCGCTGTCTTGGTAATAACTAATTTTTTTTCTTTTGTTTTTCAAATCATCACTGAAGTATCACCTTGCACATAGCTTGAAAGAACACATGGTTCACTTTGTAAATCATGTCAATAATATCGTAAACAATCTGCTCCATTAAGTTCAATTTTTTAATGAGTAAAATTTAATTTTCGATATACGAAAGCAAGTCAGAAAGTAGATCGCAAAATCCAATAAAAAATGAGAAACCAAGATACATACTTAAAGGCATATTTTTATCTATATAATCGTCATTTACATTGATACATTTGTCCCATCTCTTTATGAGTTCTCTAATACCTGCTGCATAAATGTCTTTGGACTGCATTCTCAGCCATCTGTGAAAAACATTCAAATTCTGCATCAGTCGGATGTAGGCTAAACCATGTGAACACCCTGTTGCAGTTGCTAATGCTGTCTATTGTTGTTCGCCTGTCAGCTTTAACCATTTCCTCAACATTCCGCACAGTTTCTTCTGTCGCAATCTCAACAGGACGAACGCTCCGTTTTTCCTCAATAACTTTTGAACGCCCCTGCTTATCTTGTACAACTGTGGTCTCATAAATTTAAAATTGACATCTTACAGTTGAACAGTGCTGCCACCTATTTGTATATTTGGAAACCATTTTCTACTAATTTTCGACCTCTCATATCGGTTTGTGACCTACTTACTAACTTTCCCTCGTAGATTGTATTTTAAGACATTGGATGACGCGAATTTTAGTCTTATTATACTTTTCTAGTTTTGTTTTCGTTTTGAATTTAGCATATTTCAAGCATTCGGCACTTTTAAATATGTTTCTAACAGTTCTTAACGTTACTGAGGGTTCTAGAGCAGATTTACACTAGAAGAATATGCAAAATCTTGTACCACTATTCTAATAATATTCCGTTTACGCCGAGCTCAGGGTTTTCAATGCAGTCCTTTTTTTATTTCTTCCATAACTCATTAGATCCGAAAGAAAATTGAGCACAACAGTTTTAGATGATATATATTTTTAGAGCAATATCCCTTTCACTCAGTCTGCAATTTGAGAAATTCGTGTTTTTACCCGTTTCTTCTTATGTCATTGATTTCCCGCGACTCATGTTCAAAGCAGCAGTTGCATTTCCCAAAACATCAAATACAAGCCTGCAAAATTTGTGTTCTGTCATATTGCTTAGCTTTTGATAATTGATTCTTACGTATTTTGTAGCGCTGAATCCAAAATTGGCCTTCATTTTTTACCATCACTTCAGGATTTTTTGCAAAAGTTTTACTTTTTAACTTTAAAATTTATGATTTGAGAAAAATTTTGACGTGAAGACTAATAATGAAGGTTATTTTCAGATTTAGCGCTAAAAAATACATAAAAATCAATTATCAGAATTTAAAAAACACAACCGCCACATCTACAGTAAACTCTGTCTAAGGCGGAATCGATCGGACTAAGAAAATTTTCCGCAGTAGAAAATATTCCGCCTTACACAAATTTTGCTCTATGTCTATGGATTCGCAGGGACTTGAAAATCTTTCCGAGTTAGACAGATTTCCGTCTTACACAGAGTCCGCCTTACAGAGAGTTTACTGTATTTTATAGTGTCAGAATTTTGCTATATTTTGACTTTGATATTTACGATTTGCAAAAAATCCTGACCTGATGATTCAGCGCTAAAAATATATATAAAAATTAGTTATCAAAAGTTAAGAAACACAATCATTTCCTGTATCACATGTTCTCTATTTTTTTACTTTAAACCATTGAAATTTACGATTTGCAAAAATTTCTTACGTGGTCATTAAAAATGAAGGTCATTTTCGGATTCAGCGCTAAAAAATACGCAAAAATCAATTATCAAAAGTTAAACAACGTAACCATTGCAGGCTTGTGTAAACTATATTTTTTATTTTATTTTTTACTTTATTTTTTATTTTATTTTTTATTTTATTTTATTTTTATAAAATAGATTTAAAAGAAGCTACTCGTCCAAAACATATTTCCATTTGTTAATACTATAAGATTTTAACACTTGTAGATGATTTTTTTTTTTACATTTGTAATTGAATTAACTTAACTTATTATATCAGATATATGTGTCTAAAATCAAGCTATATAGCTCTTTTCGGAATTTCATTTTAAACAACAAAATTAGCGTATGGTCATAAACTGTTTTGCAGCTCTGTATATAAATTGTAGAAATTACTTCCTTGATTGAAAGTAAAATGTTTTTCTAAAATTAAATTTTATCTGATCTTTTTTTCAATTTGCAGCATAAGCTTTCAAAATTTAATTAGACATTTTTGAATTAGAATTTATAGGATATTTTTTTCTGATTTCCGCTGTCAATTTCTTAAAACGTGAAATTAACCTTTTTTACAAAATATTATTATATATAGATGCATTACAGATTTTCTGCTTAAAATCTTTATTTTTTTTTAATGCTTTAAAGTCGTTCGAATATTTTGTTTAATAGAATGTAAACTTATAATTTTATTATGTAAAACTGGGAAAATATAAAAGTTTTCTTCTAAAGATATAGAAATTTTGAAGGACACATTTTGAATGTAAAATATAGAAAACTAGAAATATAATCCTTCAATATATAAAAAAAAGTAACGCTTTCGAAATGGACCGATGAAAATCTGTGTACATACCGCGAAACGTATTTGATTGGCCAGAGCTTTCTGACGCTATAAGAGCGGCTAATAAAGGGGGGGGGGGGAGGCCGGCTCTGTCGCCAACTTGGGGATATATCGCCAAATATGGCGAGCAAAATGAGTCGCCAACTTGGCGCTATTTCCAGTATTTCGCCAAATTTCCATCGACTCACATTGAAATCCAAGGGTTTACTTGCTTGCAGAAAATCAACAAATTGAGGTATTTCAGTTCAACAAAAACTAATATTAGCTTATGAATAGAGCTTAGTTGAACTATTTACATTATTTCTAAGCACAGCTGTTGTATATGTTGCGGCCAAAACCCGGAGCTTGGCCAGTTTGCGAATTGGCCGGTCAATTCGGGAACTGGCCAAGATTCCTGGCCAAAACCCGAAATACGTGAAATGAACAGTGCATTTCGGGTTTTGGCCGGCCAATTCGCGAACTGGCCGGGAAGCCTTGGTCAATATGCTCAGTGGGGATTCAAGGCTGCCCGATATGTGGCACTGACATGCACACGTTATAGGAAAGAACGTTACATGCTTTGGCGATTATTATCTGATATGCTGGATAATTTCCCGCCTGTTTGATATATTATGATAAATTGGGTTTATTGTGAAAATTATATTCTAATCTGCTGGAGATTTCCGTCCACTGTGACTAATATCGATCCATCGGATTCATTGTCCAATCCAATAAACAAATTAACTGAGTGACCCTGTAAATAAACGACAAATTCCACCTAGCCAATATAGAAAAAAATGTTGTAGAGCATATTAGCAAAATATAACAGTTTTATTGTGTTCGAAGTAGTGTAACATCATTAAAATATCCTATAAACGATATTTTCACATATATTATAATTCTTTAACGGATTTCTTTTGAGAGCCCTTATAAACGAACTATAATGTCTACTTAATCAATACTCTATAAAAACATATTGCTCATCACATGAATTAGGTATGTGAATTTTATTATGTTTGAAATAGTGTAACATCATTTAAGTGCATTACAAATGATCTTTCACCATTCACGGCAATGTAACGAAATACTTTTCAGTGTCTCTGTAAACAAACTATAATTGCTACATATTTAATACACTTTAGATAACAGTTTGCTGCCCATCTTAATGATGCATACCAATTTTATTATAACTGAGATAATGTAACAACATTAAAATGCACTGGAAAAACTTTGCCCATTGATGATATTGTAATGAGATACTTTTGTGTGCCCTGTAAATTAACCGAAAATAGTACACACTTCACTTTCAATATCAAAATGTATTTATAAACCTAAATAATTTAACAATTACAAGTCAATCCGAGTCTTTACTCGAGTCAGAGCATGGACAGGCAGACGGCCAAACAAATTGAATTCATAAACACTTTCAACTATGTTAGAAACGGATAAAAAGTAAAGATTGTTTTTTATATACCCATTTCCCGAAATTGCCGATCGCGTATGGGCACTTCGCGAACTGGCCGATCGCATATGGCCAGTTCGGGAATTGGCCAATCGCATCTGGCCAGTTCTAGTTTTGGCCGGCCAATTCCCGAATTGGCCAGTCAGTTTAAAACATTGTTGGCCAATTCGCGAATTGGCTGGCCAGTTCGGGAATTGGCCAATTTCGGGTTTTGGACGTAACATATATAAATATATTGAAAAAAATAAAAGGCTTTTCTTATGGAACTCTTAGTCACAATTTGAAGGAAGTTAAGTGCGTTATATTTTGTTAAAACAATTTAATAACTTTGGATTAAAAATTCAATTTATATCCATAACTGGAAATTAGTAGGCTATTCTTCTGATGAAATTATTTTGCATATAGAATATTTGCATTAAATTTTTATATTTTATCTAAATTGTTATAATTTGGGAGTAGCGACATTTATTACTTAACCATTTTATACAAGCTGATCTTAGAATATGTCTTTGATTTCGCTTATTCAAGCACGAAAACGGTTCTCCGCTGTTGGGTTGGCGGTGGATGATTGATTACAAAAATTGAAAGATATTACCGCAACCCGTACCGATCTTCCATAATCGGGTTGCCATTCATTTTTCTCTGATTGTGGGATGTGGCGGCTCCTGAAGACGCATCGAGAGCTTTTGCAATCGTCGACCATTTTTCTAATTGACTAAGTTAGATCAATTACACATTCCAAGATTAGCTTGTATAAAATGGTTCAGTGTAAAATGTCGCTGGATATCGGAGTGGTTTGTTCGCCATCACTTATTAAAAAATGTGAAGTGGTTTTTTTAAAGGTAGTTTTTATTAATAAATTGAAATTTACACCAGTAAAAACCAATGTACTTTTTGAAAAGGATTAATGTACGTTATATTATTTGTTTAAAGCAGTTTTATAAGGTCGTATTAAAAAGTATAATGCAAATTTAATAATACTTGTATCTGATCATAGAAATAATAAAAAAAATATATATAATTGAAAATCTTTCACGAATTTTTGGTATTTATTATTTAAATGCAGAGAGGACCATAAAATCAAAAAGAAAGATACATGAAATATTTCCAGTAGTATAACAAAACATAGAAAATCACTTTTGGAATGTATCTGAGAAACTAAAAAGTAAAAATGGGAAATAAAATGATTGACATAAACACGTAAATGTAAAAAAATAAAAAAATAAATAAATAATTTAACAGCAGTGTCGGGTATACTTACAATTCTTATTTTCAATTAAAAATAAAAGATATCAGTCCGAAACACCATTTAAATATAATGACTATATTCAGATAAACATTTTAATTGTTTTATAATTAATTTCTTTAAACATAAACATACAATTTTCACAACATTTAGTACTTCATCTATATTAAATACTTAATCCGATTACAATGATTATATTTTATTTAAAAATACAAATTCTTCTTTTTTATCTAAGTCTCCACTTTGAGTTTAACATTTATTCTGGCATCCATAAATTATACTTCAAGTAAAACGTAATTTTGCGATTAAACATAAATTAAATTAATTCTCTGAAATGAGGTATTATCGAATCTCAAAATTAAATTAGAAAATATTTTTGATGCAAAATTAACAGAATAATATTAATGTTCTTATTAATTCTCCAATTGATAATGCTTGTCTGTAAGCTGCTTTCTGAGATTTCTAAAGATAAAAACAATATTTGGAATCGTTGGCAATTCGGAAGAGTTTAATGTACATTTTAGTTCGAGATTTTTATAAACTCCTCATAAAATATCGAAACTATATAGGTTTCTGATATTTCTAAAGAAAAAGAATAACATTTGGAATCGTTGTTAACTCGGAAGTGTATATTTTGGTTCGTGATTTCTATAAACTTTGTTTTTATAAACTCCTCTTTAAATATCGAAACTATATTGGTTTCAGAGATTTCTAAACATAAAAGACAATATTGGAAATGGTTGATAACTCGGAAGAGTTTATTGTATATTTTTGAGCGTGATTTCTATAAACTCTGTTTTTATAAATGCCTCTTTAAATATCGAAACTATATTGGTTTCTGAGAGTTCTAAGGATAAAGAACAACGTTTGGAATCGTTCGTAACTCGGAAGAGTTTTTGGTATATTTTTGTTCGTGATTTTTATAAACTTTTTTTTTATAAACTCCTCTTTAAATATCGAAACTATATTGGTTTGTGAAATTTCTAAAGTTAAAAAAAGAATAAATGAAATTGCTGGTTAGTCGGAAGATTTTAATGTATATTTTAGTTCATGATTTTATTATATTTTCTTGGAACATTTGTCTTTTTTTACAGACCGATTTTCTCTGACTGATTATAATTGATACTTTTTATTTAAATAAACAAATTCATCTTTTGTGTCTAAGTTTTCACATTGTGTTTAAAATTTATTGTGATACTAGGGGGCTCTGCCCACTACAAGCTACGCTCGCCAACACCCGTTCAGACACCGCAGAATCTAAAAACACGCTAATCTGATGGGTTTTAAAAATATTAGAGAAGATTGAATTATACTGAAAAAAGCTGTGCAGATCTCCCTGTAAACGGGTTTCCATTCAATTCCCTTTGATTGCAAATATTTAAGGGCGAATCAGTTGTTGCTATGACATCCAATGGTTGTTTTCGATTTTGATTAAAGATGTTAAACATTTGAAAAGAAGCTAAAATAAAATGAATTAAGTATACAGAGTCTTTGTTTGCCGGTATTTTAAAACAATCTCTATAACAATAGCCTAAGTCATGTGACTATCATCAACAGTTCTGGGCGGAACACTTCGCTTTTTATACTCTAGGTGCCATTATGGTACTTTAATGTTAGCCAGGCACAGGTGATATCGCCAAATATTATTCTATCGCCATCATTTCATCTATATTATAATAGTTCAAGTCATCAACTGCCATAAGCAAATACGGTCAGATCCCTTCGCTTTTCATATGAAAGTTTGACACAGATGTCATATACGCCTCATATTGGCGCGAGTTTTTTCCGACGCCAATTTGGTGAATGCATCAGCAGCATAAACAACAACATAAGGCTTACCATATCAAGAAAAAAACTATACTTTGGCGCCAGTTAAGTGCCCGTCCCGTATATGACATTGGCGCTAGAAAATAATCGCGCCAATATGGGGCCGTAAGTTTTCCATTTTGATTAAAAAATCAGAAAATTTTTTTCGAATAAAACTACATAAATTTGCCGTGGTCGCAAAGAATTATTGGTACTGTTATGCTAGCCGGATGCAAATCTCGCCAAAAGCTTTTTTTCAACTCGCCATTTAGCATTTTTTTTTCGAGTGGTAATATTTGACCAGATGTCATATACGGTCAAACACGCAGGTTTGGCGGGAATTTTTTTTTGAGGATTTGGCGAAAAGCTCGTTTTCAAATTACCAGTTATATATGCATTTTTGGTATTACTTAGTTATCCCGTTGACCAAAAATCTATTGCCAAACTATAAGATTAAATGCCTTTAATGGTTGATCGTAAATGTCACATTCACTTGACTTTAAGCAAGTTACACGTGTTTACGTCATCAACACTGCAAATAGAAGCGTCTTAAATTTAGACACATATGTGACTGAAAAAGAATTTTAGACACTTAAGTGTCTTAATCTGAAAATTAAGACACTATAGATGTCTTAATTTAAGATACATAAGCATCTTACTATGACCATGGTGTAAACGAACTGAGAATAATGTCTAAAATATCCGCAAACGTCTTATTTTAAGACACTTCATTGCTTTAAACGTGTCTTAATTTAAGACGTTTTGATTCTTCCGACGCAATAACCACCAGGGGGCACTAGCACTCCCAGTTGCGCATGCGTTTTAGATGTCTTCGTTCGAAGTGGTATACGTTGTAATTCAAACAAAGTTTGTTTTTATGTACGCGTGTATTTTAATTCGTTTTTTGCGAAATGTGAAGTACTGTGATTTTAATTCGTATTAACTTGATTTATTGAATACATACATCTGACGAGTGTGCTCGACATCAAATGTCTCTTAGAAGCTGTCGTCGATACAAGGGCGGGATAGACACAGAACAGAAGTAGACGACGGTTGAAGATTACACCCGGAAATTCTACAAAGCGTGTGCAACGGGCTTAGTGTTAACTCGTATCAATTTATATCAATAATATTGTGTTATTCATCTTCGTCCTGTCGAAGCTGGCAAAAAAAAGAAACTTTTGTCTGGCGGGTCCTGTTTTTAGGATGAAACATCTCATTCTTTAAATATGGCTAGTCGGATGTATTATGGGATTATCTTTTAAACTGATGAAAGTCTTTCTCCCTCACTGTGGTTGTGGTAGTTTTTAAAATTTCAAATCGAGGAATATTTCTTACCTCTTGCAGCAACTCAAGTAAGTTTCTTTATAGTAGTAAAATTAGTGTATTTTATGATTTTATTTATTGTACTAAACAAAATCCTGCATGAAATTTAATTAGTTTTGAATCTGTTCGCAAAAAACCCCACTAATTCTAGAAGTATATATTTTTAAACTTATGACGTTCTTTTTTATTACGAATTATATATTCAATGTCAGTTCTTAGTTTCAATGGATAATTTTTATCTCGCAGTAAATGACGGCCACAAGGAAGTAAAGAAAAAAAAAACTTTGAAAGATGACCTAATGCTTTCTTACTTCCTGGCATAAAACCGCAGATTAAAAAAAAATAAATAAAGTAAATGAGACTGGTCTATTATATGAAGCTGCCTGTAAAAATATACATATGTATTTCATTTGCAATCAACTCTAATACTTATTATTTTATTATTTTTAATAAAAAAGTAATTTGAAATTTATAATGGGAAAAAGTAAAAACCTCTAACTAGATTTCGTATTTAAAATTGTGGTAACTTTATTTATATGCACTTATCCGAAAAATACAAAAATGACAGATGTTACTGTATATATTTAAGACGAAAGAAGTTTGGAAATCATAAGTTATTTTTTCCTCATGTTTTTAATATAGAATATGTACTTATTTGTTTTTATTGATAGTTGAATAGCTTTTGTGAGTACCCTCTGATCTACATAAAAACTTGCCCATGTGGAAATATAAATTTTTTAAAAACATAATTTTTAAATAAGTATTTTCATTTTTTTTTTGGGGGGGGGGGATTTTGCATGAATTTTTGTAAAGCTGATATCTTAAATCTTGCACTGATTATAATGAAAGTTTTGAACTTTTAGAGTAGGACAAGTTTCAAAACGCAAATATATTTAACAAAATACCAAAGTCATTTTTTCCCCAATGTTATTAAAGTAAAATATTTATTTATTTATTTTCATTATTCATAGTTAAATGGCTGTTGTGATTATCAAGTGATGTATATGTAAAATTGCCTATGTGGCAATATATTTTTTTATATTTTCATTTTTTTGGTGGGGGGGGGGGGATTTTTGCAATTTTCGTACATCTGATATTTTAAATCTTTTTCCACATTCAACCGAGTATAATAAATATTTTGAACTTTTAGAGTAGGACAAGATTATAAAATATATATATATATTTATCTATGTACCTTAAAAGCCCTTAATAGCGAACACTTCGGGACCGCGGAATTTGTCCGATAATTGGAGATGTCTACTTTTTTTAGGTAAAAATATACAAATATGTATGTCTGCTGATTAAAAAAGTATTCGTTAAATAGAGGTGTTCGCTATTCGAGAATGTCCATTAACCTTCACAACGGATACTCCCGAATACCGGACATCTCAATTTAGACAACTATAATGCAGGGTTGCGTTTTTTGCAAAAGTACTTCTTGATTAAAGGAAGGGCAAACTGGGAAGTGCCCCGTCCCCCTACGACTGTAGTGCCCCCAAATTTGATGTGCAATATTTGTAAAGCTTATATTTTAAATCTGTTTCGAAATTGTACTGATTATAATCAATATTTTGAACTTTTAAAGTAAAATAAGGTTAAAAACAAAGTAAATTTAAAAAAATCTAATATTTAGATAAAGATTTTTTGTTTTTTAATCTCGTTCTACTCCTGAAGTTCAAGATATTGATTATAATCAGTACAATGTCGTAAAAGATTTAAATTATCAACGTAACGAAAACTGTATACCAAAACTGAGAGCACCAAAAAAGTCAGGCTGTATTGGGGGGGGGGAGGGGCAGGACCACAGCCAAATATTTTTCCAGGATTCAACGTGGTCAAACATGGCTACGTATGATGCTTACAAAAAAATGGATGCGATTCAGACGTTTGAAGTGTCTGAAATTCAGACGCAAAAATTGTCTGAAAAAATTCAGACATTTTAAAATGTCTGAAAATTGAACACTCCATTTCAGACACTTAAGTGTCTGAATTTCAGACATTTTAATTTAGAGTGAAGATATTTTTATTTTGATATTTCGACGTTTTATTTGTATATTTATTAATGCTATACTAATTTATTTGTTCTTTAGTTATTTAAAATAAAAAGTATGTCAATTTGTATAACATGGAGATTTATATAATTTGGTGAAATTGGTCGAAGGAATAACTAAGTAGTACCGTATTTTTTAATTATTTTCTATTATTTTCTAAAGGAAATACATAAAAAAATTAATAACTACAGAACAAAATAATTTATATAATTAAAAAAAAGAAATGAAAGTATATAAATATTTATTATTAAATAAACGACTAATGGCCAAGTTAACATGTCAATCACAATAATGACATTTTTGCGGCAATTAGGTACCCCGGTGCGTAGATAACATCTGTGTCAATTTTTTCTTTTCGTTTTGTTTAAAAAAAAAAGAAAGAAGTGAAAGCCATCAATTTTAAATGAATGTTGTGTATTTTAAATAAAATTAATGAAAGGATTATATTTTAAATGAATTTAATGAAATATAATGAAAACAAATATCTGTTATGATTAAAATTTGAGTTGCCATCATTAGAAAAATTTACTTAAAATTAGAAAAGAATTAATATTTTGAAAACTAATTCGAATTTAAAAATTCTAATACCAGTTTTGAGATCTGCGGATCAATACTGATTTTTGGTTTTAATTTCATCTCAAAGAATTCCATATTTTAGGAGAAATCGCCGCGAAACATAATCAGTTGTTTAATCAGTCCTTTCAAAGAATCGTTACATAAATTCGTTTCATTTCAGCCGTTTCATATATCCGTTTCATAAATTCGTTTTCATTAGGATTTTATATATATAGGGTAGATATTTAAATGATGTAACTGGTATAAATATATTTAATAATTAAACATAAAAGAATTTTCTGAGATGAGCTTTTATCTAATTTTAAATTTATTTTGCAAAATCACTTTGACGAAATCTAATTTCAGATTACAGAAACTTAATTATCAGATACGTTTCTGAAAAAAAAAGAAATTTAGTAGGAGATTCTTCTTATCAATTTCATTCATGTAGTCAGGATTTTTAAATTTTTGGTTTTCATTTTAGTTCAGTTCTGATTGTCGTCATCAATACTTGATTGTTTTTTTTTTTTTTTAAGTGTCAGTTTTTCCCTGAAACTGCATAAAAAAAGATCTGAATCGTCATTGTTTCTTGGACGCATTTAAGCACATTTGATCATATGTTTAAAATAATTAAAACCCACCATTGAAAAAACACAATATTGTATATTAAAAAAAATACATATTGTTATATCCAGTTAGGATATGAAATTGAATTGAATTTGTTGAAAATTATATGCAGTAAAACCTCCCTAAAGCGACCACTTTCCGTTCCGATAAAAATTGATCGCTCCGAGAAGTAGTCTCTTAATGGAGATCATTTTTAAATCTAGATTTTAATTGTTGAAAAAAGTTAAAAGTTAATGTTACTAAAATTTATTTTTCACTTTAGGAAAAAATATGAAAATTTAAGTATCAAAACAAAAGTTAATTAAGTTAATTACTTTAGAGTTTAAAAAATGAATATATTGACGTCTGCTTTGATTTTACGGTTTTATCTTTTATAACTTTTTTTTTCAAGTCCCTTCAAAGTTCATTAAACAAATGTAATTTTTTTTTTCAAACGGGAACAAATAATGATGATTGCATTAATTTATCTATTTTTTTAGAGTTTCTTGGCAGAATAGGGCAGATAAATTTATTGCCCGTCATTCTTAATTTGTCATCAGAGTTAAATCCATTGCCTAAAATGTCACAAAGGTGTTTAAACACTTGAAATTTACCGGAATAAAAAAAAAATCCTAAACTAGTTTAGAAGTTTGATGAGTAATGCGCTCTCCTGAATTATTTTTCTAATAAAACCTTATTCAAGAGGCCAGGAAAGAAGGAATTTGTTTCATTTTCTTCAAAGAAATTGTACGCGTATGGAGGGAGTTCAACTGGGATGTTCTCTGAATGAGGTAAAATTAGTATTGAGCCTATGGGAATAAATTTCGTTCCATGAAAAAAAATGGTCGTGCAGGGAGGTGATCGCACAAGGAGGTTTCACTGTATTATAAAATCTGTATTTTCATTATAAGGAATTATTTTTTTGTAAACATTTGCATTACGCTTTATGTCGTCATATGGAAAAAAAGTTATACCCACAATATATGCACAGAGATTAAAAAAAGATTAAACCGCGGTTTAGATACTTAGCCGATAGTTATAAGTATACAACGTAAGCTGCAAAGATGTTCAAAATAAGGTTTTGTCCAGTAAAATTAGCTCAAAAAAGGCCGTTTTATGCAAAAATTCGCGGAAAGCTGGAAACCGTTTTAATCACTTTGTTTTCATCCATATAAATGGATTTGAAGTTTGTCCCATTTTTCCACGTGAGCTTCAGACTTGGCACCACAAAAACCTAAAAAAATTCAGAGTTTTTTCAGTATTTTGAAAATAACTCAAAAACCGCTCACTCTGCAGAAACAGTTCTCATTTATAAATTGTAGACCGTAAAATTATGCGTTGATTGAGTACTGCAGACTAAAAATTCCATCAAAAATAAGCCAGATAGGATAGATCAAATAAGCGCATTTTTCCAATTTTTTCTAAAAAATCTCAGAAAATTGGTTTTTTGAAGTGCTCATGCACCTAGTATTTCATTAAACAAACACTAATAGTGTCTGAGTACAGGAGTAAATGGTGGCGATAAAATAAATTGTCATCTAGCCAAAGAGATTTGAGTTGCAAGTATAAAAATTGTCATTTGTGGTGATTTTGACCATGTGAAATTCAAGAGATCCAATTAAATAACTCCAATGAAAAAGCTTCCCATGTAGGGGAGATGGGGGCACATGTGAACAGTTCGCATAAATATAGCTTTTTCTCATAATTGGATTAATTCTTATAAATAAAAACTAGTCAGTATAGTAAACAGAACTTTCTTTTACACATGGAACATTTTTTTAATCACCTGTATAGTTTTTCTTACATTTTTTAATAGTTTTATAAATTCAAAAAATTGTTCACATGTGCCCCATCAGCGGGGTAGTTGTGAACACTCGTGGGGCACATGTGAACACAAGGGAAAAATATCCTTTGACATGCTCTTTCTCCTGTTATTAATTTGTTATCATAACCATTATTTATATTATCAGTTAAATTCACCATAAATAAAATAAAAAATATTTTTTTTCTAGTTTCTGGGTGATATGTTTAAACAAAAGATTTTAAAATGAAACTAAATATATATAAAGCTGTTCTGACACCATACCCAAGAATTATATTAGTTATCAATTTGAAAATTTTACATTTTAAAAATGTTACTGATATCCATCCCAAATCAAATTATCCTATTCATAGCTGTTGTTTGAGAGATGGAAGTAAGCCATCACTAAGTTTGAGACAAATGAAAAAAAAAAAATACAAAATTGTTTGTCATAATATTCTTTGTATTAACAATGCATAAAAAATATTGTTTTAAACCGTTTACTAAAATAGTACATAACACTTATTGCATTTTAGGAAACATTGAATTTATTTAAATTATAATTGAACTCAAATGAGCTTCTTGCTCTTTGTGTACTTCCTGACAAATGTGGAAGTTGAAGTTTCAATACAATATCACTTTTTTGTATGACAGAAATGTCTACTATTTCAGGGAAATTATATGAATTGGATCTGAGATTCTTTCTCAAGAATTTAACATACATTTTATCATTATCAATTCTTTCTATTCGCACAACAGAGAAAGATTTTGATTTTTGTGAACTGTTCATATCTGCCCCAACTAGTCTGTTCACAAGTGCCCCGCATGGCTGCTAGAGTTAAATTGATAAATAATTAACATTTATCAATTTTAGGGAACAAAACAACTTTATCCAAAATATTCAATAGTAGTCATAGTATATGTTAAAACATTAAAATTCGAATAACTAACTAAATAAATAAACTTTATCACTTACCAAAGTTGAAACCGACATTTTACATTTGACATCTACAAACAGTGTTTTGGCTACTATAGACAAACAAAATGTCAAAAAGCTTCAAAACATTTTTACCATATGTCTACAGGTGCTGCCATCTTTGGTAATTTTTTTCAAATAAAAAAAACTTATAATAACTATTGAAAAACTGCGATGTTCACATCTGCCCCCTGTTCCCATGTGCCCCCATCTCCCCTACTGTTAAAATCCATGATGAGGAGGTATCCGTCGATCCAGCGACTATTTTTTGCCGAATTTGCTTTCCACAAGAAATTAGAGGAAGAACTTAGAAAGTTCTTTAAGTATGAATTGGCTCCATTTCCGACTTCTCTGTTTGATAACTTTGGGATGAGGAAAACGCAAAAGTCGGTATTTTACAATTTGTTCACCCCCTTAATAGTTTAGAAAAAACCATAAAAACTGCCCATGTGATTGATGGTGGCTTCCTCCTTCATCGAATGAGTTGAGAGCTAAGAGTAAAGTTCTTTTCAATTATTTCCAATTACATTGGATATTTGAAAAGCAACTATGGTAAAACTGCAACAATTGTTTTTGGTGGTTACCCAGAAGAATCGTCAGAACATGGCACGAAGTCTGCTGTGCGCTTCCGTCGAAAAAATAAATACATTTCAGCAAGTGTTGACTTAACGAAAACACGACACTCACAATGCAAAAACAATGCCTTTCATTGCAAATGAAGGGAATAAACGCCGTTTAATAAAAATGCTCATTGAAAACTTGAAGCAACACAATTTTACTGTAAAACAAGCTGTCGAGGGTGCAGATACTAGCATCGTGATGGAAGCCATCCAACTTGATCAGCAGTCAGGACGTGTCATCATAGTTAGAGAAGATATTGATCTATTTGTGCTTTGACTGCATTTATTCCCAACTCTTTCACAATATACTTCTTGAAACCTGGGAAAGGATAGTCAGAAAAGGTTTTTTATTCACTATTAAGTTTCAAGTACTCGCCAATTGTGAAGAAAAACATCCTATTCCAACATGCTATTAGTGGCTGTGATTCTACATCGGCCTTCTTCCGGCAGAGTAAACTGAAATTCGTCAAGCATTTGGTAAATCATGCTCACCTACAGGATGTTCCAACTGTCTTTAATAACCAATATGCTACGCCTGAAGAAGTTAGTGATGCGGGAAAGAAATTTATTCCCACCTTATACAATCCCTAGTATGACGAATCCACAACACTACACAAATTGCGATACAACACATTTGGAAAACATCTTATGAAGACTCAATTTAACCTCGCTTCTCTGCCGCCAATTGAAGATGCAGCCAAATAGCATTCATACAGAGTTTTACTTCAGATCAACATCTGGAATGGAAGGGAATCCCACTGTTTGGGGTTGGAAGTCATTCAAACATGTTTTACTTCCAATCATCACGAATGATATAGCTGCAACACTAGAGCTTCTAAACACTCAGTCATGAAAAGGCGGTTTATGTTCTTGTAAGAAGAACGGTGTTAAATGCTCAATTATATGTTACCACTGTAAAGGTGCGTCGTGCACAAATATCACAGAAGAAGACTCACAAACCGGATACGACAAAAAAGGAGATATGGACAAGGATTCCTTCCACGTGCAGTAGGTAGAAGAATGGACAGATCAAGGTCCAGCAAAAAAAACGCTCCAAGCTCGATTTCCCTGTATTTTCCTCAAGTAACTTGAGTTGATTTTATCACCATTGCTTACATACTAATTTTTTATTAAAGAAATTAAATTTCTTGATTTTCTGTTATTATTATTATATTGTTCTCTAACAATTTTATACATAAGAACTTCAAAAAAATCAATTTTATGAGATTTTTTAGTAAATATTGGAAAATACTGTATTGTAACTGAATTGTAAATACTGGTAGCACTTTTTTATCTATCATATCTCGCTTATTTTTGGCGAAATTTTTAGTCTGTGGTAGTGAATCGACGCAGAAGTTTATGGGCTACAATTTATATACTAGAACTGTGTTCTGTAGAGTGAACGGTTTTTGAATTATTAGCGAAATATGTAAAAAAGTCCGAAAATGTTGAGGTTTTTGTGGACCACGCCTAAAGCTCAACAGGAAAAGTGGGACAAATTTCATGTCCCTTCATTTGGATGTAGAACAAAGTGATTAAAACAATTACCAGCTTTCAGCGAATTCTCGTTTAGAAAAATTCTATTTTTACTGGCCTAGTAGTCATTAAGATTATGGTGAAGAAATAGACCGAAAATTAATTTTCAGAAAGATACACTTTTTTTTATACAGTCCTTGAGTTCTATAAGTTACATTTAAAAAAGATTTGTTCTCATTCTTCTACTATCAAAACTTACTGAGTTATCATACGTTAAATTTTATGAAATTTGGGAGCATTATCGTAACTGGATGAATTTTTGTCTTAGAGGAATGGAAGTTTTTCTGTTTTACTTGTCGGGACACGGAGAAAATATTTTTAGATATAAATTATAGCAGAGGGGTCCCGCGGATACCATAGCGCCCTTTGAAGGGTTTTTTTATTTAGCGCCCTTTCTATTATTTTCCTTTACCAGCTTTTCTTAAAAATAAATACAAATTTTAACGGTTTCTTTTTAAAAAAATCAGTAATATTAGTAGTACAATTTTTTGTATGGAAATTAATTTTGCATATTATTTGTTAAGCGCAATTAAGCTTTCAGCCTCCTTCCGCGTCAGATATGTTTGAGATAGGTGTCCTCTCAGGAAAATGTACTTCAATTTACTAGTATTTATGTTTTTTATTCTGAATAATATTTTTATTTGGATTTTATGAATCGCCTTATAACTACGTGTAATAACATACAATTCTAGGATGTATGAGTATCGTATGAGATTTTAGCAATTTTAGTTTGTTTTAAATTAAAAATATGTACCACTATTTAGGCATAGCAATCTTAGCTTCGTTTAATTTCAGATATTCAGTGATTAGGAAAAGCTGCGATCACTATACGAAAATCATCATATATATTTTGAGTAAAAAGTCAGTTTAAATCGAGAACATTCATAACACGTGTGTGTACCAGAGAAATTATATTGTTGCTTATTTTGAGACATGGATAGCAGCCCCCTTCATTGTTTGCCGACAGTTGAAGTGGGTACTTGCTTATTGAATGATTGCGATTTAACGTTTTTTTAATCCACATATTCACCACTACTTCCGTATAATAATCTTAGCTTTGTTTAATTTCAGATATTTAATAATTAGGAAAAGCTGAGATCACTATACGAAAATCGTGGCAAATATCTTCAATAAAAAATCGCGATGAATCGACAACATTGATAACACGTGTGTGTACCAGAGAAATTATATTGTTGCTTGTTTTGAGACTGATAATGGCACCCTTCATTGTTTGCCTACAGTTGAAGTGCGCAACTGCTTATTGAATGATTGCCATTTAACGTTTTTTTTTTTTTTTTTAATCCAAATATTCACCACTACTTCCGTAGAATAATCTTAGCGTTGTTTAATTTCAGATATTCAGTGATCAGAAAAAGTGAAGATCACTATTATAAAATAGTGGTACATATTTTGAAGGGGAAAAAATACGCGATAATTTGGTAACATTGATAACATATGTACCAGTGAAATAATATTGTTCAATGTTTTGTGTCATGTTAATAACGGCTTCGTTCATTATTTGCCAACACAGAAGTGTACCAATATTTATTGAACAGTTGGACAGGCTTGACATATTCTCAACTAATATGAAGCGTACAATGATGAATGGGGTATCCGTGGATGGGATTCGTTGTCTACATATGCTATCGCATGCTGAATTTAAATAATATGTGGCGTACAACGATTAATGAGGTAGCATTAAACAGGAGGTTTTGCCAACATCTGATATTGCAAACGAATTTTCGTTATACGTTTAGGTTAAGTATCATCATACATATTTTGTCTGATGTCAACAATATCTTTTCTGTGCACATGCAAAACGCACAACGATCAATGGTGAGAAAGCTTTTTGAACAGACTTTCGACATAATCTACTCATACTTCGTTAAAAAAATTTGTTTGATTAAACAAAAAGCAGTTAATTATAAATTAATGAACATGCGTTAGAAAATTAACTCAAAGATTGCAGCGCAATAGCCTTGCACGTGTCTATTGGTCCTAACTTAATTTGAAAAATTTTTTTACATTGCCTACGTAACTTCAAAAAAAGAAAAGTTAAAGCGTGTTTTGATCGTTTTTGGACGCTCTGCATAGATAACATTATTAACACTCTTTAGAAGAAAAATAATGAGTTAAATTAAGTAGTGAAAATATATTATGTTTTTTGCTATTTTTTCCATTTTAGTATGAACTAACAAGGATGCTCATCATACCGGCATACTCCAAAAAATCTGAAAAAAATGTAGAACGTTCTACTTATGAGGATAGATATGTTTATAAATAAAATGAAGGCGGTAAACTCGATAGAGCCTCTGTAAAAAATTATAAAATTTTCGATATTTGGCGATTTATCACCAGTTGGCGATGGAATAAAATCTTTAAAATAAAAATGTTTCATATTGAACTTGTTTAAATAAATTTAATGTAAATAACTTTAGTTTTGTCAGTTTTAGTTCGTTTTAACATATATATTTATAATGAAGATTAACTATCAAATTTTATGAATTAAAACAAAATTTGAATTAATTAAAAATGTTTCAATCTCAAAATTGTCCAATTTAACCAAGCAACAAAATTCAATTTTGTTGCTATGGAAACAACGACTTCTTTGATATTGAAATGAAGAACTGCAGCATTCTTCATGTTGTCTGTATTTTGGAGTACTCTTAAATATCCTCCTGAGACCCAAGCAAAATATAATGCATATATTTTTTTTAATATGAGTTTTTTTCAACAAATAGTCATCAAAAATGATGTTTTTAAAGAAATTAATAAATTTCGTTTTTTTTTTATTTTGTTTTACAGCACATCCATCTAAATGGATGTTCAGGCCATAACTCGCTTTAAAATAATTTTAAAAATGCTAAAAGTATGGTAAAGAATAGAATTTATTATAAAGAACATAAGGCAAGTATTAACATCTGCTATTAAAATTGCAAAAAAAAAAAAAAAAAAAAAAAAAAAAAAAATTAAACGAATTAAAATAACATAAAAACGAAACTTACCAGCAGAACGTAGAATTCCAACTTGACTCATTTATTACGCCATTTTGTAAACAAAGTAGTTACCGTTGCCAAAATCCAAAAGCTGAATGTTGATTTTTGATTCATACGTTACCATACCAAACTGGTTTTAGATTGCTACAACTAAATTTAACTCAATAGATGGAGAAAGCAAAACATCCATTTAAATGGATCCCAGGTCTCAGGAGGATATTCCAGGGTGTATCAATAAGTTTTGCCCTCACATAGAAATAATTAAGTGAAATTTAAGAAATTGCTACGTATTATGAGTCCTTTTCTATGTAGTCAGTGTACACAGTAACACATTTCTGAAAACAGTATTTCGAAAAGAGGTGAGAGGATGCGTTCCAGGAGGCGCAATAGTAGATCCAAAGGAGGGCATTTTTCTAAAAATTTTTTCAAAGGAGGGCATTTGCTGATTCCCACAAGTGATATATTGTTGTAAAGGCCTGTGACCATTTATTCATGCTATACTTTTTTTTTTAATTCATGTTTTGAATTTTTAAAATAATGTTTTTGCTATTTATTATCAACTGGCCATTATTATCTTTGTCAGATATAATGCATGTCTGCAAATCCGATTTTACATGTTTTATTGATAAAGTTAACTTTAAATTACTTGCCCGAACTCATAATTTGTTTTAAATATGTTGTATAACATCAAAGCGTAGTCAGAAAAGATTTAAAAGTAAATATTTGTACATTAAATATTTACAATTGTATCTGAAAATTAAATATGTCCTTAATGAGAATTCAATTGGATATTTTTTTAATTATTCTTTTTCATTGACACTAAAAGTGATAGATGATTCATGTCATAGATTGTGTACACAGCTGTAAACTTCTATGAATGTTTGTCACGACTACATTAGAGAAATAATGTTCTTCTTATTCAGTCTCAGAAATCTGTGATTACAGTGTAAATTTTTATTAACTTATAACTTTGAGCTGAAATATCTTTTGCGTCGTTGAACATATAATACTTCGAACATTTTTATATATATATATATATATATATATATATATAAAGGAAATTTTGAGACTAAATATTAATGGAGAAAACGAATTTAATGGGCAATGTTTTTAAAGGAACCGTGGACGATTAAAAAAAACTTTTCATTTTAATAATAGAGATTTGAAATTTTGTGCGCACATACATTTCATCATAAGTATATAGAACAATTTAAAAGAAATTTCCAATCTTACTATAATTTTAAGATCTTTTAACAAATTTTAAATTTTAAAATGTTCCGTCTAAATGTTTCAGATATTTCGTCGATTTTGGATTTTATTCACAAAAAACTCTATTATAAAACAAATCTGTGTATCTATTTTTTAATCCCTTAAATATTTAATTTTTTAGGGATATGTTTCTGAATTCCATATCGATTTTCATCAAAATTCTGCCTTATGATAAGTTAAAAATCAAATTTAGTTGTCTTAATTAAGTCGAATTTAAAAATGCATACACAGTTCCTTTTTAAGCAATATCGGGATTCTTCCTTATCAGTTTCATGAATTTTGATCAAGTACCAAGGAGCATTTCAGAAATAAAAAAAGCTGAAACATCAGTATTGAGAAAAACAGATTTAAAGTATATTAAAAGACCAAAAAATTGTTTGTGAACAAAATTTAATACACTTTTAATTTTGTGTAAAATAACCGCATCTGCATGCGGTTTTCCACGAACGACATAGTACAAATTCGAAAATAATAATACACACAAAAAGAAATGTCGATTTTGGGGTAGATTTTTGCTCAAATAAAGGTTCATGATCCCCTTAAAGTTAGAAACTTCAGAAATAACACAATAGCGCCAACTAGTCAAAAAATGTCAGATACAGATTTAAATGTTTCTTTTCTTTTATGCTTGAAAGTGAATCAGTTATGGCATTTTTTAGACTTCATAAGGTATTTTACCTTTTTCTTGTAAACCGAAATTTTCATATGAAGATAGAAATCAAAACGATAATTATTTGGTGAATAAGGTGGACAATGTCAATGCAACATGGAAGCAGTTTGTGTATTTACACCATTACTCTAGGTCACGATTTCCTAAATATGGTGCGCGTATCAGGTCTGGTACGGAAATTTTCGAATGCTGGTACACGAAGTTTGTACCGAGAATTATTATACAAGTGAAAAATAATTTATAGCTTAGAGACGGAAGACCACTTCCGTAGAAATAGCGTTCCATTTTCAACACATTCATACCAATTTATAACAATAGAAATATGATCTTCGGTTGAATAAGATGGTTTTAAAGACATTTCGAAAAGGAATTTATGTGACGTTACAAAATTTTAATGACCTTTCACATTGCATGCTTTCGAAGCGACATCTAGTGAGTATAAGAAAGGTTATTTCAATTGAAATTTGTATATTAATTAAAACACACTGTACATTTGTGATGCCACGCTCTAAGAAAGTCTGCCTAGACGGCGAGACAAAGGCTTTAGAGCGTAGATGTGCCTCCCAGAACCTTTTTTAAAGTTAAAAAAATGCCATTTTTAGCTGGAACGGAAGCCGATGATAACAACAACAGAGGGCGGGGTAAAAAACACTATGGCATTTTGCCAGCATCACCAGGACTTCAGAGAACAAAACACTTGCTGCCGGAGAACAGATCTCCCTCGCGACACGGGGCAGCGAGGTTGTTGAAATTCCCTTGAGGATGGATTACTGCACAGCACCCGATTATCAGACAGTAGGTGAGTTAGAGGGACATGCTATCTCGCAACAAGGAGCGCTGTGGCATCGCTAGAGGAAACTTTTCTCGCGACATTCGGCGGTGTTATACAAGCAATTTGAGAGTTGTTTGGTACTAAAAAGCTTGTTAGGTTGGAGATGTGTGCTAGGTATTGGTGGATGTCATCTAGGTTGATTAAAGGTCTGGGTCTTGAAAGAATGTTTTGTAGTAATCCTGTATTGCATCTGCGATTTCATTAAGCAAATCATTTTAATGTAAAACAATATAGACGAACTCTATTATGATTTTGACAATCAAATACACGAATCAAACAATCCCGCTGCTCTAGGCTTAGTGTTAAGGTGGTCAGAAACATAAAGTACTCGTAAAAAGTTACATTTTCAAGTTTAAATAATAATAAAAAACTCATACCCTCTTTATTTTGTATATTTTATTGTCCACATTTTAGTGTTTAAATTATTTCAGTGTTGCAGTTTCATAGTCAGGTATCAGCATAGTTTAGATGGCGTGGTTTATTGCATAATTAACTCAATTGTTGTAACTCACATAAATATGTAATCTTATTGTTTATTTGAAAGAATATTTGTCAGTTTATAACCTGCAGCACATTCAAGGCAAAATAACTTAAAATTACCTTAATTAACTTATAATTAAGTTCCGAAAATCAAAAGGTTTTATTGTCATCAGAAACGCGCATCTGTACACAATTTTTACATTTAATGAACATGAGGAACCGAGTGAAAAATTAATTAAATAATTCATTCTTTACATGCATGCGCCAAGTTAACTTAAATAAAAGATTGTAAACACTGCACAGCATAAAAAAAAAATGCTTGTTAATCTACAAAAATGTAACACAGACATGAACAAAATACACAATAACCACTTTTGAGTTACGCACACAATTCCTAAAAGCGGTGTTTATCTTCAGTAAAATCAAGAACTAATTTATTTTCGAGATTTAACATCATTTATATTAACTGTTATATATATTCATATTAATAGTTTATCTTACTGCTACTGATTTTTACTACTCTCTCAAGAGGGTAACATATTTCTTATTAAGCCTGTATTTAAACAAACCGAAAATTGTATGTCAAACAAGGAAAATGAGGTGTGTTTGTACTATAACTTGTTTTATAAAGATGCAGTTTTTGGCGCAATAGCTTTTGCAATCTTATGCAAAAATGCATAAATACAAAATTTATTACGATTTTATATATTGAATTCAGTAATACCGAAATAATAGGGCTCCATGTTAAATAGGACGTCATCACGGTAGCAACCTAGAATCATGACCTATCATGGGATATCATTGAATTAATTATGTATGATAGGATTAAATAGAACAAAGAAAACTTTTATTAATACCTTTTAAGTTTTGATTCAATTTTTATAAAATTTGAAATGACTCGACAAAATTCTGCAAGTTTATATATATTAAATTTCAAACCATTCGATTGGGTAGTTTTTTTTTTCGTTGTTATATGAAGACAGACGGGCAGACAGATGATCGGTCCAAACGACGACTATAGGTGCTATGAATTTATATAAATTAGAACGATCCTAAAGAAAAAGAAAACGACTGTTAATCTACGAATATGTAATGTGACCACGAAACGAAAATATACAATAACTACCTTCGAGTTACGCACGATTCCAAAAAGCGTACTTTATCTTCAATGAAGTCAAGAAAAAATATATTTTCGAGATTTAAAGAATAATTTATATTAACAAAGTTTCTCATGCTGCTACTGATTTTATTAAACATTTTCGTACTCTCTGAACAAAGTAAATTATTTCTTATTAATCCTGTATTAAAAAACTTAGCATTTCAAACACTTACTAGAAATAAGTATTTATTGTACTGACCACACAATTCCCAATCAGTCATCCGTCTTTAAATTATTACATTATATCAAATAAGTTTACTCTAATGAACAAAAATGTTTATTCATTTTTTTCAGTTTCTTTATGTATCTTTTGTACATAAGAAAACTGAACAAAACGAATTTATATTTTTGCTTTTCTTCCACAAAACATTTTGCTATGGATGATGATAATGTTTCGTGAGCGAAATGACCCTCTGAAATATTTACTAAAGGACCATATTTTCATCTATTAAATGACCTATGATACTTTGCTAAAAGCAAAACAATAACAAACCCTCTAAAAAAAGTTTAGTCTTTAGTAATTTATACAACAAAAGACCATTGTTTCTTTAACATTCTTTTATAAATAAATAATTACTTAAAAAATTCACCGCTATGCTTTCATTCAGAGGAAATTAGAAGCTTTTGTTTTTAGAAAATAAATAGAGAGAAGCGAAATAGTTACTAAATTAAAAAATATATAGGATAGAGAAAAAACATTAAAGTAGGCTATTTCTTAGTACACAGCAAAGATGGAAGCTTTAATGAGATTGGGTATTTTTATAGTAAAATAATTCTTTTTTTAACAAATTTTATTTGTATTTATTCGTATTATTTATTATTATAAATTTTAGTTGTATCTATCTCATTATATATTATTACATATATCATTTGTATTCAGTTTATTATATATTATTAACAATTTTATTTATATCTATTTTGTTATTTAGTATTATAAATTTTGTTGGTAAATTATTTATTTATTTTTATAGATTTCATTTGTATATAATTTATTTTTTGTTACTATAAATTGTATCTATTTCTAATTTTTATTTATTATTATAAATTTTGTTTGTATCTAATTTTTTGTTTATAAAATCAAATTTTATACAAAATGTTGTTCTATTATAAATACCTTATGAAAATATTTTGATAATTAACATGATATTGGTACTGTATTTAAATATATCTCCAAACTAGTAGTGAGAAGTCACCGAACTTCATCAAAATTTTATGAAGGAACGGTTAAGATTTGAAACAAAATCGTTACCGTTTTATCATAATAGTTTGATGAACTGAAAGATTTGCAACAAAATCTTAGCCATTAGTTTTTGTAAAATGTTTTGGAAAGTAATTTTTTTTTTTTTTTTTTTTTTTTTTTTTTAAGAAGAAAGTTTAACATGCCTACATCTGTGAAAAGTAATTACGGTCATTAAAAAAATTGTGAATAATTAAAAAGAGAACATTTTTAGCACTTTTCAGCATGGTTGAAAAGTGCGAAAGAGTTCGATTTGTCTATGCTGTATAACTCTAGTAAATATAATAGGTTTGCAATGGAATTCATATATATTATTGAGTCATTAGCATCGTATGTATGTAAAACGAAATGTATACCATTTATAGTGCGTTTACAGGGACACTGAAAAGAGTTCGGTTATATCGTGGTTTATGCAGAAAAACTGCTTTTAGTGCATTGCAATAATGAACGATGTAATAATTTAATGTTACACATTGTAATAATTGAATGTTACACTAGTTCACAAATAACGAAAATAATATGCATTTCTCAGGTGCAAAATTCATTATATAGAAGATATAAAGCGAAATAGTTATCATTTACAGGGACAGGCAAAAATTGTCTGCGAAGAAAAATTGTTTTAAGTGTATTTTAAAGATGTTACACTATTTCAAACATAATGAAATTAGTGCGTGTTACTGAAGTGCACTACAACATGCTTACTGTAAAGTATGGAATGCATGACGTTTATCCTTCATTTGCATTTAGAGACGCACAGAAAAGAATTCGGTTACAGTAATATAATGAGCGATAACGGCAAGAAGATGATTTTCAGCTTTTGCATGCATTTTTATGTTTAACTAATTTTACATATTACGTTGCGTGCATAAACAGTGATGTAGTAGAGGGTATAAGGTGGTATATGCCCGTATACATAGTTTTTTTTAAAAGAAACACCATATACCTTCTTTTTCTCAAATAAAGCTATAGAGTATACTCTATATCGTATACCCTCTGGTTTTGCTACGACTACAACATTAATTCTATGGATAATTTAGAGGGCTGCACAAAAGAAATCGTATGTATTACTGTATATGTGTTATTGCTTAAGTATGTTTTTTCTGTTATTCATTTTGCTATTGAACTAATTATAGTATACTAAATTTGTTTAAATAGTATAAATAAATTTTTATACTTGGAATACTCAAAGAACTGGATGCATTGTCGTCCATGCATAGTAATTTTTGGAAGAGCGGGTTTAGTTCTGTTATGCGTTTTTTTTTTTTTTTTTTTTACGTAAATAAAATTCGCACATAGTATGTGGCATTCATAAATATCTGTAGGTAATATTCGCGGCTATACGAAAGTATTCGAATGCGTTTCAGTCTATTGACGAAAATTGCTAAAGGTAAATTTTCATGTGTTTTATTTTTTTTTTAACTAAAATAAATTTTAGTATGTTTTGTACTATATACACAAATCTATATATAATATACAGGGTAGCTATTGCGAGGCCATATATCTGTATTATATTTGCATTCAAAATTAATACCTTTTCTAAATTTATCTTCCGTTCTTCTGTTATAAGCTATTATTCCAAAAGAGGATTTCACCTTTTTTCTAATTAAAGTGCAATCGTTATCCCCACATAAATGTTCTTTAAAATATTTTTAGATAAACGGCCGCTTTTTATAAATATGCTTAGGCAATTTAAATGTTATAAATTTAATTTAAGCTGTCTGGTATCCTGTATAATCATTAAAAGTCCCATAAATTGCATTTTCAATTCTGCCGGCAAATAGATATTGGTCATTAATTTTCATCGCCGTTATACTTCTATGTGCAATCATAGATGTGCCTTTTTATTTCTCTTTTTTAATTGACAGCCAAATGTGGTTTCTGTATTTTGCGTTTATCTCGTTCAAATTTTAATGTATCTGCCAGTCTAACGAATATTTTGTGACTGGCAGATTTATTCTTGGCGTATTAAATTGCCCAGATTGACAGACACTTAAACTCTGATCTTGTTACTGGTAACACCTTGAAAGTTGCTGAGTATGGGGGACCACCACTAATTTTATATCTTAGCTTAATAAAATAGTTTTTTTCATGGAAATACTGCTCAATTCAGTTTCTGCAACTGCAGTTTCATTAGAGTTTTTTTTAGTTGTTCGGAAGTGTTTGGTTCTCCATGCCTGACAAATGATTTTAAATTTTCTTTTCTTTTTTTTCTTTCAAAGTTCAAGTGAAATGAAGACAATATGGATTCTACTTAGTCAATTTATTGCAAATAGATAATTTAGAATTTGCGACTAAACTGACAATTGACTTAAATTATCTAGAGTTAAGGCATTCGGAAAAACTTTTTTGAAACTTTATAAATTTTAAGTTTAAAATTGATAATTATTATTAAAAATGTCATAAAATGTGACATAAATACAAAAGTAAGTAGTTTATTATAAAAACAAAAAAACATTTTCATGGGTAGACCTGGTAGACTTTTATCGGAAACGATTCTCTGGATGATTGTTCCCAATGAGTTTCAATTTACAATTACGATCACTTCTAATTTAAACCTATTTCAAAATAACCAGTTCTCAACTTCTTCATAGTAGCATAAAAAAAAAAATTCTACTATCTTCTGTTTATGGACGGAAATTGCTGAAATTGGAGTTTTGGGTTTGTTATGCGTTTATAGAAATGTTTACTTAACTACCTTCTTTCAAATTATTTAAAGACGTTTCTCAAGACAGTTTCATTAGAGTTTTTTTAGGTGTTCGGAAATGTTTGATTCTCCATTCTTGACAAATGATTTTACCTTTAGTTTTTTTTTCTTTCAAACTTCAAGTAAAATGAAGACAACATGGGTTCTGCTTAGTCAGTTGGTTTTAAATAGATAATTTATGTATTGCGACTAAACTGACAATTTACTTAAGGGGTCTCAGGACTCTTAAAATTGGAAAAAAGGTAAAAAAATAGACCATTTTCAATATTTAATATATTGAAATGTATATGATTTTTAAACGCAAATTTTATTGGAATGGAAGACATAAGCAAGTTCTTTCATTTCTTGTATATAAAAAGTTGCAAGATGCAGAATTAGTATTTGTGGTTGGGGGGGGGGGGGGAGGGGCTCCAAACTGTCAGACATCTGTCGATCAGAAATTTGGTATAACAGCTTTCGCACAGAATTAAAAATTAAATTTTGGAACTACAAAGAAATTTTTTGTGCCTAATTTTACTGCAGATTATAATTACTCTGAACGTAGATAAATTTGTATTTAAAGTATTTTTATATTTTAAATACAAAGTGGGAATTAGCTAATACAAAAGTTTGAAAATTTGAACAGTATAAACACCTAAAAAAATAACGAATTGAACAATAAAAAGGAAATTTTAGGTTCAGTTTATACAGACTAATATGAAACACGTGTTTTGAAAATTTCATGAAAAAATATTCAGAAGGGTTTTAGATATTCTGCACGTTATATCCAAAAACGTCATTTGGAGAAAAATTATTTCAAAGTTTCCGAAATGCCGCTTCATCTATTGAGCGGTATAATTTTAAAAACCGTAACTTCTGTTCTAATTGGAATTTCAAGGAAATAATTACACGAAAATATTCAGAAAAGATAAGAGTTTAAGATCTAAAAAAAATTAAATCTTCGAAAAATTTGAAGCTTTAGGAGTATTGAGACCCCTTATGATATCTAGAATTATCTAGAGGTAAGGCCTTCGGAAAAGCTTTTTTTTTGAAATTTTATAAATTTTAAAATTGATAATTATTATTAAAAATGTCATAAAAATGTGACATAAACACAAAAATAAGTAGTTTATTATTTTTAAAAAGCTTTTTTATTTAAAAAGATAGTATATAATTAACCGAAAAAATGTTGTTTTATGAAAACTATTTAAATTTAAATCTATTAAATAAAAATACATTTTATGAATTCCATAAAAAGTAAAATAATGTCATGCATTAACTAAACTATTTTTATGCCAACAGCATGAATGTTTTAAAAGTTATAGGAATAAAAAGCTACTCTGAAAATGCCTGAAGAAACTTCAATAATAAATAAATTAAAATTTTGTAACCCATAAACTTTTCAATACATCAACTTAAGAATGATTTAATTTCTTTGAACATAATGTTTAAAACATAATTTAATAAATTTGTAGTAATTGAACTATTAGTTATTGAGTTATGATACATTTAAGAATATATTTTTTTAAAGGTCACTTTTCAGAAAAGAAAAACTTTCAACTTAGTTTTTTAAGTTTGTAATAAATATAAATATTTAAAAAGCTCCAGAACAATAAAGTTTACTCTCTATTTTTCTAAACAGCAAGTTTTTAAACTGAAATTATAATCGAAATTGACATTTTAATGGATTACACATATCCTTAAAAGACTCTTATTTTTACACGCTTTTCTTTAAATAAATTGGAATTACATAATTTCCTTTTAAGCTACTACCTGATATGCTAGAGCTCTATAAATTGTGTAGCAATGTGTGTTCACGATGACAATCAATATTTTCTTATTTTATCACGTAATTACGTAATTATTAATTAATAGACTTATATTAATTAAATTATGAATATACGTTCCGATTACAATTTATGAATGGTAAATAAATCGTTAAAAACCATGCTTTTTATCTTTTTTGTTGCCCTATCTGAAATAGAAACAGCACATAAATATTTCTTTAAGTAAATTCACTATTTCACTCCTTCTTTCAAGTATAAATAAAAGTATTGAATTTTCCAAAGGCGGGGCCCACCCGAAATTTATGTATTTTATCGGAAATGTTTTTGAATGACATAAATTGCGATTGTGAAATTGGACATGGTTTTTAAGATAAACATTTAATGATCATGAAAGCTTTTTCTTAAAACTGTTTATACTTCTATATTTAATTAACAAAGCTTTCAACGAGATTTCAATTTTTTTTAAATAAATGGAATAAGAATATTTCTATAAATTAGAAAGGATTGAATTTTGGAAGGAGATATGAAATTAGCAAAGCTAAAAAAGAATTTGCATCAAGTTAATTTTGTTTTAATATTCGGAGTTTTCTGAAATTAAAACAACAAAAAATTCATTTTCATAACCGAAAAAGCTGAAAATTCGTAAAATTCAAAGTATCATATCTCAACAGATTTTGGTCGTGCAAAAATGCATTTTTTCTTGCTATACTTGTTTGAGGACAGAGAATGTTTTTCTACTGTGTGTTGCCGATTTCGACCGAATAATTCAAAAGGATGAAAAAATGCCATAGAACATGGAATCGAAAGCCAATTACTTAGTTAAAAATACAGGGTGTTTCATCGTAACTAGGCCTGTGTTAACGGTAATAATTTTGTTAAAAATAAAACATTGCAATTAAAATGCAACGATATGTACATTGTTTTGTGCGAAATGTTCAAACATCACAAAAAGTTCTGGAAAATTAGGGTGCTCAAGCAATAGATGATACCGTATGAACTGGTGATCGCCGTCCAAAATATGGAGCGTCAAGTGCATACTGCCGCCGCGTATAATGGAAACTTCTACCACTTTTTTTATATTATCACATTTACAATTAAGGGGAAATGTCTGTTAAAGTTTTAGTATAATATACTTCAGTTTTTTAAAGTTGTTACCGTCAAAAGAAATTGAGTTAGGGTAAAACAACCTGTATGTTTGGTTAAGTATGTGGTTTACGACCTCATATTCTATGGTAATTTTTCATCCTCTTGATATCTACTGTGTGTGCCACCCCTTTGAATTTCTAGGCCTATTTCGGCAACACCTTGTATATATGAGTTATAGATCCCAGGGACCGTTTTAAAATTTAAATTTTGTAACTTAGGAAAATAAATATTTTCACGTAAATATTTTTTTCATATAATGAAAAATAATATTTGAATCATTTTTACGAACCATAGGGGTGTTCCATAAATGATGTCACACTTTTTTCAATATATTTGAGCCCCTCCACCCGCTTTCTCACAAAGTGTCACACTTCACCATACCCCCCTCCCCTTTGTCACATTTCACGCTATATTACATAAACATATACTTGCAGTTCAGAAATAAAGCACAACGTTATAGATTATATTTCAAATTTTATTTTTAAACTTTAACTATGTGTTTTAATGACATTTGTGAGCATAACTATAAAAATGATTCTTGCACTTATTTTGTATAAAATAAGACTAAGGTTTACAATAAAAAGCAGCATTAATATACAGTAGTAATAAGATATTAATATGAAAGAGCAATTCAAAACAGTAGTAATTGGGAATTTGAAATGGAATTTAATATATTTGGCTTTAAATCTTATCTTTACTTTATCAATAAAAAATACTTTAATTTCAAAATAACTTTAAAATTTAATCTGCTGATTTTTAATGCATTTATTTTAACCACAATGTCTGATGTCACATTTCTTTTTACGCCCTTCCACCACCTTGTAAAAATTTAACGACCCCCACCCACCCACCCACACACACACACACACACTTCAAGCGTGGCATCATTTGTGGATGTCTCCATACCTCAAAAACTTGAAATTTAGGAATTATCTATTGGTGAACGATTAGAAGGGATATCCTTATATTATGAAAAAGAAATTTTACTAAAGAAGTTTTTAAATAGATTTATATTTTATACATAACTCTGATATTTTCATTCTGAAATTGAAAGCAGATATTCACGATATTATATGAAACTCTCCATGACAAAAGATGGTTACCTATAAAATCCGATCGCAAAATGAAATTGCATAAATCATAAAAAGTACTTTTCTGAAAGGAGACATTCAAGGTACTTACTCCTTTATAGAATTGGACATACTTTGAAGTATTGGGATATTTACAATGGTTTTTCTTTTCCTGTCTATTTTATTAAAAATGATCTATGCTTCCTTCGACACGTATATCGCTAAATGTATTTAATTTTATTTCGAATTTTTCTCACCATAAATGTTTTTTGTTAATAAATTTATTTTTTCTCCTTTTTTATTTATTAATATTGAACGAGAAAAATAAAGAATTCACTGTCTGGTTTAATAAGAAATACATACACTTACATACGAGTACATATATATTCATATATATGGATAGATAGTAAATTTAGATAGATGGATAAACAGGGTAACAGTTTAACTAATCAGTTAAATTTGAGAACAAAATCCATGAATACCTAAACGCTGTTACTAGATAAATAAAATCACAAGCGAAAGATAAAGACAAAACACACACATACATATACGTGTATAAACAGAAAAACCCTGTCATATTCTAACGGTTATTACCTTTTTTGTTTAACTTGCTGTTTAACAGGTTAAAAAAATAAGTAATACGTAAAGAGCTGTGTCTTATTTTGAAAAATTAAAAGCAATAAAAATAACAATATTTTGATAGGAAGGGCTGTTTGAAGCACGATCATAGTTAGTGATGATTCATAATAGATCCATTGCTTTACTTTAGTTTTTAACTGACCCAATTAATATACATATATTTCAAATGCCAGTGTGGTATGGAATATATATTTTAACCTCAGAACTTTCAGAAGTATGTACGCATTAAACAAACAACTGAAATTGTTTTTGTTAAAGAGTTTGAAATTTTAAATATTTTTTTCGTGCTGACTTTAGTTACATTACATCTTACAAGGAGAGGGCCAACCTTGTTAATCACAGATTTTGATTATTTTAATATATGTTGTAGGGTAGAGGCCCCTTAGTGTCAGGTTCAATGCTCCTTATCCAATGCTCCTTAGTAGATTTTATCCAATGCTCCTTAGTTCTTGAGAAAATGGGGGGGGGGGGGTGTCTAATATTAGTGCACAACTTAAATACTTACTTTGCTACAACAATGATAGGTCAGTCGTAGCTCAGTTGATATGGTGTTAACCGGCTGATTGGCGGGCCCAGGTTCGATACTTGAATGCGCTACATTAGTTTTTCTCATTTTTTGTTTAATAAATTTACTTGTAAGTATAACTTAATAATCTCACTGTCAATTAAAATTTTTAATATTGTATATCAATTATAATTTTAACCTATTTAATTTTTTATTTTTAACTGAATAGTTGTAATAAAACATCATAAAACTGTTATTTAAAAAAAATCACTTTTAAAATGTATTTCATATATTCTTTATCGTTGCAATGATATTGAGCAATTGTGTCAATTCGTGATTTTAAAGAAACATCATTTACGCATTGCTTTAACAAAGGAAGTCAATGAGATAATACTATTATTCTGTTTTTAAAGTAACAAGCATAATCATATTAAAAAATAGCATCAGAATTAAATTACAACCGATTTTTTGCATATTAAAGATTTTTAAATTTGTAATAAGTATGCTTGCGCTTTCAATTATTTTGCTTTCCCCTTTATCTTTTTTCTGCTTTTATTTTATTTGAATATTCCTTTTTTTATCATAACTAGATGGCACCACAACAGTATTTGTCACGATTTTGGAATTTTTATCATTCAATAATAGATCCAATTTCTTTTTAAACCTCTTTAATGGATGAGAAATGATAGCTTACAAATAAGAAATGATAAATTTAAGTTTGTTAATATTATAATTAATGTTTGGTGTTAAAATTTTTAATTGAAATTATTAAATTATAATTTTAACTATATTTATAAAACAAAAAATGAGAAAAACAAATGTAGCGCATCCAGGTATCGAACTCGGGCCCTAGGATCAGCCGGCAAACGCCATGCCAACTGTCGACTAACCTGTCATTTTTGCTGCGAAGCAAGTATTTAAGTTGTCTACTAATATTAGACCCCCTGGTTTTTCAAGAACTAAGGGGCATTGGATAAAATTCGTTGAACCTGACACTAAAGGGTGTCTACCCTACAACATATATTAAAATAATCAAAATCTGTGATTAACAAGGTTGGCCCTCTCCTTGTTAGTACATGATATTCTTCAGACATAATGGAGATGTGAACAAATGTGTTATTGTTCTAAGACATCAAAGTATATACTTTTAGAAATTTTATTTTAAATTAGTAAAATGCTCCCAAAGTATAGTGCTTTAAGAACGCTCAGAAATTTAAAATTTAAGAAAATTGATATTTTAAAATTCTAAATTAACCCAACATTATGTTTGTTATTCATTTTATTTTATTGCGAATATCTTTTCCAACAAATTTATTATCCTCATATGATGTTCATTTTTAAGAAAAAAAAATTGTCAACAGTTTTGAATTGTAAATAATTATAAATATGAATGAAATAGTACGGAATGTTTTGAAATTTTTTATTGATAAATTTTAGATTATGTTCATAATCTGATGCACCATAAAGAATAAAATAAAATCCATCAATTCAAGATACAGATATTGTAGTAGTAAAATTATAACCTATGTGCAGCAAATGTCATGTACCATCTATATCCCCCTACTGCTCATGGTAGCATATTTGCTATCATAAACTTAGCTTTAATTTTTAGCACGAAATTTCACAAATAAGGTATATTTTAAGTCATTACAGTAATAATTGCACCTTTAGGTAACATTAGGTACGGCATTTGAATGAGAATGACAGCACTAAATAAGAAAAAAATTAGTATGAAGAAACATGTTGGATAAAAATGGTAAAATCGCATTTAATGTGGTAAGTTTTTGCTAATTTTTTCAAATATTTTATTGAGATAAAACAAAATACATAATACATGCAGTTATAAAAAGAGTTATTTCTATTGTCTGCACAAAAATGTTGAATGTAGGTTTGTTTTTTAATGGTAAAATGAGTAATTAAAGTCAAGGTAGCAGATCTGCTACCACGGGCGCTAGTGATCATGAACCCGTGCTAGCATTTTTTCTACCCTTTCTTAGTATTAGCTTTGTATTTAAATTACTTGTTTTACTTTTAATTCACATGCTCATGTTATGTTATTAAATAAATCCGAAATAAATTAGTTGAAATTTAAATTTTTATGTTCATTATATGTAAAATTATTTGTAAAAGCTGGCTATATATAATAATTATTATTATTTTAGCAGCCATCTTCTTCGCGTCAGCTATTTAAAAGACGCAAAGGGAAACAAATATTTACTAAAGTAGAAGATGCTATAGCTTTTGTGGATGAATTGGAAATTGACTTGTCAGGATTATCTGAAAATAATAGTGACGATGAGCATTTCCCCCCTCAAAGACACGATGTTGGCTATTAGGAAAGATCAGATGATGAAGAATCTGAAGAGGAGAATAACTTAAAATAAAAGAATCGTATAAAAAAAAAAGAACCAAATCTTTTGACTTTTGCTGATGATGACGACTTTACGGATACAATAGAGACTTTTCCATCTAAATTACATTATTTTAAAATGTTTATATCACCCGATATTAACAAATTACTGGTAACAGAAACAAATTTGTACAGCGTTCAAGTAGCAGGGAATTAAATTATGTTGATGGAATATGAAATGGAGCAATTTCTAGGTATGTACATTCAAATAGGGCTTGTTCGAATACCACATACTGGGGAGATGGAGTAAGGTATGAGCAAGTTGCTGGAGCCATATCTTGAAACAGATTTGGAAAGATTTTAAGATATGTACATTTTGTGTATAATTAACTTTTTAATAATAATCTGCGACTTGATAAATGTTGGAAATTGCGCAATTTGCTACGATTTTGACGTCGATACTGGACAGTCTAAAGGACATCATTAGGAACAAGCTGGTTATGAATTAGGATTAGAGGCAAGCATTATTTTCAACTAAAAAGCCCCAGAGAAAACTGCAAATTTTGCAGACAATTTCTTCACCGGAATTAACATGCTAAGAGAACTGTCGAAACAAAGAATAGACTTTATAGCGACTGTGAAAGAAAACAGATTGATGAA
This sequence comes from Maratus speciosus, assembly GCA_963932465.1. Taxonomy (NCBI): domain Eukaryota; kingdom Metazoa; phylum Arthropoda; class Arachnida; order Araneae; family Salticidae; genus Maratus; species Maratus speciosus. The sequence continues at coordinate 364,082,733 of OZ010799.1, forward strand.
TTGTAAATTAAGAAATGAGAAAGAAATGAAAAAAGAAGGAAGGGAACCATTGACTACTAGGTAGCACCAATAGACAATTTTAATGTTATAGCAGTGAAATGGTTCGACAACAGATGCTGTACTGTAATATCGAATACTATAGGAGTTAATCCGTTAGCTTCTATAAAAAGGAGAGTAAAATATCAAAATAAAGAAGTACCAGTAACTTGCCCGGCAGTCATTCCTCTGTACAACTAAATTATGGGAGGGACTGATTTGAATGATATGATGTCATTTAAATATAAGTACCAGTTGAAATTAAATAGATGGTACTTTTACATATTTTCACACACAGTCACAATGGCAACCGTCAGATCATGGTGTCTTTATCGGATACATTGTAGCGAACTCATAATGAAACATCCTTAACTTCCTTCTTTTTTGAACGAATTAGCTACAAGCCTTATCATAGCTGGTAAGAAGAAGGCAGGTAGACCATCTCTCGAGAGTCCAAAAGTTCAGTAGCCTAAGAATAATGCTCGAAAAGAGGAGCCACCAAAGGTAAAATTTACATACTGAAAAATATTGTTACAGCTAAAATGTATGCATTTATAATATGTATATCTTAGTTAAAATGTGAATATTGGAAGTATATTTTATTCCCTTTTAGGAAACAAGGACTGGTGGCGTGCATCATTGGCCTACACATGAACCAAAACACCAAAGTTACCATATTTGTGCAAGGGGAATATTTTCTTCAACAACATGTCAAAAATACGACGAATTCCTATGTAAAAACGAAGAAGGAAGTTGTTTTAAGTCCTACCACATGTAACAATATCAGCTTTTTCAAAAAAGAAAATTAATTTTTAAATGTAGTAAAATCCTTAATATTTCATCCTAAACTGTCCATGGTAGCATATATAATACCATACAAAAATCCTTTAAAATGTAACAAAATCTCAATTTTCTTTACATTTTTATTTTATTTGACCCACAGCAGCATAAATGAGGTAAACAAATAATTTTTTCTTTAGCAATTTCTTGTAGTGGGCAGTAGAGGGTTAAAGTAAATGATTCAAAGATTTTCATTATAGCGAAAAAGAAGTTGATTTCTACTGACGTTGAATTTTCGCAACATATCATATCTCACATAGGAAAAAAATGTAATATCGCTTTTTTCAGTTGATTAATCACTAATATATATAAATTAAAATTTTATTTCGTTTGCATTAAGTATAACAATGTGCAGTTTTTAATCGGTTAATGATATAAATAGTTGTGTGTGATATGTTTACTGTGAAAATGTTTAAGTGTTTTCATTATTTTTTGGACTTTGAAAAAAAAAAAAACGATCTCGGAGCATTTATCAGTACGTTGTAAGAAGCAAGGAAATGTTTTTAATCTGTGAAAATATAATTTAACTACGAACGAAAGTAAACAATAAGCTATTGCAAGTAACCCACGATTCCAAAAAAATCTCTTTTTATATTTAGAAATCTCAAAAACCAATATATTTTCACGATTTGAAGAATCACTTAAAAAACTTAGTTAGCACTTAGTTTCTTTTTATACTATTGATTTCGGAAACAGCCCCGAATAGTTTTTATTGTATATGAATCAGTTTTCTGAACTCCGAATGTAAATATTTTAGATGTTATCAGTTCTCATGTAAACATTTTCGTGTTTAACAAAAAATTTGTTACGGACATGATAAAATAATAGCAATGACATTAACATTGAAATTAATATTATTTTGTTAATTTTGGATGTATAAATTCAGTCACAGGGCTGAATGCGTCCACAAATGAAAATTGATAGATGTTAACCCATAAATGCGCGATTTTGTATTTTGTTTAAAAAAATATTATATGATTCTCTGAAAGGTTTATTACATGGGAAAAATAATGGAAAAAATCAGAAATACATTTTTCATATAATACGCCAATTTTTTCTTCTGTTTCACATCTGCAATATAAGTAAAAACTACTGCCGTGTGACTGTTTTACGCTAAAACATTGGAAATTAGTAAATATTTTAATAAGTATGTCTCCAAATACCTTATTTTATATAATTATTTATTTTATAAAACTTAACCTTTACCCCTTTAATTCCCATGATAGAATATTTTCTGGGAATTACGCAGTCCAGAGAATCTGACTTCACACCAGAAAGTTTCAATGGTTAATGTCGCTTAATTTAAATACGGAATGTCTGTTATTAATTAATGCAAATATTGCTATTTTTATTTTCTGGTATGAATTAGGTACATACGAATAAAAAAATCTATTAAATTCAAAATACTGGTGTTTGCTTATATGCAAAGCTGCGCACTAAAGGGATAAGCCTTTGTATCACCGCGTTGCATATCTGAAACATATCAAACATGTCAATGTTACTTGTACTTTAAAAAACTATTTTATTTATAACAGTATTTCCTAACATAGCACTTAATATAAATTGTTAGTAGATTTCTCAACAGATGGCGATAAGAAGTTATTTTTTTATGCCAAACTTTTATTTATCATTTGGGTAGTTTTGCATCGTTATTTTTAAACTGATCTTCGTAATTTTTGAAAAAATAAAATTGCTAGAAAACTGTTAGAATACATTTTTTGGTAAATTCGTATACTTTACAATTTTGTATTAGAAAATTGACAATATTTATAAGAAGTATGTAATTTTCTGTTTTTTGCATATGTAAAAAATTACTTTTTTAGTCAATAATTTTCCTATTATTACAAAAACATAATGCAAACACATTTTTATAATTTAAACAAAAGATACGTGAGAAAATAGAATAAGACTGTTTTTTTACACAAAACTTCTACTCTAAATGTAGATAACGTTTTGTAACTAAAACGATCCCTTATGATACATTTACTAAATGATTATATCTTCATTTATTAAATGACGTTTGGTGTACTCCGGAAGGAAGTGTTTGGTAGGCTTATATATTATAACGTTAATTATGCCTCCATATAAATGAATAACATGCTTGCAGTAATTACTATACATGTGTATTTTGATTGTGTTGAACAGTGTACTTGAGTTGTGTGAACAACTATTATCGCAAACCCAGTTTTTTCAAAGCCCAAAAAGGCAATGATCTAATCCCCCCTCATACACACACATACAAAATTTAAAAAAGCTGAAGGAGGATTTTTTTTCATAGCTTCGCAATTACATTGATTAGTGAATTGTTGTATTCACAAATATTTGCGAATTTCTGTATTCACGTGAATTTCTGTAACCTCAAATATCGGTAAATTGCTGTATTAACAAATAATAGTGAATTTCTGCGCAATACAACTTTTATTTAACGTATGGCCTGCGCATCATTTGTTTTATTTGTAGCTTAAACTACGTAAAATGCAAAGTTGTAAGACAGATTCCAAAGCTCAGTAATGAGGGTATATTACTTCTTATTAATTCCCTATTTAAAAAAGAACATTTTAAAGTATTACTATGAAAAATGCATTTATTGTAGTGATAAAACAAATCATAGTCAGCCATTCATGCCTAAAACAATACTTTATATTTATACCAAATATGTTTACTTTAATGAACAAAAGTTATATAAGGAAATTGAATAAGACCTTTTTTTACATAAAATATTTTATTATCGATGTAGATAATGTTTCGTAACTGAAAAGATCCTATGATACATTTACATAATGACTATATCTTCATTTATTAAATGACCTATGATACTTTGCTAAAAGCAAAACAATAACAAACCCTCTAAAAGAAAGTTTTATCTTTAGTAATTTATATGAACAAAGGACCATTCTTTCAGAAGTAAATATTTACTTAAAAAAATCAACGATACGCTATCAGTCAAAGGAAATTAGAAGCTTTTGTTCTTACAAAATAAATACAGAAAAGCGGGATATTCACCAAATTAAAGTAAATAAAAGATAGTGAAAAAAACATTAAAGTAGGCTATTTCTAAGTACACAGCAAAAATAGAAAGCTTCAACGTGATTCGATATTCTATTGAAAAATATTTTTTTATTAGTATTTGTATTTATTTGTATTATTTAATATTTGAAATGTTATTTGTATTTGATTTATTATTTAAATCATAAAACATTATTTGTATCTAATTTATTATTTATTATTATAAACTTTATTTATATCGAATTTTATAGTTTTAAAATTTTATATATAAAATAGTATACTTTATAAAGTTTTAGCAGTATTTATAATAGTATACTATTTTATTAAGTGGTATACTATTATAAATACGCATTGAATATGTTAGATGAAAATAAAGATATTTATGGGTTTTTTTTAATATAGCTCCAAAAATACTACTGACGAATTGCAGGAGTTTATCAAGCATTTTTAAGAATCAGTTGAGGTTTATAACAAAATCTTAAATATTAGTTTTTGTAAAATGTTTCAGTAAATGTATTTTAATTACTTTAAGAAGAGAAGATAACACATTTATAATAGTTCAAAGAAATGACTTTCATTTGAAAAATAGTATATAAAATAAAATATTTTTTAACTCTTTCCGGCATAGTTGAAAAGCGTCTACGACTTTGTTTTGCCTATTTGTCACCTGTCCGTGCTCTTATTGTCGTAAATACATTCGGATTGCCATGTAATCCAAATATGTCATCGAACTTTATTGTAAAATGATCACATGTGAAAAAGAAGTGTGTAGTTCTTTTAAGAATGTTATAGAATATTAATGAATGCTATAGATCATTACAGGGACACGCAAATGAATTTGCTTACATTATGATCTGTGGGGAATAATCGTTTGCTGTGTACTTTAATAAAGTGTTACACTATTTCAAACGCAGTGAAATTGATATGCAAATCTGGGGTGCATGAAAACGTGCTTTCTGCCAAATATGAAGTGCTAAGGATTTATTATTGCTTTTAACGGGTTGCAGGACTGTTAGAGCTTCAAAATTTTCAAAAATTTAATTGCTTTAGATGTTAAACTCGTACCTTTCCTGAATATTTTTATGTAATTGTTTCCTTGAAATTCCAATTAGAACAGAAGTTATGGCTTTTAGGATTATACCCCCTCAATAGCTGAAGCGGCGTTTCGGAAACTTTGAAGTCATTTTTCTCCAAATGACGTTTTTGGGCATAACGCGCAGGATATCTCAAAACCTTCTGAATATTTTTACATGAAATATTCAAAACATATGTTTCATGTTAATCTGTATAAGATGAACCTAAAATTTCCTTTATATTGTTCAAAAAATATATTTTTTTACGTGATTATGCTGTTGAAGTTTTCAAAATTTTGTATTAGCTAAATGCAATTTTGTATTAGAAATATAAATAAGCTTTAAATACAAATTTATTTAGGTTCATGTTAATTATTGTAATCTGAAGTTTAAACAGGCACCAAAATTTTCATTTTAGTTGCAATACTTATTTTGTAATCCTGCGCGTAAGCTTTTATACCAATCTTCTGTTCGTCAAATGTCTGATAGTTTGGCGTCCCATATAAATGCTAGTTCTGCATCATGAAATGAAAGAACATACTTTTATCTTTCATACCATTATTATTGTGTTTTAAAATCATATACATTTTAAGATATTAAATGTTGAAAATTGTCCTTTTTTTTTTTCATTTTTTCCGCTTGAAGAGCATGCAAAAAAATTCTGATACGCAGAAAATTTCAGTTATGATTGTATGCGTAGAAAAATGATTTGAAGCTTATTTTAATAATGATACACTAATTAAAACATAATGGAATAGATATACATTTTGAAATGTACGTCAGGATACTTATTGTAAAATAGAATTCGAATACCAATTATCTATGCATTTATACGTACACAGAAAAGAATTCCCTTATTTACTGTACACGTGCGATATTCGTTGAAACTGTGTTTCCAGATGTGGTATGAGTTTTTACGAATAAATAAACTTTACTTTATTGCCGTAATGTGTATATACTCCACAGCTCATATACGTATAGTGGTATGAAAAAAATCGTTCGTTTTGCTGCCTAGGACGTGAAATGCAAAGAAAGTTTTTTTAATTGTGATATGCATTTTCCAGCTTAACTATATTTGGTATACTAAGACATGTTTGTAGAATATAAATCAGTGGTGGAAAAAATGACCAGCAATAGGCTGATTATTACCACTAAATTTTTATAGTACTCATCACCTTATTTAATGTCAGAATATCTGATATTTAATAAATGAAAAATACTATTGATATTTAGTGATGACAATTAAGGGGTCTGGTGACTCAGCTTCCGATATGATGTAATATTCCGTTTTTTTTTTATTCGTCAAATTAATTAAACTAGCAAAAGCCATTCTTTGTTTGGATTCGCAAAGCTTTTTGTTTAATAAGATAAATATTTGAAAGTAACGATTTTTTTATTATTATTTTTGCATCTTTATTGAGCAAAAATGTTATTTTATGTTTTGGCGCGTTTTAATTTTAGGAATGTAAATTCAGCTAAATGACTAAGAATTTCCTCGACATTTTTTATTTATGATATAAGTCTGGTATAAATGAAAATATTTTCGAAGCATAATTTTACAAAATATTTTTACATTTTCGACTAAAAGCTCTTTTAAAGATGTTTTTACATTTTCCAATAGTCCCTGGTGTTTTCTCAAATGGTTTGAAATAGGTATGTTTTCAATCTTTGTAATTCACATCAATTGTCAGATCAATTAATCGTTAATAGCAATCTTAGAATAATATATTCCAAATTGCTTGAAGAAAGTTACTTCTTCAAAATCCTATTTTCTGGAAAAACATTTGAAATCTGTCTCGTTGATACTAAGAATTATTAACTTATTACATTATTATTATTATTCTACCTTTGAATTTGAATAACACTTTATAAAACGAATTTAACAATTAATTTTATTTGTTTACAATGCTTTTTTTGCCACTTCACAAAAAAAAGATAATCATAATATAATTCTTTTCATATGCGTAAGTATCGTCTGCGTGCAGATCATATTTTATTTCTATCAAGTCCAAAAACATTTTTTTCCCCTTAATTAAATTTTAAAAACAGTTTTCATGATATTTTGGAGGAATAATGAAAATAGATTTTATTTATTTAATTAATCATGATTCTATCTATTATTACTCACTTCATGATTTATTTTTTCTTCTGAAAATATACGCGTTTCATTTTTTTTATTTTCAAAAATGCGTCCGTAGTAAAAAACATTAAAAATAAATTAATTAAAATAATAATTTTTTTAAGTTTATTCTGTAAAAAAATAATATTGGGCAAATCCACGGATCATAATTTATATTATGTTTAATTTCAAGTCAAAATACTGAATATTTTTTTTTTATATAAAGTGTACGACAAAATGTAATTTGTGTAGCCTAGTAGAGGATTCGATTCTGTCATTCTAATAATTATAATTTTTCACATGGAAATCATAAAACAGAAAAATTATGACATAACATTCACTTTTGTTTTCAATTTGTCAAACTATTTATTTTATTTTATTTTATTTTTTCACGTGGAAATCTTGCAGTAGAAAAGTTATGATGTAATATTAGCTTTTTTTTTTAAATTCGTCAAACCATTTACTTCATTTTTTCACGTAGAAGTCTTGCAATAGAAAAGTAATTGTTGTGGTAAGAATTTTATTGTGGATTTTTAATTGTTGGCAACAGCTGTATCGAAAAATGTTTCAATTTGATTGGAAATTGCTATTAAATTGGTCTTTTTTTTATCAATTAAAAATTAACTATAAGTTATTCCGATTCCGGATTACTTTAGTTGCATCGGCCGTGTTTTAATACACATGTACGTAGAATTTCACAATTATGACTTCCAAACTGTGGATTTGTATAGCATTACAGACAGACAGACAAATTTTCATTTTTATATATTAGATATACCATTATTAAAAATAGTAAATAATTTCAAATAAATATATAAATTAATAAATAAGTTATAATAAATGAACTATAATATATAAATAGCAAAAACTATAAACAGTAAGAAATAAATAAACCAATTACGTATTATTATTATTATCATATTATAGCTCCTAATTACGCATGATAAGCTATAAAGTTATCAAAAATTAAGGGTTAGAAATTAGTATAATTGGTGAAGTTGCATCTGACCTGGCCAAGATAATACGCAAGTACCCTTTTTTTAACACTTTCCAACAAAGTTGAAAATTGTTTATGCATTCGGTTTGTCTGTCCGTCTAGCCGTCTGCCCACGCTCTAACTACTGTAAACATACTTGGATTTTCATGCAATTGATAATCCATTATAAGGGTCACCTAACCATGTTTGGTATTGCATATGAAGTATGTATTAATATTTCATTTACAGGGCTAGCCAAAAGAATTCCATTACATTATGGTATATGGCGAAAAATCGTTTGCAGTGTATTTTAAGGACATTACACTGTTTCAAATGTATCGAAATTGATATAAATCACTGAATTTCACAAGATGATTACGACATAATGGGGTATTAATAGCATTTGTCTTTCATTTACAGGGACACACAAAAGAAAATGGTTACAATACTGTCTTTGAGTAATAATTGCGGAAGTGCGTTTTCAATTTCGGCTTGCGCTTTTAAATTTAACTGTTCTAATCCTATACAGTGCTGCTCAAAGTATTCGGATAATTTTCCGATTGTAGATGGAAACAACTGAAATTGGGTTTTCAAATGTGTTATGCGTTTCCATAGGGTTTAATTAGACGTAATATTTTAACTTATTAAACTATGAAGTTTTGTTACATTATTCTGAATGTGTTGGGAAGTGTTTCATAATCTATGCTTGACGCATGATTTTTCTTTCTTGTTTTTTTTTTTTTTTTTTTTTTTTTAAAGTTTCTCATTCATACCAGAAAATTTCTATAATATTTCAAACGATTTAAAGCGATTTCATGATTACATATACCGGGTGTCCTAAAAAGGACTGACTGATTTTAAAATTCAATATCTTGCAAACGGTGACAGATATAAAAAAAATTCTTGCAGGAGGGTTATGCATAAGGTCAAAAGTTTTATTACAGTGATTTTCGATTTTAGTTCGAATTACAAACAATAGATGGCGCTGTAAGCAATAGTCGCTAAATAGAGGCTCGATTTTTGGTCCTTTCTCTTGTTCCATGCAGAAAAAGGAGATGGAAATGTATTAAGCGGGCCGCTAAGTACCAAAAATCGAGCCTGAATTGAGCGTCTATTGATCGCAGCGCCATCTATTGTTTGTAATTCAAACTAAAGTCGAAAATCACTGTAAAAAATCATTTGACCTTATGCATAACCCTCCTGCAAGAATTTTTTAAATATCTGTCACAATTTACAAGTTATTGAATTTTAAAATCAGTCAGTCCTTTTTAGGACACCCGGTACAAACAATTCTCCTTTAAAAATTTCCGGTACGGAATCGAAAATTTTGAATTAAAAAACTCGCGAAATTGGCATATCTGTCAAACACACAATATACATGAAAAGAAAGAGAAATGAAGTTTTTTTTTTAATTCAAAAATTTCTAATTCATACTGGAAATTTTCAAAGAAGAATTTTTTCTTTATGTAATCATAAAATGTCTTTCTTAAATAAAGAAAAGAATAGTACAGGAATTTTCTGGTATGAATGAGATATTTTTAAATGAAAAAAGGGCCAAATTGGTCCCCTGGTGTTTGTACCTCAACGCGTCACTTGAGCCTATACACTCCTATAAAATATATGTTTGTTACTGTGTCCTGTACCAACCCTTAATGTTTGTACCATGGAGTTAGAATCAACCTGTATATTATATTTTTTACTTTTAATAAAGTCTATGCCTCTTATAATAAAAGATTATTTTATGAATAATCTATTTCAACAGATACTTCCGAAAATCGGAAAAGGAATATAAATCGTGAACGTGGTATCGAAAATTGCGCATTTTAAAATTTTCAAAATAAATACGTTGGTTGTTCAATAATTATTGTCCCTTGTATATAAAAATTGTTGTACTGCGATGGTTGATTTGAAATATCGAAGCCTAATCTCTTAAATGCCAATATGCTCAATTTCAGAACCGTAGCTGCTATATTAACATAGATTTGGATGGAGGGGTGAAGTTTTAAAGGCCTATTTTTGAGGGAGTTTTTAAGGAGGGGGGTGAGGGTGAAATGCTGGTTTGGAGCTTATGAGGCTACATTTGTGACAATGGATGAGATGTGGCTACATCACTGTCATGTGGCTACATCACTGTCATCCCGATTCCAAACGACAGTAGTTACGGCTCATCCACTGTCATAAATCAAGCCCCATAAGCCAAAAATCAGCCTTTCAACCCCACTCCCCCCCCCCCTTTCACTCCTCCTTCCAAAACTACGTGAATGTAGCAGCTACGGTTCTGAAATTGAGCATATAGGCATCTAAGACATTAGTCTTCAATATTCCACAGCAACCATCGCAGTACAAATATTTTATATATACTAGGGACAATAATTATTGAACCACCCATGTAAAACCATTATAAACCAATGCTCATCTTCAACCGTGAATATGCAAATTATAACTGAATTTTTATTTAAATTAAAAATTATGTATTAACCTTTATAAAATTCTTTGATACAGATCATCATAACGAGTGAGACAAGAAATTAAAACTATAATAAACATTGGAAAAATGGAAATATTTTCGGAACCAAGGGTATAATTACCTTGAGTTTCACAAATAGAATGTACGGTTTAATCCTTGCGGATGCCATAACAAGCGAAAAAATGCAAAATTTGGGGGACCGTACGATATAAATCCAGAAAAGAAGCATATATTACTTTTCAATAAATGGAGGCGTTTTTACAGTCTTTTATTTAACTCAACCTCATTTGTGTATGTAAATCTGGAGTTTTGAAATCGATTTTTACGAGTTACGGATATGCTATAATTATACAAATTATGTACAGTCGTGGAAAAAAAAAAAGTAAACACCCCCCACTAACTCCTCCACAAATTATCGTAAAAGAAAGTTACTGGTACCGAACGATTTTAAATAAAGTTACAATACTGTACTGGTTACAATACTGTACGATAAATCGGTTACAATACTGTACTGGAGTAATAATTGCTGAAGTGCGTTTTCAATTTCGGCTTGCGCTTTTAAATTTAACTGTTTTAACCATATACAGTGCTGCTCTAAAGTTTCGAATAATTTTCCGATTGTAAATGGGAACATGTGAAATTGGGTTCTCAAATGTGCTATGAGGTTCCATGCGGTTGAATTAGACATAATATTTTAACTTATAAAACTATGAAGTTTTGTTACATTATTCTGAATGTATTGGGAAGTGTTTCATAATCTATGCTTGACGCATGATTTTTCTTTCTTATCTTTACCTTAACTTGGTTCATGTATGTAAAGAAGGAATTTTGTAATTCATATTTCGCTATCATTCTAATTCGCTAGCGATATAGAATTTGTGTATTATTGTGTGTTGACAATTCAACTTTTACTATTTTTAGAACGTAATAATACTAAATAAATTTTGAATATACGTTTAGATCTAATTCAGAAATTCTGATTAGATCAATGCTTAATTTTTCTTCCCCGTTACCACACCTTAAACAGAAACAGGACCAAAATATATTTTAAAAAATAAATTCACTAGATCGCGCTTTCTATAAAGCATATATAAAAAAAATCCCTGCCGGCACGGCCAACAGGCGGAGGTAGATTTCGATGTTAAGTAATAATTTTACCAACAAAGTTTAAATCAAGATTAGAGATAAACCCCGTTTAACAATTTTAACTGGCCGCTTTCGACAAGTTTTTAATTGTATTGTTCTGACAGAGCTGGTTTTATCAGAATCCTGTCAATACGAAATTTTTTTTCTTCAACCACTATTTTTATTTAATTTGTTTTTGCTGTAAGAGTTGATACTATCAAAAACTTGTCAATATAAAAGTTGTAGATAAAATTAAGAAGATTTATAATAAATTTTAACGGATTTGATATCTTGTGAATTGACGAAGTTATGAATTTTTTTCTTCTTCAACCTCCCTCCTTTTTTGTCGTTTTTAATTCTTTTGCGGTACGAGTTTGTCCTATCAAAAACTTGTCAATATAGAAGTTGTAGATAGTATTAAGGGGGTCCGGTACACATTATAAAACAATTTTTATTTATTGCGTTAAAACTTAGAATTTTTTTGTAATAGTTAACCATATTATTTGTAAACAAAATCACATGATAAAACTTCTCATAATTGTTTAAAAAAATTTTAAATTTAAAATTTATTAAAATAAAGCGGGTTTTCTAAATTCTTTATAACTCGAAATATTATTTGCAGAATTTCTTTTTTTTCTCATTTAAATAAATAGAATTATATAAGTTTTATTCAGCCCTTTAAAAATATTAATTAAAATACAAATTAAAGATATTTAAAATTAAAAAAAAAAGATGTAATTAAAAAAAAAAAAAAAAAAAAAATTTCAGAAGTAAACTTTTTTTTTTTCGAATTTGCTAAACCAAAATTAAACTAAAACAATTGAAAAAGACATGTTTCAACTTTAAAACATTTAACTTTAACGGTTCTTGGCTTATATGAATTTAAATATGAGAAATGGTGAAAATAACCATCATGAAGAATAACTCTTTTCCACAAGAATTCGTTTCCATGACAAACATTGCTTGAATTCCTGTTCCAATTAAGATAGAAACATGATTTAAACGCCATTTTAAGACGACAAAAACAGAGAAATTTTTAATGCAATTTTTTTTTTTTTTTTTTTTTTTTTTTTTTTTAAGAAAAACTGAAGATTTTTGTGTCCCGAACACCCTTAAGAAAATGTATAATAATTTTAAGTGAATTTGATATCTTGTGAATTGACGAAGTTATGATTTTTTTTTCTTCAACCTCGCCCCCCGCCCCCCCCTTTTTTGTCGTTTTTAATTCTTTTTGCGGTACGAGTTTGTCCTATCAATAATTTGTCAATATAGAAGTTGTAGATAGTATTAAGGTGGTCCGGTACACATTTTAAAACAATTTTTATTTATTGCGTTAAAATTTAGAATTTTTTTTGTAATAGTTAGCCACATTATTTTTAAACAAAATCACATGATAAAACTTCTCATAATTGTTTTAAACAATTTTAAATTAAAAATTTATTAAAAAAAGTGGGGTATTTTAAATTCGTTATAAATCGAAATATTATTTGCAGAATTTCATTTTTTTCATTTAAATAAATAGAATTATATAAGTTTTAATTTCATTCAGCATTTAAAAAAAAATTTATTAAAATACAAATTAAAAATATTTAAATTAAAAAAAGATGTAACTTTTATTTAAAAAAATCATATTTTCAGAAGTAAATTTTTTTTTCAAATTTGCTAAGCCAAAATTAAAGTAAAACAATTGAAAAAGACATGTTTCAACTATAAAACATTATCTTTAACGGTTCTTGACTTATAACAATTTAAATATGAGAAATGGTGAAAAAAACCATCATGAAGAATAACTCTTTTTCACAAGAATTCGTTTCCAAGACAGTTATTGCTTGAAAGCTAGATTTTGAAAACAAACCAAAACGAAAAAGTTAATATTTCTTGTTCCAATTAAGATAGAAACATGATTTAAACGCCATTTTAAGACGACAAAAACAGAGAAATGTTTAATGCAATATTTATTTATTTTTTTTTTAGAAAAACTAAAGATTTTTGTGTCCCAAACACCCTTAAGAAGATGTATAATAAGTTTAAGTGAATTTGATATCTTAAAAATGTACGAAATTATGAATTTTTTTCTCCCAAAAACCCTATTGTTTTCGCCACTTGAACGAATTTTTAATTTTATCAAAATTCTGTGACACATAACTTTTTGGCCGTTTGCTTAAAAGTAATAATAACTTTAAACTGATTTGACATGTATTCTAATTAAGAAGTTATGGGTTTTTTCGGTCCCCCCCCCCCCTTCGGTAAACCCCTCCCTATTTTCTTTCCCTTGGTCCAATTTTGCCCATTAACGAAATTGACCGAGATTTTCTACACCTTGATTTTATATGTAAGTTTGGAAGAGATTTGTGCAAAATTATGGAAGTTATCATGTCCATAAAAAAGCGATACAGTTGGATAGATAGATAAAGTTTTGAACTGGCCGCGGATTTCGATTCTAGGGGTCATGATCGGCGTAGATCTGCAAAATTTTTTCAGAAATTCCAACATAGTGGAGAATATAATAGGTAGTATTTCTTACGAAATCTACCTAAAACAGTGAATTTCCCATAAGCGGAGATCAGGGCCAAATCCACGTGAGTAAGGGAAATGTTTTGGAATAACACCAGATTAGACGTTGTTTTAAAAATAAAGAATGAGTGCCGTAAAAGTGTATTTTTTAAAACTATTTTTATTTTATATATAATAATTTTTTTAAATAATAATATAATCGTTTTCATACAATAACCGAAACCTTTCACTTCATTTTTTTGTTAAAATAATAAATAGCATTTGAATATTTGTATATACAGTATTGAACTTTGGGATAACATGTGAAGTTAGCGAAAAAGAAAGAGCATTTTCATCTAAAAGTACTAAATTACTATTAGTCCAGGCAATAGAGACCGTATAGGGGCTCTACCTAGCAAAATTCATGGTTGTTCTGGAAAAGGCTTACTATATGTTTCTTGAGTCGCTGAATCCGAATTTTTAACTTCCCACCAAAATTTCCCAGGCAACTCCCCCAAATTTTGGTAAAATGCCCCGCAAAAAAAGTTTTTATTAAAAAAATCAATTTTTTTATTGTTTTAGAGAAAAAGTATCTAGAAATTCAGAAATTGGACAAAATTTGCAACAAATTAGATGTATGACATTATAACTTAGGATGAAGGGGAAGGGGGGATCTGCCGCATAACATGCGTGCGTTGCTGCGTGAACTAAGTTGCTCAATTCCACTTAACCACTCATACGTTTACATTCGCCCTCCCATATCCCCTCCGATTTTTCTCTATAAGGTTTACTTTAAGTTTTTTGGGTCGCTGAATCCGAGTTTTTAACTTCCCCCCAAAATCCCCCCGACACCCCCCCCCCGCCCACTCCAAATAGTTGTTTTTAACTTAAATTTCTTATTGTTTTAGGGGAAAAGCATTACGAAATTCAGAAACTAGACAAAATTTGCAACGAATAGGATGTATGACATTATGACGTAGGATGAACGGGGAGGGGGAGGGCTGCCTCTGAACATGCACTGCGGCGCTACGTGCACTAAATTATATGAAGTCCAGGCAATAGGGGATTTTACCTAGAAAAACTAATACTAGTTCTGGATTTCGACTCAATTTATGTTTTTAGGGTCGCTGAATCCGAATTTGTAACTTCCCACCAAAATTTCACCCGGCAACCCCCCCAAAATTTGATTTTTTGAAAAAATTTGGTTTTTGAGAAAAGTGCGCGGGGAATGTTCCGAGGCAGCCCCCTCTCTCCCCGTTTATCCTATGTCAAAATGTCATATATCCTAATTGTTGCAAATTTTGTCTAGTTTCTGAATTTTGTAATGCTTTTCTCCTAAAACAATAAGAAATTTAAGTTAATAACAACTATTTGGGGGGGGGGGTTTCGGGTGGGAAAAGTTTGGTGGTAAGTTAAAAATTCGGATTCAGCGACCCAAAAAACTTAAGGTAAACCTTATAAGGAAAGTTCGGAGGGGAGATGGGAGGGTTAATGTCAACGTGTGAGTGGTTAAGTGGAATTGCGCAACTTAGGCCACGCAGCACTGCAAGCATGTTCCGAGGCAGATCTCCCCTTCCCCCTTCATCCTAAGTCATAATGTCATACATCAAATTTGTTGCAAATTTTGTGTACTTTATGAATTTCCAGATACTTTACTCCTAAAACGATTAAAAAAAATGATCTTTTTAATTAAAACCTTTTATGGGTGGCTTTTTATCAAAATGTGGGGGGGGGGGGTGTTCCCGGGGGAAATTTTGGTGGGAAGTTACAAATTCGGATTCAGCGACCCATAAAACATAAAGTAAGCCCATTTCCAGAACTTCCATTAATTTTGCTAGGTATTATTCCCTATTGCCTGGACTATATAATTTGTTTTATTATTCGGCTTTTTATGGCACAAAAAACTGAAAAAGCGTTTTAAGGCCTGAAAATCATATCATTCAAAGTATCATAATTTAGTCACCCAAAAATGTAATTTTTACTGTTATGCTTGTTTGAGCATGTAGAGTGTTGTTCTACGTGTAATTTGAAGGTCCAAGAGACCGTATAAAAATTCAAATTTCGCAACTTCTAAAAAAATGACTAATTAGATTTTCATATGCTAAAGTACAATATTATGAAGCATTTTTGCAATTGGGACTGTAACTCAAAGACTAACGGCTTAGGACTATTGGTAACGATCAGAAGGGACATCATGTATATTATGATAAAGATGTTTTCAGACAGATTTATATATTGTACGTAACTCTGATATTTTCATTCTGAAATTGAAAGCAGAGATTGAAGATTTACTATAAATCTTTCCATTGAAATTTATGGTTTCCGATAAAATCCGACATAGAAACGAAATTGCATAAATCATAAAAAGTATTTTTATGGATTCAGCTATTCATGTTATTCCTATATAAAATTAGATATGCTTTAAAGCATTATAAGCTTTACAGTCGTGTTTCCTTTTCAATCTGGTATATTAAGAATGAACTGCACTTTCTATATAGCTAAATTATTTAATTTTGTTTGGAATTTTGTTGTTAGTAAATTTATTTCTCTCACTCTCTTTTTTGATTTAATAAGATTGGACAAAAAAAAATATATAAATAAAAAGAAATTTCCTTATCTGGTATATATATATATATATATATATACATATATATATATATACAGGGTGATTCATAAAAGATGGGCAGAACTTTAAGGGGTTATAGTACACTTAAAGACAAATAATATTAAATAGGAGACTAAGGGTCCCAGACGTATTCCCAAGGAGATAGGGGGCATTAAAGTTTAGGGTCCGAAATTTCAAATGATTATAAAACATGGAAAAATTGGTCGATTCGTTTGCGGTTTTTGCAAAAAATTTTCTTTATGCCAGTATTTTCTTGAAATAAAATTTTAAAGTTCAATTTCAAAAAATGCCGATAGGGGGCGCTTTAGACTTTGGAGTAACAAACAACTAATTTTTAACGTTATTTTTTGTATTTCTTTAAATGATTTCGAAAGCTTAGACTTAAACTTAAATTTTGATCTAAAAATCTGAGTCCTAACGAGTAGTTAAGTAGCGTAAACTGAAATTTGAAATTTGAAACCCTTCTCCCCCCAGAACAAAAATCAGTTATTCCCGATCTTTGTGTCGTAGATTAGGCTCTAACTACTGCCGCGTTTTGCTAAAATTATTCTTTATGTCAGTATTTTCTTGAAAATAAATTTTAAAGAAAAATTTCAAAAAATTCCGATAGAGGGCGCTTTAGACTTTGGAGTAACGAACAACTATTTTATACCGTTATTTTTTGTGTCTCATTAAATGCTTTCTAAAGCTTAGACTTAAATTTTCAGCCCAAAATCTGAATCGTTAGACGTGGTTAAGTTTCTGGGGAGAGGGGTTTGAAATTTCTACTCCTGAGCACAGTTCAGTTTACCATGTCCACACATTGTGTGCTGTGATACGAGGTAAAAAGACACAAATTAGGATTATGTTACCAAAGCATATTTATTAACATGTAATTACAATAAATGTTCAAAATTGTGACCACCAGAGGTTATGCACGCAGAACAACGGCGAAGAATGGAACGGCGAACATTCGCGAAAACATCAGGCTTTTCGAGCACTTCCCCTACAGCGGCGGAAAGTCTGGCGACCAGTTCCTCGGGGGATTCAATGGGTGTCTCATACATAAGAGCCTTCAATCGTCCCCAAAAAAAGAAATCGAGGGGTGAAAGATCTGGCGAGCGAGCAGGCCAAGCAACAGGACCACCTCGACCAATCCATCTGTTCGGAAATGTGATGTCCAGATAGTTGCGGACGTCTCGTACGTAATGGGCTGGCGCTCCATCGTGCTGGAACCACATGACCCGCCGGATGCGTGGAGGAACAACGTTTAACAGGTCTGGCAGCACATGTTGCAGAAATGTGAGGTATGTTTTACCGTTGAGGCGTTCAGGAAGAAGGTACGGTCCGATTAGGTGGTCTCCGAGGATTCCTGCCCAAACATTGATGGAAAAGCGTCTCTGATGAGCATGTGGATACGTAGCATGTGGATTGACATCCGCCCATACATGTGCATTGTGTGTGTTAAATGTACCTTCACGTGTGAAGGTACATTCATCGGTGAAAAGCACAGTTCGTCCAAAATGTGGATTTAGCGCGTTCTGCTGCAGAAACCAGCGGGCGAATTCAATACGATTTGGATAATCCCCTGGAGACAGTTTCTGGACTCGTTGCACATGAAACGGGAGCAAATGTTCATCCTTCAGTACCCTCCAAGTCATGGACTGTGAGGTATCCACCTGCCTAGCCACTGTTCGTGTACTTGTACTTGGCTGCGCCGCTACTACATCCAGAATGGCTTCTGCAACGACTACTGATTCGTCCTTTTTTGCACGACCTGCATTCGACCGGGAAGCGAGAAATGATCCCGTCTCACACAACTGTCTGTGCAAGCGCTCGAAAGTTTTGCGGTTAGGCAACCGCCTGTTGGGAAATCGCTCTCCGTACATTCGTTGTGCCTCTGCACCATTTCCATCTGCCGCTCCGTAAATTAAATGCATCTCAGCCTTTTCCTTATTCGTGAAGGGCACCATCTTCCGATCCATTACTACAGCGACTTACACTTGACTCACCGTTCAGTGGTTTTTATGCCTGAATCGTGTCGAAATTTTGCATACGTGTTCTTCTTCTTCCCCATTTGACATTTGCATACTTTCTGTTTCCTTCTTCACCCGGTGACTAGCGTCAGGAATGGAGCTTTAACGTTTGCATGAGCGACGTTTCCAACTGTGCCAGTGCCTTTATGAGTGAATTCCGACTATGCAGTCCTTGACGAAAGTTGTATTTTTGCCTCGTATCACAGCACAGAATCGTTGGGCATGGTTAAGTAGTGCAAACTGAACTATGTTCAGAAGTTGAAATTTGAACCCCCTCCCCTCGCTACTGAACCACGCTCAGCGATTCAGATTTTGAGCTGAAAATTTAAGTTTAAGTCTAAGCTTTAGAAAGCATTTAATGAGACACAAAAAATAACGGTATAAAATAGTTGTTCGTTACTCCAAAGTCTAAAGCGCCCTCTATCGGAATTTTTTGAAATTTTTCTTTAAAATTTATTTTCAAGAAAATACTGACATAAAGAATAATTTTAGCAAAACGCGGCAGTAGTTAGAGCCTAATCTACGACACAAAGATCGGGAATAACTGATTTTTGTTCTGGGGGGAGAAGGGTTTCAAATTTCAAATTTCAGTTTACGCTACTTAACTACTCGTTAGGACTCAGATTTTTAGATCAAAATTTAAGTTTAAGTCTAAGCTTTCGAAATCATTTAAAGAAATACAAAAAATAACGTTAAAAAATAGTTGTTTGTTACTCCAAAGTCTAAAGCGCCCCCTATCGGCATTTTTTGAAATTGAACTTTAAAATTTTATTTCAAGAAAATACTGGCATAAAGACAATTTTTTGCAAAAACCGCAAACGAATCGACCAATTTTTACATGTTTTATAATCATTTGAAATTTCGGACCCTAAACTTTAATGCCCCCTATCTCCTTGGGAATACGTCTGGGACCCTTAGTCTCCTATTTAATATTATTTGTCTTTAAGTGTACTATAACCCCTTAAAGTTCTGCCCATCTTTTATGAATCACCCTGTATATATATATATATATATGAGGAGATATATAGTACTCTCACCGAAATTTCTGTGTGTGTACTTGTAAATTAATGATAAGTCCTAGGCGCACCATATTCTACAGCAAGCATTTTCTAGTGCACTTCTGTATTACATATTAGTTCCATTGTGTATGAAATGGTGTAACATAAATAAAATACATTTCAAGCAATTTTTTCCTACATACCATAATATAACGAAATTCTTTCGAGTCTCCCTGTAAACGAACTTTAACTGCTACACACTTTATTTTCGATATCGAACATACCATCGAAACCGCAATGACATATATTAATTAGATCTAAATGTAATAGAAGTATATTTACGCGAATTAAAACACAGACAGACAGACAGACGGCCAGACAAATTGAGTCATAAACACTTTTCAAATATATTGGAAGCTATTAAAAACATTTTTTCATTCTGAAAAATTCTATCCCTATCTCCCCACCTTTTTTATTATTTACTGAACTTTGTGCTTATCTTGTTTGTTTCAGGTGAATCGATAAAAAAAAAAAATCACAATATTTTTATATTGTTACCCAAGTCATTTATTAAAAACTATAATTTTTGAAAAAGTTTTACTGACAAATTAAATTAAATGTAGTATAAAAATACAGTTTTATAGAGGTTTTTAAAATCCAATAAAGTTTTAATAGAAACCAATAGTTGAAGTTGTTTGTTAGAGATAAGAGTTAAAAATAATTTTTCAAATACTTAAAAGAAGTATTTTGTTTTTAAGAAATATTAAAGTTTAAAAATTTCTTTCGGTTAGAAAAGAATTTGCCCAAATGTTTTTATTTTTTATTTTTATAATTTTTGTACTTTTGATTTATTTTTAAAATATTTTATTATTCTTTAAGGAGGTAGGATTCCTTTGAACACGCGGAAGAATAAAAAAAAATATCACTATGTTCCAAGCTTCAAAACTTGTGTAACAAGTGAAAAACAACAGTGAAACTTCATTTAAATATAAAATTCATATTTAAATTTATATTTAAATATATATATATAAATACTTTTAAATCCATAAATAAATATTGAAATCATAAGTTTAATAATATATGATATAAAGAGAAGTAAATCTTGCGCGCATGATAAAATCTGAAAATATGCATATAAAGAGGAAAATTTGCTGAAAATAAATACATACCTTTCTACTAAAATCAGAATATATGTAAAAAATATTGACTAAATTAACAAATTAACAAAAAATTTAAAATTTTTAATTTTTAAAATGTATTTTCAAAGTACAAAAATAGAAAAAAAAATAAAATCTTACCTTTTTCTGGTCCTAAGTTGTAGATAATACAGAAATGAATATGTTGTGAAAATTTCTTTTGATTGCCAGGTATAGTTTTTTAGTAACACTGTGCGCAGTATCAAAATTAATCGTTTTGAATAAACGCAACGCAAAGTTTAATTATCCTATGTAGTTTTAATATGTAGTCTTAATAAATCTACCATAAATAGTAAACTAATGGAATTTCTTTTAATGCGATTTTTTGCATATTGTTCAGAAATGATTACGGAATCAAAATATGTATTTAAAAAAAATCGAAAATTTTGAAGGTTTAAATGTATCCTTAAAGAAACCTTATCCCCCTTAAGCTTTTTAGATTTTTTAAAACTTCTGTCTCATTAAAACGAAAGAGGATCCCCAAAACTTTTATTCAGAATGTTAAGTCAATTTGTAGGCTGTATATTTTAAAGTAAGATTTCGTTGTAAAAATTAAGATTGTTACAAAAAATATTATTTCTTTAAAGAAAACGACACTTTTACTTTGTATCAAACACATGGAAAAGAAATATATTTTCAAATGTATTTATTTAGGTCCTTATAAATCTTTTTTTACATTTTAGCGAAAGCTTTTTTTTCGTTAAAAGGTTTACAGACGTTGATAAGTCTAGTTACTCATACACATTATTTTATTCGCTTTTTATTAAATATGGTATTCACCAGGCTTGCTGTAACAGAATAATTACAGGAATTTAATTAAGGTTTATGCACGTGACTTGCCTATTCTCATTATAGTTTATGAACAATTATTATATGAGCCGTTCAGTGCACAAATCGATTAACTCCGTCAAATGATAATGTTCAGTATAAACAGTTAAAGTTATTGTAACTATAAAAATATTGTATCTATATAATATTTTTTTCTCGGTATATTTTGATTGAACTCATTAATTTTCTTTCAATCAAGGGTAACTTTTTAGACTGTATACACACTCAGAAATGAATACTTAGATTTCACGAAATTTTCTTTGTTTTTGACGAAACCGTGTCCTGGGAAATGCTCCGAGCGAATATTTCGTCAAATTGATGAAAGTACTTTCTTGACTTGCTTGACGGCATAAATGTCATCAAAAGTTTAATCAGGGCTGGTGGTGTCATCTATCGAACAGTTTGGAAGCTCCTGTATTTGTTGGCAGAGGAAGAAAAATTCACTTCTCGTTTTCCTCGGAATGATTCGAACCCGCGACCTTTGGCGTAGGAGACTGTTGCTCTTCCGACCTCGCTACTAGGGACTAGAACAGGTGTGCTTTTAGATTGATGTAATAAATTCTGCTGCGCGTTTATATTTTTATAAAGTAGATTGTAATTTTATCGGTGCTGCTATAATTTCTGAAAGTTTTAAGTAAGGCTAATTAATTATTATGGTTTTCTCATCGTCAATGAATAATTATAATATGGCTTGATTTAATAATTTATTTGTGAAATTTTCTTTGCTCAATGAATTTTCAGAATATGGTCTGGTTAATTTGTTGCTCACAAATAACGAATTGTGAAGTAATTGCGTGAGATTTTATCACTTTGAGTAGGTGGATAAGATTTTAACACTTTACTGTTTATAAAGGGGAGACGGATCAATTAAGTTTATTTTTTATTTGATTGAAAACAGAATATACTTCTTAAATAATTTTTTAAAGAAGATATCCTGGAAGTTTGAAATTTTATTGACCAAATTTCCTTTTTGAATGGTTTTGAAGAACACAGGAAATTTATTCTTTTCGAATTAAAGCATAACGAACAACAACATATCAATAAATAAATAAAAATAATATAGATAAATAAAAATAATAAAGCACTCCTAAAAATTTTAACGGCTAAAAAGATAACTAATGAAGAAACAATAACTACCTATATTTCAGTATTTTCTGAAAATCACTAAAAAGTGTTGTTTTAAAATAAATTATTACAGGACTAAAATAAACAAGCAAATATCTGCTTGCTAAAATCGCAGGATTTGAGGAGGTACAGCAACTGTTTCCTTAAAATGCATCGAGTATGACCGTAATTCAGACAAAACTTTCGTCAAATATTTCAGAGTTTATGTTTCTTTAAAATTCACGTGATTCTGATAGGAAATGATCGTCAAAAACGACGAAATACAGCTCAAGGATTGCTGAATCGTCAAAAGTGAGAGTTTTATTTTTGAGAGTGTAAATATACAGAAAATTTTCAAATTTCCTTCGTTTAAAAAAAGTCACTTAAAATGGAGTTAGTCGGATAGTCTTCTGAACGCTTCATATGTAGACTTTATCATTATATATGATTGCTATACATTGGGTCCACCGGAAAAATCTGTCCGATAATGTTATTTCGCGCCTACTTTTTTAAAATTCAGAATTTTTCATTGGCACCACTTTTTTGAAATGGCAAAATTCCTACTATTTCACACTTTACATCAATGTGAAAACACTGGAAATTTCACCATTTCAAAAAAGTGGTGCCAATGAAGAAATCTGATAAAAAAGACTTGAAATAACATTATCGGACAGAACTTTCCGGTGGACCTAATGTGTATGGACTAACCTCGTTTTTCTTACAGCTGTTCAATATGTGTACCTTTAGTTATACGGTATGCATTCAACTTAAAGTCAAACTCTTCCCACATTTCAATGAGCAAGTCTGGAGTAATAGAAGCAATAGATTCTTCAATTCTGTGTCTCATTAATCATAAGCTAGCGCCGGACCGTCGCGTTGACACGAACTTTTATAAAGCTCTGAAGGAAAAAAACCTCATGAATCTAATGGCTTTTACATCTTCAGCCCAGCAACAACGCTTTGCGCTCAAGAGTTGCAACTTTGCGTATGTGGTATTAACATACAGCGAGTCAGTAACAAAGTGGCATTCGCGCGTGTGCTTATCCAAAACTGTTTGAGTTACTCCTTATTTGTGACCTTGAACCAACATTCTAGAAAGCTTAATGTTAATACCGTTGAAATTTATAGTTAGGACATTTTTAATTGGCTATTGGCAAATTTACATTAAACTGATATTATTTTACAGAAAAGTACAGCTGGTATACAGTACCTAAACAGGATACAAAACAGAATTATGTTCGATAACATAGCAATATTCCATATTATACTGCAACTGAAACTTCAATATTAAAATATAATTGTGATTTTGAGAAGTGTTAAATTCTTCCGTACAGGATGACTATTTGCAATAGGGTTAACTTATAAAATTTACAAAAACTTATTCTGTGCATATTTCCACTTAGAAGGTCTGTTTAAAAAAAAAGAAAAAAAAACGGAAATATTTCTCGATGATTGCTCAACACTATATATACCAACAACATGTCATTTGAAAAATGAAAACCAACCTGCAACTTTTTCATAAAATAAATAAAACATAAATTTCACAGAAATAAGTTACAAAAATTAAATAGTTCTAAATAAAAATTATGGTGTAAATTAATTTTATAAAGCTTAACTAATGTTTCTGATATGTTTAATGTTAAAATGAATAAAAACAAACTAATATATAGAGACATTTTATATATTTTTGCAAAGTTGATAAACATTTCTGCGTTCCTTAAAAATATTTTAAATATTTTTTAATTATTTGAAATATTTTTGTTCCATTCCAAAGAGATTAAAACAAAAGATTCCACCTGTAAGTGTCCGTAACTTTTCTCGTCTATCATACTTATCAGATTTACTAAGATTGTGTATCATTCTTTCCCAATTTGTTTTGTAAATACCATGAAATCCTCGATTTGGCTGTCACACAGAGTTTTGGAGCAAGCTTCTTAAAGGATAAAGGCATTCTCTAATTTTTACTTTGTGAACACATAGTGTAAATAAAATTTTGTAATCTTGATTTATATGTGTGCGTCTGATAACTCGCAGTACTCCCGATTGAGTTTCCATTTGAAGAATATGTTATAAATCACTGTCGAAAGACTTGTATATGTTTTCCTAAAAATCGGTCAACAGGTTACATATTTAAAATATTTTAAAATCGTTTTGCAGCCGATTAGCCTGGGAAAATCACCAAGGAAATGTGCTATAATATTTCAAGCTTTAGTTGCTTAAAATGCGTATAGCCAACAGAGTAAAAAAGTATCCAAGCCGGGAATCGAACCCGGGTCTTTGGTATGGCGCACCGACGTTCTACCAACTGAACCACTTGGAACGATACCCAGCCTGGTGCTTCTTACTATCATACGTTGGCAAGGCCTCAACGGCAGTACAAGATGGAATATTTTTCCGTAAGTCACCAACCCTGGGGCAAACACGGGCTTAGATTACTTATATTCCCTCAGCCGTTGTTTTGAATTGTTTGGCGATTTTTTGTT
Organism: Maratus speciosus; assembly: GCA_963932465.1. Lineage (NCBI taxonomy): Eukaryota > Metazoa > Arthropoda > Arachnida > Araneae > Salticidae > Maratus > Maratus speciosus. The sequence goes on from OZ010799.1 coordinate 364,108,118, forward strand.
GGCGTGTTGGCGGTGTTTGTAGCTATGGCAGCCTCGATATGTGGAACCCCGTGTGACGTGTGTATTCTGACGTGTTGTGTTCTGGCAACCGCTGAGAAGGGGTGGATTTTGTGGATGTATTTTGATATCGTGTTGTATCGTCCTGTCTGTTTATTTTTATGTTAAATTTATTGGATGTATTTGACTGACTATGGTTTCTGTAATCCGTTTAAACGCTTTTGCTGAAGTAATTAAGAAATATGAGGAAATTTTCAGAAGAAAAATAGGTTTTTTACTGTGTCTCAATGCGTATTCATAAGCCTATTTTGGAAAATGACGGTGGTGTTATGAGAAAGATTTCGTGCTGGGGCTTTCAAGAAAGCCTATATCTGTTAAGGTATGTTGATAATTTTAGGTATATTTTGCTGCTTTAAGAGTTTTTTACATTTTGAGATTGCTAGAAAGCGAGAACTGCTGAATTGTAAGAATGCTACACCGGGAGAAGTACTGAATGCAGTGATGTTTTTTTTCGGTTAATGTGCTCGAAGCGCTCATACAAGATTACTGATTGCCACTTTAGCGAATTCTGTTTATTATTTACATTTTATTTTCGTTAAGCAAAACATGCGTATACACCGGTGCTTGGCGACATTTACTACTTGGCGGAAAAGGGATTTTCACGCCAAGAAAAATTCCAAGATTCCGGCCGTGGGAACTTCTGACATCTGTTCCCAAACACGAAACTATAGAGAATCCAGCATCGATGAAATTGAATAAATCTATATATATCTTGGAAATTTTCTATAGAAAAAATTCAAGGATATTGAAACAGATTTTTTGAAATGTGCTATGTTTAGAAGTGAAAGAAATTTCCGTAGAAGGAAAATTTATTGGTCATCTGTTGCCACCATCTACATGATGCCGGCCCGTGCGCTACTCACGGGCGCTCTTTGCTTTATAAAATAGATTGAAAACGATCATCGCCTCGAATTAAAATCGTTATTGCATTTTTCAAATCTTGCATTCTTTTACTACTTTAGCTTTTCCTAAATATACAGTTAATTGAATGAATATACATAATAGTATCTCTTTACACGGATACATATACATATATATATATAAATGCATCATTTCCACTTAGGAAGTCTATTTAAAGAAAGAAAAAAAATCACGGGTTGGCCCCTCAGCACTAAATACAGGGTGCATGAGAAATGCTTCAACAAACTTAGAAGGATGATAGTACTCATGAAGACGAACAAAAATGCAATGGAACATGGGGTGGCAAATGACGTTTAAAGGATGAAAATCGAGAAAATGCGTCTGGAAATGGACAAATTGAGACAAGAAAGAAACACTCCAGAAAATTATTTATTGCACCGAATAGGTACAACACAGCTCGTGATGTCCAGAGAAAACAAATATTTTACAACAATTGCTCAAAGTGTCGACCACGGACATTATTACACAGAGTACATTTGCGGAGGAACGACTGGCGGACACGCTCAAATGTGCATACGTGGATTCCTGCTCACAGATTTGTTTGGCTTTCTTCAAAGTTTTTGTTATCTCTTTCTGACCGTATATGCACAAAGTGAAAGGAAAACCAGCTTCGTGCTACTAGCCAATTCTGCAGGAAAGCAGCATGCGAGATTTCGATATTTTTATTAGTTTTGCAATTTTCACCCTTTAAACGTCATTTACGACAACATGTTCCATTGCATTTTTTGTTCGTCTTAATGAGTACTATCATCCCCCTAAGTTGGTTGAAGAGTTTCAGATACACTCTGTATATCAACAAGTCATCTGACTTGTACCAAATGAAAATATTTCACTTCGAACAAGAGATTTTTTCGTACTGTAAATAAAATACGAATTTTATAAAAATAAGTTTATTAAGTTTAACAGTTCTAAATATATTTCTGGAATGAATTATTTTTATAAAGTTTGTGTAAAGTTTCTCCTATGTTTTATGTTAAAATGAATAAATACAAGTTAAAGTATAGAGATATTTTTCTTTTTTAGCAAATGTGTTAAACAAGTTGCCTTTCTTAAAAAATATTTTAAAGTTTTTAAAATATTTTTGCTCAGTTCTAAAGAGATTAAATTAAAAAGTTCAAACTGCATGCATGTGTAACTGTCCGTAACTTTTCTCGTTTATCATACTTAACAGATTTTCTAAGATTGTGTATCATTATTTTCTATTTTATTTTACAAATACCATGAATTCGTCGATTTGGCTGTCACAAAATGTTTTGAAGCAAACTTCTTACGGGATAAAGGCATTGTCTAATTTTTATTATCTAAACACGTAATGTAAGAAAAGTTTTGTAGTCATAATTTATGCGTGTGAGTCCGATAACTTGCAACTGATAAGTTTCCATTTGAAGAATGTTATAAATCGCTGATGAAAGACTTGTATATTTTTTCGTAAAAATCTCTCAACAGATGAGGTATTTAAACCATTTTTAAACTATTTTCTATAGAGAACATCACCAGGAAACATGGCCTGTTTAGAAGTGAAAGAATTTGCAGTAAAAGCAAAATTTATTGGCCAGGTATTGCCACCATGTACTTCATGACGTTGGCTCCCGCGCTATTCACGGGCATTGTTTGCTTTATAAAGTAGATTGATAATAGTCATCGTCTTGTATTAAAACCTTTATTGTATTTCGTTGTGTTTGTTTTACATTTTAAAATCTCGCATTCAGTTGCTACTTCAGCTTTTCTTAAATATACAGCTAATTGTCTGAATACACATAATAATCTCACTTTATAGAAACTTGAATTATTAACTTATGTATTCGCAACATCGTATTATTTCCACTTAGGAAGTCTATTAAAAAAGCAAAAGAAAAAAAAAAGCAATTTAACAAATTTCAACGACCATTTGGAACATGATTTTTTCGAATACTAAAATTATCGCACGCAGTTGATCATACATTACGTACGCCATGAATTAAACATTAACTTTCCTGGACCCATCTTGAACAAATTTTAAAAGAAATTTCAGTTTTACAATTTTCGGTACTGTAAATTTTTAAACTTCTACGTAGCAGCTCATACATTACGTACACCATGAATTAAACATTAATAGTGTTATTACACGGAAAAATTGCAAGCGACAAAAATCACCTGCGACTCGTACGTATTATCTACCTGAAACTTACGTATTATCAGAGCATTTCATTGGCTGTTCGGGAAAAGGCTTTTCCATCGTCAGATTTCCAAGAAATCTGAAGACCCATTTTAAATGAAATTTCATTCTTAAACTTCTAAACATCCCACAATATTACTTTTTACACCGTCGTATAGAGGAAAAAAGTGTACTTTTAAAGGCAATTTGTTTGAAAGCTGTATCTCAATTTGTTTCTATATTATAAAGAACAAGCGTGTCCGTCCGTCCCGCTGGCTTCCGTTTGACGGTGGCAACATCAGATGGTTAATTTAAGCTTTTACAGCAAATTTTAAAATTTCTAAATATCGCACATTTTCAATTTTTACACCGTCGAATAGGAAAAAAGATGTATTTTCCGATGCATTTTGTACGAAAAATGTATCATAGTTTGTTTGAAAATTGTATCGCAATTTACTCATTTTTTGTGGTTGTTAAAATAATTTTCAATCTTATTTTTCTTAATAAATCTCTAAGGATTGCAGACGATCACAAAAGATAGCTTTTGCACTTAAATTAAAATTAACACATTCATTGCCAAGCTGAAAATTGGAATTTCGTGTGGTGGACAACTTTTTTAATTTTTTTAATATAGTTCTTCGGATTCCGGGTTACTTTCAATATCAACAAATTCTTACACTGTAAAAAAAAAATCTGTAAAGTTACTAAAGTTTTTCTAGGAAACTGGGATTCCTAGAACTTTTTATGTAACGGCAACAACAAAAATTCCTGTAACAGCGTCTGTTACACGAATTTTTGTTGTTGCCGTTACATAAAAAGTTCTAGCAATCACAGTTTCCTAGAAAAACTTTAGTAGCTTTACAGATTTTTTTTTTTTTTTTTTTTTACAGTGTAGTTTATATAATCGATATTACTCCCTGCATAAAAGTCGTTGTCCGAATCCATTAATAACTGTTCCATCTCTGTACTTTTTAGACTTTTTTTTTGCACGATCCGGCATTGCACTGATTCTTTTCGAGGGTCCTGGTTGGTCTCTCATATTAGCAAAAAACAAAAACAATACTCAAAATAAATAAAAACAAAACTTCAAGCACGCTAAATCAACGAATAATTAAACAAAATCGTTGCTTCGTCACACTGTCTGAACGCCCAGGCTAACATAATCAATAGATAATGTCTGGGGGTCAGCTCCACTCCACGGAAGTCAATCCCTTCCATAGTTGCTAATATAAATATTAAAACCGTTTCGCTGTGACCGCTATACTATTTCGCTTAAAAACTTGATAGCGGCATCGACGCGATATGCGTAATCGGCCTTTTGGTGAGAAATCGCGTCACGCGACATCGCATGATTGGCAATTAACGTGTTAATAGCTCAGCTTATGTTACCAGTTTATATGCCAAAGAGATATTGAAACTTCAGCAATAAATAAATAAAATAATAAATTATAACTGAAACACAAATTTAAGACATTTAACCTAACTACGCGCTCAAGCCACTGAAATGGTCAGAATAAAAGAGTCTGACGTTAATTTTTCATTAATTGATCAAACTCTTTCTTCGGTTAACTGCTGGCACGTGGCCAATACGAAAGTATGGCATTTAATAAATTTCAAAACTTTAATGGATAACTGCTATTTTTCACATAAAAATAATTTTTGGTATTGTTAGTAGGCATTCTAAAAAATGTATAAAATGTATAAAATTTAAAAAAACTAATCAAGTTTAAAAAAATGGTTTTAACTTTTATTCTGTAACCTGGGACGCCCGGGTTCATCCACATGTATATATAAAATGCAATTGGGAGGTTCGTTCCGTCTGCTTTTAACTCGAGTTCTCCTAAATGCATTTTGATGGGATTTGCACTCTTTGTTAGATAAATTTTTAGGGAAGTTTTTAGTTTGTAACGCATACCGTTCTACGATTCTTACTTACAGAATTGAATAGCTGAGTGGAAGAACATGTTATGCTACATTTTCTTAAAAATTATTTTATCTTTTGGACGAAGGTGTTATCAAGTATTTTGTCACATGGTAAAGCTAAAATACCAAAGTTCTATTTAGCCTTGAAGATTTAAGACATTATTCATTAATATTTAATATTTTAATATTTAATAATGCAAATAATATTAATATTTTTTAATATTTAAAAATTAAATATGAATAAGTTTTTTGATAGAGTTTTGTACCGCACCTGTTAATATTTTAAACACATGGTATCAAACAGAAAATAAAACATTAAAATTGACAACAAAAACTTTCACATCAAATTTCTACAAATGTAATTTTTGTTACTTAACATGTTCTTCCACTTAGCTCTTCAATTATGGAGGATAATTTTACAATAAGGTGAATCCGAATATGAATAATTAATCTTTTTAAAAAGTTCTGTTGGACGGATTTTGATAATATTTGAACTGTTAGTTAGATAACTTTCAGGTTACTTTTTAGCATATAACATAATTTTCTACGGTCCTTGGTTATAAAATCATGAAAGAAAGTTCTAGAATCATATGAAAATGATTATGAAAGATTAGGCTTTTTAAAAAAATTCATCAGGGCGACTTTTGATAAGACTTGTAATTTTAGTCAAATAATTTCTCAAGGATGGTTTTAGTATACTGCTATGGTACTTTACAAAATCTTACTGTAAATGATCAACCAAAAGATTGGTTCTTAACAGCCCAAATTTTGGCTGACAAATTAGAAAATATAATAGCTTAATCATATCCTTCATCATATCATGAGTACTGTCTATGATAAAAGTTTAATCGAAATTGAAGTGTTCCTTTTGGGTAGGGTCCTTTGTAAGTGCAATAATTTGCATAAATGTATATGCATTTATGTGACATTTGACATAAACCTGCACTGTAAAATAATCATCTATAATTCTACAGATGAAAAGTTACAGAAATCTGTATGCTTATTAAAATTTTATCTGTACTCTGTACAAAAAAAGATGTAAATCTACAAAACTGGTTTTTCTAAAGATACAGAAATCCGTACAGTTACAAAAGAATCTATTAAATTTATAGTAATCTTACTTAAATTTATCTGTAACTCGGGTTGAAGTTACATAAAAAGTTCTAGGCATCCCAGTTTCCTAAACAAATTTTAGTAACCTTACAGATTGTTCGATTCACGGTGCAAAAGTGTATCTGTTACATGGAGTTTTGTTGTTGATGTTACATAAATAGATCTAGGAATCCCAGTTTCTCAGAAAAATTTTAGTAACTGTACAGAATTCGTTTTACAGTTTGACATTTTAATTTCAGGTTAGTACATTTCTGAGCATCTCTGATAATAATATAAATTGTATATACGGAGTCTATGGAATGGATTCTTAAAACGGTTATAGAATTACAAGCGTTAAAAACAGTACAAACTGGGAAATCTTCAGTGTGCGGAGGTCTGTTTTAAAACAATGTAGTTATCTAAATATTTTGTAAATGTAGATGTATTTATCTGATATTTCGCACAAACCTAACATATTTATTTCAGGTGCATTTATTTTCTGTTCTATCCCGTTAAGACCGGAAGATTTCAGGTAGAAAGGAAATTTTTTTTGTGGCTTCCCCTAATTAATAGGAAAATAATTGTGTAGGTCAAGGGCTAAACTATATGCCCGTCCGACAATTATACAAAACTAGCTGTTACCCGTGACTGCGTTCACGTAACTTTTAAAGAAGAAGAAATTCACCAATTAAGCAAAAAATTTCGATAATTAAAAGCATATATAATTAACCTTTTATCATATTTTATAGTAGAAACGCTTCTGATGATCCCAGTTTGCTTATTTTTATTTATATATATAGGATCATTTAAATTTCTTTCGTGAGCATGAAATTTCATACACTTTTCTATGATTAAATGAAGAATAAATTTACATCTCTGTTATTCTATTTTATTATTTATATTTATTTTATTTTATATTTATTCCGCTCAAGGACATTGATTTAATTTATGTTTTCGAGACAACGAATATTATTTAAAGAAATATATTAGTAAATATTTTTAAAGGAAAGTGGTTATTAACAGGTCACTTCAGACGTGACTTTGATAAGATTAGAATAATCGAAAAATCAACATGCAACATTATGTTTATATTCCAAAAAATCACATCTTGGAAGAAAGAAAAAGATAAATGATATTAAAAAGTAATAATCAAACGTGGTGAAGCATCAAAGTTCAAAAATAAATAATAAGAGTACGAGAAATATCTTTAACTTTCAAATATTTATTACACTTTAATTTCACGGTACCACACATTTATTAACTGTAGATCGACCAATAATATCAAAATATTTATCATGCTCTGAAGACTCTTGAGCCTAAATACTTACTATTTAAGCAATAGAGTTGCTTATTGCTTTCGCGGATTAAATCTATTTATGGAAAAGCACCCCAATTATGAATTAACATTTTCATATCTAACGTTGTGCTGTAATTTTGGCTTTTGAAAGCTTTGAAATTTGCAGGAATATGCTCCAATGGGGGACAGAGATTGCGTTTCAGAGAGATTTTTAACTATAGATTTTGATATTTTAAAATCGAAAGAAAATTTCCCTTCTTCCTTTGCCTTTTTCGATAATCACGATGCCTTTAAAAATTAGAGGGATCCGAGGCAAAAGACAAATTTATTGCTTTATAAATGGTTTTGGTTCTTTTTTACACGTAAATGATGTCACATGTAACGCCTAATCTCAAATTAAAATTACTTACTAAACTTTTTAAAGTCGACTTTGATGTGCCATTTATTAAATTTTATTGAAACCAATGTTCCTGGAGATTGCACGGTAAAAGGGTGTTAAACTTATGTATTTGCTATTGTTAAGTTCTTAGCAAATTACGCCATTTTGTATAACTGCTATAAAATACTAACATTTTCTGAAAGAAAAGCAGCTAATGATTTAAATATAACGACGCTTTCACTAGGTTACTTTATCTTACGGATTGATACTTGTCGAAATAAATATATATATATATTCTTTCACTTCATGAATCATTTAAAACTATGCATTTCAATTTGTTTAAAACATAGAATCGATTAATGAAATCCAATATTATTGTACATTTAGAAAAACATTGAAACATTATTTTTATTAAATATATTAAATTTCAAGTAATAAAATATATTTAAAATGTAAGCTAAAATTTCATTTTGAAATAATGCGACTTTTGGTGCATTATTTTATTTCTAAAAGGTATATTATTATTTTAAGATTTCGTTTTAACTTTCGAAGCTGGTGTAACGAAAACGACATCACTTTGACGAAATTGAAGTAAATATATGTTAATGTTGTCGTATTAAAATTAATGCTTTCCATGAAAAAATATTACATCATTTTTACCCGATGAAGCTTTTACTAAAATCGCCTTTGTGACATGGTTTAACTGCCATCTTTAAAAATAATTAAAATAGTATATGATTTTTTAAAACTTAATTCTTATGAATAGTGGGCAATAACTATCCACTTAAATGTACAGAAGATATATTTACATCCGCAGACGATTATAGCTTCTGTGGAATAAATTCATTCATGAAGTTTCGGTGTGTGTAAATATGTTTTCAGTTTTGGGAAATCTACTTTAATCATGTTTTTGTACCATTTATACTAATTGAAATTCAATTCTTTTTAATTTTAATGAGGAAATAGCATCAAAAAATATATTAACCCGTTTTAATTCCCCTTTCTTCCACCAAAAATATCTTCTCTTTATAATCATAGCGTGAATTTTGAAAGAAATCTCTCATTTGTTTCTAACTTATATTCAAACTCTTTAATCAGTATGGATAGTATTCTTTTGACGTCACAATTTAGTAAAATGGTTGTTTTATAGCCTCGAACTGAAAGCGAGAATACAGTCCATTAGTAAAAAACATTTCTGTTATTCATTTTAATATGACGTCATTATTTATCTATTTTCATTATTTACTGATATTCATGTCCCTTGCATTTTTAACGTATACATGGAAATATCTGTTTTATTTCAAATATGACGTCATATATTTCCAAGCGAACAACTTTATTAATAATATGATTCTTTTCATTCTTTTCTCTTCTAATTATGGCTCCATTTTTTGCAGAAAACCCCTTATTAACGTAACTGATATTCATCCTTCATGTATAATAAAAAATACATATTTTTCGTTTCAAATATGACGTCATAAATATTTTCTTTTGAATTCTTTTTATTTTAATTTTTAATTAATTCTAGAGGAAAAATTATTATTCCAGATTTACAATTTCTTGGCAACGGGAAAGAAAACTGGTCAAATTTTATCGGGAAAATGTCAATTGATTCTGTATGAAAAAGTATGAAATTATGAATTATTAAGTGAAATTTTTGGATAAAATAAATAAAACATAGCCTATGTTCTTTTCCGTTTCATAATCTATCTATATGCAAAGATACAAAAGCGTCAATTCATCCGTTTTGATGTTCACTTCATTCAAACATTCGGACACACATTGACATTTATAATATTACTAGCAGGCTATGCCCGCTACGCTGGTCTGCTTATCCAAATGAACCTCGAATTAAACGAAATGTATCATTGAATTTGACATTGTGATTTAAAGCAATATGGAACCTTACCTGGAATGCCCTTTCGCACTGCTGAAAACGATAAGAATGCCAATGTGCTATTATATTTTCTAATGTGTAGACAAATTTTCAGCTATTAAGGTCTTAACCCTTTTAGTAGATCAATAACAGTAGAATTGGTAAAGAAAGATAGTACAATACGCAATACAATAAAACAAACCCTGAAAAATTATATAACTACTTGTAATAATGCAAACAAACGGACAAAATCCATCCAGTAAAACTTTTTTTAAAGGTTGATCTTTCATAAAGGGTCCATCTGATTATAGAACTTTCCCCCATAATTCTGTAACTAAGCAACGTAGAATGATACGCAATAAACTAATACCTCCGCAAATATTGTCTTATCAACAAAGAAAGTATTATCAATATCCGCCATCTAGAACTTTTTGAAAAGTCTAATCTTTCATAATCGGTTTCATATGATTATGGAACTTTCCGCCATTACTTTATGACTAAGCAACGTAGAACAATATGCAAAATACTAAAACCATGTCTGAATAGATATCTAATTAAAATGAAATTCCTATCAAAATCCGTTCTGTAGAACTTTAAAAAATGTTAAACTTTCATAATCGGGATCAACTGATTATAGAACTTTCCACCACACCTCTATTATTAAGCAATGCAGAAGGGTATAGTATATACTAAAATTCTGCCTGAAAAATTATTTAACTAACAGTGAAAATTCAATCGTAATCAATGCGGCTGAATCTTTTAAAAAGGTTAATCTTTCATGATCGGATTCGTCTGATTATATAACTTTAAAACATAATTGTATGTATAAGCAACGTAGAACGATATTTTATATACTAAAATCTTCCCTGGAAAATTATCTAACTATCATTATGATCAAAATCCATTCAGGTGAGCTCAAGTTATATGTAACCGGGACGAATTTCCCATTTACATTTTACTCTAGTATATATAGTAGAAGCAGAAGTAGATAGATAAATAGATAAGAATATTGATTATTAAAATTTATGAAACTGCAAGTTATTTCTTGTTGTCTCTGCTGAATAATTTTAAAGACTTTTCAATCGGCGAATATTGAGATTTACTATTATGTCTACAACAAATGTATTTCATTTTGTACCAAAACATAGTCGTTAAAATGAGCCAATTTTCTGTGGGTTCCGATATTATAAAATATTTTTTTTTTTCAAAATCGCCAACTACGCGCATGACATTTTAAGTGTCTCTTGGCACTGCAGTAAACATTTCCGTGTTTTATCAGCGAAAAATGAAGTTATAACTTAATTTTGCTTGATAATAAAAAATACTTCCACCTTCAAAAAATAGTAAATTAAAATTTTTGCAGTGTTACGAATAAATAATAATTAAAGCCAAAAGAAATTCGCGTTCAATAAATATCAAGCCCCAAAGTTTGGCATTGTTTGCAATAAAATTTGGTACTTTTATATTCCACTACAGGCGCCTTGGCGTTTTTTAAAAAGCTTGGCGCTATTCGGACATCAGAAAGTGAGATTTATTGCCAATTGATATAAACAGTTAAGAAAACAAACTTGATGAAATTTTTTGTTTGTTTATATATGTATATTATAAATGTTTTTTATATACAAATTGCTTCTGTTTCTAATTAAAATTAGATAAATTGCATCTTTATGTTAAATAAATTGTATAAACAGAAAAAAAATGCTTGTTTATATGAAATGAAACAGTGAATAGGTTGCCAGAAAATATGTTTCCAAGTTTTCTCTCCGCCAAGGCTATTTTCTCTGTTTCGCCAAGATCCCTATACTGTAAATTACCATAAAATTTTGCACATTTAGGATTGAAATAAATGGCGCAATAGCATACAATATGGTATGGTGTTGGTATAACGTAAAAATAGGAAAAGGTCGCCAAAAAGTTTTCTTTCAAATCACGCCAATTCTGTGTTAATTCGGTTATAGAATAGCCCCGCTTTAAAAACACAGAATCAGTTTAAACTTTTTCCTAAGTTAATTATGCGCCAAACCACGCCAGGTAACATACGCCAATTGTCAGTAGACTCAATTATGTAACTTATCGGTACCAAATATGCCAATTGTCTATGGATTCGATAACGTAATTTATCTCTTTAATTTATGCATACTTTACAAACTACATCTACTTTCCAATTTTCCTGATTTTAAGATCAATGGGTACTGTTAGATGTTAAAAAGCTTGGCGCAATTCGGGCTTAAGAAAGTGAGATTTGTGGCCAAATGATATGAACAGCTATAAAAACAAATAAAACGAACTTTAAGCTTTTTAAAATATGTATTCATATATATATTCCTATATAAATTTTTATTTATGAATATTAATATTTTTGTTATTTATATACAATTTACTTCTGTTTTTATATAAAAAAGAGATAAATGTATTCTTTATAGTAAGTAAATTATCTAATTACTGAACAGAAAATATGGATGAAAACTTTCCTTGTCTCGCCAAGCCCATTTTTTTCCAACTCGCAGCTATATTGGAAAATTACAGAATTTAACCCATTGCTCTATGACTAAACAGTGTCGAACAATATATTATATACTAAAACTATCTCTGAAAAATTGTCAAACTATTAATGCAAATTCTATCAAAAACCGTTTATTTTAATTTTTAAAAAGGCTATTGTGATAATTGCGTACACCAGACTACAGAATTTTCCCCAAAACGGTATGGCTGAACAATATAGAAGGGCATGTTGTATACTGAAAACGCCCCTGGAAAATTGTCTAATTAACAGTCCAAGTTCCATCGAAATACATTGGGTAGAATCATTTAAAGAGGCTAATTTTCCATTATCAAGTTCATCTCATTAAAGATCTTTAAACCATAATTCAATACCAAGAAACGTAGAACGACGTGTTATGTACTAAAAAATTCCCCGAAAAATTACCTATCTAACAGTGTACGTTCAGCAGAACTCGAGTTATAAGCAGCGGGAATGAGATTTCCATTTGAATTATATATATATATATATATATATAAGTAGAATTGGGTATTTCCAGAAAATGCTGTCGTTTATTGAGAAATAACCAATATTGTGAACGTCGCTTAAACCAATGGCACGCTCATGCATTTTTGGCTTAAAATTAAATCGTTTGGCGATAAAATGAAATCGCAAAAAACATACAATATGTAACTCACAAGTATCGTCACTTTTTATAATTACATCTGCTAGTTTCTTCTGTATGTCACATGATGGTCGAGTTAAATAAAAATAAAAAGTAAATTTAAAAGAAATCAAAAACAAAATTGTCACTCAGATATTATTTTATAAAATTTTCTGATGCATTTTATTTAACCGGGCGCAAGAGATAAATTGCCAAATATAGTTTAAAACTGCAATCTTTCATATTGAATAAATTTTTAAGCATTACGAACGCTCTTTCATGTTTAAATTCGATATTTTCGTTTTCCAATATTACCACTCGTCAATTTTTTTTTCATTTTCTCTCTTCTTTTCTTTTTTTTCCTTTTAAATAAAATTAGTACAGTTTTTTTCCGCGATGTACAGCCATTTCAATTCATTTATCAAAACATTCATCGCCAATAAAATAATGGTAACCCTTTCGCCCCAAATAACAGAACTTTCCGTCATAATTCTATAACTAACCTACGTAGAACGATGTGTTATAGCTTAAAACTTTCCCTGAAACAATACCTATCTAACAGTATAAGTTCCGTCAAAATCCATGCAGTAGAATTCGAAATCTAGGCGTTCGGAACGAAATTTTCATTTGGATTTTATATATATAATAGATAGATATAATAGATAGAATAGATAATAGATTGTGTGTTATGAACTATCTCAAAGTTTAAAACAGATCGCATTGTTAGATTTCCTAATTTTAACAATATCGAGTTCTGTTAGTTTCACATTCCACCACAAGGGAGCGCACTCTATTCTTAACGAAAGCGTATCTGAACGAAACTCCTTCATGCAACCTTTCCGTAGATACATGAATCGGGATGGTGGCGGTCTTAACCAATAATTTAAGATAATTGCTGAAATTACTACGAAAAATATTTTAAAGGGGCCCTACGCGGGCCCCTAATAGAGTTAGAGGAAATCGAAAGACGGCAAAATAATCGCGGAGAAAAGTTTGCTTGGGTGCTTCGGGGCTACTTTTGGCGCGAGATCTAAGCTCTACGACCAATAGGAGCCCAGATATTTAAGGAAATATGAAGTAACAAAGTCCAAAATAACAGAATTTTCCGTAATAATTCTATAACTAATCTAGGTAGAATGATGTGTTTTAGCTTAAAACCTTCCCTGGAACGATACCTATCTAACGGTATAAGTTCCTTAAAAATCCATGCGGTAGAACTCGAAATCTCGGCGTTCGGAACGAAATTTCCGTTTGGATTTTATATATATAACTAGCAGGCTATGCCCGCTGCGCTGGTCAATATTTCCAAATGAACCTTGGTTAAAACTAAATGGTGAATTTGAACTTGTATTTTAAACAATATGGATCTTCAGCTTGACCTTGCACATTACTGAAAACGATGCGAACGCCATTGCGATATAATGTTATCTTAAGCGTTGGACAAAATTTAGCAATTAAGAAGTAATTGTTTTAGTTGATTATAAACAGCGCACTTATGGTCGTGTAATGAGACCGTTATGACAACAGGAATTAATACCTCTGTAACTAATCAACATATAATGAAATCGTATATACTAACACCATTCCTAAAAGTCATGCAACAGGGCCACTTGTAACAAAATATGTTCTGTAGATTTTTTTAAAAAGGCTAAACTTTCATAATCAGGTTCACTTAATTTTTGAACTTTTACTGTTGCTCTATAACTAAGTACCCTTGAACAATATGTATACACTAAAACCTTTCCAAAATTATTACCTAACTAATCGTGGTATAACCTACGAATGTATTATAAACAATCGGAATGAAATACAAATTTCCGTTGTAAATACACTGCAAATAGAAGCGTCTTAAATTTAGACACATATGTGACTGAAAAAGAATTTTAGACACTTAAGTGCCTTAATCTGAAAATTAAGACACTGTAGATGTCTTAATTTAAGATACATAAGCCTCTTACTATGACCATGGTGTAAACGAACTGAGAATAATGTCTAAAATATCCGCAAACGTCTTATTTTAAGACACTTCATTGCTTTAAACGTGTCTTAATTTGAGACGTTTTAATTCTTCCGACGCAATAACCACCAGGGGGCACTAGCACTCCCAGTTGCGCATGCGTTTTAGATGTCTTCGTTCGAAGTGGTATACGTTGTAATTCAAACAAAGTTTGTTTTTATGTACGCGTGTATTTTAATTCGTTTTTTGCGAAATGTGAAGTACTGTGATTTTAATTCGTATTAACTTGGATTATTTATTTATTGAATACATACATCTGACGTGTGTGCTCGACATCAAATGTCTCTTAGAAGCTGTCGTCGATACAAGGGCGGGATAGACACAGAACAGAAGTAGACGACGGTTGAAGATTACACCCGGAAATTCTACAAAGCGTGTGCAATGGGCTTAGTGTTAACTCGTATCAATTTATATCAATAATATTGTGTTATTCATCTTCGTCCTGTCGAAGCTGGCAAAAAAAAAGAAACTTTTGTCTGGCGGGTCCTGTTTTTAGGATGAAACATCTCATTCTTTAAATATGGCTAGTCGGATGTATTATGG
This sequence comes from Maratus speciosus, assembly GCA_963932465.1. Taxonomy (NCBI): domain Eukaryota; kingdom Metazoa; phylum Arthropoda; class Arachnida; order Araneae; family Salticidae; genus Maratus; species Maratus speciosus. The sequence continues at coordinate 364,123,500 of OZ010799.1, forward strand.
GATTACCTTTTTTAACTGATGAAAGTCTTTCTCCCTCACTGTGGTTGTGGTAGTTTTTAAAATTTCAAATCGAGGAATATTTCTTACCTCTTGCAGCAACACAAGTAAGTTTCTTTATAGTAGTAAAATTAGTGTATTTTATGATTTTATTTATTGTACTAAACAAAATCCTGCATGAAATTTAATTAGTTTTGAATCTGTTCGCAAAAAACCCCACTAATTCTAGAAGTATATATTTTTAAACTTATGACGTTCTTTTTTATTACGAATTATATATTCAATGTCAGTTCTTAGTTTCAATGGATAATTTTTATCTCGCAGTAAATGACGGCCACAAGGAAGCAAAGAAAAAAAAAACTTTGAAAGATGACCTAATGCTTTCTTACTTCCTGGCATAAAACCGCAGATTAAAAAAAGATAAATAAAGTAAATGAGACTGGTCTATTATATGAAGCTGCCTGTAAAAATATACATATGTATTTGATTTGCAATCAACTCTAATACTGATTTTTTTATTATTTTTAATAAAAAAGTAATTTGAAATTTATAATGGGAAAAAGTAAAAACCTCTAACTAGATTTCGTATTTAAAATTGTGGTAACTTTATTTATATGCACTTATCCGAAAAATACAAAAATGACAGATGTTACTGTATATATTTAAGACGAAAGAAGTTTGGAAATCATAAGTTATTTTTTCCTCATGTTTTTAATATAGAATATGTACTTATTTGTTTTTATTGATAGTTGAATAGCTTTTGTGAGTACCCTCTGATCTACATAAAAACTTGCCCATGTGGAAATATAAATTTTTTAAAAACATAATTTTTAAATAAGTATTTTCATTTTTTTTTTTTTTTTTTTGGGGGGGGGGGGGGGGGTTGCATGAATTTTTGTAAAGCTGATATCTTAAATCTTGCACTGATTATAATGAAAGTTTTGAACTTTTAGAGTAGGACAAGTTTAAAAACGCAAATATATTTAACAAAATACCAAAGTCATTTTTTCCCCAATGTTATTAAAGTAGAATATTTATTTATTTATTTTCATTATTCATAGTTAAATGGCTGTTGTGATTATCAAGTGATGTATATGTAAAATTGCCTATGTGGCAATATATTTTTTTATATTTTCATTTTTTTTTTGGGGGGGGGGGGATTTTTGCAATTTTCGTACATCTGATATTTTAAATCTTTTTCCACATTCAACCGAGTATAATAAATATTTTGAACTTTTAGAGTAGAACAAGATTATAAAATATATATATATATTTATCTATGTACCTTAAAAGCCCTTAATAGCGAACACTTCGGGACCGCGGAATTTGTCCGATAATTGGAGATGTCTACTTTTTTGAGGTAAAAATATACAAATATGTATGTCTGCTGATTAAAAAAGTATTCGTTAAATAGAGGTGTTCGCTATTCGAGAATGTCCATTAACCTCCACAACGGATACTCCCGAATACCGGACATCTCAATTTAGACAACTATAATGCAGGGTTGCGTTTTTTGCAAAAGTCCTTCTTGATTAAAGGAAGGGCAAACTGGGAAGTGCCCCGTCCCCCTACGACTGTAGTGCCCCCAAATTTGATGTGCAATATTTGTAAAGCTTATATTTTAAATCTGTTTCGAAATTGTACTGATTATAATCAATATTTTGAACTTTTAAAGTAAAATAAGGTTAAAAACAAAATAAATTTAAAAAAATCTAATATTTAGATAAATATTTTTTGTTTTTTAATCTTGTTCTACTCCTGAAGTTCAAGATATTGATTATAATCAGTACAATGTCGTAAAAGATTTAAATTATCAACGTAACGAAAATTGTATACCAAAACTGAGAGCACCAAAAAAATCAGGCTGTATTGGGGGGGGGGGGGGGCAGGACCACAGCCAAATATTTTTCCAGGATTCAACGTGGTCAAACATGGCTACGTATGATGCTTACAAAAAAATGGATGCGATTCAGACGTTTGAAGTGTCTGAAATTCAGACGCAAAAAGTGTCTGAAAAAATTCAGACATTTTAAAATGTCTGAAAATTGAACACTCCATTTCAGACACTTAAGTGTCTGAATTTCAGACATTTTAATTTAGAGTGTATATAGTAGATGATGATGATGCGATTTTGTATAATAGAATTCATAGTAAAGTTTTCGCTTCAAACAAAAACGATGCTTTCAACATTAAAGCTAATACACCAATATGTGAAGTATCCGATTACGGAAGGTTAACTTGAATTCTCATGAGCAACTACTCAAAGAAAAGTGAATATCTGGCTTTTGTGATACTTTTATGTCAGCCGGGCGCAGGTAATAAATCAATAAAGATTGTTTTCATAGCATATTCTTATTTTATTATTTTCATTTAAAACACAAACCTTTCACTCATTTAATTTAAAATGCATGCCTTATACTAATTTCATTTAAAAAACTGAAAAGATAAACAATAACAGGAAATAATGCCATAATTAAAAGCAAAAAAATATTTTTAATTTACATACGCAAAATGTAACTACTGCTACTGGGAATTTTAAAAATGCTATCAGCGAGATGTGCGCACGGTTGTTATAAATGTACCCATTTTTTCTTTTTATCGAAGAGCAATTTATAAATCGCACAATATTATTCCAATTCCAATTTCTTTCATTGAGGAACCTATGACCGAAAAAAATGGAAAAAGACTCTTGTAGATTCTTCGGATGACGGCATCTGACGCCATAAACCGAGTTTATATATATGAAAATAATTTTTAAGTCGTTACAAACATTGCTTTCATACTTAAATATTTTCATTGGTACTACTTGTTATCCCGTCGACCAATTTCGCCAAATTATATAAATCGCCAAACCATTCGTCAAATTATATAAATTGACATAATCTTTATTTTAAATAACGAAATAACAAATAAATTAGTATAACATTAATAAAAATACAAATAAAACGTCGAAATTAAAATCACTTGATGACGTAAACACGTGTAGTTTGTTTAAATTCAAGTGAATTTGATATTTACGATCAACCATTATTGGCATTTAATCTTATGGTTTGACGATAGATTTTTGGTCGACGGAATATCTAAGTAGTACCTTTTCCATTTTTGTTTTATAACGCTAAATTCTCAGTAATTTTTTCCCTTTTATTTTACAAAAAATCACTATTTTTTTAAAAAATGAAGATGCTTGCATTTTTATTTCAAACTCATAGAGCCGTTTTTATTTTTTAGCCAAAAGGGTTGATTTGAATTTTTTCCGTTGCTAGAGTAACGAATGTAATGATAGATATTTTGAGGTTTAGATGCCAAAGACACCGCCAAATTAGAAAAATATGAAATGTGTCATGAACTGTTGGACTTATAAAAGTTTATTTGGTAGCATTCGATTCAGCATACAAAACTACATTAAAATATGCTATCATTTGACGCATAATTTTGATATTCGATTTTTTTCCCCTCCCCGTGCTAAAACCATTAGGGGTGACACTTTAGAAAATCCTTTCTTAGCAGAAGTTTATGTCATAAGAAGTATTTTTACCACGATTTTCAAGATTTTAGGTTCAGTAGTTTGCGCTGTGCGTTAATTAGTCCCCTAATCCAGACTTTATTTTATATGCTATATTAGATATGCGATTTTGCGGTGAATCGATGATCGAAAATTAGTCCAATATCATTTGAAATATTACATAACAGAGGAGAAAGTACGAAGAAAGACGAAGAAGAAATGACGAATTACAAAAGACTTGTAATTTTTTTTTTCAAAATGTTGAATTTTTCCATAGTAATAACATATTAAAACATAAATTTCCTTAAAAATTATCTTTATTTCCTAGATTTCGAATCTGTGAATTTTCCTATAAATGAAATTGGCGATATGACTTGAGAAAATAGATAATATTTGCTTAAATAAAATGGGTAATATTCATTGATCTGAGTTCGAGTTTATAAATATCACATGCTTTCGGAATTACGGCGAAAAACATTTTAAAAAGTATGAAATTATTTTACAATATGTATGTGTGGCAGAAATTCACACTGAAATTTAAGTATTCGATTCAATTTTTAAAATATTAACTGATATCTATATAAGTTACAATTGAATATGAAAATGTACTCAAAAAATTGATCTCTTTCACCTAACAAAATACCATTTGTGAGAACATCCTCAAGCTAATGTCACGCTTATGCATTTTTGGCTTAAAATCATATTGTTTGGCGACAAAAGAAAAATAAAAAATTGTAAAGAAACAAATAGTAATTACACATGTGACTCACAATTACATCTGCTTGTTTCTTCTATAAGTCACGTGATGGGACAATTAGATATATAAAAAAAGAAAAGAACAGAACAGAAAGAAAATGTCGTTAAAATTTCATCTAATCAAATTTTCAGATTCGTTTCCATATCTAACGCAAGCGATAAAGAGCCAAATATTGCGTATCAAGTGAACTATTTCTTATTAAATTAATTTTTAAGCATTACAAATATTTCTTTCAGGTTTTGATTAAATGTTTCCGTTTTTTAATATTATCACTCATTAAAACGGATTTTCTTCTTCTTTTTTTCTTTTTTTTTCATTTAAATAAAATTAGTAACAGTTTTTCTTTTATTTTTCGAGGTTTAATAGCCGTTTCAATTTTTTTTTATCAACGATGAATTTCGCCAAGAAATAAAATGGTAACCTTATCACCCAAAATAACAGAATTTTCCGTCATAATTCTAAAACTAATGTAGGTAGAATAATGTGTTATAGATTAAAACCTTCCCTGAAACAATACCTATCTAACGGTATAGGTTCCGTAAAAATCCATGCAGTAGAACTCGAAATCTAGGCGTTCGGAACGAAATTTCTGTTTGGATTTTATATATATAATAGATAATAGAATAGATAATAGATTATGTGTTATGAACTATCTCAAAGTTTAAAACAGATCGCATTGTTAGATTTCCTAATTTTAACAATATCGCGTTATGTTAGTTCCACATTCCACCACCAGGGAGTGCACTCTATTCTTAACGAAAGCGTATCTGAACGAAACTCCTTCATGCAACCTTTCCGTAGATACATGAATCGGGAGGGTGGCGGTCTTAACCAATAATTTAAGATAATTGCTGAAATTACTACGAAAAATATTTTAAAGGGGCTCTACGCGGGCCCATAATAGAGTTAGAGGAAATCGGAGGACGGCAAAATAATCGCGGGGAAAAGTTTGCTTGGGTGCTTCGGAGCTACTTTTGGCGCGAGATCTAAACTCTACGACCAATAGGAGCCCAGATATTTAAGGAAATATGAAGTAACAAAGTCCAAAATAATAGAATTTTCCGTAATAATTCTATAACTAATCTACGTAGAATGATGTGTTATAGCTTGAAACCTTCCCTGGAACGATACCTATCTAACGGTATAAGTTCCGTAAAATTCCATGCGGTAGAACTCGAAATCTCGGCGTTCGGAACGAAATTTCCGTTTGGATTTGATATATATAATAGACTAGAAAGATAGCCCGTCAAAAATGACGGAAATTTAGATATAATGATATATACAACTCATGTGCAAGAATATGAGTTTTCTCGCTTGTTCCGCAGTGATAGATGAAAATAACACATTTCAAGAACGAAACACATTTATGAAAAACTGTGTACAGTAGAAGGCCACTAATCTGCACAGTTTGGTTCCAAGTGTTATGCAGATTTGAGGCTTTTTGCGGTCATGTCTATTCAATCTTTGTTTACATATTTTTAAATTCATATATTGGACAATTTAGATTGTTGAGCCTTAAAAATAAATAAATAACACACTTGAAGTAAGGTTATAAACTATTAAATTATCGTATACGATTTCATGAAATGGTATTATATGGTATTATATGTGTGTGCTTCACGATCTTGGTTACGACGTTGGCAAAATTGGCTGCAACTTGTCATAATCCTAATAGTGTGGGCCGCTATAACAAAAAAGTAACCAGTTTTTAGTAAAATTTCTGATATAAAGTAGCTTTCAAAAACTTGTGTAAAATTGCATGCCGTTCTCGTGTTATGTCAGTCCTAGGAATAATATTTCTAACACTGAAGATTTTCCATGTATATATGGAATTTAGAAAAGCTTCTCCAAAAGAAAGGTCCTGAAATGACATTGTAATTCCTCTAACTTCAAAGCTTAATCGGTCACTGATGTTGAGTACTGAAATCTAATAAACACAGTTATTTTGAATATTACAACAGAATTAAACAGTTAAACTTATTTAACTTAAACCCACTGTTACTTCCCGATGTTATTTTTTAGTATTAAGAAAGAAAATTATTTAAAATTTTTAAATCGTGCATTTATGATTTTTTCCCGTCTTTAATAACTAAATAAGGAAAAAATAGGCTTTTGTTCTGAGCTCATAAATATGACAATAAAATAATGTTACTAAGAGATATTGCAAAATTAAATCTTTGTGATTACAAACCATAAACAAACGATACCGCCACTATTTTACCTATTATGACGTCATTAAAATATTGCCCATTGATTGTTGGAGAACTTACTTTGTGAATGATTACCTCAATGATTTAATATTTTTGACGTTTCACGATGAATGAATCACTTTTGTTTGTTTAGGTTTATGGAATGAGATATTAAGCTCTGAACCTAATTTCAATTGAAGTTATCCAAGGATATATGTATTTTTAATCGAAATTAAAAACAATGCTTTGATCTCGAAATAAAATTTTTAGTTTGTATAATTTGTTATTTCTGTTAATTATTTATTTAAGTACATTTCCATTGTAGCGCATTTTTAAAAAAAGCTTGGCGCGATTCGGGCATCAGAAAGTGAGATATGTTGCGAAAATATATAAACAGCTATGAAAACAAATCTAATGAACTTTTATCTTTGGCACAGATGTCATATTCGCCCCATATTGGCGCGATTCTTTTCTGACGCCAATGTTATGTACGCAACGGGTACTTAACCGGCGCCAAAGTGTCGTTATTTTGCTTGATGTGGTAACCCGGATTATGTTGTTTATGCTGTTGATGTTTTCTCCAAATCGGCGTCGGAAAAAAATCGCGCCAATATGAGGCGAATATGACATCTGTACCTTATCTTTGTTTGTATATGCACTTATATACATAAAAAAATCGTTTCTAAATATATATAATTTTTTTTATATACAAATTACGGCACAGATTTCCGATATGAACCGGGATACCTAACTGGCGCCATAATGGTGTTATTTTGCCTGCTATAGTAATCCGGCTATTGTTTTTTTATTTATTAATAAATTGTTTATTTACTTTTATTTTCTGTTTTTTAATTATATAAACTGCTTTGTTCTATAGTTATTATTCAAACTTTTATTTATTTATAGTTATTTCCTTTTCAAAATGATAGCAAATAATTGAAAAATATATAAGTAACTGGCATTCGAAAGCGAGATTTCTGCCAAATTGGCGTCATAGAAAAATCACGCCAACCCCCATGCGTATATGACATCTGTGCAAAAATTATTTCTGTTTCTTTATAAAAATGGGTAAATAGCTTTTTTTATATTAAATTGTCGGCACAGATGTCATATACGTCCATATTGGCGCGATTTTTTTTTGACGCCGATGTCATATACGCACCGGGTACTTAACTGGCGACAAAGTGTCGTTATTTTGCTTGTAATGGTAACCCGAATGTTGTTTATGCTGTTGATGTTTTCGCCAAATTGGCGTCGGAAAAAAATCGCGCCAATATGGCTATATATATTATATATATAATATATAATCGCGCCAATTGGTATATGACATCTGTGCCAAATTGTATACATATGGAAAAAATTGCTTGTGAGTATGAAACAGTAAATAGGTTGCCAGAAAATACGTTGGCAAACTTCTTTCTCGCCAAGAAACTTTTCTCCGAAGTATTGTACATAAGCAATGATTGCTAGAAATGCATTTTTAATTATGATATGCGCTTTTATGTTTCACTACATTTATGCATACTATACTGTGTGTATAAATGCTACAGTTCATATGCAGGGCTAAACAAAAGAAGGTACAGATGTCATATTCGCCCCATATTAGCGCGATTTTTTTCGGTTGCCAATTTGGCGAAAACATCAACAGCATAAACAACATAATCCGGGCTACCACATCAAGCAAAATAACGACACTTTGGCGCCAGTTAAGTACCTGTTGCCTATATGATATTGGCGACAGAAAAAAATCGCGGAATATGGGGTGAATATGACATCTGTGCCCAAAAGAATTCATAAGGGTTACTGAGTATGAGAGTAAATTGCTTAAAGGTGGTTTTTAAAGGAGTTATGCATTTTTACGCTGAACTGCATTTAGTTTCCTAAGAAATGTTTATAGAATATAGATAAAATTATATACATGGTCACGCAAAGAATTGGATACATAACCGTCTATGGATGATAATATCTGGAAATGTGATTTCAGTAGTTTTAAGAGTAGTTTAAATTAAATTTTAGCTAAATAGTGGCATGTAATAACGGTACTATTGACTATCGACGGTAACTGCTGAAATCAATTTTTAATTTTTTTATGCGTTTTCTAAAATGTTTGCTTAGTTATCTTGGTACTTCTTAGTTATCCCGTCGACCAAATTACTGTCGCCAAATTAATTAATTGTAAGATTAAATGCAAATAATGGCCTATAAAACCATTAATTCGACGTTTTATTTGTATTTTTGTCAATGTTTTACTATTGATTTGGCGATTTATATAAATTGGCGAAATTGGTCGACGGGATATCGAAGAAGTAACTTTATCTTATTTACCTTATTTCCCTAAATAACGATGTTTTGTTAAAGCATTCAGGATGTGTTGGAAAATGTTTCATATTCTATGCTTAACGCATGACTTTTCTTTCTTCTTTAGTCTTATTTTGCATTTATTTTATTCTTAATTTTTTAGTCTTATTAGTCTTAATATAAACTTTGGCACAGTTGTCATATACGTTATTATATATTAGCGCGATTTTTTTCCGACACCAATTTGGCGAAAACATCAACAGCATAAACAACAATATCCGGATTACCATATCAAGCAAAATTACGACACTTTGGCGCCAGTTAAGTACCCGTTGTGTATATGACATTGGCGTCAGAAAAAAATCGCGCCAATATGGGACGTATATGACATTTGTGCCGAAACTTTAATATTTAATGTTTAAACTCTTCGCTCCACTCCCCTTGCATATAGTACAAACTATAACACGGATAGCGCAAAATAATAGACAGTTTGGTACTTTTCCACTGTAGGGGCTTTGGCATTTTTTAAAAAAAAGCTTGGTGTAATTTGGGCATCAGAAAGGGAGATTTGGGTACTTTTCCGTTATGCGGGCACCATTGTCGCCAAGCGTAATAGTTGGCGCAAAATCGTGAATTGAAGCATTTGAAAAATAAAAGAAAAACCATTGTCGATACTAAAGTGAGCATTTAAAAAATATAACATCTGAAAATTCCTGACTTTTACGAACTATTTCATCAAATCACAAATATATACTTAAAATAAGTGAACAAATAACTGCTATAAAATAAAGCACTAAAATAAAACTCATATTAAACTGCTGGTATAAAATTACAAATATCTTTTAGCATTTTGAAATAATTGGCGCATTGTCATACATTTTGGAAACGGAAAAATATCGAGATTTGTTGTCAAATCATATAAACAGCTATGAAAACAAATTTGATGAGCGTTTTTGTTTGTTTTATAGGTATATGTATTGTTTTATATGTATATTTTATATGTATATGTATTGTTTATATGTTCTTATGTACAAATTACACCTGTTTCTGTATAAAATTAGAGAAACGGCTTTTTTATGTTAAATAAATCGTATAAATATCGAAAACAATGCGTGTGTACATAAAATGAAACAGTGAATAGGCTCCCGGAAAATATGTTACCAAATTTCCTTTTTCGCCAAGGCACCTATACTGGAAAAGTACCTAAAGCACATTAAAATCGCGCAGTTAGGAGCTCACACAGTACACCTTTGTCTATTGGCGGTTATTTTATTAGTAGCATCGGGAGGAAGATGTAAAGATGTACTTTAAATTCTCACCCATAGATTTCGAAAAAATATCTTTAAAAGAGTGGAGTTTAAATTAAATTTCGGTGACCTCCATTATGAAAGATTAATGGTTTTAAATGGGAATTTCGCCAAATTAGCCAGCTATCACCAAGTTGGCTAACATTTGGCGCTACTGTGGTAACCCTGCATTAATATTTTCAACAAAGTGAGGGACACACAGAGACTTGGATTTTATATAAATAGATAGATAGATAAGGATGTATATCCGGATTGCCTGGAATGTATTATTCAAAAATTATGGAATAACAAGAATTGGAGGCAGTAGAATCTGGGAAGTATTCAGTGTAAAGAAGGTATGTGTTAAAATTATATAGAATGCAAAATAAATATTAAATGTATCTATCTGTAAATGTATACATCTATCTGATAATTGACGAAAACCTAGCATTTTTATTTCACGTGCATATATATAACGATTTTACGTTATATGGTGATTCGAAAGTGTGGATTAACTTCGATGTCATAGTAGATGAATAATCAATCTGGATATTAGAAGGTAGTTGCAGTCATCGAGTGGAAGGTAAGATAACACATTTCAATTCGAATAACAATTCAGTGTAGGTTTTTCCGGAATAATCGAGACAATGCATAATTTAAACTCAGGCTTTTATTGAAAAAACTTTCGGCGTTGCAGTTTCCACCGATTCAAACTTAAATCAGTCCATCGCTACGTAGTATTTAAGCATGGGTAAGCAATTATAGATAATAGAAAATACTAGACGGCGACCAGGGGATGTTATTAAAGAAGAAATACGAAAAATTCTGCTGACACTCAGCGAGTATCAAATTTTTGTTCCTTCAATGTATGGATACAAGTATGACGTAGGTCGCGCTCTCAACCAATGAATAATTAAGAATGTCACGTCATATAAAGAGTGCGAACAGAGCTAGCGGATGAATTTGGAGGAAAAAAGGATAACATCGGAAATGCGCGGGAAAGTAAAAATGGAAGCTAAAAGAATATTCTCGAAAGAAAAAAGCGCGGGAATGGAACATTTAATTTAAGAATACTAAAAGCAAATATTTAAGCGATTAAGACAAGTGAGACATTAAATTAAAGGGAATTAAACAGAGTTAACGCTAGAGATTAATTAAGGATAAGGATTTAGTGAAAATAAAGTAGTAATTTAGAATAAGATAAGGAAATCGCGGAATTAGATCTAATAATGTAACAAAATCCCTCCCCTCAAAAAATGAATGAACTAGTAGGTCACGATGAATTGCGAGTTCATTGACGGAAAGCAGATACTCGTTTTACAATTTTTGTTTCTTTGTTTTACAATCATCTTTAAAATCTTTATCATCACGTTTTAAATTGATACCGTCACTTGGTCACCAAATCGCGTTGCTCAAAGCTTTAATTTCATATTGAACGGAAGAAAAAAAAATTATAATTAAAAATTTTAAAAAATTGCGTCTTAGTGGAAACTGCTGTAATAATTACATGTACAATAATGAAAACAATTATAATAATATTTGGTTTTTATTCAAAATTAGCAACAGTCTTGCTTTCTGTGAATTAATACAGCAATATTAATATCCGTTCATTAGTTAGCAACAGTGACACAATTTTCAAAACCATACCATATTTATTCAGTATATTCACTAAATTATATGTCCTCTAGTGATTTTTAGTCCGTACTGAAATATGGATTTGTAGAGTTCATAAGAGTTTTTGGTCGCTTAAATTTTATATCACAGACTTTGTTGCACTAATAATATTAAATACTAATAACAATAAATAATAAATTATAACAATGATAAATAAATAAATAATCTTAGAATAACCTTGTATAATAATAATATATCAAAACAATTAATAAACAATAGCAAATAAAATTTTTTGTCAACTATAATGTAATTTACAACTGTACAATCTTTAATAGTTTTTGCTATGGTCTTTTCATTTTTTCAGATCTGTATTCTCTCAGAATAATTACTGTATCAATCACAACAGCTGTTAAATCTTACATAATTTTATTCCTCGTATTATTTTTAATCTTTGATAAGTTTTCGAAAAAAAAGTAATGATTTGTGACCAGAAATGAAGAACTATGAGGTGCATTCCCTCATAGGTCCTTCCAAGGGTTAAACCATCATCACTGTTTTCAGTAACTTATAGCTTTTGTTTTAGTATAGTCATCATAAAAAATTATTTAAATCTCTATATAAATAATTCAATAACATTCTTAATTCTAGTATTTTCTTCTTTTTATAAATAATAATAATATAATGCTAATCCTGTATCATATAATAAATTCATGTCTATAAATATCTCGTATCATTCATTCGTATGTGAGTCGTAAAATTTAATTCCTTTTTTATCTGTCTCAAAGCAATTACATGTACACTCCTCAAATAATGAAATAAAAAAAATCATAAATTAAAAAAAAAATAGGGAAAGGAACGTATGTCGAACATATGTCGAAGGCAGAAAAAAATCCTAAATAGTTCCTGAATTCTCATCTGCAATTACATTTACCTTAAATATAAAGAAAAGAAATAAAATCAAATCGTTAACAACAAAAAAATAAAAAATGACTTTTGACTTTCATGTTAAGAAAAAAAATATCGCAGATAAAAATTATCATTAAGTCTTGCATTTCGAATAAGCTTGCGGTTTCGCAATAACTTTGTCGGGAATGAAAATCAAATCTTGAAACTATTTCTCTCTCTCTCTCTCTCTCTTTTTTTTTTTGTAAGAACTGATAAAATGCAATCTAAGATAATCCTGTTATTTTAAGAGTAATATTTAAATCATTTGAAGAATATCAATTAGGTTTTTATTAAATTTTTATAGCAAGTAAGATTAAGTTTTTAATTACTAGTAATAAATTAAGTAAAGTTAAGTTTTTGGTTTAAGTTTATAATCCAACATTAATTAGAACTCTAGATAAATTAACCAACTTATGCCCGCATAACTAAGTTAATTTAAATAAATTCCCAAACAGATACACTCTTGGGACGTCTCCCAAAACTCATTCGTAATGTCGAAATAATAAATTTACTTAAGCTTTAAATTTAATATTAAATTACAAACTCATCATTGTTAGAAAATTAAGTTTAAGTTAGTAATTTAACCTGCGTCTGGTGCTGTTGTTGTGGTAATTGCTCATGACACAATTTTAAGTTATTAGGATGATGATACAAACGCAATTTTGAAATATGAATGATTTCGGTATCTTTAAATGGGGTTTTTTATCGATCTCAAAATTTACATTGGATATTTTTCGAAGAAATTGATACGGTTTAGAAAACAACTGAGAAAGCTTTCTAGTATTTGGGTAATGAAATTCTTCACAAATAACGAGATCGCCTACTTCAAATTTTGGCTCAACATAATTTTGATCATAATATTTCTTACTTTTTAAATGGAATTCATCAGTTCGCGCTTTTGCGATTTTAAGTGCTTCATTAACAGGAGGGTAATTATCTTGTTGAAGGGGGGGATTATTGGGTAATTGGCCAAAGAGTAAATAAGCAGGAGGAAATTTAGTTATTGAATGGGGGGTATTATTGTATTCATTTACAACTTCTGCAAGGAGTTTAGTCCAAGGAACTTTAGAGTTAGTAGAGTTAATTTTACATTTTAGCCTAGTTACTATCGTTTGATTGGCTCTTTCGCATTTACCGTTCGTTTGAGGATGGTGAGATGAGGTTAAACACTGCTTAATATTATGGTTCCGCAAAAATTTTTTGAATCTCGAAGAAGTAAAGGCGGCGTTCCTATCGCTTAAGATTTTTTGAGGTGTCCTAACGTTAGCAATTTGATTAAAACAGAATAATTGTTGTGGTGTTTGAATATTAAAAATTTGTTTTAAACAACTCGTATAGGTTTCGGTGGTGATACTCTTCGAGGGAAATGCCCACACATAACGGGTTGCATGATCGATGACAATATGAAGATATTTTTTACTTGAATTATAGTAGTTGAATCCTCCCACAGTATCAACAGAAAGACAATCAAAAGGTTGATCTGTGGTAGGCATAGCTTTTAATAAGCCAAATTTTTTTCTGACTAGCCTTTTTATTTTTATTTTTTTGACAAATATCGCAATGCTTTACAAAGTTAGTTATATCTTGTGTCATATAAGGCCATTAATAATTGGGAGAAATTAGATTTTGCATTTTTTGATTTCCAAGGTGACCAAAATTCTCATGAGCAATTCCAAGTAATTTTCTTCTCAAGGACATGGGGAATACTATTTTCCTAAAGCCCTTTCTTTTAATTATCATTAATCCATTGTCATTAAAGTATTTTTTCCGCACACATTATCCCTTTCCTGCATTTCAAGTACCTCTTTAACATCTAACAAAAACGTGAGTGGTCGATTTAAATGAGAAATTGGGTTTCTGGACAACATGTCGGCTTTGACATTTGTAGATCCTTTTAAATACTCAATCTTATATTCAAACATACTCAGTTTTAAAGACCATCTAAAGTGTCTACCTCTTAGGTGTTTTACAATCTTAAGCCACACAAGAGATGCATGGTCTGTATGAATAGTAAACTTTACACTGTGGAAAAAAATGGTAAAATTTGTCTAAGGTGTCAATGATGGCAAGACATTCTAATTCCGTAATAAATTTAGTTTCGTTCATAGCTTCTCAATCCTCTGGAGTAATAAGCAATTGGATGTAAAAATCCATTATCATCCGGTTATTTAATTACGGCACCTACCGCTACCTGCGAGGCATCAACAAACATATGGAGGGGTAATTTAGGGTCATAAATTTTTACGATGGGTTTTGCTTTTAGTGCATCTTTCAACTTTTGGGAAGAATTTTGACATTAAGTACTCCATTCCCACAAAGCATTTTTCTTAAGTAGTTTATTGAGAGGATTCCTAATTTCGGCATTTTTGTTTATAAACTTATGGTACACATTAACTGATCCCAAAAATCTTTGGAGTTCTTTAACATTCGTAGGAGGTTTTAATTTTTTAATTACATCAATATTGGCGTTAGAGAGGGTTAGGGTTCCATTTTTAATTTCATATCTTAAAAAGTTAACTTTATTTTGAGCAAATTTGCATTTAGAAAGTAAGTTTTATATTCTCAAGCCTACACAAATCAAAAATTTTGTTTAGATGTTGGATATGTTCAGTTAGGGAAGAAAAAAATAGTTGTATCATCATAATAATAGCATGCGAAATCAATTTGATATTTTGTAAGGCTTCTTCTAAGAGTTCTATTGAATATGGATGGCCCAAATTTTACACCAAAGGGGAGAACATTCCAATTAAATAAACAAGAATTGGTAGTAAAAGCGAGTTTTTCTGTATCTGAAGGGTGAATGGGAATATGCCAGTAGCCAGAGGCTAAATCCAATGTGGAAAAATACTGGGCATTACACAATTTATCTAAAATATCATCAATATGGGGAAGGTGTTCTGCATCGTTTTTCATTATGGAGTTCAATTTTCGGTAATCTACACATAATCTTGTCTTTTTACCTTCATCGCGCTTCATTACTAAGGTGATAGGGGAATAATAAGAACTAGTACTTTCTTTTATTAGGCCAGCATTTAACAAAGATTGAATTTGGGTTGAAATCTCCTTTCCATCAACTATCGATGTACGATAAGGTGTCACAGATATTGGTAGGTCAGAGTTTAAAAAAATTCCCTGTGGCTCAATATTTATCTTCCCTACATCATACTTGTTCCTAGAAAAAATATCTAAGTAATCCCGTAACATTTCCCTTAAGTTATCATTATCTATAGCATTTATTTCCCCAATTAATTTAATATTATCATTAGATCGCGTGAAGGATTGAGGAGCCATGGTATTTCCATAATCGGGTTGCATATGATATTCATTCCTAACATTGAAATGAAGAGATCTTATTTTATTTCTGGTTATACATGGATTTAAAACAGTATCACCCTAAGTGACACTACAACTAGTACAATTAATTTTCAAATCAAATTTTGCACAGTCTGGTAATCCTAAAATTACATACTCTAAATCGGTATCACACACAAGAAAATTAACATATTGTTCAATATTACCAATTCTAATAAATAAATCACAAGCTTTTTTGATTTGGACAAAGCCTTTGGCTTGACCAACATTAATAGGAAAAATACTCTTAAGTTTAGCATTCAATAAATGTACAAAATGAAGTGGTAAAATTGAAATCGTTGAACCAGTATCCACAACACAAGGTAACCGATGTTTTCTCGTATAACCAGATACAATTAATTGTCAAATATTTTCAGTATTTTGTGGTGGGGGAGTGGAAGTAGTATCAGATTGTAAAGGGTTAACATTAAAAATACAACTATTCTCCCAGTGGAATGCATTAAGTATTCCTTGATTCAAACAAATTCTACAAGGTCTGGATGGATAATTTCTTTGAAAATGATTGCTCTGCATTCGATGATTCGAAAATCTAGAACCATGTGCATTGGAATTAAAGTTAGTATTAGGGGTGGGGGGGTTGAAATTTGGTGTACGAAACCAATTTCTGGGAGCATCATATCGTGGTTGACTAGGTCGAGCATGTTGCTGAAAAGTTCTGCCATTGGGTTGAAAAGATCTAGCATTCTGCTGAAAAGATCTATCATTTGAAACGTTATTTCTTGTAGTATTTGGATTAGGGGTAGGAGTGACTACAAGTTGTCTGACTAATTTATACAAATCTGTGGCATTATTTGGGGAACTTACAATCAAAACATTCTGATACTGTGGTGCAAAGCCATCAGTAAGACCCTGCACTATAATTGTCTCACATAATTTTAGTTTCCTACTAATCTCTACTTTTTTATGGAAGTAATCTTCCAAATCTTTTAGATAGTTTAATTTAAGTGAAGAAAAATCAGAAAATCTGGGTACTTCCATTTTGATAAATTTTTCTACTAAAATCTCTGAAATTTGAGCATAACTATCACAATTTTGGCAATCATTGATATAAATTTTCAAGGCCTCTCCCTTTAAATATTTTGAAATATTTTCAAATTTCCAAGTATCATTTTGTTTAATGCTAAAATTATCAAAGTATGTTAACCATTGTTGAATGATCATTTGCAAATCGGTGTCGAAAGATATAATACTACTTTCAGTCAATTTTCTTTTTGTTTCCACGTAATAAAACTAGCGTATCTAACTTTACTTCCCGATCGTAAAAGCATTACAAATATACCCCGAAATCTCTATCTAATTGCTTAACAGAAATATAAAACTTATAATAAAAATCTCATAATAAATAATAAATTAACACAACATTAATAAATCTCAAAATATTAAAATATCCTATCTTTTAAATACTCGTAATCTTTGAAAATATGTATAAATAAACATAGTTGGTTCCGATTACGTAACTTAAATCAAACACCTGTCACTTACTTTGTCAGAAAAAATAAACACTAATTATTTCAAATAAATAAAATAAAATAAAATAAAATAAAATAAGTTATGCAATTGCAAAGAATAAACATAAAATTTTTTCATCACAAAACAGAGATCTTTTTTTTTCTAAATGACTTACGTAATGCTCAATGCTGTCTTTATTGGGTTAGTAACAATAGTTTGTTCTTTTTTATATTGATGTAAGACGTTTTATCTATAACTTGCTTCTTCCTGGTGACGGTCGTTAGTTGGTAGGGATTTTTTGCGATGACTTTCTTGTTGTTTCGAAATCATGCTGGCTAGGTGATCGGAAAAGCGTTCAAGCTGCTAAATCTTTGACCGGCAAAATGCTTGGAGTGGCATACAAGTTGTCGAATCCTGCTCGGCTAATATAACGCTTTTACATTATATGGGGATTCGAAAGTGTGTATTAACTTCGATGTCATAGTAGATGAATAATCAATCTGGATATTAGAAGGTAGTTGCAGTTATCCAGTGGAAGGCCAGATAACACATTTCAATTCCAATAACAATCCAGTGTAGGTTTCTCCGGAATAATCGAGACAATGCATAATTTAAACTCAAGCTTTTATTGAAAGAACTTTCGGCGTTGCAGTTTCCACCGATTCAAATTTAAATCAGTACATCGCTACGTAGTATTTAAGCATGGGTAAGCAATTATAGATAATAGAAAATACTAGACGGCCACCAGGGGATGTTATTAAAGAAGAAATACGAAAAATTCTGCTGACACTCAGCGAGTATCAAATTTTTGTTCCTTCAATGTATGGATACAAGTATGACGTAGGTCGCGCTCTCAACCAATGAATAATTAAGAATGTCACGTCATATAAAGAGTGCGAACAGAGCTAGCGGATGAATTTGGAGGAAAAAAGGATAACATCGAAAATGCGCGGGAAAGTAAAAATGGAAGCTAAAAGAATATTCTCGAAAGAAAAAAGCGCAGGAATGGAACATTTAATTTAAGAATACTAAAAGCAAATATTTAAGCGATTAAGACAAGTGAGACATTAAATTAAAGGGAATTAAACAGAGTTAACGCTAGAGATTAATTAAAGATAAGGATTTAGTGAAAATAAAGTAGTAATTTAGAATAAGATAAGGAAATCGCGGAATTAGATCTAATAATGTAACAAAATCCCTCCCCTCAAAAAATGAATGAACTAGTAGGTCACGATGAATTGCGAGTTCATTGACGGAAAGCAGATACTCGTTTTACAATTTTTGTTTCTTTGTTTTACAATCATCTTTAAAATCTTTATCATCACGTTTTAAATTGATACCGTCAATTGGTCACCAAATCGCGTTGCTCAAAGCTTTAATTTCATTTTGAAAGGAAGAAAAAAAAATTATAATTAAAAATTTTAAAAAAATTGCGTCTTAGTGGAAACTGCTGTAATAATTACATGTACAATAATGAAAACAATTATAATAATATTTGGTTTATATTCAAAATTAGCAACAGTCTTGCTTTCTGTGAATTAATACAGCAATATTAATATCAGTTCATTAGTTAGCAATAGTGACACAATTTTCAAAACCATACCATATTTATTCAGTATATTCACTAAATTATATGTCCTCTAGTGATTTTTAGTCCGTACTGAAATATGGATTTGTAGAGTTCATAAGAGTTTTTGGTTGCTTAAATTTTATATCACAGACTTTGTTGCACTAATAATATTAAAAACTAATAACAATAAATAATAAACTATAACAATGATAAATAAATAAATAATCTTAGAATAACCTTGTATAATAATAATATAGCAAAACAATTAATAAACAATAGCAAATAAAATTTTTTGTCAACTATAATGTAATTTACAACTGTACAATCTTTAATAGTTTTTGCTATGGTCTTTTCATTTTTTCATATCTGTATTCTCTCAGAATAATTACTGTATCAATCACAACAGCTGTTAAATCTTACATAATTTTATTCCTCGTATTATTTTTAATCTTTGATAAGTTTTCGAAAAAAAGTAATGATTTGTGACCAGAAATGAAGAACTATGAGGTGCATTCCCTCATAGGTCCTTCCAAGGGTTAAACCATCATCACTGTTTTCAGTAACTTATAGCTTTTGTTTTAGTATAGTCATCATAAAAAATTATTTAAATCTCTATATAAATAATTCAATAACATTCTTAATTCTAGTATTTTCTTCTTTTTATAAATAATAATAATATAATGTTAATCCTGTATCATATAATAAATTCATGTCTATAAATATCTCGTATCATTCATTCGTATGTGAGTCGTAAAATTTAATTCCTTTTTTATCTGTCTCAAAGGAATTACATGTACACTCCTCAAATAATGAAATAAAAAAATCATAAATTTAAAAAAAAATAAGGAAAGGAACGTTATAATATGTCGAAGGCAGAAAAAGAATCCTAAATAGTTCCTGAATTCTCATCTGCAATTACATTTACCTTAAAAATAAAGAAAAGAAATAAAATCAAATCATTAACAACAAAAAAATAAAAAATGACTTTTGACTTTCATGGTAAGAAAAAAAATATCGCAGATGGAAATTATCATTAAGTCTTGCATTTCGAATAAGCTTGCGGTTTCGCAATAACTTTGTCGGGAATGAAAATCAAATCTTGAAACTATTTCTCTCTCTCTCTCTCTCTCTCTCTTTTTTTTTGTAAGAACTGATAAAATGCAATCTAAGATAATCCTTTTATTTTAAGAGTAATATTTAAATCATTTGAAGAATATCAATTAGGTTTTTATTAAATTTTTATAGCAAGTAAGATTAAGTTTTTAATTACTAGTAATAAATTAGTAAAGTTAAGTTTTTTGGTTTAAGTTTATAATCCAACATTAATTAGAACTCTAGATAAATTAACCAACTTATGCCCGCATAACTAAGTTAATTTAAATAAATTCCCAAACAGATACACTCTTGGGACGTCTCCCAAAACTCATTCGTAATGTCGAAATAATAAATTTACTTAAGCTTTAAATTTAATATAATTTACAAACTCATCATTGTTAGAAAATTAAGTTTAAGTTAGTAATTTAACCTGCGTCTGCTGCTGTTGTTGTGGTAATTGCTCATGAGACAATTTTAAGTTATTAGGATGATGATACAAACGCAATTTTGAAATATGAATGATTTCGGTATCTTTAAATGGGGTTTTTTTATCGATCTCAAAATTTACATTGGATATTTTTCGAAGAAATTGATACGGTTCAGAAAACAACTGAGAAAGCTTTCTAGTATTTGGGTAATGAAATTCTTCACAAATAACGAGATCGCCTACTTCAAATTTTGGCTCAACATAATTTTGATCATAATATTTCTTACTTTTTAAATGGAATTCATCAGTTCGCGCTTTTGCGATTTTAAGTGCTTCATTAACAGGAGGGTAATAATCTTGTTGAAGGGGGGGATTATAGGGTAATTGGCCAAAGAGTAAATAAGCAGGAGGAAATTTAGTTATTGAATGGGGGGTATTATTGTATTCATTTACAACTTCTGCAAGGAGTTTAGTCCAAAGAAACTTTAGAGTTAGTAGAGTTAACTTTACATTTTAGCCTAGTTACTATCGTTTGATTGGCTCTTTTGCATTTACCGTTCGTTTGAGGATGGTGAGATGAGGTTAAACACTGCTTAATATTATGGTTCGCAAAAATTTTTTGAATCTGGAAGAAGTAAAGGCGGCGTTCCTATCGCTTAAGATTTTTTGAGGTGTCCTAACGTTAGCAATTTGATTAAAACAGAATAACTGTTGTGGTGTTTGAATATTAAAAATTTGTTTTAAACAACTCGTATAGGTTTCGGTGGTGATGCTCTTCGAGGGAAATGCCCACACATAACGGGTTGCATGATCGATGACAATATGAAGATATTTTTTACTTGAATTATAGTAGTTGAATCCTCCCACAGTATCAACAGAAAGACAATCAAAAGGTTGATCTGTGGTAGGCATAGCTTTTAATAAGCCAAATTTTTTTCTGACTAGCCTTTTTATTTTTATTTTTTTTTGACAAATATCGCAATGCTTTACAAAGTTAGTTATATCTTGAGTCATATAAGGCCAATAATAATTGGGAGAAATTAGATTTTGCATTTTTTGAATTCCAAGGTGACCAAAATTCTCATGAGCAATTCCAAGTAATTTTCTTCTCAAGGACATGGGGAATACTATTTTCCTAAAGCCCTTTCTTTTAATTATCATTAATCCATTGTCATTAAAGTATTTTTTTTCCGCACACATTATCCCTTTCCTGCATTTCAAGTACCTCTTTAACATCTAACAAAAACGTGAGTGGTCGATTTAAATGAGAAATTGGGTTTCTGGACAACATGTCGGCTTTGACATTTGTAGATCCTTTTAAATACTCAATCTTATATTCAAACATACTCAGTTTTGAAGACCATCTAAAGTGTCTACCTCTTAGGTGTTTTACATTCTTAAGCCACACAAGAGATGCATGGTCTGTATGAATAGTAAACTTTACACTGTGGAAAAAAATGGTAAAAATTGTCTAAGGTGTCAATGATGGCAAGACACTCTAATTCCGTAATAAAGTAGTTTCGTTCATAGCTTCTCAATCCTCTGGAGTAATAAGCAATTGGATGTAAAAATCCAGTATCATCCGGTTATTTAAGTACGGCACCTACCGCTACCTGCGAGGCATCAACAAACATATGGAGGGGTAATTTAGGGTCATAAATTTTTACGATGGGTTTTGCTTTTAGTGCATCTTTCAACTTTTGGGAAGAATTTTGACATTAAGTACTCAATTCCCACAAAGCATTTTTCTTAAGTAGTTTATTGAGAGGATTCCTAATTTCGGCATTTTTGTTTATAAACTTATGGTACACATTAACTGATCCCAAAAATCTTTGGAGATCTTTAACTTTCGTAGGAGGTTTTAATTTTTTAATTACATCAATATTGGCATTAGAGAGGGTTAGGGTTCCATTTTTAATTTCATATCCTAAAAAGTTAACTTTATTTTGAGCAAATTTGCATTTAGAAAGTAAGTTTTATAATCTCAAGCCTACACAAATCAAAAATTTTGTTTAGATGTTGGATATGTTCAGTTAGGGAGGAAGAAAAAAATAATTGTATCATCATAATAATAGCATGCGAAATCAATTTTATATTTTGTAAGGCTTCTTCTAAGAGTTCTATTGAATATGGATGGCCCAACTTTTACACCAAAGGGGAGAACATTCCACTTAAATAAACCAGAATTGGTAGTAAAAGCGAGTTTTTCTGTATCTGAAGGGTGAATGGGAATATGCCAGTAGCCAGAGGCTAAATCCAATGTGGAAAAATACTGGGCATTACACTATCTAAAATATCATCAATATGGGGAAGGTGTTCTGCATCGTTTTTCATTATGGAGTTCAATTTTCGGTAATCTACACATAATCTTGTCTTTTTACCTTCATCGCGCTTCATTACTAAGGTGACAGGGGAATAATAAGGACTAGTACTTTCTTTTATTAGGCCAGCATTTAACAAAGATTGAATTTGGGTTGAAATCTCCTTTCCAACAACTATCGATGTACGATAAGGTTTCACAGATCTGGTAGGTCAGAGTTTAAAAAAATTCGCTGTGGCTCAATATTTATCTTCCCTCCTACATCATACTTGTTCCTAGAAAAAATATCTAAGTAATCCCGTAACATTTCCCTTAAGTTATCATTATCTATAGCATTTATTTCCCCAATTAATTTAATATTATCATTAGATCGCGTGAAGGATTGAGGAGCCATGGTATTTCCATAATCGGGTTGCATATGATATTCATTCCTAACATTGAAATGAAGAGATCTTATTTTATTTCTGGTTATACATGGATTTAAAACAGTATCACCCTAAGTGACACTACAACTAGTACAATTAATTTTCAAATCAAATTTTGCACAGTCTGGTAATCCTAAAATTACATACTCTAAATCGGTATCACACACAAGAAAATTAACATATTGTTCAATATTACCAATTCTAATAAATAAATCACAAGCTTTTTTGATTTGGACAAAGCCTTTGGCTTGACCAACATTAATAGGAAAAATACTCTTAAGTTTAGCATTCAATAAATGTACAAAATGAAGTGGTAAAATTGAAATCGTTGAACCAGTATCCACAACACAAGGTAACCGATGTTTTCTCGTGTAACCAGATACAATTAATTGTCAAATATTTTCAGTATTTTGTGGTGGGGGAGTGGAAGTAGTATCAGATTGTAAAGGGTTAACATTAAAAATACAACTATTCTCCCAGTGGAATGCATTAAGTATTCCTTGATTCAAACAAATTCTACAAGGTCTGGATGGATAATTTCTTTGAAAATGATTGCTCTGCATTCGATGATTCGAAAATCTAGAACCATGTGCATTGGAATTAAAGTTAGTATTAGGGGTGGGGGGGTTGAAATTTGGTGTACGAAACCAATTTCTGGGAGCATCATATCGTGGTTGACTAGGTCGAGCATGTTGCTGAAAAGTTCTGCCATTGGGTTGAAAAGATCTAGCATTCTTCTGAAAATATCTATCATTTGAAACGTTATTTCTTGTAGTATTTGGATTAGGGGTAGGAGTGACTACAAGTTGTCTGACTAATTTATACAAATCTGTGGCATTATTTGGGGAACTTACAATCAAAACATTCTGATACTGTGGTGCAAAGCCATCAGTAAGACCCTGCACTATAATTGTCTCACATAATTTTAGTTTCCTACTAATCTCTACTTTTTTATGGAAGTAATCTTCCAAATCTTTTAGATCGTTTAATTTAAGTGAAGAAAAATCAGAAAATCTGGGTACTTCCATTTTGATAAATTTTTCTACTAAAATCTCTGAAATTTGAGCATAACTATCACAATTTTGGCAATCATTGATATAAATTTTCAAGGCCTCTCCCTTTAAATATTTTGAAATATTTTCAAATTTCCAAGTATCATTTTGTTTAATGCTAAAATTATCAAAGTATGTTAACCATTGTTGAATGATCATTCGCAAATCGGTGTCGAAAGATATAATACTACTTTCAGTCAATTTTCTTTTTTGTTTCCACGTAATAAAACTAGCGTATCTAACTTTACTTCCAGATCGTAAAAGCATTACAAATATACCCCAAAATCTCTATCATATTGCTTAACAGAAATATAAAACTTATAATAAAAATCTCATAATAAATAATAAATTTACACAACATTAATAAATCTCAAAATATTAAAATATCCTATCTTTTAAATACTCGTAATCTTTGAAAATATGTATAAATAAACATAGTTGGTTCCGATTACGTAACTTAAATCAAACACCTGTCACTTACTTTGTCAGAAAAAATAAACACTAATTATTTCAAATAAATAAAATCTCTCTATTCTAAAAAAAAGTAACTCCCGCTGTCACCGCCGCCGCCGCCGCCGCCGGTTTTGAATTTTTTGTGACCGGAGGTCTTTCTTCGTTAATATTAAGAAAAATAATGCATACAAAAATATGAAAATTGGTAGTATTATACAGAAATGTTTGATAAACACGCTGATGTAGACAGTTTTAAAATCGAAGAATTATTTTAAGAGATATTTAATGCTAAAGTTGGACAAAATCGTTCCATTAAAAAAGTTTTATAGGAGCAAAAACTATACATCGGAATTTAATACTTTTTAGATCATTTTATACGTTATAATTTCCCGGTGTGCAGAAATAATTTATTTTTTTTAATTTGACTCATTTTTCGAGGTTTCATTTCTATTTTAAATTCAAATTTTCAGCATTTCGAGAGATATTTTTTTACTTATTTCAGAAAATTGTACTAATTTAACCTGTTGCCAAACTGTATAAACAACGGAAACAATAATGTTTGCTTCAAATTAAAAATTTATTTACGCGTGACTATTATAAACAGAAAAGAAAAACTTTCAAATTAGAATTAAATAATTACGTATAAAAAGCAGGAACTTATTGAAAATTACTTCATCTATAATTACACGTGAATTTTAACAGAGAAAGGATATTGTAAAGTAATAAATTCATTAACATGCGTTAGAAGTCTTAAATAGGAGAAATTACATCACATTTACGTCATATTACACTTATTACGTAAAATGAACAAAAAATAATATTGCAAAATAGTAGTTTAAATTTAAAAATAGCGCGAGACATTTACTTGATATTTTGAGATGAACTTTTCAACTATTTTTTTTTTTTTTTTTGACAGCGCAAATAATATTTCATTTCTAATAAAAGCATTTTCACGTGAATATTAAAAAGGGAAAGAAAAGTTTGGTGAAAATTACGTCAGATTAAAAACGATATATTTAAAATGTTTTATTTAAAAGGACTTTCTTTTCGCTTTGTTAAAAAATACCGGGAGACAAAGACTCTGTTTACTTAATTCATTTTATATTAGATGATTTTGAAATGCCATTGTATCTTTTAACAGCAGCTGATTTTTCCGTAAAATTCCCCAATCAAAGAGAAATGAATAGAAACCCGTTTATAGGGCGATCGCCTTTGTTTTTTTAATTATAATTCAATCTTCCAAAAAAATTCAATTAAAGCCGATCAAATTAGCGTGCTTTTAGAGACTGCAGTGTCTGAACGGGGGGTTGGCGAGCGTAGCTCGTAGGGGGCCGAGCCCCCTAGTAAAATAAAATAAAATAAGTTATGCAATTGCAAAGAATAAACATAAAATTTTTTCATCACAAAACAGAGATCTTTTTTTTTTCTAAATGACTTACGTAATGCTCAATGCTGTCTTTATTGGGTTAGTAACAATAGTTTGTTCTTTTTTATATTGATGTAAGACGTTTTATCTATAACTTGCTTCTTCCTGGTGACGGTCGTTAGTTGGTAGGGATTTTTTGCGATGACTTTCTTGTTGTTTCGAAATCATGCTGGCTAGGTGCTCGGAAAAGCGTTCAAGCTGCTAAATCTTTGACCGACAAAATGCTTGGAGTGGCGTACAATTTGTCGAATCCTGCTCGGCTAATATAACGCTTTTACATTATATGGGGATTCGAAAGTGTGTATTAACTTCGATGTCATAGTAGATGAATAATCAATCTGGATATTAGAAGGTAGTTGCAGTCATCCAGTGGAAGGCCAGATAATACATTTCAATTCGAATAACAATCCAGTGTAGGTTTCTCCGGAATAATCGAGACAATGCATAATTTAAACTCAAGCTTTTATTGAAAGAACTTTCGGCGTTGCAGTTTCCACCGATTCAAATTTAAATCAGTACATCGCTACGTAGCATTTAAGCATGGGTAAGCAATTATAGATAATAGAAAATACTAGACGGCGAACAGGGGATGTTATCAAAGTAGAAATACGACAAATTCTTTTGGAACTCACTTTTTGTTCCTTCAATGTATGGATACAAATATGACGTAGGTCGCGCTCTCAACCAATGAATAATTAAGAATGTCACGTCATATAAAGAATGCGAACAGAGCTAGCGGATGAATTTGGAGGAAAAAAGGATAACATCGGAAATGCGCGGGAAAGTAAAAATGGAAGCTAAAAGAATATTCTCGAAAGCAAAAAGCGCGGGAATGGAACATTTAATTTAACAATACTAAAAGCGTAATATTAAAGCGATTAAGACAAGTGAGACATTAAATTAAAGGGAATTAAACAGAGTTAACGATAGAGATTAATTAAGGATAAGGATTTAGTGAAAATAAAGTAGTAATTTAGAATAAGATAAGGAAATCGCGGAATTAGATCTAATAATGTAACATATATTCTGTTCTAAAGTATATGCCCCTCCGAAATTATACAAAGGATACATCCGGACTTCTGGGAGTGGATTTCTGAAAAAATTATAGAATAACAAGAATTGAAGACAGTAGAATCTGGGAACTATTCAGTGTGCAGAGGTATGTATTAAAACAATACAGATTGCAAAAAAAATTATATATATATACATTTATCTGATATCTGACGCAAACTCAGCATTTGCTTTTCAGGTGCATATATTCTATTCTAATGTATATGCCTCTCCGACCATTATACAAAGAGAATCCGGGTTCCCTGGAATAGATTTCAGAGAAGATTATGGGATAACAAGAATTGAAGACAGTAGAATCTGGGAACTATTTAATGTGCTGAGGTATGTCATTAAATAATATAGAATGAAAAAAAATGTATATACATTTATCTGATATTTGACGCAAAACTACCGTTTTTATTTCAAGTGCATAGATTCTGTTCTAAAGTATATACCCCTCTGACAATCATACAAAGGATATATCCGGAATCCTTGAGATGGATTTCAGAAAAGATTATGAGATAACTAGAACTGAAGACAGAAGAATCTGGGAACTATTCAGTGTGCGGAAGTATGTCTTAAAATAATATAGAAGGCAAAAAAAATATTAAATCTATATACATTTATCTGATATTTGACGCAAGCTTAGCATTTTTATTTCAGGTGCAGGTATTCTGGTCTAAAGTACATGCCCCTCCGACAATAATACAAAGGATATATTCGGTCCCACTGGAATGGATTATTGTAAAGATTATGGGATAACAAGAATTGAAAACAGTAGAATCTGGGAACTATTCAGTGTGCGGATGTATGTGTTAAAACAATATAGAATGCAAAAAAAGTATTAAATTTACATACATTTATCTGTCATTTGAAGCAAACCTAGCATTTGTATTTCATGTGCATGTATTTTCTTCTAAAATACATGCCTCTCCGACAATTATACAAAGGATATATTCGGACCCCCTGCAATGGATTATTGAAAAGATTATGGGATAACAAGAATTGAAAACAGTAAATTCTGGGAACTATTCAGAGCGCGGAGGTATGTGTTAAAACAATATAGAATGCAAAAAAAAAAGAAAAAAAAAACAGTATTAAACTTACATACATTTATCTGATATTTGACGCAAACCTAGAATTTTTATTTCAGGTGCATGTATTCTGTTCTAAAGTACATTCCCCTCCGACAATTATACAAAGGATATATTCGACCCCCTGTAATGAATTATTGAAAAGATTATGGATAACAAAAATTGAAAACAGTAGAATCTGGGAACTATTTAGAGTGCGGAGGTATGTGTTAAAAAAATATAATGTGCAAAAAAATTATTTAATGTATGTACATTAATCTGATATTTGACGGAAACCTAGCACTTTTATTTCAGATGCATATATTCTGTTCTAAAGTACACTGTATGGCCATTAATGACCGCAACTTTTAATTTTAGACATTTTGTCAAATATTTAGAAATATACTTGACAGATTCTTCTGGAATTTCAGGATTGAAAAGAACGGGTATTACCTCATATTTAGAAATGTCGATTTGATAAGGGGGACAATTAGGGGGCCAACAAAAAATCAAAGAAAAAATAATACTTGGGATCACCCTGTAAAATAAAATGCACGAAATGATCTACCGCTACCGAATATAAATAAACAGACATTGTGCAATATTTGTATTCTTTTGTATAAGAATAGCAAGTATATTAATAGAGATATAGGGATTTATTTAAAAATAAATTAAAAATTCTTGCATGTTTTTTGCTTATAACATGCAGGGTTTTCAACCAAATTTAATGCCGGTTTCAGAAAAATTGACAAAATAGAGTAGAAAAAATATAGTGCAATTGGAATATAAATATATTAAATATTTTAGGAAATATGAGCAGTTGTATGAAATAATTTTTATCTGCGCATGCCCGAACGATAACAAGGATCATTTTACATAATTTAATAGTCAACTCTATGGAGCAACTTATTAAAATAAATCTAGTCAAATATAGTAAAATTTCAGAAAGATATCGGCGTTAAAGTGAGCAAATTTTTAGTTGTTCTCTAAACGCAGCTGAATGATAAGGGGTTTTACACAAATTGTCAATTTTTATTAACTGACTTTCAAAAAAAAGTTAGTATTTAGTGAGTATCAACGGGTAAATTTGGAAAAAATGCTTCGATTTTGATACTTCTTTGGATCATGGTATAGGCTCTTTCTGGTGGTTATCCAAGAAGAACTAAAGCATCAATACAAAATGAAAATTAAAAAAAAAAAATTAATTAAAAATGACAATTTGTGGAAAATCCCTTATCATTCAGCTGCTTTTAGAGAACAACTAAAAATTTGCTCTCTCTAATGCCGATATCTTTCTGAATTTTTACGATATTTGGCTAGATTTTTTTAATAAGTTGCTCCACAGGGTTGACTATTAAATTATGTAAAATGATCCTTGTTATCGTTCGCGCATGCGCAGATAAAAAATATTTCATACATTTGCTCATATTTCCTAAAATATTTAATATATTTATATTCCAATTGCACTATATTGTTTCTACCATATTTTGTCAACTTTTCTGAAACTGGAGTTAAATTTAGTTGAAAACCCTGCATGTTATAAGCAAAAAATATGCAAGAATTTTTAATTTTTTTAAAATAAATCGCTATATCTCTATTAATATACCTACTATTCTCACACAAAAGAATACACATATTGCACAATGTCTGTTTATTTATATTCGGTAGCGATAAATGATTTCGTGCATTTTATTTTACAGGGTGATCCCAAGTATTGTTTTTTCCTTTGATTTTTTGTTGGCCCCCTAATCGCCCTCCTTATCAAATCGACATTTTTAAATATGAGGTCATACCTGTTCTTTTCAATCCTGAAATTTCAGAAGAATCTGTCAAGCATATTTCTAAATATTCTGCAAAATGTCTAAAATTGAAAGATGACGGTCATTAATGGCAATATAGTGTATATGCCCCTCCGATAATTATATAAAAGATATATCCTTACTCCATGGAATGGATTATTGAGACGATTATGAAATAACAAGAATTGAAAGACAGTAGAGACTAGGTACTCTTCAGTGTGTAAAGACATGTATTAAAACAATATCGAGTGAAAACAGTTTTATAAATGTATATGTATATGTCTGAATTTTGATTGAAACCTAGTATTTTTTTTATGGTAAACGTATTTCTGAACTAAAGCATATGAATCTCCGACAGTTATACACAACTGGACTCCCTGAAAATAATTTCTTAAATGATTATTGAAAGACAAACATTTTTGACAGAAGGAAACGGGAACACTTCAGTGTGTGGAGGTATGCAATGAAACAACACCAAGTGAAAAATTTTGTGAAAAATTATTTTAGTTAACCTATATTTAATATAATCAACTCCTTTTTACTTATATTTCAGATGCATATATTTGTGAGCTAAAGTATAATTCCCTTCAAACAATTATAAAAAGAATATATCAAGACTCACTGGAGTGAATTCAGGAAGGGATTCCGGAAAAAAGAGCAATTTAGTTTGTAGAAAACTTGAACTCTTCAGTGTGCGGAGGTTAGTAATAAAAGAATACCAATTGCTATAAAATAATACCAAGTGCAAAACTTTGTGCAAAATTGCCTCATAAAAAATGCCCCCTTCTATAGAGCCAAACTGACATATAGCAAAAATCTAGTAGTTTCCGGATAACTACAGATGACACCTTTGTCCAAGTGAAGGCTATCTAAGTCAGACTTATTTGCTCAGTAATACGCAAAATGATATTTTTTGAATTTAGCCTATTTTCTGTGTTTCTATTTTCTATTTAAAGCGACAGGAAGAAGCGAGATTGGGTTACGCATAAAAGAAATGCATAAGTTTATTGCAAAAATATGCATGCATTCCTGAAAATATCATTTAATATTAACAGTAACTGATTAATATGCAGCCCTTTGTGTCTAGATACCTGGAAACTTGAATTTCGTGTCCTCCAAATACAAATTACGTTCATGCTTGTAAAAGAAAGAAATGGTTATTTATTTCTAACACAAAAGAATCGTCTGGTTTCGAGCATTTGACATTCCTTTTCGGTTCTGCATACGTTTACCTCCGCACAGTTAATGAATGACAACATCTTCGCAATAGTTATCAATTATAATTTTTTACATTAACTTAGTGATTTTGACAAAGAAAACATGTTTGAAAATGGTTTAAAAATGGTAATAAATATCTGATACGTCGGCCGATTTTTTAGGAAAATATACATTGATGTTGAATGAATGGGTTATAACATTTTCGCCAAATAACAGCTTAATCGAAAGATCCGTTTGGAAGTTTTCATGTTCAGTCACGCACACACACACAAATGATGATTACACTACTTTTCTTATATATATTTCTATTTCGTTAACATTCATTATTATTTTCATTACTACATTTTAAAGTTTACAGTATTAGTTTTGTGCAAGGGATGTTTTTTTTAAATCGGGAAATGCTTTTGGCTCATTTCCAGAATGCTGTACTGCTTCACTGAGCAATTCGTATTCACTGTATTCTGATTTGTTATTTTCAAAATAATTAACTTTAAAATGTTTCCAGAATAATGTAGTAGCAATTTATTCTTGGCCAATTTCTCCTTAGTCAATTACATTGATATTTATGTATGAATGTAAACAGTAAATTTAAAATAATTGCTGCAGTAAATAAACATTCTGGTGAACTGAGTGATCAATAATTCTTTTTAGAATAATAGATAATCGGGACGGGCAGGAATTTTGGATAAAAGCTGGAAAGATTTTGAAAATTTCTAAAAAAAAATCTACTAAAATTCATAGAAGTATTGACAGTTTTTCATAAAGAAGAAACATTCTACCGTATTCGGAAAAACAGTAATTTTTAATAAATAGACCATTATTGACTTTAAAAAAATTTAAACGTTCCTGAAAATTAGAAATTTAGAAAAGTAGTTACAAAATTCTGCATTTTATGGTTATATAAATTTTAAAGATATTTGTTTTTCTTTTCTTTTCTTTTTTTGTTTGCTGATAAAATATTTATTTCAAATTATTTACAAATATATATGTATTACAATTTTATAAGTTAATGCTTAAAAAAAAAAAAAAAAAAAAAAAAAAAAAAAACACTTCTTAAATTTAAAATTCAACAGAAGTTTTCGATATAATTTTAATTAAGTACGTTTAAATTTACAAATGCAATAAAAATGAAGAAAATAATTAATTATAAGTTGTTTTTCTCTTTGTAAATGTGAATTATATAATCTCCGAATAGTATAAAATAATTATTATACAAAATAATTATTATATATAAACTATTTTATATTTATTGCAATACAAAATATTTATTATATTGCATGAAAAAATCAAGATTTGCCTTTATAATTCATGGAACAAAAATAAATATTTATGACGATCAGAGGCATTTTGTTGGGGGTTTTTTTCGCAATTTTATTTGGCTCCGTCTGTTATCTGTGTGTATTGTTGTATGTCAAAGTCAAGTATTGCAAACGGGTTTAAACTCGCTACGTCAAACCGTTTTTACCCAAATGTTGCATACAAATTCATTGTTGTCGACAATGCAATACCATGTATTATCAGCAAGGTAACTCACCAGGGACAGGGTACAGGAAAAAAAAAACATTATTTTATGTATATGAACTTATATACATAAAAAAGTGTAGAAAATTTCAAATGCCTATAATTTATTAATTTCAAATTCGATTACTGAATTTCTATTCAACTTGTCAAACAAACAGAGTGACCAACAGAGTGACAAAAGTGTCTAAAACTGGATTCGAACCAGGCAATTGCCATAGTGTATTGTAGTAAAGCAGAGGGTCATAGTGTAATTGACCTTAGTTCTAATCCATGCTTAGACTTTTTCTTTATTCTGTTGGTTTATGTCTCTTAGGCATGGTGAATAAAAATTCAGCAATTGAATCTTCAAATTACTAAACTACCGGCACACAGATTAGTATTTTTTTTTAAGGTAGACAAAATTATTTTGTGAGCTATATCAACTTGAAACGTTGTAAAAAGCTACTTAGAGTCATTATATATAATAACAATAAACAAAAACATATAATTTTTTTTACGAATTTACATATTTTTATGAATCTTTGCTTTTTATAAAGTAAACTACTATTTAAAACAGTTTAGAATAAACATTTACGATATTTGGTGAAATATTCCTTTTTCTTTACATATTTATAAACAGTTCTTTCTGTAACATACTGTTCTAATCAGATTCATCTTCATCTGTCTCGTCTTTATCCTCATCTTTTTAATCTTTTGGATGTTCTCCGTATGGTGTTTCTTATTTTTTCGCTAGAAAAAAGGCTTTCTTTTTTTATTAGGCTTTGGTCTTGAACTACATATAAAAGGATCATAATTTTGTAAACGTCTGTTCAAAACATTTTTATTACATTGCTCTGGAGAAAATCTTCGAGAAAACCTTTCCCTATATTGGCGGAAATGTTTGTTTCTAGCTTCAGCAGCCACATCCGAAATTTGACCGATAGGCAATATTACATGTTAAATTACTGAGGTCCAATGTACTAAAACTTTATGTACTCTTAGTGACATTGGGTGCCACCCATATAATTCGACATAAAGCTTTGCAGTTTCTTCGGTGTAATTTTCAAATTTCTTAACATCAATTCTATGTCCACTGGACAGTGCCTCTAAACGTAAAGGAACAAGTGAACTCTGAAATATATTTACATCACTATCAGAAGTATTCTGAAATATCTGTTTAAATTGCGATTGTTTGGAGTCATCGTAACCCCATTTAGACATTTGTTCTAAATTGTGGTTTTCTTCTTCTGTATTATTTTGAATCACTTCTTCTAAATATACAGTCTTAAAGAGGTGTGATCAAGAAGATCCATTATGTTAAATTCAGCGCTTGTTTCTGTCACATTCATCGACTTCTAACTTATATAGCACTCTTTCTTCGCTTTTTTAACATGAGAATAACAAGTAAATATTCTCATTTGCACTATGAATAAATTCCCATTGCTTTCTCGTTAGATCAGCTTCTACAAAAATTGATACTTCTTCTGATAGAGTAAACTTCATTTTTTTTTTTTTTTTTTTTTTTTTTTTTTTTTTTTGCTGAAGTTATAATTTTTCTGCATTTGGTATCTCTTGTTGAATAGAATTATATGTTTTATGAGTGTCGACGCATCAATATTACCAGCCGCTCGTTGATTTGTACTGGCTGCATATGTTAATTGATCAAGAGGTACTTGCTCCCTTAAATCTCTTGCTTTTCGTTAATTGCTTCTGTCACACAATTCGGCGAAATCTTTTGTTGGTCGACCTTTTCTTGATGTTGTATAGCTAGTATCTTCTACAGCTAATTTTATGGAACTGTTAAGCCAATATTCATTTATTTTAAGAAAGCGAATTTTTGTCCTATTGGCAGCTTCCCATTTTTCTTTCAAATCTGATTTGAAATGGCTTAACGAACGTTTTAGTGATTTTTGTTTATCTACCGGGCATTTCGTCATTTTTATAACTTTACTTTCCATGAAACATAATTTTTCATTTATTTTCTTATTTGAACAACCTTGCATAATGTCAAACAGCTACTTTCTTGAAAGATCTTTTGCTGTCACTGAAGTTTCTAAAAGAAAAATGAAGATTTTTCGTTTTGAAAATATCGTAGTCTTTTGATACCATTTTTTTAAAATAAAACGGTAAAAAAAAATAGGGCAAGTTGCAGCAAGATTATATTTTATGAATATAACAAGGAATATCCATATTTTATATTACAACAAAAAGTTTTGCCGGGCAAAGGGCGGAATGTATTTATAAATCACAAATAATTTAAAAGAACAAGAAAAAATTACACTTATTTTTAAAGATAAAACAATGTGGGTATATTCATAATTATATTATTTTATAACTAAAACTAAATACAGTAATTTAAGCTACATACCTCCCTCTTCTTTGTCAATGAAGGTTTCTATTTAGAACTCTACTGTATGCAAAAATAAATGAAATTAAATAATGCGCTTCTCACCACAGCTCGAAGAAAAGAGAAATCTGCGATGCACGACAGCTGTGCTCAGACTGATGACTCGACATTGAGTGTTACCGAACATTCCTAAGATACTGTTTACCTGAAGCACTGAGTAGTAAGCTATACAAATAAATAAAGTATTGCGATTCTTAACGAAGTATAGTTAACGAATTTATTTTAAAGAAGTATTGCTGTTTTTCGACTTTTGTCCAGCTTTTTTTAGAAATACTCCTCCGTGCGACGCGTAAAACTTTCTAAAAATTTTTCAAAATTATATATATGAACTTATAAAATGATTTATTACACAGTATATAAAAGAATATACTATGAATACATTCAATAAATATATGTAATATATTTTAATGTTCATTATTAAAATCACATAAATTACTTACAATAATAAAATGCAATTATATTCGAACAGTTTCGGACAATAAAGAACTTGTCCACGGTAAGGGATATCATTAAGGAGAAACTAATGTGAACCAACATAACTATGTGATTTTAATTATGAACTTAAAATATATTGCATACACTGACTGGTCGTAGTCATAGTTTCTTCATTTATATATAAATATTCAATTTGATCGTCACTGTGTTATATATTCAGTTTTGTGTTTGCCCCAGAATTTATGAATGAGGAAAAATATTACAACATGTGCTGCGGTTGTAGTATTGCCAACGGATAATAGTGAAAAGTGCTAAGCTGGATTGTTCAGGTAGCTCAGTCGTAGAGAATTGATGCGTAATGCCAATGACCCTGGTTCGAACCCAGGGCCAGACACTTTTTCACTTTGTTGGTTAAGCTACTTAACTAAATTGAATAGAATTTCTGCAATTAAAATTTCAAATCATTCTTTTATGTTTTTTCATTGAAATCACATATCTATAAGCTGTAACTAACTTTGTTGAAATGTTACACGTAAGTTTTTTTTTTGACGATAATGCAATATTTATCTAATATCAGAGACGAACATCTTCACGGCCAGAATCCAGGAACTTTTTTGTTTTAGATTTAAACCACAATTCTAACAAAAATTTTTTTTGACATCAGTGCAATATTAATGTACTGTCAGGATCGTATCTCATCAGAAGCGAACATACACTGTAATAAATTTAAAAAATCAAAAAACCCGAGCGCGTAAAAAGCAAACTAATTAATCATTTTTCATCAATGTGAAGCTATTTTTTATATTACTTATCTTTTTTTATTTACTTCTATTGATGACTTTTAAGTTGTGTTTAATTGTTAGTTCCTATCTATAAACATTGTTTTGATGAGGCCTATAGATGTCGATGAAGGTTAGAGTTGCAGTAAAGCTAGAGATCCTACCTACACAACTTCCAGGTTGTGTAATATTTAAACGGAGTTTCTAACTGTAAAATAGTCAATGATCTTCGTCTTCATTTTGAAAGATCTATGCAATGATATGCCACACAATAGGGTGCGTAAATTTTTTTTCGTCTCTACCGCCATTTTGTATTTTACGGCCGCCATTTTGAATTTATAAAAACAAAAGCTAGCCTATAAACACCGAACGGTTAAGACGAATCGATAGAGACATCGTTCATTAAAATCCATCCAACCGTTTGGATGTCTCGAGGGTATAAAGAAATCCACATACCCAGATACGCGTGAAACACATAAACTTCTTGGCAGTCGGGTAAAAAAATAAATATTTCTTAATCTATTAAAATATAATATACCCACGAACGAATCCTCACAACTCTGAAAAGCATTTTTTATCTTTAGAAACTTCATAAATTAATATAGGGTAGGTGAGTACACAGTGAGACAGCAGCCACTTTGACATATAGTTGTAACTTTTTTTCAAGCTGGCACACACACATAACGACCTCATCATATGGAACATGTGGGTGTAGTTTCTGCACTTCAGTTACTCGTCCGACAAAATAGTAAATAATTTCTTATATTATAGTGGTTAAAGTTACATAAACGTCTATTTTAGAGTTTATTTCCTTCAATATGACATATATTTACTTAACCAAACCTAGCTATATCTAATAATAGACTATTTCGGCAAAACGACATAAACTTTTTAAAACGATGAAATTGATGTAACAGATGTGGCTTCCATTTTCATACAACGTAAAGAAAGTACACAGTGAGACGTGTCTTATTTCGTACCTACTATGTAGTTCTGATGTTAAAAAAATTATTTATTAATAAAAGAAGGTTTTTCTCTCTCACTCTCTTTCTCTCTGTGTGTGGGCGTGCGATGGGTAAGGAAATTTACTAAACGTAAGAGGATGAAAATTTGCATGAAGGTAGCCCAAGGTCTGCCATTGTCCACCCGAGGCATATATTTTTAATATTTTGAAAATCTAGAAATATTAATTAGAAATCATAAACTGCAGAAAATTATTGATAGAGTGTAAAATTGTATGATTTATTAAAATATATACATTGTCTCACTGTGTAGTACTTGTGGTACACAGTGAGCTATTTTCGATACTCTGTTATGCTATTTCTGTGCTTTTATGAATAACTTTTTTTAAACCATTTATACATTAATGTGCAGCGCATTTGTGTAGCTTAAACTCGTAGCAAAAATTTTTTTCAAAAGAATAACAATCGTCACCATTTGTTAAGTAATAATAATTTTCGTCTCACTGTGTACACCCCCCCCCCTATTTTTAAGATTTAAGGAAGTATTTATTAAAACAAAGTTTCTTTTACTGCCACAAATATTTGGAAACATTTCCGAGCAGTTTTTATAGTGGATATATCAGTTTATTTAACATTTATAAAACCATTTATTTAATGGCATGCCATCTATTCACTATCTGGCACATGAAAGAGATAAAACTAAATTTGGAAGTCATTGTCAGTTACACTAAAATCAAGAGATTCTCAATCCTGATTAGTAAACTATGTAGTTGTTTCAGTGCCATGCAGTCAGATATCACTTTATGTGTTAAATACCCAAAACTGTTAGGTAATCTCACCGTAAATTTGAACTGACAGCATACTTGGATTCGCTAATTGCGATTCTGTATTATTATGCATAGAGAGTTTGTTATATGAAAATTTTAGTTGTCATAAACTTCAGAGGACTTTATCTCACATGCGTGCTGTGCAAAAGCTATATGTAAAACGAAATATGTTTTTTTTTAAATTCACTCTCTCTTTAGAAAAAAAAAAAAAAAAAAAAAAAAAAAAAAAAAAAAAAAAAACATTCAGTTAACATAAGAACTGGAATTACTAATTTTGGCTTTACATTTATGTATTCACGTATTTTTCAGATTCCGATAAAGTATGATTTAAAATAATGGCCTTAGTATATAAACCTATTATATATATACTAGGGGGCTCTGCCCCCTGCAAGCTACGCTCGCCAACCCCCGTTCAGACACCGCAGAATCTAAAACACGCTAATCTGATCGGTTTAAAAAATATTATAGAAGATTGAATTATACTGAAAAAAGCTGTGCAGATCTCCCTCTAAACGGGTTTGCATTCAATTTCCTTTGATTTCAAAAAATTAAGGCCGAATCAGTTGCTGTTAAGGCATCCAATGGTTGTTTTCATGTTTGATTAAAAAGGATCAGTTAAACGTTTGAAAAGAAGCTAAAAATAAAAGGTATTAAGTGTACAGAGTCTTTGTCTCCCGGTGTTTTAAAACAATTTGTATAACAATAGCCTAAGTCATGTGACTATCATCAAGAGTTCCGGGCGAACTACTTCGCTTTTTATATTCCTGGTGCCATTTTGGTACTTTAATATTAGCCAGGTACAGGTGATAAGTCGCCAAATATTATTCTATCGCCATCATTTCATCTATATTATAATAGTCCAAGTCATGGAACTGCCATAAATAAATACGCTCTGATCTCTTCGCTTTTCATATGAAAGTTTGGCCCAGATATCATATACGGCCCCATATTGGCGCGAGTTTTTTCCGACGCTAATTTGGGGAAAAAATCAACAGCATAAACAACAACATCCGGCTTATCAAATCAAGCAAAATAACGATACTATGGCGCCAGTTAAGTACCCGTTGCGTATATGACATTGGCGTCAGAAAAAAATAGCGCCAATATGGGACCGTATGTGGCATCTATGTAAAAATTTTCCATTTCGATTAAAAAAAATCAGTTTTTTTTTTCGAATAATACTACATAAAAACATTGTCGCAAAGAATTCTTGGTACTGTTACGCTAGCCGGGTGCAAATATCGCCAATAACTATTTTTCAACTCGCCAGTTAGAATTTTTTTTTTCGAGTGGTAAATTATAACATTGCTTTGAAGTTGGAATTAAATGTCATCGTTTGTTACATCAGTTAATATTTGGCCAGATGCCATATACGCACCCGGTTTAACGTGATTTTTTTTACGAAAATTTGGCGAAATCCTAGTTTTCGAATACCAGTTACATATCTATTTTTGGTACTACTTAGTTATCCCGTCGACCAAAAATATATCACCAAACCATAAGATTAAATGCCAATAATGATTGATAAATGTCACATTCACTTGACTTTAAGCAAGTTACACGTCTTTACGTCATCAAGTGATTTTTATTTCGACGTTTTATTTGTATATTTATTAATGTTATACTATTTTCTTTGTTCTTTCGTTATTTAAAATAAAAATTATGTCAATTTGTATAATTTGGCGAGTGATTTGGCGAAATGGTTCGATGGAATAACTAAGTAGCACCGTATTTTTTAATTATTTTCTATTATTTTTTATTTTTAAAGGAAACTAACAAAAAAAAAATAATAAACTATAGAACAAAACAATTTATGTAATTTAAAAAAAGGAAATAAAGTAAATAAACACTTATTATTAAATAAACAACAATATCCGGGTTACCATGTCAACCAAAATAATGCCATTTTGTCGCCAATTAGGTACCCCGGTGAGTATATGACATCTGTGCCTAATATTTTTCTTTTCATTTCGTTTAAAAAAATAAAGAAGTTAAAGCCATTTATTTTAAATGTTTCTGCTTGTATTAAATAAAATGATAATGAAATACAAATTGAATTATGAATAAATGTAACATGATATATTTCTTAGCATACGTTTAAGGGAGGCCAGACTTCTCGCCAAATTAGTTTAAAATAGTAACCTTTTCTAAAATCTGAAGAAAAAAAATATCTGTTTGATTAAAATTTGAGTTGCCATCATTAGAAAAATGTATATAAAATTAGAAAAAAATTAATATTTCGAAAACTAATTCGAATTTAAAAATTCTAATACCAGTTTTGAAATCTGCGGATCAATATTGATTTTTAGTGTTAATTTCATCGCAAAGTATTCTTTTTTTTAGGAGAAATCACCGTGAAACATAATCAGTTGTTTAATCAGTCGATTCAATGAATCGTTACATTTCAGGCGTTTCATATATTCGTTTCATAAATTCGTTTCATTAGGATTTTATATAAATAGAGTCTCTCTATTCTAAAAAAAAGTAACTACCGCTGTCACCGCCGCCGCCGCCGCCGCCGCCGCCGCCGCCGGTTTTGAATTTTTTGTGACCGGAGGTCTTTCTTCGTTAATATTAAGAAAAATAATGCATACAAAAATATGAAAATCGGTAGTATTATACAGAAATGATTGATAAACACGCTGATGCAGACAGTTTTCAGATAGAAGAATTATTTTAAGAGATATTTAATGCTAAAGTTGGACAAAATCGTTCCACTAAAAAAGTTTTATAGGAGCAAAAACTGTTCATAGGAATTTAATCATTTTTAGATCATTTTATGCGTTAGAATTTGCCGGAGTGCAGATTGCATTAATTTTTTTTATTTTGACTAATTTTTTGAGGTTTTATTTCTATTTTAAATTCAGATTTTCAGCATTTCTAGAGATATTTTTAACAGATTTTAGAAAGTGATATTAATTTAAACTGTTGCCAACTGTATAAACAGCGGAAGCAATAATGTTTGCTTCAAAAAAAAAAAAAAATATATATATATTTATACGTGTAAATAAATTAAAAATTTATTTACACGTGACTATTATAAACAGAAAAAAACATTTGGAATTAGAATTACATAATTATGTACAAAAAGCAGGAACTTATTAAAAATTATGTCATAAAAACTATAATTACACGTGAATTTTAAGAGAGAAAGGAATTTGTAAACCAATAAATTTATTAACATGCGTTAGAAGTCTTAAATAGAAGAAATTACGTCATATTTACGTCACATTACAGTTATTACATAAAATGAACACAAAATAATATTGCAAAACGGTTTAAATTTAGAAATTGCGCTAGACATTTATTTGATATTTTAAGAGGATACTTTTCAACTATTTTTGTTAAGAAACGCAAATAATATTTAATTTCTAACACAAGTATTTTCACGTGAATATTAAAAAGAGAAAGAATAGTTTGGTCAAAATTACGTCAGATTAAAAACGATTAATTTAAAATGTCTCGTTTAAAAGAACTTTCTTTTCACTTTGTTAAAAAATACCAGGAGACAAAGACTCTGTTTACATAATTCCTTTTATATTAGCTTATTTTGAAATGTTGTTACACGTGTCTACGTCATCAAGTTATTTTTATTTCGACGTTTTATTTGTATTTTTATTAATGTTGTACTAATTTATTTGTTTTTTCGTTATTTAAAATAAAAATTATGTTAATTTGTCTAATTTGGCGAGTGGTTTGGCGATTTATATAATTTGGCGAAATGGGTCGACGGGATAATCAAGTAGTACCACAACGGATTTGGCGTTAAAATTCCCCAATCAAAGAGAAATGAATAGAAATACGCTTATAGAGAGATCGCCAGTGTTTTTTAAATTATAATTCAATCTTTCGAAATCTTTTTAAAGCCTATCAAATTAGCGTGCATTTAGAGTCTACGGTGTCTGGACGGGGGTTGGCGAGCGTAGCTCGTAGGGGGCCGAGCCCCCTAGTTGATTAAAAAAAAAAAAAAAAACCATTCAGTTAACATAAAAAGCGGAATTACTAATTTTGGCTTTACATTTATGTATTCACGTTTTTTTTTTCAGGTTCCGATAAAGTATGATTTAAAATAAGGGCTTTAGTAAATAAACCTATTATACGAGGGTCACACCGAAATTTTTGAGATACGGCTAAATACAGTATACGCTCGATATTGACGAACCTCTTTTTTACGAACTGGTGTACTGGACCTGACAAGCATCCCATTGAACTAATGTTATTCCTATCTGCGAACTTTCGATTTTAGGAAAATATTATACGAGTCCGCTCGAGTTGTAAAATCGAGCGTCTACTGTAGTACAGGTTCCATTTACCAACTGTTAAGAGTGTTCAAATTATTTCACTCCAAGATCAATGCACTTTTGTTTTTCTTTTTCCAAAGATTAAATGCCTCAAGACATCCATTTCTTGGAACAGATGAAATATATTATTTCATAGCCTCGTCAATCTCATTTTCCGAATGAAAACGACTCCCACGTAATCCTTTCAGATTAAAAAATAGACAGAAGTCACACATAGCAAGGTTAGCAAAATAGGGTGGATATTCTATCACTTTTATGTTTTTGTTCAAGATATTCGACTGCAATTCTTGATGAATCAGAAGATGCATGGTCCTGGTGAAGCATGAACTTCCTAACATTCACCTATTGAAGCATTTGTGGAAGACACTTAATGCTGAACCAGTTAGCAGTAACTGTCTGCTGTCCCTCTAGCTTAATGGCTTTGACTAGACCCGTGCTACTGTAGAAGACATCATGCATTACTTTTTTTATTGCTCATTGTCTTTTTATCATTGTTGGTTTAGGATCTTCAAAGCCCATACTTTATATTATTGACGCGTTGGAACATCACAAACAGATATGTACGTCTCATCATCAATCATGATTTTAGAAATAATGTGGTGTCCACAATCATTATGTAATTTTTGGGTTTCTTTACTGTTTCTGACATGGTTCGCTTTTTGGTGTTCTGATAAATTATGGGGTGACCTAGCGGCAAACTAATTTTTTCGTATGTAGTTCTTCATGAATAATTTTATATATAGTTGCGGACCCAATGTTTAGATCTTCCTGTATCATTTGGTGGCTACAGCGATTATGATCGATTAAAATTTTTCGTACGGCCGACACATTTTCTGAGACTACAGCTGGCAACGGTTTTCCTGTGTGTTCTTCGTCCCAAATAGAATATTGACCTCTTTAAAATTCTGTAAATCATGTCAATATAGTGTCACGAGATGGAGCTTCTTTTTTGTATGCTAATTGCAGACGTTGAATGTATTATTCTTGATTTAGCACCACTTTAAAATCATAGAAAATCATAGCTCGATGATGCACTCGCATCAACTCTATTTTCTATTCTTTCAAAATTTATTCTATGATAGCTAAATTACAATTGTTGCCCCAATTTATCATTATAAGAGTTCATAA
Source organism: Maratus speciosus (assembly GCA_963932465.1). Taxonomy (NCBI): domain Eukaryota; kingdom Metazoa; phylum Arthropoda; class Arachnida; order Araneae; family Salticidae; genus Maratus; species Maratus speciosus. Next base: position 364,167,156 of record OZ010799.1, read on the forward strand.
GCTCATATAAGAGTTAAAATTTACATAACCGATCAACATTATATCTTTTTTAACTCATATCATCTGCTCCTGTCTAAAATATTTCAGAATTACAGCCGTATATACACGATAGCAATAGCTGTTACAATGTACAAAGTGTTGTGTACACATTAAAAGGAGACAAAAGTTACTTTATCTAGGAAAATATAATATAGCCATAAACGAAAGTATACAATAACCTCTTCTAAGTTACCCACGATTCCGAAAAATAATTTAAACCTCAGAAACCCATATATTTTCCAGATATGAAGAAACATGTATAAAAGAAAAATTTATTTTTCTGCCACTAATTTTTGGAACGTTTCCAAGCAGGTTTTAAATTGCATTTATCAGTTTTATCTAGCCGAAAGTTCTTTTTTTCGGATGCGATCTATTCTCAAGCAAACATTTACCTTTTCAACAAACATGTGTTCAACATTCATTTTTAACAAACATGTTAAATTAACAGCTTTAACATTTTATAATGTTATTTGGTTATTAACCGTGTATAAATTCAGTTACGCAGCTGAAAATGTAAATTGAGTCTTGATAGCATCCCCAAAACCGATATTCTGATTTGAGAAAACTCATTAATTCTGTATTATTGAGACTTGATAGCAATCCAAAAACCGGTATTCTTATTTTAGAAAACTCATTAATTCTGTATAATTGAGACTTGAAAGCATTCCAAAAACCGATATTCTGATTTGAGAAAACCCATTAATTTTTTACAATTGAGACTTAATAGCATTCCAAAAAAACGGTATTCTGATTTGAGAAAACTCATAAATTCTGTCTAATTGAGACTTGATAGCATTCCAAAAATCGGTATTCTGATTTTAGAAAACTCATTAATTCTGTATAATTGAGATTTGATAACATTCCTAAAACTAGTATTCTGATTAGAGAAAACTCAATAATTCTGTATAACTGTGACTTGATAACATTTTTAAAAACCGATGTTCTGATTAAAGAAAACTCATTAATTCTGTATGACTGAGACTTGATAGCATTCCAAACACCAGTATTCTGATTTGAGAAAACTCATTTAGTCTGTATAATTCAGACTTGATAGTACTATCCCAAAAACCGGTATTCTGATTATCGTTTTCTTCTATGACAAATAGCATGTTTATTAAATTAGAAATTTTAATTGTTATTTTCCTCTCTTATTTCCTGAAATTTTCATTTCTAAAACCAGTGTATAACGCGTACCTGTTAATTTTCTTTTTCTTGTATAAAATATGAGCTTTATACGCTGCAATATAACGTATATTACTTTTTTATTTCACAATTTTTGGAGAGAAAATAGGCAATAATACAATAGTACAATAATAAGTAATTATGTTTTCCAAATTCTCGAAATTGTGCTATTTTTTAAATTGTTCATTTATGTATTTTGTTGCATTTAAGCAATATGTTAGTAAAAAAAAAATATCTTGAAAATTACTGTTCAGTTTGATATTAAAAGAATATTTAAATATTTATAGTATTTCAAAATGCATATTGCACACATTTTTCTCAAATGCAGGTGTCAATTCTCAACGATGTCCAATGGCTGTTTTCTAAACCGTTAGTCATAGACATATAGTTGCGATTACAAAAAGGTTTTAAATGAGGTAAAAAAAAAATATATTTTTTAAACGCCGCTTTGATCAATAAAAATATGTCTTAAAAAGTTGCGAAATTAAACTTTTTATATGTTCTCTCGGTCCTATAAGTGATATTTAGAGAAACTTCCCCATTACACTAACAAATAAATCAAAAAATATCCCATTCATGTAACACTAAAATAGACCGAGTTATGAAGCTTTGAATTGCATGACTTATACCGATTTTCTGCATCGGAAAACAGATTAGTTGGGAAATGCTTCGAGGGATCGTACACAAAGTGCTTAAAATATTAGGAGGATTTGTTTTGCAAATCCTGCAAAATTTATGAATTGCAACCGAAGGGAGTCACTTCGAGCTAGTTTTAAGATTATAGATTTTTATTAATAAAGCTTTAGATTAAATAATCCAATAGCATTTTAGATTATGTTATATCATTTTGTAAAGATTTGCGTCAGTTGCTTTTTATCATTTCCTTTAACAAACATTCTGTTATTTTTTAATTTATATTTTTAGTGCAAGTTGTATATTTGTCTTTATTATGTCAGAATGAAAAGATATTTCAAATTTATATTGTAATGTTAATTTTAATTTCAACTATTATTATTTTTTTTAATCTGACGATTATTTATATTCCAGTAAATTTGTGACACCTATTTCGCAGCAAAAAAGGTGCTTCAACTTTAAACAGCTGTTACTCGGTCAGTTTTAATCATAAAAGAATAGAACTTTTTTGGTCTTGCTTCTTAGTGTAATAGAATATTTGTAATAACTTACTGGACAGGGGTGCCGTACAAAAATTTAAATTTGTAACTTTGAAGAAATGTTTTTAATGACCAAAATCGCTTGTACTATACTTCTTTACCTCTTTTGAAACATTTTTGCAATTGGAACTACATGTTTCCCCACTACATAAACACAAAGGTTTAGGAATAGCCATTGGAAACAGTTGAGAACGGACACCCTGTATAGAGATCGCCTAAAAATGTGATTTTAAAGATATGATAGTGATTAGATCCGAAAAATATTTCCCTTTTAAAAAACCTCTTTTATAACCCCTTTTAAAAAGAATATTAATTGATTATGATTGAGAATATTTAAATGACTCAGTTTATTTAATCAATTCTGTAACGTAATTAATATTCAACAAAAATTGAATTGCTGATCCTGAATGCACGGATGTAAAAAAAAAAAAAAAAAAAAAAAAAAAAAAACATTGTTGAAGAATTAAAAATTAAAAAAAAATGTTCTTAAAAATGCTTTTGGTTTACACAGAAAATTTTTAGTGTTTTATATTTAAAAAGCATGGTTTATTTAATAAATTCCGTAACGTCTTTCATATTTAAGTAAAGATGTATTTTTGATCCTGATTGAACGAATGTGAAAACCAAATTCTCCGTTGTTGAAGAATATATATTTTTTAATGCTTTTGGTTTACATTGAAAATTTTCAGTGTACAATAGTTAAAATACACAGTTTATTTATTCAATTCTGTGATGTCATTCATATTCAACAACAGAAAAAAAAAAACGAATTATTAATCCTGAATGCATGAAAAAAATAGCAATTGTTGAAGAATGAAATAAAATTGTTTTTAAAAAAGCTTTTGATTTACACTGAAAAATTTCAGTGTATAATAGTTAAAAGGCACAGTTTATTAATTCAATTCTGTGTTGTCATTCATATTTAACAAAAAACGAATTAATAATCCTGAATGCACGAAATAGAAAAAAATAAATTTCATTGCTGAAGAATTTAAAAAAAAATTGTTTTTTAAAATGCTTTTGGTTTACACTGAAAATTTTTAGTGTATAATAGTTAAAAGACAAAGTTTATTTAATTAATTCTGGGTTGTCATTCATATTTAACAAGAAACGAATTATTAATCCTGAATGCACGAAATTGAAAAAATAAATTTTATTGTTCAAGAAGAATTTTTTTTAATGCTTTTGGTTTACACTGAAAATTTCTAGCGTATAATAATTAAAAGACACAGTTTATTTAATCAATTCTGTAACGTCATTCATATTCAACAAAAAACGAATTATTAATCCTGAATGCATAAAATTGAAGAAAAAAAATCGCCATTGTTCAAGAATTTAAAAAAAAAATTATTTTGGTTTACACTGAAAATATCCAATGTATAATAGTTAAAAGACAAAGTTTATTTAATTAATTTTGTAACGTCATTCATATTAAACTAAAAATGAATTATTAATCCTGAATGCACGAAATTGAAAAAAAAATACCGCCATTCTTGAATAATAAAACTAGTATGTTGCGGCCATCACAAAACTTTTTTCTATATAAATCACGTCAACTAAATCATTTAAATAGTACAATAAATCACATAAATTTAGCACCAATTCATATCAAAGTATATCTGAATTTGAAGTTTGATGAAAATTCGTACATTAGTTCTACAGCGAAAATTCTAATAAAAAATGTAGCACAGCAGCACCACTTGTTGAGCGATTTGCACTAAAACATAAACAGAACTAAATGATATCAAGGTATACCTGAATGTTAAATTTGATGAAAATTCGTGCATTACTTACAGTCGTGGCCATAAGTTTAGGACCACCACTGAAATTTAAGATCCAGACAATAAATTGCGTCTGCGACATTTATTACTCAAAGTTCAAACGAAAAGCAAATACAGTAACTCCACTGTCAGATGGATGACAAAATGACGCCATCTGACGAAAATCGATTTGATTTAATACGTTATCAGTGGTTTCAATTTTAAAAACGCTAATATCTGCACGGTGGTCCTAAACTTTTGGCCACGACTGTATTGAGATAGAGCGATAGTGGAAATTCTGAAAACTGCAGCATAGCAGCGCCACTTGTCGAGCGATTTGCACCAAAAAATAAACAGCATTAATTCATATCAAGGTATACCTGAATCTGATGTTTGTTGACAATCCAAGCATTAGTTATTGATTTAGAGCTATTGCGGAAATCTCAAAAAATGGAGCATAGCTGCACCACCTGTTGAGCAATTTATACCATAACGTATAAAACGTCAATCCATGTCAAGAACTAATTGAATCTGAAGTTTGATGAAATCCGTGCATTAGTTCTGGATAATGAGCTATTGTGGAAATCATGAAAAATGATGCATAGCAACGCCACCTGCTGAGCGATCTACACCAAAATCTAATCAGCACCAATTTATATCAGGGACTATTGAACATAATTTTTTATTAAATATTTATATTCAACTAAAAATAAACTGTTCATCTTCAATGCACGAACACGAAAAAAAATTCTCCATTTTTTAAGAATAAATAAATAAATAAAAGTGCTTATACTGAAAATTTTTCAGTATATAATAGTTAAAAGACACAGTTTATTTAAACCATTCTGTAATGTCATCTATATTCAACTAAAAATGAATTGTTGATCCTAAATGTACGAAAATGAAAAAAAAAAAAAAAAAAAAAAAAAAAAAGAAACATTTTCCATTGTTGAAGAATTAATTTTTTTTTAAATAATACTTTTGGTTTACACTAAATTTTTCCCCCCTTGGCCCCCCAATCCGTCACTTGAAAGCGATAGGTAAAGGACACAATATGTAAGTTTAATATTTGCACTCCCTACGTTTAGGAATTTTTATTCGTGGGGGTGGGGGAACATTAATTATGATTAATAATCATTAATTTATGATGTAGAATAAAATGTCTCGTAGTTCAGAAGAAATAAATAATTTTCACCAAGGGATTATGGATTCTTTTATCCGAGAAATTTACGAATTAAATCTAAACTCATTCTCAGCTTCAAAAACACATATTAAAAATTTTGCTTCATATTAATATTCCATGATAAATAGATGCCGAAACTGTACAGAAAAACAGTAGATTTATTACTTTAAAAATTATAAAAGTGTAAAAATACATCATCTGCAGGATTTAACTTTAAAATATGTAATCCGAAATTAATAAAACAGAGGAACAAAAGTAAGATTTAGATAAATTCTTTCTAAAATGAAAGAAAAATCATGGAAATTTAAAATTTATTTATTTATGAAATATAATGTGGTTATATATATATATAAAAAAAAAAAAAAAAAAAAAAAAAAAAAAAAAACTTGTCGGATATATGGACCTTTAGCGGTCGGTCTGATCAACTGATCGAGATGAGATTTCAGATATAGTTATTCAGAGGTATGAGCTCAGGATTCTGTGAACGGCAACAAAGTGGTGCTCACGGTTATAGGTACAGAAACTCGAAATTTTCAAATGGCCGCGCCGATTTTATTTCCCTTAACAAAATGCTCAGCGTACGCGAATACCCTAAAGAGTGTTGAATGGTACGTGTATCACAAAAACGGACGCGTTATGCATGCACAATAACAGGGAAAAAATCGGAAATCGATTTTTTGTGTGTACATAACGCGTACTTTTTGTGGTATACGTACCGCTCTAACGCTCTTTAGGATTCTCGCAGGCGCTGAGCATCTTGCGACAGTAAAAAATGTTTTTTGCCATTCGAAAATTTCAAGTTTCTCTACCTACAACCGTAACTGTGAGCGCTACTGTGTTGCCGTTCACAAAATCTCAAGCTCATACCTCTGAATAACAATAGCTGTGATCTTATCTCGATCGGTTGAACGGTCCGACCTCTAGAGGTCCATAAATCGGAATTTTTTTTATGACTAACATGTAATTCAAAACATCCAGCGTGTATAGTCGCGTTTTATTTTTAGCAAACTGTAAAATCTATTGTTTCTCAATTTTACTACATATAAAAAATTCCAACTGGAAACCATAAAAATGTAATTAGTTCAAACGATAAGAAGTATGTTTGAACTAATCAGTTTTTCCTCCGAAAAACGGTGCAGTAAATCTAAACATTTATTTCACAAGAAAAACAATTATTAAGAAAATATTGCGTTTTCAGGCTATTATTTGGGGAATGGGTTCTGTTGATGATCCAGCTTACAAATTCAAATATCAGAAAAAAATAACAGTTTATCTTTCAAGCTTTGATAAAAGTTTTTAATTTGTTGTCAATTATTAAAATGTCAAAGTTCTTCAATTAACTGATAATCACGCTTGCTTTCATAAACATAGTTTCAATCGATTAAGAAGTATTTTTCAGAAATTCATTGGAGTAATTAAGGAAGCGACAGCTGGGAATTCGATAATCTCTAAAGTCAAAAGTATGTTAAAACTTTATAATTTTAATACGCTAATATATTTTGAAGTTTAAATGATAGCTTATAGTCTTTTACTGCCAATTAATGAGTAAACTAAACTAGTGATAGCTAGAAATTCACAAAAAGAAAAAAAAAATAAATGACTTATACTATTTTAGTACAATATTTAAAGACCTTCTGATAATTTTTAAAACTCCTTAAGACATTTTAACAAACTTGTACCTTTTAAAGATTAAATGATTGATTGGTAGTCTGTTACTCATAACGAGCGAGGAAGACCTAAAATCAACGGTGTATTCAACTCCATATAACGAAAAATTCTCGCTGTATGATTGCTATAAAGCCTTTTATTTTATAACAATCTAATAAATTCCTTCAAATTCTGAAAGCCAGTTTTTTTCGCCAAATATTGCTAAAATTTCACCAAATTTCGCCAACTTTAGCAACGTTCTGCCATGCGTTGATAAAGCCCTAGTACGCTGATTGGTTGAATTATGTTTTAGAGAACGTTCTGTGGACTCTGATTGGTTGAATGATGTATCTGGGCTCTTATTAGGAATTTCTAGAAAAATCATTTATATTCTAAAATCCCATTGTTTCGCCAAAATGTCGTCAAATATCGCCAAATTCGCCAACATTCTTTTATTTGGTGCCAAGCATGTGTTTTGGCATTGGAATACTTTGGGGTGTACCATTATGTAATTCTTTCGTGTGGCCCAGTAAATGAATAATAAATATTGTTTGCACGGCATATTCTACAGAATGTATATTTTAGTGCACTTTATAAATGCTTATCAATTTCATTATGTTCGAAAGAGTGTAAGATCATTAAAATGCACTTGAAACTATTTTTCCCATTACCCGTAATGTAACGGAAACTTTTGACTTTCCCTGCAATTACCCTGCAAACTATACACGCGATTTCCATAAAATTTGAAATGAACCGAGAAAACACTGCACTGATTGTATATTTTAAATTTCAAATCATTCGGTTGGGTAGTTGTTTCGCTGTTATATGCAGATAGACAGACAGACGGACGAACCAGACGACAACTATAGGTGTTACGTATTTATATAATTGCGAACACATCTAAGAAATGCCAGTTTTGACTTGTTATAGAAAATTTCAGTAACTTTACTTATCAAAAAAAGTTTTTTCAGAAGTATCACGAGGTAGTTAAGTTCAAGATGCTATAGATGGCTAATTTAAAGATCATTCTCTTATTTCGAAATCTTAATAAAGCGTATTTATAAGCTGGTATCTTTCGAAGGTTAATTTAGAATGACAGTCTTCTGGAAGTTGTCAGCATGAAAGCTGTCAGCTTTAATAAATAATTCTGATTCTGAATTGGTAAAAAATAGAGTGATATCAGCTACAATGTAAAAAAAAATCCGCCCAAGTTTCCTGTAGGAGACGGAAAATAGTTGCCCTTATCGTACCGGAAAATTTTCCGACCCAGCTCGGAATAAAACCAGTAAAAAAAAGGACATCGTAAATAAAATGGTATTTTCTGGATTTTATTCCGAGCTGGGTCGGAAAATTTTCCGGTACGATAAGGGCAACTATTTTTCTGTCTCCTACAAAAAACTTGGTGGGATTTTTTTTACAGTGTATGATACTTTAGTACAGTATTTTATTTTAAGGATTGTTTAAAATCATTTGAAGATACAACAATCATACAACCCTAAAATATTTTAATTTTTTATATATTAATTCATAATATTATTTACAATTGACTTAAAACTTAAATTTTACTGATTAAAAGTATTTTTTTCTGAAATTTTTCCTGTTAGTTAAGTTGAGGATGTTATAACTGGATTATCAAATGATCATTTTATGATTTTGAAATCTTCATAATACGTTTTAATACACTAGTTTCTCTTAAAGATTGAATAATAGATTGATAGTCTTCTACGAATAATAAAAACTCGTATTTAAGTAAATGAAGGGTGTAGATGCAAATATCACACTCTCCCACTTAACCTAGTTTTTAGAGACATGCAGAAAAAACTGGTCATTATTAATAAACATTATATTACTGGCACATTTTTTTTTCTTTTGATATATTTCTTGGCATAACAGCTATTTGAATATACTACTGAACATGTAATAATTCTGGTAAAGCTAGATTTTTAATTTAAATATGGAAAATATGAGTATTGCAGCAAGCTTTTGTAATGTTGATTACAAACCAAAATAGCTATGAATTTAAAACAAGAACAAAAAAAAAAATCTGAACATTAGTTTTCATTATGTTATTTTGGAGGGTAATAAACAACAAAAATCAAAACGCAAAAAACATTTATTAAAAATAATTCGTGTAAACATTTTACTATTAGACATGGCTCAACTTCTTCACTGTTATTAAACTAGTGGAGTATTTTTTATACTACTTCTTACTTGTTTAAACATTAACGTAATATTCTTCTGTTTTGGACTCACAAGTTGGTTCATCTTCACTGTTATTACTAGTTGGCTCATGAATAATGTTTTTGGAAAAAGACAGATCTTCATTTTTTTTTTCAGCACTGATCAGCATAATTTTTCTTCAACAAATTATTAACGTCATCCTTCTTTGATTGTTTTATTGTATTTGACTTGGGGATAACTGGTGAATTCACGTTGAACGTTACACTTGCTTGCTTTGTTAGATACATGTATGTTCCAAGGTCGCATCCCATGATCCTTTGCAAGCCTCCCTGATTGTTTTAATTGGAGAGTGTCAGTTTTCTTCAAAACAGTTGTTGGACAATGTGAGTTATGCATCAAAACAAGATTTTCAGCATTTTTTCAGCTTTAACCGTCTATCTACTGAAGGTACTTGTAAATACGAGTAAAATAACTTGTTATAAAGTTCGCTTATTGCATCGATTAAATGTAATACAGTTTAGAATGAGTTATAGATACATTACTTATCTTTATCCAAAAGCATTATTGTTTACACAATACAAAAATATTTTTAAAAGGATGATTTCTCTTGCCTATGCATCTTTTCAGCTTTCTTGACGTCGGGGGGGGGGGGGTTCCAATTCGGAAATATCTCTACTTTTCTATCGTAAAAACATTATATTTGTTCATTTCCTAATTCTACAAAGTACTAAGAAAAATATTTTAAAATAAAAGATTTGAGTGGGGTTATAAATATTGCACAAAATCCCTATGTATTCAGATTTAATTAATCCTTCTAAATCCTTCAATCCTTCTAAAATCCTTCTAAAATTTATGATATATTTATGTAAATCTTCTAATGTAGTTTAAACAATTCACGAAAAATGCTTTAGAAGATAAAATTTTCATGAATTCAAAATCCAGTACATAAAGTGTTAATATGTTTATTATTGTCCAAATCACTATTAGAGTCCAAACATGGTGATATGAATAACTCAATACCTAAAAAAAGTGGATTATGTGATTTTTGCATCTGCACCATTCAAATGTCAATTTTGAATTAATATATAAAAAATTCGAATTGGCATAAAATTTTAGTACTTTATTTATTTTACAAAAGAAATATAACTAATTATCTTACAGCCTTATCAAGAGTTACAATTTAATCATTTATTCGGGAAATTAGTTAAATTTGCCTTGAAAGTTTGTTTTACAGATAAGAAAGAATTTTTCCATAATTTCTCCGTGTAGTTCAGCTAAGAATACGATATCTTGGAAATTACTTTTTTTTTCCAAAACTTCAGAATCCATTTTTAAAAGCATGTATTTCTTGATCCGTAAATCGCTGATACTGTTCTTTGGGCAGATAATGAGTAAGCTAAAACTCACTGCCAGTTTAGAATTCACACTAAAAAGTAAATTGATTTATCAAGTTTTCTTACACTATCTATCTATTTATATTATAAAGGATAAACGTGTCTGCGCTTAACGCTGACTTCATTTTAACAGGGGCTACAGCAGACGTTTAAATTTAACTTTTAGTGCAATAGAGTCAAAATTCTGTATGAGAAAAAAAATTGCGAAGGAATTTTCACCTTGTTATTAATATCAACTTAAAAACATAATTTAAAGTTTATTATTTAAGGGTTATTTAAAGGTTATTTAATGGTTATTTACAAGGTTATTAAAATGTTATTATTATTATTATCACTTAAAAGGTGACACAAACATATAAAGATATTATTTAATATAACCCTGAGATCATGTGATGCATGATGAACATCATTCTTTTCCTTATATTTCCTATAGGTTACCAATAATTGAATTGTAAAGTTAGTAAATCATTCACGAAACATTCCGTATATATTTTTTAAATGTACCGTAAATATCCGATATACAGAGTGTCCCCGAACTCATGCGCCAAATTGTAAAGGAAGGAAAAGTATACATAAAGAAGCTATTTTGGTACAGGAATGTGGGTTCAGAAATGAAAAGTTTTCGCGAAAAACGAGCGTTTTACTGACATAACAATTACAGTAAGTGCTCAAATGTGCCACTGTCAGCTCCTAGCAAGTGACTGGCGTACCTTTTCGCAGATTGCAAGTGTTTTACGAACATTTGAAGCAACGACTGAAATTCTTTCAATGAGGTCCTCATCAAAGTCAAGTGGTACTTCATAGATGAGACATCTGAAACCTTCGAAAGAGAATGCCAGTCACTAACTAGATGCTGCCAGATATGTATCGATGTTGGTGATGGCACACTTGAGAACTTACTGTAATTGTTATGTCAATTAAATGCTTGTTTTCATTTCCCACGCATTTCTTATTTTTCGCCAAACTTTTCATTTACGACCCTACATTGCTAAACCAAAATTGCTTTTTTATGTGTGCTTTACCTTATCTTACAGTTTGGCCCATGAATTCGGGGATACCCCGTAAGTAATTCGAGTTCTTTAGATATGGGAACGTCCACTGTTACTCTTGTGACCATTCGTGCGTTTTTTTTTTTTTTACAAATACTTGCAATTATTTCACTATAAAATATAATTAAGATAAAAAGTGATATAACCAGTAAAATACTATTGTGCTCCACTCATTTAATATATATCTAATTTGTAACAAAATGCATTTCCCTTGTCTATATAATCAATCAAAATTTTGTTACTCTTGTGACCAGAGTGTCACAAGAGTCATTTAATATATACATAAGTATTTTTTTTTGTTATAAATTAGATATATGTTTGTGTGTGGAACACAGTGGTATTTAGCTGGTTATATAAATTTTTATCTTACTTATATTTTGTAATATAATAATTGGAATTATATATGAAAATTTGCTCTAATTATCACAAGAGTAACGAATGGACGTTTCCATATCAGCATTGCGTATCCACGTATAATGGTTTTACAGCAACTCATTTACTATTATTCTTTACATAGAATAACTAAGCTTTTAAATTCATATCTATATCAACCTTTTATGAAAATTATTAATACATATTACTTTTCGTTCAATTCAGTTAAATAAAATATTATATTCGTGGATCTTTTAATAAAATTAAGGATTAGTTCAAAGAATTCTTAAAGAACATTTAAATTTATGCTTGATGTCGGCACTTGTACTTTTAAAATGATAAATTGTGTCATGACACAAGAATATTAAGTGGTTTTAAAATTAACTTAATGCCTTGATCATGAAGGAAAAGAAAATTTGAGCAAAAGAGACCATTAAATGCGGCGCATGAATAAATTTATTTTTAATGAGGTTTGTAGCACGTCTTTCCAGGAAATGAGTTCCTAGTTTGTGCTTAAACATTTCTAAAATCCTTTTCAAGTCTTTATATAAATAATTTAATTTTCTTCCAAAGAAGAAACTTTTTTACGTTTATGCCATATAAATAGAATACATAAAAGACATGTAATTTACATTTTCTCAAGAAGTTTAAAAATTTATCTTATAGAGAGTTGTTTGAAAATTAAATATGATTAAATAAATCATGACTTGAATAATTGGTTAGGTGTTTTAAAAACATGTTGAATGTCTTCTAAAATTAAAGTATAAACATATAAATAAGATGGTACTAGTATATATATATTTATGGCAGTATCTTATTTATCTTGTAAAGTATTATAGTAGTTGAGTTTTCCTGTTAATGTTTAAAATATTTCGTTATAATATTAAATTTTTCGTTCTTTTTACGCGATTATTTATCTATTTATTTAAATGTTCTATTATTAAGATTTTTCATTAAAAGCTTTTTAACTAATACAAGTTCGGGGTTTATATTCTGGTTATATAACTATCTATATTATAAAGGACAAACATATCTGTGCGTAACGCATACATCATTTTGCGAATGGCAACACTTTGAAATTTGAAATAAAATTTTGGTTTTGCAATTCTCTCTTATGCAAATTTTTAAACTTCTAAACATCGCACATTTTAAATTTTTACACCGTCGTATAAGGAAAAAATGCTCTTTTAAATGCAATTTATTTGAAAGCTGTATCTCAATTTATTTTTGAGATATTAATTTTTTGTAGTTTTTAATACCATTTTTCTTATTGTGGCCACAAAAGTACCTGATTTCCATTGAAAGTAAACGGAAAATAGGAGATACTGTATCTTTTTGTTGCCATGTTCTCAAAAAACCTGAAAAAAAAAGTTGAAATTAAAATATGGTCTATATCAAGAATATTGTCTGTTATTCCGTGATAATGACGTCATATGCACACTTTTCTATAGACGAAGTTTAAGATTGGATTGTAAAAGTGCATTGCTTCAGCGGATGCAAATGACGGCATTTTATAAAAAAGCGTGTATTTTAATTCTTAAACCTGAATTATGTTTTGTAGAAGTGCGTCATTTTCACAGCCCAGCTGCTTTGAAATTCTTCAAGGGTGAAAATGCTTCACTTTTGAAAATAATGTAATCGAAATCACGCACTGATAAAACGCAATATTTTACAAAAATTTAGATTGTCTTTATAAAAGAGAGGTGACAAGCAAATAATAGCGATTTATATTACAGAAATTGATGATTCTCGGCTGGATGGATTTGCTTCGCCGAGTTAGACAAGCAAACAAATAATTCGTGGTTTAAAATAATATCGTGTTCCTGAAGTTTTTGTCAAAAATGTTCTCGAATAATAAAATTTTAATGCTATTCTTTAGGACATTCTACCATAATTTTATTAAAATAACATAATTTGCTTAATTTAATTTTTCCTAATTTTATATAATCTATATATTTAAAACACAAGTGTGTTTTTTAGTCATCTGCCCTGATCTTTCTGTTGAATTAATTTTACTAATATTTATTTTTAAACTGAAAGTTCTTCTTTTGTAGATGTGATCTGACTATCTGTTTTTTTTTAATATTCCCACTTTTATATTTTAATTTTAAAAGCATTTTATGAAATTTCTTCAAAATGATGGAAATTAGATAGCTTTCATTATTGCAGACAAGAGAGAAATAATGAGGTATTTTTAACTTTATTCACGCCATTTTCTGATAAAAATTCAAAATTGTTGATAAAAATTGTTGTATAGGGTTTAGTGGGGCAAAATCCCATTAGGAGCATAATATTATATTAGGGGCATAATAACGGAAAATGACATACTGCTTTTGAAAACACGCATTTTTCCTCATACATTTTCTATATTGTTTTTCCTTCTTCATGTGTACTGATACTAAGTTTCAGACACTAGGCGAAATGTTTATTTAAGTGAAAATGAAGTCATATTTAAAAGAAAACGATCATTTTCTTAGATAAAACTAAACATTTTAACACAAATGCATCTAAAAAACATAACTTACGGAAATTTTTACTCTCCGGAATTGAGATTAGAATCTCAAGTAAAGCGTGCGTCTGTTCAAATAAAAGATGTTGCTGACAATCTTGACTTCAAGTTTTGAGTTAAAATGATTTTTTAATGATCAAACAAAATACAATTAAAAAAAAATGATGAATATGGATATGAGAAGTGCGTACGCAAATTTTGAGAAGGTGAAAATTGTTGTTTTCATTCCGGAAATCCAAGCATAAGAGCCTCAATTAATAACCACATCCTAATAACTGATCTTTATTATATTTTACTGATTAAGTATCTATCTATATTATAATGAACAAATGCATCTGTGCGTAACGCTGATGTCATTTTGCGATTGGCAACATATCAAGATCAAATTTTGGTCTCGAAATTTTCGCTATTGCAATTTTTTAATCTTCTGACCATCGTACATTTTCAATTTTCGTCGCATAGTTAAAAAATTTACTTTCAAATTTGTTTTAAAACTGTATTCATTGACTGATGTATTATATTTGCTAAAGTAATTTTTAAGCATGAATTTTTTTAAGTTTATCTTATCACGTGCCGGTTTCAATAAATAATAATAATAAACACTAGCCGCCCTTGGCGACCAGTTTGGTCTCCTTTAAATCTATGCTAAGCATTGTATTATGTTACTTTTATTCGTAATTTAATTTACTTGCTCAATTCTTCGCCAAATCGGAAGATTCTGATACAGAAATCATGAACTTGGTATTTTTATGCTAGCCGAGTGCAGGTGATAAATCGCCAAGCATTGTACCCGTCGTATTTTTCTTTTTTCATTAATTTCATTTAAAATACAATACTTCCACTCATTTTATTTAAAATACATAGCTTTAATTTAAAACTGAAATATTTGAAATTTATGACTCTTAATTTTCTCTTATTTCTAAAAAAAAAAAAAAAAAAAAAAAAAAAAAAAAAAAATAATACTATAAACTATGACATTTAATTTCAACATCAAAGCTTTGTTTTAATTTACCTCGCGAAAAATTGTTTATGACAGTCACATGAAGTGGACTATTATAATACTGATGACATGATGGCGATGGAACAATATTTGGCTATTTATCACCTGCGCCCGGCTAATATCAAATTACCAACGTAGCCGCCGCATATAAAAAGGGAAGCGGTCAACCCGGAACTGTTGATGACAGTCACATGACTTAGGCTATTATTATAATAGAGATTTTGCACATAAAGCAACAAACCTTTTTCAGCATGTTTTTCTGACTATTTTTGCATAAGAAAATTAATACTTCCTTTATAAACAAATAAAAGAATAGTATTAAAAAAACCCACCAGTCTAACATATTTGTGAAAGACAAATTAACGAAATTAATACTTCTTTTATAAACAAATAAAAGAATGATATTGAAAAAACAGAAATCTAACATATCTGTAATCGTACAGTTTAAATTGTACAGTTTAGTTAAAGAGGGAAATTAGGGGACCAACAAAAAATTGAATGAGAAAATAATATGCTAACATTCTGTATGGTAATAAATGCTCAAAATGATCTATAACTTTAACAAATGATTATACAAGTCCTGCTCAATCTGTTTTTTTTTTTTTTTTTGTTTTTTTTTTGTAAATTTTGTGTGTGCAACATTTACTTTTATGACGATAAAAATGTTTATTAAAAATAATCGCATGCTTTTTTTAAAAAACATTTTGGGTTTCCAAATCACTTAACGATATTATTAGAAAATATGACAGGTTACAGAAAGAAACTTATACCGCAATTTGAAAGTGAATATATTGGATATTCGATAAAATATGAGCCGTTGTTTTAAGTAATTTTTAACTGCACATTCACGAATTAAAGAATTATTTTTCTTTCACTATGGGGCTCTGCCCCCTACGAGCTACGCTCGTCAACCCCTGTTTAGACACCGCAGACTCTAAAAGCACGTTAATTTGATCGGCTTTAAAAAAATTTCGGAAGAATGAATTATAATTAAAAAAAACAGTGACTATCTCCCTTTTAACGCGTTGTTTTCGTCTTTCACTAAATTAGATCAATGAAACATGTGAAAATAAGCTGATATAAAATGACTTAAGTAAACAGAGTATTTGTATTCCGGTATTTTTTAACAACGCTATAAGGAGGTTTTTTTAAATAAGACATTTTAAATGTATCGTTTTAAATCTGACGTCATTTTTACCAAACTTTTCTTTCTCTTTTTAATATTCACGTGAAAATACTTTTGTTGTTAGAACGGAAATATTATTACTGCTGTCTTAGAATAGCGCAGTTCATATCACGTGATTTTTACCGTTGAACAATGAACAAGCTGTAGGACACACAAGTAGAGAAAGCGTTGATAAAGATAACGATAGCTGTCCTACAGCAGCAGCAAAAACCTGCTCGTGACGTCACATTTCTATTCTCAACACAAGAGAGCAATGCGACTCTTGTAGGCACTTCAATAACATCTGCATTGGATCATTGGCTCAAAATATCCCAATTTGTTGATTTTCTGTAAGCAAGTAAACCCTATTCGTTTACAATGGAAGTCTGTTGGAATTTGGCGAAATATTAGAGATATCACCAAGTTGGCGTCACATTTGGCAACTAATTTTAATAGCCAAATTTGGCGATATATCGCCAAGTTGGCGACAAACTTGGCGGCGTATGGCGACAGAACAGGGTCCCTCCTATGGTAACCCCCCTTACAGGTATGGCGATGCATTAACTGCTGTTCAATAACCAATGAGGTGCTTTTCATTAGGGCGTTGCCATTAAACAATTAACAAATAATCGCGATTTCTGTGCCACGTATTATAGCGTAATACATATATAGATTAGTTTTAAAAGATTACTCAAAATATGAAATAAATGTCTCGCGCAAGTATATTTAAAAATTTAAACTGTTTGTCAATATTATGGTTTGGCAATTTTAAGTATGACGCACTTTCCCCCATTTACATATGTTAGCGCATATTAATGAATTTATTATTTTATAATTTTCTTTCCCTTTTAAAATTCACTTGTAAATATAGTTTTTATGACAATTGAATATGAATTATCAATTTTTTCCTGATTTTAATACGTAATCATTTAATTATCATTTGAAAGATTTTTGTTTAAAATTGTCACGTGTAAATAAATTTTTAATTTGAAGGAAATATTATTCTTTGCACTGTTTTTAAATTTGGCAACAATTTAATATAATACACTTTTCTAAAAGTTGTAAAAAATATCCCTCGAAATGCTGAAAATTTGAATTTAAAATAGAATTAAAACCTCAAAAAATGAGTCAAATTAAAACAATAAATGCAGTCTGTACACTGAGAACTTCTAATGTATAAAATGATCTGAAAAAGATTACATTCCTATGTATAGTTTTTGCTCCAATAAATCTTATTTAATGGAACGATTTCGATCAACTTTTACATTAAATATATCTTAAAACAGTTCTTCGATTTGTAAACTGTCTGCATCAGCGTATTTATTTCTCTATAATACCACCGATTTTCATATTTTTGTATGCAATATTTTTCTTAATATTAACGAAGAAAGACCTCCGTTCACAAAAAATTCAAAACCGGCGGCAGCGGTGACAGCGTTAGTTACTTTTAAAATAGAGAGATAATGTGGTTGTAAACTATATAAGCCAACTTACATAAATAGGTCAATGAAATTTCGTAAAAATTCAAGAATTTATTTGAAATGTAGTGAGTTTAACTAACTTTCCCTATCTGAGTGATCAGCGATTTTAATCACATTGACGTTTTTATTATAATCACAAGATAATTAATCTGGATTGTCAAAATGTATTAATATTCCAAATAAACATACAAGTTAAGAAGAAAAATCTAATGAGAACTCAGTTTAAAGAGGTATTTTACAAACTACGATCACCCAAGACTGTATCGAGTTTTGTAAATGAGCGATTTGTAACTAGGTCTTTCATTGGTTTCCATAATTATCATCTAAAATATAGTTGGCGTATTAATGTATCAACTTTACCGTTCTAGTTTCAAAATATTTTATTGTGAATACGTAAAGGGTATCTTTTGATTTTGATTCATGTTCTCTAATTATTCTAATTCATGTGCTATAATTCACCAGGGTAACAACACATTGCACAAACACAGAAAATAATGTGCTATCGATTCTTATCGGCTGCAGGTGTAACACGGGATCGCTACGCATTGCGTTCAGAATTACATGTTGATACATAGCACGGCAAGAGAAGGAATGATCATCTAATAAAAATCGTACGGCACAATATATTATTTTAACTTATTTAGTAATTCTAGTTTGGCAAGAGCATATGAATCAGAATCAAATAGCCTCTACGTATTCACAATAAAATATTTTGAAACTAGAACGATAAAGTCAATAATTTATGGCGCCAACTATAATTTAGATGGAAATTATGGAAGCTAAAGAAAGAACTGTTCCCACGGACACAACACAACGAACACATTAGAATGAGTGTAATTCATAGAAAAAAAGCAAAGCATAAGCCTTATTTGCATATGATAAATTCTTGAGACACGATTTGTAGCAAGAATTTCTATTTCCTTTTTTCATCTGGTTTATGCGGTTGATCTCGCGCAATGACTAAAGATTAGAATTTGCATGGGAGCCTTTAACGATAGAAATATCTTAATTATATATTGTTTATTTAAGAGGGAAAAAAAGAAAAATAAATAAGTAAATTAAAAAATGAGATTTTTAATAAAATAAAAGGGGTACAATTTATGGCATATGATAATTTGCATCGCAGGTACAAAACTGATCCTAGAGTCCTTTATTGAGTCCGGTCATTCATTTTCTACCCGAATCCAACCAGACCCGCCATTCGGTTCGGGATGAGTTGGAATTAAATGTTTCGGATTCAGGTTTAGTTTTGATTCTTTTGTGTCAGTACACGGTTGACCTGAGTTTTCAAAAGAAAATTCTGAATATTTTTTTTATTAAAAAAAACTATGTATTTGAATTCTAAGGAATATATATATGCGTTCGTTTTTATATAAAAAAATTAAAATTATTAATAGAGACAATTTTGTAGGCTAATTTTTCATTTTTGTATTTAAATATGGAAATTGGGTTTGGGTCGCGTTTGGCTTTGACCGTCCTATTTCACCTTCGAGTCGGTTCAAGATCGGGTTTGGTGTTGAACATTCTTTTTTTGGTTCCGGGTGCGATAATTCTATCTGATTCTAACACATCTTGATTTGAAGTCTGGTTATTCAATTTTTACCTGAATCCAACCAGACCAGAGATTCGGTTCGGGTTGGGTTGAATTTAAATGTTTAGGATTCAGGATTAGTTTTGATACAAACGAGACATTAGACAAGCAGTTATATATATATCCTAATGTTCTAAAACTGAATTTTTAGAATAAATATATTTGTTCTGACTTGCTATTGATTATAAATAGCTTGAGTATTTATGTAATTTTTGAACTTGAGCCAGTAGTAAAAATATTTTTAAAAATTAAGAAGAACAATAATGGGGTGCATATAATAACTTTATATCATTAAATGATTTATCTTATAAATAAAGCTTTTAGCAGTATTGGGCAAAATTGGACTTCCACCAGTCTTGAAATTAGCGTGGAATAATTCACATTTTTGTGCCTCTGGTGGCACGAAAAAATGTTCTCACTTTATACATCTTCAGATATTTTTTTTTTTTCAAAAGTAACTAAAAACTAAAAAATCATTAATCTGAATTTTACAGTCAATGACACGATGATTTTTTCACAGAAATGGAAGAGAGGTCTGTCAATTTTTTAATAAGGAAAACTTTTATCGTATCAATAGTTAACTTTTTCATCAATACATTTTACCTGTTGCTATTTAACACATTACATCGCAAGCATTCAGCATATATCGCTTTTGGTACTGGGAACAGTAGCCATGTCTGAAGTCCATATTATCATTTTTGTCAGCAGTCACATTTAAGTATTTGAAATCCTAGCTTAATTGCGAATTAGGTCGTAATGATATACAAATTACTGGCAAATCTGAAGTGCCTTTTGTTATTAAAAAATATAACTAATTTGGTGATGAAAATTCCTTAGGGGGAAAAAAATCCATACCATTTTTTGCATTTCTATGAAATCGAATTTTCCCATTTTAGATTGCTTTTGGTTCACCAGGTATGTCTTTATTATCACAGGGTTAGTACGCTTCAAGGACATTCAAGCATGTTTTACCAGAATTTTTGTAAAGTAACATTTCGATTATTTAAGGAAAAATAAATCTATTTTCAATTTAATGACCAGTAAATTACGAAATTCTGGTACTAAAACACTTAAACTCCCTTGAATCCGTTGATGCATACGGACCCTGTTATTAAACACAACAACATAGTAAACCAATAACATAATGTTTTTTTTTTTTTTCATTTTCTGATGTTTAACATCATAACTCACAAATTCTTGTAATGATTTATGATGTTAACTTTACATTAATTCATCATGCTATTATGTCATACTATATGTGACTTTAAAAGCTAATAGAAGTGAAAGTATTTATCGAAAGAAATCTTGAATAATACGAACAAAATGTATTTTTTTAACCTGTTCATAAACATTTGCAACGACGGAATCTTTATTTTTATTTCCAAGGAAATATACAACATAATAATGCTCTGTAAAAAGAAAAAAAAATTCTGTATTTTAAAACTAACTGTGCCGTCACACCGCTGCGAACACAATTGCTATAAAATTTACAAGATGCTGTCCTTAAGAACGCTATAAAATTACTCAAGTCTGGGTGAAGCCGCGTTGATAGTGGCTGCGTGGTGCACGTGACAGAGGAATTTAATTTCTACTCCATTTTTTCCTTGAATTCGATTTTTACCCCACTTTTTGCACGAATTCACCTTCACAGCATTGGGAACTAAAAAATTACCACAGAAAATGCAGGAAAAATCTCAACATTTTGTTTTTACAGTGTGTAATTGTACCGATATTTTTTGCACCAAACTCAAATTTATATGCAACTTTTTCATTTTTATTTTTTATTTGTTGGTGTATAAATTATACTATTGTTTATAAAACGAGCAAAAGATTACTCTAAATATTAATGAAAAATGAAACGAATGATTTAAGTATTTAATTTTTCATGTAAAATATTTCACATGCACTCAGGTTCATGTTTTTAATTTCTTCTATCTTTACAGGAAGAGAGTATTGGATTCGTGAAAATTTTCGACGGATTTACACGTTTCAGGGGTCAGAGAACCCGAAAAACATGTTTTTACAAAATGTCTGTCTGTGAGATTGTGAATCTGTTAGTCTGTCTGTCTGTATGTGACACAAATTTTGTGGGCGCTCTATCACAGGAACTAATGCACGGAATTTACTAAAAATTTATATTCAGTTAGTCCCTGATATAAATTGGTGCTGATTAGTTTTTGGTGTAAATCTCTCAACAGGTGGCGCTGCTATGTAGCCTTTTTCACGATTTCAGCAATAGCTCAATCTCCAGAACTAATGCACGTATTTTCATCAAACTTCAGATTCAGTTAGTCCTTGACATGAAGTTTTGAATGTTTTGGTGTAAACCGCTCAACAGGTGGAGCTGCTATAGTGCATTTTTTACAATTTCCGCAATAGCTCTATCTCAACAACTAATGCTTGGAAAATCAACGAACTTCAGATTCAAGTATACTTTGATATAAATTAGTGCTGTTTGTGTTTTGGTGCAAATCGCTCAAGAGTTGGCGCTATGCTGCACTTTTCAGAATTTCCATTATAGCTGTATCTCAAGAACTAATGCAACAATTTTCAACAAACTTCAGATTCAGTTAATCCTTGATATGAATTGACATTTCGTACATTTTGGTGTAAATTGCTCAACAGGTGGCGCTACTATACAGCATTTTTCCCGATTTCTGCAATAGCTCTATCTCAAGAACTAATGGACACATTTTCATCAAACTTCAGATTAAGTTACTCTTTGATATGAAATGATGCTGACTACGTGTTGGTGAATATCGTCCAATAGGTGGCGCTGCTGTGCTGCAGTTTGCACTATTTCCTCAATAGCTCTATCTCAAGAACTAATGCACGGATTTTCCCCAAACTTCATATTCAGTTAGACATTGACATAAGTTGATGATAATTAGGTTCTGGTGTAAATCACCCGATAGGTGGCGCTGCTATACTGCATTTTGATGGATTTATACGATTTTAGGGACAGTAATATCTCAAGAACTAATGCACGCAATTTCATCTTTTTAGAATCCTCATGATGAGCATAGATGCACTGTGATAATGAATTTTGAAGTATTGACAAGTATGAGATAGAAGAAAGTTTTGTGATGGCCACAACATACTAGTTGTTTTTCTTTTTAAAATGTATTTCTATTCAGACAGTCATCTTTTTTCCCTTTGAAAATGAACGCGTGTGTGTTCGAAAGATCTCGGGTTTCAGTAAATAATATTTTTATATGTTTTTGTCACCTTTTAAGTAGTTATATGTATATTATAAAGTTTTTAATAAAAAGAACATTGCTCACTTACCTTAATAACTATTTTAAACATTTGTTGTTTTACGAAAATACATTATATAAAAATCCACTCTTTTTTTATGCACCGCTATAAATCACAATCATTTTAATAAAAAAAAAAACTTATTTATTCAAATTTTGTAGATAAATTATAAGATATCCTTTATAGTTGTTTGTTTGCTTTATTTCAATTTTGTATTCCAAGCTTATTTATCGATATTTTCCTGAAGCTGTGAAAATAGTATTATCAACATTATAAGCCATCAAATTAGTTTTCAAAGAATCTAAACTGCTAATTGCGTCTTTGAATGTTGAAGGTTTCATCTCTATTTCATCTTCTTCATCCGATCCATTACTACAGCATGAATAACCTCGGTATAATGTACATTTTTGCATGTAGATATTTCTGCGCATAAGATATATATTCAGAAAATTGATAATCAGGAACACTGAAAATATTTTATATATATAAAAAAAAGTCTTCAATTTTTTTTTTTTTTTTTTTTTTTTTTTTTTTTTTTTTTTTTACATAGAAAGTTATTTGTTAAATCGGGATTATAAATTCATTAAATCGAAGTATTTTTGTTCCATTTTCGCCACGACCATAAAAAAATTCGCTAAATCGAGAAATTCGTTAAATCGCAATTCGTTGAATCGGGGCTCGGCTGTAGTGCGAAAACTGTTATGATCTTGAAGATTAGTTTGGGGTGTTAGGGATAGGTACAGTAGCAGAAGTTTTCCAGGTATTAAGAAAATAGCAAAGTTTTAGAATAGAAATAGTGAGATTGACGATAGAAATAATACAGTTTACAGGAAGATTTTTTAAAGCAATATTAGTACTATTATCATATCCAGGGGCTTTAAGCTTCTTATCATTTTGTCTAATATTTTATATTATAACAGGTTGAACGTCAGGGAGAGGTTTGGAGGGGGGAGAGTAGATAGTAAATTTTCAACAATATTATTGCAATAGGAGTTATGGTCAGGATTGGCAAAAGGAGGATTAGGGGGGGGGGCGGGGGAATTGATCAGCATAAGTTTTTGCAAGCATTTTAGCTTTGTCGGTATAAGTAGTAAGGGGAGGAATGGGAGTGTAATTATTAGTTCGTCATCAGGAAAAAGGTTACTGAGAAAATTTTTCCAGCTTTTTATTTTTCTTTAGTAATTGAATTTGTAATTTTATTATTCAATCTTTTGATAATAGATTTAAGGGAAGGATCTCTGGTAGACTGGAAGAGTCGCCGGATATTATTCCCGTGCTTACAAATGTTATGAATATAATGAGAGAGAGTAAATGAGTTGTTATTACTTTCTTCTATCTTTAGAAGAAGAAAGTATTGGATTCGTGAAAATTTTCGACTTCCGGTTTTCGACGGATTTATACGTTTCAGAATGCCCAGAACACGATTTGATGGTTTTTAGAAAATGTCTGTCTGTGAGTCTGTCTGTCACTCTGTCACTCTGTCAGCCTGTGAGTCTGTATGTGACAAAAATTTTGTGAGCGCTCTATCTCAAGAACTAATGCACGGAACTTCACAAAACTTTATATTTAGTTAGACCTTGATGTGAAATGGACCTGATTAGTTTTTGGTGAAAATCGCCCAACAGGTGGCGCTGCTAGTGGCATTTTTCACGATTTCTGCAATAGCTATATCTCAAGAGCTACTGCACGGATTTTCATAAAACTTCAGATTCCGTTAGTCCAAGATATAGTTTGGTGCTGATTACTTTTTTGTGAAAATCGCCCAACAGGTGGCGCTAGTATGCTGCATTGTTCATGATTATCGCAATAGCTCTAACTCAAGAAAAAATGCACGAATTTTCATCAAACATCAGATTCAGTTATTCCATGATATAAATTATTGCTGTTTAATTTTGGTGTAAATCGCCCAAAAGGTGGCGCTGCGGTGCTGCATTTTTCACGATTTCCATAAGAGCTGTATCGCAAGAACTATTGCACGGATTTTCATCAAACGTCAGATTTAGTTAGTCCTTGACATGATTTGACGTATAAGTGCTGTTTAATGTTTGGTGTAAATCGCTCAACAGGTGGCGCTGCTATGCTGCATTTTTTTGCTATTTCCGCAATAGCTTTATCTAAAGAACTAATGCTTGGATTTTCAACAAACTTCAGATTCAAGTATACCTTGATATCGTTTAGTACTGTTTATTTTTGGTGTAAATCGCTCAACAGGTGGCGCTGCTATGCTACATTTTTTCAGAATTTCCGCTATAGATATATCTCAAGAGCTAATGCGCGAATTTTCATCCAACTTCAAATTCAGATATACTTTGATATGAATTGGTGCTAAATCGTTGTTATTTCTTCTACTATTTAAAGGATTTAATTGACGTGATTTATATAGAAGAAAGTTTTGTTATGGCCACAACATACTAGTTTAGTTTATATTTTTAATACTCAAATTGGAGTGTTCTATGGTTAGTGGTTTAATAAGAATATCAAGCACATCCAGGTCAAAGTTTTATGTGTTTTTCTTGCATATAAGAAAAGTTTGCTATCTGCCAGACCAGGTTAATATCTTTTTAAATACTCGAGTATATTCTGTATTGTATTATAATTAATACTCTCTCGAAATTTAGCCTGTACCTCGCTAGTATTTACAAAATATTTTAAATATGCGCCAAGAAGTTTAAAATTACTGAAAAACGATCCTTAGCAATTCCACTCAGCTTCCTGAATAATTTATAGAAAACTGTGTATTTAGTAAGAAATATGAGACAATTTATTCCGCTGAATTTGCATCCGAGTACTTCCTCATTTTCGTTCTACTTTTTAAAAAATAATTCACTGAATCTTTCAAAATTCTCTGCTATTTGAAATGTTGAAATCTATAAACATTTCAATAAGATATCTTCTTACAGCGCTATATTATTATCCTTAAACTGACTGAAATATTTCTCTAAATTTTCATTTGAGATATCTACATTCCACATTACAATTCAAGAGATTTTCAAAATTGAACTATTAGATGAAATAGAAGAATATTCTACGTATTTAGATTAGTAAAAGATTACGAAATGCGTGCTGAAATGGAGAGTCTTTAAGAAATTAATTGTTCGCTATTGTAATAGCGCATTCATTGTTAACTCCGGAATCACAAGGTTCCTATCGAGAGAAAATAATCACTAGGTGGGGTCGTTAATGACCTCAGGTTTTTCTTCTCTTACCTGTTTTTGGGAAGAACGAGAAAGTGAATGTTAGCGTCCTATTGGCCTTGAAGGCTTCACAAATACTACAATGAAAGATAGACCGACCTCTTGGGGCAAGTGAACATGATTACCAACCACCAAACACAAAAATTCCCTTCTGGGGTCAACGGCGAACCCAATCCTTGTTTTTCTTCTCTTACCTACTTATGGGAAGATCGAAAAAAAGAAGGTCAGCCTCCTAGTGGCCTTGAAGGCTTCACAAATACTGCAATGAAAGATAGACCGACCTCTTGAGGCAAATGAATACGGCTCCCAACCACCACACTCAAAAATTCCCTTCTGGGGTCAACGGCGAACCCAATCCTTGTTTTTTATTCTCTTACCTATTTATGGGAAGACTGAAAAAGTGAAGGTCATTCTTTTTTTGGCCTTGAAGGATGCACAAATACTGCAATGAATGATAGATAGACCTCTTGGGGGAAGTGAACATGGCCACCAACCACAACACACAAAAATTACCTCTTGGGGTCTACGACGAACCAAATCCGTGGTTCCAGGGTTAACAATAAGTATTTAAAAGTAAGGAAATTGTACTAATTGTTAATATTTTCGTAGCTTATAAATTTTATTATTTAAGATCTAATTTTGTAAAACATTGGTACATTTGAAAGAACTTGTCATGCAAGCATTTATGATATGTGATAATTTTTAACACAATTATTTTAATTGGTAAATAAATCATATTAATTGAAATTTTCCAACTAATTGAAAAGTGTCCAGTCCATGATTCCAAAAACAGTTCTATTGACCTAAGCTGCCAATGCTCAGCCAACTGACCTATGTTGTACGAATCTGGTGGACTCAGCTGCCAGAGTATTGACAGCTTAGGTCAAGAGATCCCTTGTTTGAAGTTACTTGCATTTTTTTTTACTCAGTTGTAAAATTACAATTAATATGATTTATTTACCACTTAGAATAATTATGTTAAAATAAATTAACTGTAAATATGTGTTTATGTAAAATATAATGTAATTATGTAAATTATAATGCAGCATTTACTGGAATTTCATTTCCTGAGATTTATTCTGATGAGTTGTTTCAAATAATAGACCAGATTACATGGTCAATAAGGTTAGCTGGATGAATAATTCCCACCAGATTCGTTCTGAATAGCTCAGTTGGCAGAGCATTGGCAGCTTAGGCCAAGAAATCCTGGAAATCCTTTTCAATCATATGTCCAATCATATCATGGACGCTTTTTTTCTCAGAAAATTAGAATAACATTTATGATATTAGGGTACTAAAAATGAAAAAGTAGATTGGAAGTTCTATTTTTTGATAAGATTTGATTATTCTGTAGGGAAACTAAACATAATAAAATTTAGTAATAAAAATAATGGTACATCCAATCACAGGAAATTATTTTAACTATAATCAATTAAAGTACAGTCAATGACAACAGCTTAATACCACTCGATGTTTATGACAACATTGAAGACCACTTGTTAGTCTCGATTAAAATAAATCTCCTAGATACGACCACCAGCCTTACATTTTTTCAGGCCACGCAAAACTATCTTTAGTTTCTTATAGCAACTCCTAGGCGAACGCACAGTCATTCACTGAATAATATGGCCGTATGAATATGTTGCTGCTTTTGGTCAACCTGATTGTTATTTTGTAGTATCCCTATCATTATCAATATCCATCATTATCATGCTTTACTATGGCAGTAAATACAGAAGCCTAGTCTGCATGGTATTGAAACATGAAGTAGATGGTATATTTACTAGAAATGAACGATCATGTCGAGCAAAAGCAATAACTTCTCGAGACAAATAGCTGCGCGTTCGCCTAAGAAATTATGTAAGAAAATAAAGCAGCTTTGTTTGCGACCGGAATTAATGTAAGCCTGATGGTCTAAGTGCTTAATCAAATAATTTGGATTGTCATCGCAAACAAGCAAATGGTCTTAAATATAGTTGTAAACATCAAGTAGTCTTAACGTTTGTTTATTGCTGAATCATCTATAATAATAAAGAAAGAAGTTTGTGTGTGTGTGAGTGAGTGAGTGAGTGTGTAGACGGCGTTCTGAAGAGACCACTGCACGTAGAGTTACAAAATTTGGGGAAAGGGTACGTCTATATATGAAGTTTTGCACCTCGAAGCCCGATTTTCGATTTTTTGATTAGATTTTTTTATTTAATTTTTTCATGCGATTTTTAGCATTTTTTTAAGTTTCGAGGTGATTTTTTCCATATAAGTGAGAAGAATATGGTTTCTTTCTTTTAACCCAATATAGTAAATTTTGTTCTCTTTTCAAAAAAGTTTATTCGGAATTCGTGCAGCGATTTTTGAATTTTTAGCGAATATTTTATGCAATTATTCAAAAGCATTTAATACATTTCCAAACCTATAAAGAGGTTGCCGTAGAGGGACATAGTTCAGTCGCCAAATGCAGCTAAGTTTGTCGCCAACTTGGAGGGTATATCGCCAAATTTGGCGACCGAAATTAGCCACCAAAAGTGACGCCAACTTGGCGATATCTCTAATATTTCGCCAAATTCCCATAGACTTCCATTGTAAACCAATAGTTGCTTACAGAAAATCAACAAATTGAAATATTTTAATGCAACAAAAACTAATATTAACTTAAGGAATTATGTTAATTATATTTAAGGGAATCCAAGTAAATTAAATTGTGAATAAAAGTAACATGATACAATGCTTAGATTATTGTATTTTATTGATATTTTCAACGAAACGGTTGCCAGTTGTCATTTTGCCGAACATTGTAGTTGATAAATGAATTGAAATGGCTATATCCGTTATAAAATAATGTAAACAACTCGCAAATTAAAAGAAAATAACTGTTATTTGTTTAATTAAAAAAAATAATCAAAGACCTTTTTAATGCGAGATAAAATTTATAAAATGAAAATATTTAACTTAAATATGAAAGGAATGTTTATAAAACTTAAAAAATAAATTAGTATGAAAGAAGCAATTGATACATTATTTGGTGATTTTTGGCTTCGCCAGGTTAATAAAAATGTGCCTGAAAAAACTTGAAAAAATAAAATTTAAGTAACAGTCTTTTAGTCCTTCTTTTTTTTTAATTCAATTTAATTATCATTTTTATGTAATTTTCCCATCTTATGTCTTACAGGAGAAAGGATTTATTTGTGAGTTACATGCTATTTAATTATTACCTTGGTCGCCAAACAATGCAATTTTAAGCCACAAAGGCAGAAGCGTGAAATAAGTCAGGCGAAGGTCGCAATAATTTTTTTAAGTACAGGAGAACACTTTGGAGTAAATCTTTACATTCAAACTAGGGGGCTTTGCCCCCTGCAAGCTGCGCTCGTCAATCCCCGTTCAGACACCGCAGAATCTAAAAACACGCTAATCTGATCGGTTTTTAAAATATTATAGAAGATTGAATTATACTGAAAAAAGCTGTGCAGATCTCCCTGTAAACGGGTTTCTATTCAATTTCCTTTGATTTCAAAAATTTAAGGCCGAATCAGTTGCTATTAAGACATCCAATGGTTGTTTTCGTGTTTGATTAAAGAGGATGAGTTAAACGTTTGAAAAGACGCTAAAATAAAATGAATTAAGTGTACAGAGTCTTTGTCTCCCGGTATTTTAAAACAATTTATATAACAATAGCCTAAGTCATGTGACTATCATCAACAGTTCCGGGCGAACCACTTCGCTTTTTATATTCCTGGTGCCATTTTGGTACTTTAATGTTAGCCAGGTACAGGTGATAAGTCGCCAAATATTATTCTATCGCCATTATTTCATCTATATTATAATAGTCCAAGTCATGTAAC
This sequence comes from Maratus speciosus, assembly GCA_963932465.1. Classification (NCBI taxonomy): domain Eukaryota; kingdom Metazoa; phylum Arthropoda; class Arachnida; order Araneae; family Salticidae; genus Maratus; species Maratus speciosus. The sequence goes on from OZ010799.1 coordinate 364,197,166, forward strand.
TGCCATAAATAAATACGCTCTGATCCCTTCGCTTTTCATATGAAAGCTTGGCACAGATATCATATACGGCCCCGTATTGGCGCGATTTTTTTCCGACGCTAATTTGGGGAAAACATCAACAGCATAAACAACAACATCCGGCTTATCAAATCAAGCAAAATAACGATACTATGGCGCCAGTTAAGTACCCGTTGCGTATATGACATTGGCGTCAGAAAAAAATCGCGTCGATATGGGTCCGGATGTGACATCTGTGTCGAAAAATTTCCCTTTTGATTAAAAAATCAAATTTCTTTTTCGAATAAAACTACATAAAAGTTTCCATGGTCGCAAATAATTCTTGGTACATCGTTGGCGCCCCAACACTTTTACGCTAGCATGGTGCAAATCTCGCCAATAGCTATTTTTCAAGTCGCCAGTTAGCATTTTTTTTATTTTTCGATGCTAAATTAAACCATTACTTTGAAGTTTAAATTAAATGTCATCGTTTGTTACATCATTTAATATTTGGCCAGATGCCATATACGCACCGGGTTTGGCGTGATATTTTTTACGGAAATTTGGCGAAAACCTCGTTTTCGAATACCAGTTAGATATGTATTTTTGGTACTACTTAGTTATCCCGTCGACCAAAAATCTATCACCAAACTATAAGATTAAATGCCAATAATGGTTGATCGTAAATGTCACATTCACTTGATTTTAAGCACGTTACACGTCTTTACGTCATCAAGTGATTTTTATTTCGACGTTTTATTTGTACATTTATTAATGTTATGCTATTTTCTTTGTTCTTTCGTTATTTAAAATAAAAATTATGTCAATTTGTATAATTTGGCGAGTAGTTTGGCGATTTATATAATTTGGTGAAATGGGTCGATGGAATAACTAAGTAGTACCGTATTTTTTAATTATTTTCTATTATTTTTTATTTTTAAAGGAAAATAACCAAAAAAATAATTAACTGTGGAACAAAATAATTTATGTAATTTAAAAAAAAGAAAATAAAGTAAATAAATATTTATTATTAAATTAAAAAAAAATAGCCGGGTTACTATGTCAACCAAAATAATGCCATTTTGGCGCCAATTAGGTACCCCGGTGCGTATATGATATCTATGCCTAATATTTTTCTTTTCATTTCGTTTAAAAAAAATAAAGAAGTGAAAGCCATTTATTTTAAATGTTTCAGTTTGTATTAAATAAAATGATAATGAAATACAAATTGAATTATGAATAAAAGTAACATGATACATTTCTTAGCATACATTTAAAGGAGGCCAAACTTCTCGCCAAATTAGTTTAAAATAGTAACCTTTTCTAAAATCTGAAAAAAAAAAAAAAAAAAAAAATTGTGTTTGATTAAAATTTGAGTTGCCATCATTAGAAAAATGTATATAAAATTAGAAAAAAATTAATATTTCGAAAACTAATTCGAATTTAAAAATTCTAATACCAGTTTTGAAATCTGCAGATCAATATTGATTTTTGGTGTTAATTTCATCGCAAAGTATTCCATATTTTAGGAGAAATCGCCGTGAAACCTAATCAGTTGTTTAATCAGTCGATTCTTACTTCTGTTTTATACTTTCGTTTCATAAATTCGTTTCATTAGGATTTTATATATATAGGGTAGATGTAAATTATATAAAAAGGATTTAAAATTATAACTATGTAGTCAAGTATTTAAATTTTAGTGTAAAAATGTGCCATATACACACATATTTTATAATCTTCGATAATCAAGCCACAATCAAATGACATATTTACTATATTATTGAAAGTTTTGTTGGCACAGATGTCATATACGCTCCATGGTACATAATGGGCTCCAAAATGGCGTTATTTTGCCTGACATGGTAACTCGGCTATAGTTGTTTATTTATTAATAAATTGTTTATTTACTTTTATTTTCTTTTTTACAGTTATATAAACTGTTTTGTTCTATAGATATTAATTAAACTTTTTATTATTTATTGCTATTTCCTTTTAAAACAATAGAAAATAATTTAAATATATATATAACTGGTATTCGAAAACGATATTTTCACCGAATTGGCGTGAAAAAAAATCGCGCCAAACCCGGTACGTATATATGCCTAATAGTTATTTACATTATTGTAATTACTTAGTATCAGGCAACAGATTGAAGAGTATTTGGTATATTTTTAATATATCTGCTTTGGTGAGTTAGAGAAAATGGCCTTGGTGAGTGAAGTGAATTTTACGTATATTTACTGGCAAACTATTTACTTTTCATATACATATAAGCATTTTTTTCAATATTTATTTTATTTATTTATATAAAGAAGAGCTATTTATCTACTTTTAAATACAAACAGAAATAATTTGTGGTTCAACCTGATTATCCCATAGACCAAAAAAAAAAAAAAATATCGCCAAACTATAAGATTAAATGCCAATAATGGGTGATCGTAAATGTCAAATTTACTGGACATTAAACACTTTATCCATGTTTGTTACGTCATCAGGTGATTTTTAATTCGATATTTACGTTTCTTCACGATCTGCTGCAATTTTTTGACATTCCATTTTTGACTTATAATACTAAAGTAATTCCTACCTTCTTTTCAATAAAGTTTATTCGGATTTCGTATAACAATTTTCGAATTTTTCGGGTATTTTGTATGTGATTTTTAGTGTAGTTTAGCTATTTTCTACCATTTTTTCACATTAGTGAAAGACGTTGATAGAAGTTGAATCAACTTTCAAACTTCGAACACAATATATATATATATTTTTTTTCTTTTTTCGAAATTTTCACAGCGATTTAAAATTTTTTCGCGATATCTTATTGTGATTTTCAGAGGTTTTTCGCAATTCGTGCTGTTTTTTTAAGTACCCGGGCAACGCCGGGCAAGTTAGATAGTCTATAATAATAAAGAAAGAAGTTTGTGTGTCAGTGAGTGAGTGTTTCGACGGTTTTCTGAAGAGACCACTGCACGTAGAGCTACAAAATTTGGGGAAATGGTACGACTATATATGAAGTTTTGCACCTCTAAGCACAATTTTCGATTTTTTTATTAGATTTTTTTATTTAACTAGGGGGCTCGGCCCCCTACGAGCTACGCTCGCCAACCCCCGGCCAGACACCGCAGACTCTAAATGCACGCTAATGTGATCGGCTTTAAAAAGATTTAGAAAGATTGAATTATAATTTAAAAAACACTGGCGATCTCCCTATAAACGGATTTCTATTCATTTCTCTTTGATTGGGGAAATTTTAACCCCAAATCCGCTGCGGTACTACTTGATTATCCCGTCGACTAATTTCGCCAAATTATACAAATGGACATAATTTTTATTTTAAATAACGAAAGAACAAATAAATTAGTACAACATTAATAAAAATACAAATAAAACGTCGAAATAAAAATAACTTGATGACGTAGACACGTGTAACAACATTTCAAAATAAGCTAATATAAAAGGAAATAAGTAAACAGAATCTTTGTCTCCCGGTATTTTTTAACAAAGCAAAACGAAAGTTCTTTTAAATGAGACATTTTAAATTAATCGTTTTTAATCTGACGTAATTTTGACCAAACTATTCTTTCTCTTTTTAATATTCACGTGAAAATACTTGTGTTAGAAATGAAATATTATTTGCGCTTTCCTAAGAAAAATAGTTGAAAAGTATCCTCTCAAAATACCAAATAAAATGTCTAGCGCAATTTCTAAATTTAAACCGTTTTGCAATATTATTTTGTGTTCATTTTATGTAATAACTGTAATGTGACGTAAATATGACGTAATTTCTCCTATTTAAAACTTCTAATTTATGTATTTTACAAATTCCTTTCTCTCTTAAAATTCACGTGTAATTATAGTTTTTATGACGTAATTTTTGATAAGTTCCTGCTTTTTGTACATAATTATTTTATTCTAATTCCAAATGTTTTTTTTCTTTTTATAATAGTCACGTGTAAATAAATTTTTAATTTATTACACGTACAAATATTTTTTTTTTTGAAGCAAACATTATTGTTTCCGCTGTTAATACAGTTGGCAACAGTTTAAATTAATATCACTTTCTAAAATCTGTAAAAAATATCTCTAGAAATGCTAAAAATTTGAATTTAAAATAGAAATAAAACCTCAAAAAATTAGCCAAATTAAAAAAAGAAATACAATCTGCACACCGGAACTTCAAACGAATAAAATGATCTAAAAATGATTAAATTCTCATGAATAGTTTTTGCTCCTATAAAACTTTTTTAGTCGAACGATTTTGTCCAACTTTGGCATTAAATATTTCTTAAAATAATTCTTCGATTTGAAAACTGTCTGCATCAGCGTATTTATCAAACATTTCTGTATAATACTACCGATTTTCATATTTTTGTATGCATTATTTTTCTTAATATTAACGAAAAAAGTCCTCCGGTCGCAAAAAATTCAAAAACGGCGGCGGTGACAGCGGTAGTTACTTTTTTTTAGAATAGAGAGATTTTTTATGCGATTTTTAGCGCTTTTTTATGTTTAAGGCGATTTTTCCATATAAGTGAGAAGAATATGGTTTCTTTCTTTTAACCCAATTTAGTAAATTTTGTTCTCTTTTCAAAAAAGTTTATTCGGAATTCGTGCAGCGATTTTTGAATTTTTAGCGAATTATTATGCAATTATTGAACAGTATTTAATGCATTTCCATTCCTATAAGGAGGTTACCGTAAAGGGACATAGTTCTGCCGCCAAATGCAGCCAAGTTTGTCGCCAACTTGGCGGTATATCGCCATATTTGGCGACCAAAATGAGTCGCCAAACGTGACGCCAACTTGGCAATATCTATCTATAATAATAAAGAAAGAAGTTTGTGTGTGAGTGAGTGAGTGTGTCGACGGTGTTCTGAAGAGACCACTGCACGTAGAGCTACAAAATTTGGGGAAAAGGTACGTTTATATATGAAGTTTTGCACCTCAAAGCCCGATTTTCGATTTTTTTTATTCGATTTTTTTAATTTAATTTTTTATGCGATTTTTAGAGCTTTTTTATGTTTTGAGGCGATTTTTCCATATAAGTGAGAAGAATATGGTTACTTTCTTTTAACCTAAATTAGTAAATTTTGTTCTCTTTTCAAAAAAGTTTATTCGAAATTCATGCAGCGATTTTTGATTTTTTAGCGAAATTTTTATGCAATTATTGAGCAGCATTTAATGCATATCCATACCTATAAGGAGGTTACCGTAGAGGGACATAGTTCTGTCGCCAAATGCAGCAAAGTTTGTCGCCAACTTGGCGGTATATCGCCAGATTTGGCGACCAAAATGAGTCGCCAAAACTAGCCAACTTGGCGATATCTCTAATATTTCGCTGAATTCCCATAGACTTCCATTGTAAACCAATATGGATTACTTTCTTACAGAAAATCGACAAATTGAGTTATTTTAATGCAACAAAAACTAATATTAACTTAAGGGATTATATTAATTCGATTTTTTCACATTAGGAAAAAGAATGCAATTTCTTTCTTTTAACTCAATATAGTAAATTTTGTTCTCTTTTCAAAAAAGTTTATTCGGAATTCGTGCAGCGATTTTTGAATTTTTTGCGAATTTTTTATGCGATTATTGAACAGCATGTAATCCATGTCCATACCTATAAAGGGGGTTACCGTAGGGGGGATCCAGTTCTGTCGCCAAATAACGCCAAGTTTGACGCCAAATTTGGCGACCAAAATGAATTGCCAAGAGGTGACACCAACTTGGCGATATCTCTAATATTTCGCCAAATCCGATAGACTTCCACTATAAAACAATAGGGTTTACTGGCTTACAGAAACTCAACCAATTGAGATATTTTAATGCAACAAAAACTAATATTAACTTAAGGAATTATGTTAATTATATTTAAGGGAGTCCAAGTAAATTAATTATGAATAAAAGTAACATGATCTAATGCTTAGCATGATTTCCAAAACATAAATTTTAAGAGAGCCCACAGGTAAAAGGAATTAATTAGATTTGAAACATTTATCCAATTATAGTAAATTTTGACTTTCGTGATTCTTGAACTTTTTGTGATTTTTAATGCGATTTTAGGTAGCTTTCTTTACAAAAACTACCTATTGCAGCCGTTCGGAGGAAAGCGATTTCAAAAAATTTTGGTATATTTTCATCGATCATGACCCCCGGACCCCGAAACCACCCTCCGTTCAAAATTGATATATATATATCAATATATATATATATATATATATATGACCTATGTCACACTGTAACTCTCGTATTTATGAACCGATTTGGATGTAAATCGGTGTGTACATAGTACATACCAATGTCTCGACCGAGTTCGTTGGCCAGCTTCATCCGCCATTTTGTTTCAAAATGGCGGCCATTTAAAATTTTTAAAAAAATTTAAAATTTGAAATGTGGTGCCAAAAAATTGAAAATGGAAAAATATTTTTTACTTATGTATTTGACCTTTATACAAAGACTCCGTAGCAGTTTTTGTTTCGTCTATATCTTAAAAAATGGCTAAGTTATAGCATTTTGAATTTCTAGCGAAGCTGACATTTTGAAACGTCTTGAAAATTGTCACGCGATAAAAGGCGTATTTATGAACCGATTTGGATGTAACTTCGTTTATACATAGTACAGACCAATGTCTCGAACGAGTTCGTTGGCCAGCTTCATCCGCCATCTTGTTTAAAAATGGTGGCCATTTAAAATTTTAAGAAAAATTTAAATTTGAAATGTGGTAGCAAAAAATTGAAAATTGAAAAAATATTTTTTTCTTATGTGTTTGACCTTGATAAAAAGATTCGGGAGCAGTTTTTGTTTCGTCTACATCTAAACAAATGGCTGAGTTATAACATTTTGAATTTCTATTGTGGCTGACATTTTAAAACGACCTGATTTTTGTCACGTGATAACAGGCGTATTTATGAACCGATTTGAATGTAACTTGGTGTGTACATAGTACATACAAATAACTCAACCGAGTTCGTTGACCAGCTTCATTCGCCATATTGTTTCAAAATGGTGGCCATTTAAAAAAATTAAAAAAAAAATTAAAATGAGATACCAAAAAAGTGGAAAATGAAAAAGATTTTTTTTGTATGTGTTTGACCTTAATACAAAGATTCCGGAACAGGTTTTGTTTCGTCTACATCTAAAAAAATGGCTGAGTTATAACATTTTGAATTTCTATTGTGGCTGACATTTTAAAACGACCTGATTTTTGTCACGCGATAACAGGCGTATTTATGAACCGATTTGAATGTAACTTGGTCTGTACATAGTACATACCAATGTCTCAACCGAGTTCGTTGGCCAGCTTCATTCGCCATCTTGTTTCAAAAGGGTTGCCATTTTTAAGAAAAATGTAATTTAAAATTTAAAATGAGGTATTAAAAAATTGGAAAATGAAAAAGATTTTTTTTATGTGTTTGGCCTTGATACAAAGATTCTGGAGCAGTTTTTGATTCTGAAAATTTGTTCTTTTGTTTATATCTTAAAAAGTGGTTGAATTATAGCACTTTGAATTTCTATCATGGCTAACACTTTGAAACGATCTTGTATTTGTCACGCGATACCACACTTATTCGCCTATTTCGATGGAAGAAGGCATGTGGATAGTATACATCAATATCTCGACCAAGTTCGCTGGCCAGCTTCATCAGCCATCTTGTTTCAAAATGGCGGCCATTAAATTAAAAAAAAAAAATTATATTTAAAGTGAGGTGCAAAAAAATTAGAAATTGAAAAAGGTTTCTTTCTTAACTATTTGACCTTGATATAAGGATTCAAGAGCAATTTTTTGTTTGTCTTTATCTTAAAAAATTGCTCAGATATAGCAGTTTCAATTTCTAAAGTGGGTGACATTTTGAAAAATCTGATTTTTTGCCTGCGACAGCACTCGTATATATCAACCGATTCCGATATGAGTGAGCATGTGCACAGCAATTACTAAGGTCTCGACCAAGTTCACTGGTTAGCCTCATCTACCATGTTGTCTTAAAATGGCAGGCACTTTAAGAAATCGCCGAATTTGGCAGCCAAATATAAGTGATTTTAAATAAAAGCAGCTTGGATAAAGCTGACTAATTTCGCGAAATTCTCATTCATAATGATTTAGTATTGATAAAAATTAGTATTGAATCTCCTACATTCGGTTTCCAGTTAATTGAGCTTCGTGTGTTTGAATAATATAAGTTGGCTTTTTAAAAATAAGGAATATGAAAGCTACCTCTTCCTCCCGGCACTGGCCGGAAGGACTTTTTACGTTTCTTCGCGATCTGCTGCAATTTTTTGACATTCCATTTTTGATCTAAAGTACATTCTGCCCTCATTTCAATAAAGTTTATTCGGATTTCGTATAGCAATTTTCGAATTTTTCGGGAATTTTGTATGTGATTTTTAGTGTAGTTTAGCGATTTGCTACTATTTTTCCACATTAGTGAAAGGAATCAACTTGCAATCTTCGAACATAATATATATTTATTTTTTCTCTTTTCAGAATTTGAGAAGCGATTAAAAAATTTTTCGCGATATTTTATTCTGATTTTCCGAATTTTTTCGTAATTCCTGCTGTTTTTTGACGTACCCGGACAACGCCGGGCAAGTTCGCTAGTTAATAATAAAAGGAAATAAACTAATGTTTTTAGTTAGATTAACCCTTTATAACATTTTATTAAAAAAAGGTCATACACATCTATAATAAAATTTAAATATTTCAATACTACAAACATATCTAAATATTCACAAACATGCACTACTACGTTTTCTGTGCAGGTGAGTACATAAATATTTATATATCTTTTTTTTTTTTTTTTTTTTTTTTTTTAAATAAATAGTCACTATTTGTATTGTGTTATTAATTTGTTTTTCACTCTATATAGTTTTTTTACTTTTTTCTACATCATAAAAAGAATAAATAAATAGATAATAAATAAATAAAATCCAATAGATGTCTAAAATTAAGAAAAAAATATTGCGTATTATAATAACAGATATTTGATTCAAGAGCTTCCATTTTTGCTATTTTTGACGATCTTCAAACTAACACTTTAACGTAAATATCTTTAATAAATAAATCGCACCCTCTTTCATAATTTTCCGTAGTTTAAAATTTTGAAATTCATAAATGTTTAAATAACACCATCTCAATTCGGCGCTAAATGTAAATATTATCCTTAATCCGTCTCGAATAATTCTCTTAAAGTTTAAATTTGAATACCTACGTAATGACATTTCCTTTAACAGCTAAAGACATTTTCTAAATTTAACTAGATGAAATAATACTAGAACCATTCTATGTGTTTAAATATTTGGCCAATAACGAAATGAGATTTTCAGATGAACCATCTTGAGAAATGCATTTCCTAGCAATTCTGCATAACTATCTTTATTAAATACACCACAACTCATTTCAAAATTTGCCATCGTTTAAAATCCTGAAATACATAAACTTTTCAATAATACAATGTCGGTTCAGTGCAAAATATAACGGTTATCTTTAATCTTACTGAAATATTTTACTTAAAGTTTCATTTTGAATATCTTAGTAGTAATATCCCAGGTACAATTCAAAATATTTCCAAAACTAATCTAGATGAAATTATTAAAGATCTATTTTGAATATTTAGATAAGTAGGAGACGACAAAATGAGATGTGAAATGAACAGTCTTTAAGAAGATTTTTCACCAAAGTAGTAGAGTATAAATTTCAGGAAAGGGATATATATATAAAATGAATAAAAACAGAAATGTCGTAACTAACACTAAGATAAAAAAAATCCGAAGTAAAATCAAACATAGTACAGTTAATAATAAAAAGAGGGAATAGTTTAAAATTAAATTTAAAATTTGTGCCATTTTATTAAAAATATTCCGAACTCATTATATTTTTCTGTAGACTGATCTATTGACAGTTTTAGTAAAATCCAGTGCATATAAAAGTACAACATACTGCGAAAGAATTATTAGAAAATTAAAAAATATATATCCTCGAATACAAAAAGAAATAATGTTAACATCAATTCAGGCTTTTTAAGCAATAAATTATTGTGATAAAAAGATTATGCTTTCGAATATTAAAAAAGATTGTACGATAATAGGTATACATATGATATAAGCTGAAAGAAACTACGCACTATTATTAAAAACAATATATTCTGTTCTCAACCTCAAAAATATTGACAATTATCATACTTTAGTGGTGGCCGAATCGATATACGATATACAGAAATCTATATATCCTATACACAAATCTATATACGCTATACAAAAATCTATATAAATATAAAAATACTTTCGAAAAGAAAAATATTTAGCCTCAATAACATTATACGAATACCATATTTCAATGATAACATTACATTACTTTAAAGATTTTGTTTGATCAGCAGAAATCATTTAGCAATTACAAACAAGTTATCTTCGTGTCATGCGTTATGTCGATATATCGAGTTAGAAGGATTCTATTGCTTCATGTGCAGTCTGTGAATACCACAAACTTAATTTAATAATTATAAAGAAATTATAAAATATTTTTAAACAAATCTGTAGAATGGACTAAATTTTTTAACCACAGACCAGGTCCCTACCCGACAGGTGGAATTTTCGCTTATTGTGTAGATGACCGCTGGGTAAAATTTGCCTGTTCTCTGCATTCAATTGGTTTTAATAAGTTTCTTAATTTATCTTCTGACAGGGAATAAAACTATTAATATACTGCAAATAAAAAAAAGATTTGTAAAATAATGTAATATGTAGGGTCCCAGCAAAGAGGAAATTGCTGGCCAGCAGCAAGATAGGTGCTGGCAATGATGGAGAAGTGCTGGCTAATGGTCTACCACTACATGACCACTGCTGGACAGCTTCAGTCAACTTTGCTGTTGGAAATCATCAGATAAAATTCTGGTGGGCTTCCATTTTATCTCATGCGCTGGGAACCACTATATGGAAGTGCACGAACTTTTGCAGTATTATTGCGGGGAACCCTTACGCTAGGTTGCGTTGCGAATACCGAAGACATTGAGTATTTGAACACAAATCTGAAATGAATATCTTAACGCAATTTAAGCTGTGAAGCTATTTTTTTAACTGTAAATAATATAGCACAACTGCCACCAACAAAATAAATAAGTAACTGAATAAATAAGTAAATTCTTTATTTCAACGCACTTTTTTTTCTCCTTAAATCTGGTTTTACTAAGTTACAAAGGATTTCGGTTTTCAAAATTTACACAGTACCGAACCAATAATAAAAAAAGCGTATAAAATATATAGGATTTCTATACAATACAATAATTTCTATACCAGTTTAATGATTGGGAACGTAAGTCACAAAAGAAACAAACTTGAAATAGTGTAATGAGAGCTTGAAATATACGAGCGTTAGTACCATACGCTGAAAGTAATTGTTCATTTCCGATCACGAAAACCAAACAGCATCGAGCGCGGTAAGTACTTGGGAGGGTGACCACATGGTGACCGCTGCAAGTTCAAATATGTTTGTAGACATCTCTATTATAGACACTTCTACAGATATTTCTATAGCTCTTGGTAAAACTAGCTTATAGAAAAAAGAGCCATAATACTTTGCTATTATATAAGAAATTTTTGTAAGGGAAAGTGCTGGGCCAGCAAAGGAATAACAGTGTGATAGGTGCTAGCACTGCAGGAAAAGTGGCAAATTGAACTAATATGGTGACATACCAATGCTGGCCTGCTGTTGGCCATCACTGATGTGCCAGCTGCATTCCACACGGAAACTTTTGTACTGGTTTAAGTAATGGCACCATTGCACTTTACCGCTGATGGCAGTGCTGGCTGCCATCTTTTTTCCAGCTGATGGCCCACTGTTTCTTTCTTTGCTGGGGTAGAACGGAGAATGTTAACCATAAGGGCACGTTGGCCTGTGCGCGATATTTTTCAAACTATCCGGAAAATGGCATTTTTATCTGAGCGGCGTCTGCCTTATCAAGATTTCTTTCACCATCAACAGCGACAGTGAGAAAGCAATCAAACAAAAGCCACTGTAAATTTTCACTCAAGTTAGGTTTTTTTTTTTTTTTTTTTTTTTTTTTTTACTTATAAATATTATTCTCTGGTTTGTTGCTAAATTAAAGTTTCACTTTGGTAAATAGCAATCTAAAAAGCATTTGTTCTGAGCTTATTTTCTACCTACTTATATTTTTAAATATTAGCAGAATAATTTGCTTCGACAATCAAAAAACAAAATGTCGATATGTGTCAAGTTGGCTCATTTAATTCGGGCATTTTGGCGTTCGGTTTTCTATATTCATAAGCCTATAAAAATTAGTGAAATTTCAGATTTATGTGTGTTCCTGGGTAGGGCAGTATTAACTAAAAGGCAAATAAGACAAGAGTGGTTTCAATGTACCAGGCGCAAAAGTTGTCAGACACGCGAATCATGTGTCACTAGGGACAACATATTTTATATTTGCATTCATTGTAATGATGAGAAATATTTCTATAAAAGCTGTCGTTTATTTGAAGAAAATATATGTTGTTATCCTTTGTATTCTTTAATTACTAAATTAAAATTACATTTGACATTATATGTGTTTTCTTTCATTTCGGTTAGTAATCTGAAAATCAAATCAATTTACAAGACTAACCTTCAATGTTCAATGGGGCAGATTGGCACAGTGACTTGACTTTTTGAGATTCATATAGAAACTTTTAATTAATATTTTTCAATTTTTTTCATACGAAATTCAGCTTTAAGATGCGCTGATTGTACAAAGACAAGCCCTTGCATAAATAAAGCCTGCTATCTACGTGTTAAATTTGCTAGCGCACTTCAGCGCCGTCAGCGGTCAGTGGGTGAAACAGAGTAAAAGGGTGGTATGTTGAAAACAAATAATACATTTTACAAATGAGGGATAAAAAACTGTCAGAAAGGCGTTCATACTCTGAGTTTTACAGGCATTCCATGAATAACCTTCTAACGATTTCTTGATTCACACCACTTTTTTGAAATAGCATAATTTAAATTATTTTCCCATTGTTTAATCTGTCATTAAATTAAGCGACTATTTTTATTTTTAAATAGTGGTAGAAATGAAGAACTCGAAGTAAAAAAAAAAAAGTAGCAAGTTGGCAACACTGGATGTGTTCTTTTCTAGACAAATATTATTTAAAAGCCCAGACGCGTTTACGATTTAGAGATTACGATTTTCTAGATTATTTTTGTACTGATTTTCTTTATTTGAAAAAGAAAAAAAATTACTTCTTTCAATAATATTTCCAAATTTTTTAGCACGGCCAATATTACAAGGATCAGATTAAAGTACCTTTATAAACAGAATAGTAAAATAAAAATATTGTAACTAAGCAATTATAAACACAATTTCTTATTCTCAGAAAATCAAGATAAAAAAGCTACAGATGAGGATAAATGTACCATACTGTCAATCTTTAAAATAGAAAATGCTTAAAAATGAACAATGTTCTTAGAACATTGAAACATTTGGGAATTTCTTCTTCATCACACTACAATTAAGAGAAACGAAAGATAATGTGTCTATACATAGCTACCATCCCTGATAAAATTTAAATGCGAAGGTAAAGAAACAAATATTATAACATAAATTAACAAATGTTAAAGGTAATTATACTATAAATAGAATTGCTATATATTTTAAAACAAAATAAGCTTAAAACAAGTTGGAAATTGCAAATCAAACGTGGGAAAAGAGACGCGTTCGTACCATAACTAGTTTTACAAATATTTTTGCACAGCATGTTGTACTGAATATATATTTTAGCGCACTTTATAAGTGTATATCAATTTCATTCTGTTCGAAAGGCTGTAACATCATTAAAATGCACTTGAAATATTTTTTCCCATGTGCCGTAATGTAACGGAAAACTTTTGACTGTCCTTGTAATTAAACTATACATTCGATTTTCATAAAAGTAGTAGGCAAAAGAGAGTTCGATTGCAAGGCAGGATTGAGGATGGTGGTGGAAGTGGAAATCATACTATAGTACGAGAGGGTTTGGGAGATATGTGTGTTGAGTTCTTATCAGTCGGAAAGGAGATAAGATAGGATAGTAAGATAAGATAATCTGATAGTGAGATAAGAGTAAAGTGTGGAAAGATCATGCTATAGTAGGAGAGTATTAGTTTAGAAGAAAATTATAGATAGTTTTCTAACGTAAGGAATCGATCTAGATCGTACTATAGTATGATAGGGTAGGTGGGTGCTAAATTTTTAGACGGGGCTTAATTTCTCGTAGCATCTTAGAATTTGAATGAATGTCCATATAAGCTAATGTTATACTATAAGATAAGGGGTTAGGTCTTTTTGAGAGGAAGCTTATTTTTTGAATCGACTTAGGGTTTGAACCTGAAAAGGCTAGGTGGCGCCCTCTACCGGTAGGAATTGGAAACTATTGTAATTGGGTTTTTTTCATAAAAATTTCACTTGTAATCGAACCTGTAACAAAATAGTCTCTTGACTTGATAATTTGAAGTAGGTTTAACTGATCAAGCCAAGAAACTATACCTGTAAGTCGAGATTTTAGATGTTTCAAGGCAAAAATTGTGGCCCTCTCATTTATGTGCGTTGGTTTGTCGGTTACTTAAGATAAGTCAACAGTACCTATTTTAACTACTACTACACTTTGAGAATTACTTTAATGTATAAGATTTTATCGATTTTGCATGCGAGAGTATGGTCATTCTACCATCCCTTAGTTTCGAACTTCGTAACAAATTTAATTTTTTGTAACTGATATGCTATGCACTATTTGAGAATTACTTTAATGTATACGATTTTCATTTTTTGTTTAACTTATTTTATCAATTCTGCGCGTGAGAGTAGGTTCATTTTTACCAAACCCTAGTTTCTAACCTATGAACTATGAATCAAATTTCATTTTTTGTGGGTGATACGCTATCCACTGGGCAAACCGTGCCCCAACATTTACTAACATACTTTTGAACACTATCTTTTCTAAATACTTATCATTTTATTATGCTTTCGTTTAATATTAATTTAACTTAACGGGAGTTATAATTGCATCAAAACATTTAAAATTCTGATAGCTTTTAATTTCCGGCTATGTCTTTTCGAGAAGGAAGTATGTAGGGGACTAAATTTTTAGGGGTTCAAAAGTCACTTTTTTAATAACTGATATGCTATCCAATGCCCAGACTGCGTCTCTAACGTTTACTTGCATGCTTTTAAACATTATCTTTCGCAAACATTCGATAAGTAATCAGCTTTATCAACAAAAACTAACTATTATGTAAATAATGATACTCATTGATTTTAAGGGAGATTATTTCACAAGTACACAAATTTTAAGAAAGGAGATTTTTTAACATTCCAATTAAATTAATTATGTACATTACTTTTTAAAACACTACTGTAATTTAAATATATTATTTAGTCACTAACCATGATATTTTTTCAAAGGAAAAGTTTTATAAGCATCGAAATTATATCTCTTATTTTAAATAACTTAATTTTTGATTGCAAGCCATTTTGCATGTTTTGTAAATATGTTATTTATGAAGTATACAACAGTTTATTTTAAAGATCATTAAACCCAAAGCCTTGCAATTTATTCTTGATTTAATTAAATTTATATCACAAATGTGTTAACATATGCAATTGATATTATTGAAAAGTTTTTACCAAAGTCTAATACTAATGACTTTTATAAATTAACGATTAAAAAATACTTTATTCATTCAGAAATAATTCTACTTTAGAACTGTTATTCAAAACATGCATTATAGAGTCATGATTTCGTTGTATATCAATAACAAATGCTGTATACATTGAATTATATACTACCAATGCAAGTGAAAATTCTTAAAAATTGCATACATACAAGTATGCTAAACAAAAAAAATCTGAAAATACAACTGTCTAATAATATAAAGTAGAACAAACAAATCATTTAAATTTAAATATATATATATATATATATATATATATATATATAACTATTAATTTATCAATAAACAATAATTTTAAATGAAATAGATGAACTAGTAAGACATGAAAATTAACTAAGAGCAATAACCTGATTAAGATAATTTGAATCTTAATGTAATTTTATAACAACATAAAAATATTAATGAAACTTTCTAAAAAATCTTATGCATACAGAAAAAATATATTAAATAACATAAAATTCAACTAACGCATCATCTACATTTTTAAAGTACATATAATAATTTTAATATATCAATAAATTCTGAATGGTATATTACTATCCTGTATCAAATTTGACGATAAATGGTAATTTTAAATTAAATTCTTGAACTACTAAACCAGGAAAATTAATTTAAATGAACTAATAGATCATCTGCATTTTAAAAATACAGACAATATATCAATAAACTTTTAGTGCTATATTACTGTACTGTATTAAATTTGGCTATAAATTTGGCGATAAATAGTAATTTTAAATTAAATACTTTAACTACAAAACCATGAAAATTTTAACCCTTTAACCGTCTGGCCCGGGTTTTTCCGTTTCTAGAAATCATGTTAAAATGGCTGTAGACAAATATATTTTAAACAGAATTTTATTTTGAACAATATATGGAAAGAAGTGATATTAAAGATATTATAGCATCAAACTGCGATTAAAATATACATATAACCTGGAATTTACAAGCATTCTTAAAAAAATTCATGAAAATCCTCGGACGGTGAAAGGGTTTTAAAACGAACTAACAGATCAACTACATAGCAGAAGTTTAAAATATTAAAACTAATAATCTTAATACTTTTAAAAATAAGAAACTTAAAAAAGTTTTTCAAAATTAAAAAAATTAAAAAGTTTACAAAATTTAAAAAAATAAAAAATAAAAACTTAAAAAAAATAAAAACTTTAAAAAAAGTTTAAAAAAATTAAGTTGTCAAATTGAAAAAAAAATATTTAAAAAAACTTCATAAATTAAGTTTGCAAAAGCAAGTATACCTGACTGTACATGTATATGACTTTCATTTTGTTATAGTTTAATAATATGTATAATCTTTTTATTATATAAAAGCATAAGATTAATATATATATATTTATATATACTTAATAAAAATATTTATAAGTAAAAAGAAAAAAATAACTTTATAAAATTTAAAAATTAAAACTTTGAAAAAAAAATAGAAAAAAAAAATAAGAAAATAAAAAATAAATTAAATATAAAAAAAATAAAAAAAAATAAACATAAATAAAAATAAAAAGTTTACAAAATTAAAAAATTAAAACTTTGAAAAAATGTAAAAAAAAATAAGTTATCAAAATTTAAAAAAATATTTAAGAAAACTTCATAAATTAAGTTTGCAAAAGTGAGTTTACCTGCCTATACATGTAGATGACTTTCACTCGACTTTCAGTTTATACATCATCTTATCAAAATGCATAAATGAAAACTTTGTCTAAACATATAAATTGATTTGAATATCTATACATTTTTAAAATTATTTGTCTTTCTATAACTATTGAAAATTATTAATAAATATTATGTAAGTGAAACATCTTTTGTCTTCTTTATTTTTGGACTAACAACACTTCAAATTTTATCTAAGAAATTGTATTCAATTAAGTAAATAGTTACTAATTCAGCTAATATTATACTAAAAAGAAAAATTAAATATAATATTTCAAATTTTGTCCAAGAATTTGTATTCAATTAAGTAAATATTTACTAA
Organism: Maratus speciosus; assembly: GCA_963932465.1. Taxonomy (NCBI): domain Eukaryota; kingdom Metazoa; phylum Arthropoda; class Arachnida; order Araneae; family Salticidae; genus Maratus; species Maratus speciosus. The sequence goes on from OZ010799.1 coordinate 364,214,834, forward strand.
GTATTCATATAATATTATACTAAAAAGTTGTGTGTTATTTTGTATTCCAAAACCATTTAAATTTTATCTAAGAAATTGTATTCCTTTAAAAAATTAGTTACTTTGTATTCATATGATATTTTACTAAAAAGAAAATACTCATTGGTTATTAAACAGCATTTTATGCATATCCATACTATAAAGAGGGCACGACCAGAATTATTCACCGAAAGGGGCGCCAACTTGGCGATATCTCTAATATTTCGCTAAATTCCTGTAGACATTCATTGAGAACCAATAAAATATTACTTGCTTACAGAGAATCAACAAGTTGACAAATTTTGTCTAATTATTATATGCAATTAAATAATAGTTACCAAGTATTCAACTAATATTGTCTAAGTATTCAACTAATACTATACTAAAAAGAAAAATATATAATATTTCAAATTTTGTCTAAGCAATTGTATTCAATTAAGTAAACATTTACTAAGTATTCATATAATATTATACTAAAAAGAAAAATATATATAATATTTCAAATTTTGTTTAAGTTATTGTATTCGATTAAGTAAATAATTACTAAGTATTCATATAATATTATACTAAAAAGAAAAAATAAATATAATATTCCAAATTTTGTCTAAGAAATTGTATTCAATTAAGTAAATATTTATTAAGTATTCATATAATATTATACTAAAAAGAAAAAAGTATATATTTCAAATTTTGTCTAAGTAATTGTTTTCAATTAAATAATATTTACTAAGTATTCTTATAATATTATACTAAACAGAAGAAAATATATAATATTTCAAATTTTGCCTGAGTAATTGTGTTCAATTAAATAATATTTACTAGGTATTCATATAACATTTTTACTAATAATTGTATTCAATTAAGTAAACTATTACAAAGTATTCATATAATACTATACTAAAAAAGAAAAAATATATAATATTTCAAATTTTATCTAAGTAACGGTGTTCAATTAAATAATATTTACTTATCATCCACCCTGTATATAAAAACTGTTAGCTTGTGTTACCACACAATTCTTCAAAAAAGGATAAAACCACCATTCAAAATGAATTTTTAAAAATAATAAAATAAAATATATTGCTATACTCTTTTAACCTATGTGTTTATTTTTTCAAAGTGATAGAGTGTGGTACCCCCTATTACAACTTTTAATGAAATGTTATAATTCGTACGTTTATAACTAAAGAAATAAACAATCACATAATAATTAAAAATATATATCATGTTTATAAAATATCAAACTAAAAATCTTAATACTATGATTCATACTTTTCAAAAAATAAAAACAGTTAATACTATTCTTCAAAAAAGAATAAAACCATTAGCATTATATATATCACCCCATCACTTGTATAAACAACCGTTATTCGCTTATTAATAATGAATATTATCATATGTTACCATGCAATTCTTCAAAAAAGGATAAAACCATTATCATAATACATATCATTCACCCTGTATATAAAAACAATTACCTTGTGTTACCATACTATTCTTCAAAAAAGGATAAAACCATTAACATAATATATATCATTCATCCTGTATATAAAAACTGTTATCATACAATTCTTCAAAAAGTATAAAACCGCCATCCAAAAGGAATTAGTTAAAACAAAATGTATTTCTATCCTCTTTAATCTGTGTGTTTATTTTTTCAAAGTGTCCGAGTATGGTATCCCTATTACAACTTTTAATGGAATGTTATAATTTGTTCATGTATAACTAAAGAAATAAACAATCCTATAACAATTTAAAATGTATAACATATCTATAAAATATCCCACTAAAAGTCTTAATACGATGACTCATACTTTTCATAAATTATAAAAGTTAATACTATTCTACAAAAAAGAATAAAACCAATAACATAATACATATCATATTAATCATATCAATCACGTCAATACTAATATGTGTGTTTATTTTTCCAAAGTGTATGTTCATTTTGCTATATATTTTAGAACTTTAAATAGAGTGTTAGAGTATAATTTGCATATGTAAAACTTAAGAAATCAACAATTCTTTAATAATTAAAAAATATAAAATAAGTTTAAAATTTTAAGCTAATAATCATTATACTATAATTTATACTTTTTTAAAATTTAAAAAACTTCATAAAATTTAAAAATTAAAACTTTGAAAAAGTAAAACTTTATAAAAATTGAAAATTAAAACTTTGAAAAAAAATTAAAAATTAAAACTTCGAAAAAAAAATTAAAAATTAAAAAATTAAAACTTTGGGAAAAAAATTAAAACTTTGAAAAAAAAAATTAAAACTTTAAAAAAATTAAAAAATTAAAAATGAAAAAATAAAAAATAAAAAGTAGAAAGTTTACAAAATTAAAAAATTAAAACTTTGAAAAAAGTTTAAATAAATAAGTTATCAAAATAATATTTAAAGAAACTACATAAATTAAGTTTGCAAAAGCGAGTTTACCTTCCTGTACATATACATGACTTTCAATATGTTATAGTTTAATAATATATAGCTTCTTTTTTGTCGTATAAAAGCAATAGATTAATATATATATATACATACATATATATATACATACATATATATATATATATATATAGACTTAATAAAAATATTTGTAAGTAAAAAGAAAAAAAGTTATCATAGTTAAAATTAAAAAATAAATAAATAAAAAAGTTTTTCGAAATTTAAAAAATAAAAATTTAAAAAAAAATTAAAAAAAATTTTTTAATTAAAAAATTTAATTTTTTTTTTTAAATTTCAATTTGATTTCAAATAAAAGTATTCAATCATATCAATCAACCAATCAAGATTTCAAATACAATCAATCACATTAATTCAAATTCAAGTATTACAAGTTAGTAGAAAAAATTACAATTTATAAAAAGCGAGTTTGCATATCTATCTATATATAAGACTTTAAAACTTTCACTATGTTTTCGTTTAGTATATATGTATGTAACTTTTCATAATGCTTTATTTAAATAATTATAAATCTTCTTTATGTTATCATACTATCCTCATACTATCCTATAGTTATACACTTCGAAACATTAAAAGCAATATATTAATAAGTTCTTTAGTTTAAAATATTATAAATATTTTAAAAATTAACTTAATAACTAGTCAAAAATACTGTAAGATAGTAAAAATTTGATATATGCATAGCAGAAAATAATAAACTTGTCATGCCTGAACTACGAAAATAAACGTTTTAACTTATCGCATTGCAGATAGAGACGTAATCGACATTACATGCCCCCCTACATACCTTCTGAATGATGCTAAAGTATAATCATTCATTCTTTAACTGGATAATAATATATTTAGAAGTAACTTAAATTTCCTATAAAAGCGAAGTTTTTTATTACATCATTCATATAATACAAGTATGAGTATTAACCAAGTTTTATATACTATAATACGCTATACCATCCCTATACCAACACTGCAAAACTTAAAAAAAATCAACTATACTTAAACATTCATATAAAAAGCAACAAGTTATATATTCATACAGCATATTATTATTCGATATACGCATATCGAAAAATAGTGGGACTTACCGTACTTAGAGTCAGAAAAGAAATACACAGTTTATCAGATTGCAGATCATGACGTAATCGATAAGATATCACGTGCTTCCACCATGCCTTCTGGAAGGTTCAATGTACAATCAGACTATGTTATCAAGTCACGAGGTCTAACTGATATGAGTTGTTAACACGACGTCAGCCATTTTCAATTTTGTTCTTGAATATGTAGGTTGTATATTTTCTTCAGTCTTATTTTGTGAAATCTTAAGTACCAGGATATCACGTATTTGCAAACAAAAATCCTATTAAAAACTTTCTCACTATTGTCAACAATGATTGATTTTCATAGTATTAAAGTATAATCATTGATAATATTTGATTGATTACTTAACCGTTATTAATATTATTAATATTAAATATAAAAGCGGAAGCTTTTATTGCATCATTCATAGAATTCAAGTAAAGCTTCCGCTTTTATATTTAATATTAATAATATTAATAACGGTTAAGTAATCAATCAAATATTATCAATGATTATACTTTAATACTATGAAAATCAAACATTGTTCACATTAGTGAGAAAGTTTTTAATAGGATTTTAATTTGCAAATACGTGATATCCTGGTACTTAAGATTTCACAAAATAAGACTGAAGAAAATATCCAACCTACATATTCAAGAACAAAATTGAAAATGGCTGACGTTGTGTTAACAACTCATATCAGTTAGACCTCGTGACTTGATAACATAGTCTGATTGTACATTGAACCTTCCAGAAGGCATGATGGAAGCACGTGATATCTTATCGATTACGTCATGATCTGCAATCTGATAAACTGAGTATTTCTTTTCTGACTCTAAGTACGGTAAGTCCCACTATTTTTCGATATGCATATATCGAATAACAATATGCTGTATGAATATATAATTAGTTGCTTTTTATATGAATGTTTAAGTATAGTTGTTTTTTTTTTAAGTTTTGCAATGTTGGTATAGGGATGGTATAGCGTATTATAATATATAAAACTTGGTTAATACTCATACTTGTATTCTATGAATGATGTAATAAAAAACTTCGCTTTTATAGGAAATTTAAGTTACATCTAAATATATTATTATCCAGTTAAAGAATGAATGATTATACTTTAGCATCATTCAGAAGGTATGTAGGGGGGGGGGGGATGTAATGTCGATTACGTCTCTATCTGCAATGCGATAAGTTAAAACGTTTATTTTCGTAGTTCAGGCATGGCAAGTTTATTATTTTCTGGTATGCATATATCAAATTTTTACTATCTTACAGTATTTTTGACTAGTTATTAAGTTAATTTTAAAAATATTTATAATATTTTAAACTGAAGAACTTGTTAATATATTGCTTTTAATGTTTCTAAGTGTATAACTATAGGATAGTATGAGGATAGTATGATAACATAAAGAAGATTTATAATTATTTAATTAAAGCATTATGAAAATTTACATACATATATACTAAACAAAAACATTGTGAAAGTTTTAAAGTCTTATATATAGATAGATACGCAAACTCGCTTTTTATAAATTGTAATTTTATCTACTAATTTGTAATACTTGAATTTGAATTAATATGATTGATTGTATTTGAAATCTTGATTGGTTGATTGATATGATTGAATACTTTTATTTGAAATCTAATTGAACTTTTAAAAAATATTTTTGAAAAGTTTTTAATTAAAAAAAATTTAATTTTTTTAATTTTTTTTTTAACTGAATTTTTATTTTTTAATTTTCGAAAAACTTTTTCATTTATTTATTTTTTAATTTTAATTATGATAACTTTTTTTCTTTTTACTTACAAATATTTTTATTAAGTATATATATATATATGTATGTATGTATGCATATATATGTATGTATGTATGTATATATATGTATGTATATATATATATATTAATCTATTGCTTTTATACGACAAAAAAGAAGCTATATATTATTAAACTATAACATATTGAAAGTCATGTATATGTTCAAGATAAGGGAGGTAATCTCGCTTTTGCAAACTTAATTTATGTAGTTTCTTTAAATATTATTTTGATAACTTATTTATTTAAACTTTTTCAAAGTTTTAATTTTTTAATTTTGTAAACTTTCTATTTTTTATTTTTTCATTTTTTATTTATTTTTTAAGTTTTTATTTTTTTTTTTTTTCAAAGTTTTAATTTTTTTCCCAAAGTTTTAATTTTTTAATTTTTAATTTTTTTTTCGAAGTTTTAATTTTCAATTTTTATAAAGTTTTTTTTTCAAAGTTTTAATTTTTAAATTTTATGAAGTTTTTTTTTTAAATTTTAAAAAAAGTATAAATTATAGTATTAAGATTATTAGCTTAAAATTTTAAACTTATATTATATTTTTTAATTATTAAAGAATTGTTGATTTCTTAAGTTATACATACGCAAATTATACTCTAACACTCTAGTTAAAGTTCTAAAATATATAGCAAAATGAACATACACTTTGGAAAATTAAACACACATATTAGTATTGATGTGATTGATATGATTGATATGATATATATTATGTTATTGGTTTTATTCTTTTTTGGAGAATAGTATTAACTTTTATATTTTATGAAAAGTATGAGTCATCGTATTAAGACATTTAGTGGGATATTTTATAGATATGTTATACATTTAAAATTGTTATAGGATTGTTTATTTCTTTAGTTATACATGTACAAATTATAACATTCCATTAAAAGTTGTAATAGGGATACCATACTCGGACACTTTGAAAAAATAAACACACAGATTAAAGAGGATAGAAATACATTTTGTTTTAAACAATTCATTTTGGATGGCGGTTTTATCCTTTTTGAAGAATTGTGTGATAACAATTTTTATATACAGGGTGAATGATATATATTATGTTAATGGTTTTATCCTTTTTTGAAGAATAGTATGGTAACACAAGGTAATTGTTTTTATATACAGGGTGAATGATATGTATTATGATAATGGTTTTATCCTTTTTTGAAGAATTGCATGGTAATATATGATAATATTCATTATTAATAAGCGAATAACGGTTGTTTATACAAGTGATGGGGTAATATATATAATGCTAATGGTTTTATTCTTTTTTGAAGAATAGTATTAACTGTTTTTAATTTTTGAAAAGTATGAATCATAGTATTAAGATTTTTAGTTTGATATTTTATAAATATGATATATATTTTTAATTATTATGTGATTGTTTATTTCTTTAGTTATAAACGTACGAATTATAACATTCCATTAAAAGTTGTAATAGGGGGTACCACACTCTATCACTTTGAAAAAAATAAACACATAGGTTAAAAGAGTATAGCAATATATTTTATTTCATTATTTTTAAAAATTCATTTTGAATGGTGGTTTTATCCTTTTTTGAAGAATTGTGTTGTAACACAAGCTAACAGTTTTTATATACAGGGTGGATGATAAGTAAATATTATTTAATTGAACACTGTTACTTAGATAAAATTTGAAATATTATATATTTTTTCTTTTTTAGTACAGTATTATATGAATACTTAGTAATAGTTTACTTAATTGAATACAATTTTTAGTAAAAATGTTATATGAATACTTAGTAAATATTATTTAATTGAACACAATTACTCAGGCAATATTTGAAATATTATATATTTTCTTCTGTTTAGTATAATATTATATGAATACTTAGTGAATATTATTTAATTGAAAACAATTACTTAGACAAAATTTGAAATATTATATATATATTTTTTCTTTTTAGTATAATATTATATGAATACTTAATAAATATTTACTTAATTGAATACAATTACTTAGACAAAATTTGAAATATGAAATTTATTTTTCTTTGTAGTATATTATTATATGAATACATAGCAACTAATTTTTTAATTAAATACAATTTCTTAGACAAAATTTGAAATATTATAATTATTTTTTTTTTTAGTATAATATTATATGAATACTTAGTAATTATTTACTTAATCGAATACAATAACTTAAACAAAATTTGAAATATTATACATATTTTTCTTTTTAGTATAATATTATACGAATACTTAGTAAATGTTTACTTAATTGAATACAATTGCTTAGACAAAATTTGAAATATTATATATTTTTCTTTTTAGTATAATATTAGTTGAATACTTAGTAACTATTATTTAATTGCATTAGAGAAAATGTGTCAGTTTGTTGATTTTCGGTAAGCAAGTAATATTTTATTGGTTCTCAATGAATGTCTACAGGAATTTAGCGAAATATTAGAGATATCGCCAAGTTGGCGCCCCTTTCGGTGACTAATTCTAGTCGTACCCTCTTTATAGTATGGATTTGCATAAAATGCTGTTTAATAACCAATGAGTATTTTCTTTTTCGTAAAATATCATATGAATACAAAGTAACTAATTTTTTAAAATACAATTTCTTGATAAAATTTAAATGGTTTTGGAATAAAAAATAACACACAACTTTTAGTATAATATTATATGAATACTTAGTAAATATTTACTTAATTGAATACAAATTCTTGGACAAAATTTGAAATATTATATTTAATTTTTCTTTTTATTTGAATATTAAGCTGAATTTAGCTTAATATTAGCTGAATAAGCAACTATCTACTTAATTGAATGCAATTTCTTAGATAACATTTGAAGTGTTGTTAGTCCAAAAATAAAAAAGTCAAAAGGTGTTTCACTTACATAATATTTATTAATCATTTTCAATAGTTATAGAAAGACAAATAATTTTAAAAATGTATAGATATTCAAATCAATTTATATGTTTAGACAAAGTTTTCATTTATGCATTTTGATAAGATGATGTATAAACTCAAAGTCGAGTGAAAGTCATCTACATGTATAGGCAGGTAAACTCACTTTTGCAAACTTAATTTATGAAGTTTTCTTAAATATTTTTTTAAATTTTGATAACTTTTTTTTTTTAATTTTTTCAAAGTTTTAATTTTTTTAATTTTGTAAACTTTTTATTTTTATTTATGTTTATTTTTTTTTATTTAAACTTTTTTATATTTAATTTATTTTTTATTTTTTTATTTACTTTTTCTATTTTTTTTTCAAAGTTATAATTTTTAAATTTTATAAAGTTATTTTTTTTCTTTTTACTTATAAATATTTTTATTAAGTGTATATAAATATATATATATTAATCTTATGCTTTTATATAATAAAAAGAGGATACATATTATTAAACTATAACATAATGAAAGTCATATACACGTACAGCCAGGTAAACTTGCTTTTGCAAACTTAATTTATGAAGTTTTTTTAAATATTTTTTTTTCAATTTGACAACTTAATTTTTTTAAACTTTTTTTTTAAAGTTTTTATTTTTTTTAAGTTTTTATTTTTTTAAAGTTTTTATTTTTTATTTTTTAAATTTTGTAAAATTTTTAATTTTTTTAATTTTGAAAAACTTTTTTAAGTTTCTTATTTTTACAAGTATTAAGATTATTAGTTTTAATATTTTAAACTTCTGCTATGTAGTTGATCTGTTAGTTCGTTTTAATTAATTTTCATGGTTTAGTAGTTCAAGTATTTAATTTAAAATTACTATTTATCGCCAATTTATAGCCAAATTTAATACAGTACAGTAATATAGCACTCAAAATTTATTGATATATTATCTGTATTTTTAAAATGCAGATGATCTATTCGTTCATTTAAATTAATTTTCCTTGTTTAGTAGTTCAAGTATTTAATTTAAAATTACCATTTATCGTCAAATTTGATACAGGATAGTAATATAGCATTCAGAACTTATTGATATATTAAAATTATTATAGGTACTTTAAAAATGTAGATGATGTGATAGTTGAATTTTATGTTATTTAATATATTTTTTCTGTATGCATAAGATTTTTAGAAAATTTCATTAATATTTTTATGTTGTTATAAAATTACATTAAGATTCAAATTATCTTAATCAGGTAATTCCTCTTAGTTAATTTTCATGTCTTACTAGTTCATCTATTTCATTTAAATTTATTGTTTATTGATAAATTAATAGTTATATATATATATATATATATATATATATATATTATTTTTTTTAATTTAAATGATCTGTTTGTTCTACTTTATATTATTAGTCTGTTGTATTTTCAGATTTTTTTTATTTAGCATACTTGTATGTATGCAATTTTTAAAAATTTTCACTTGCATTGGTAGTATATAATTCAATGTGTACAGCATTTGTTATTGATATACAAGGAAATCATGACTCTATAATGCAAGTTTTGAATAACAGTTCTAAAGTAGGATTATTTCTGAATGAATAAAGTATTTTTTAATCGTTAATTTATAAAAGTCATTAGTATTAGACTTTGGTAAAACTTTTCAATAATATCAATTGTATATGTTAACACATTTGTGACATAAATTTAATTAAATCAAGAATAAATTGCAAGGCTTTGGGTTTAATTATCTTTAAAATAAACTGTTGTATACTTCATAAAGAACTTATTTACAAAAACATGCAAAATGGTTTGCAATCAAAAATTAAGTTATTTATAATAAGAGATATTTCTTCGATGCTTATAAAACTTTTACTTTGAAAAAATATCAGGGTTAGTGACTAAATAATATATTTAAACTACAGTAGTGTGTTAAAAAGTAATGTACATAATTATTTTAATTGGAATGTTAAAAAATCTCCTTTCTTAAAATTTGTGTACTTGTGAAATAATCTCCCTTAAAATCAATGAGTATCATTATTTACATAATAGTTAGTTTTTGTTGAAAAGGCTGATTACTTATCGAATGTTTGCGAAAGATAATGTTTAAAAGCATGCAAGTAAACGTTAGAGACGCAGTCTGGGCATTGGATAGCATATCAGTTATTAAAAAAGTGACTTTTGACCCCCTAAAAATTTAGCCCCCTACATACTTCCTTCTCGAAAAGACATAGCCGAAAATTAAAAACTATCAGAATTTTAAATGTTGTGATGCAATTATAACTCCGTTAAGATAAATTAATATTAAACGAAAGCATAATAAAATGATAAGTATTTAGAAAAGATAGTGTTCAAAAGTATGTTAGTAAATGTTGGGGCACGGTTTGCCCAGTGGATAGCGTATCACCCACAAAAAATGAAATTTGATTCATAGTTCATAGGTTCGAAACCAGGGTTTGGTAAAAATGAACCTACTCTCACGCGCAGAATCGATAAAATAAGTTAAACAAAAAATGAAAATCGTATACATTAAAGTAATTCTCAAAAAGTGCATACCATATCAGTTACAAAAAATTAAATTTGTTACGAAGTTCGAAACTAAGGGATGGTAGAATGACCCTACTCTCGCATGCAAAATCGATAAAATCTTATACATTAAAGTAATTCTCAAAGTGTAGTAGTAGTTAAAATAGGTACTGTTGACTTATCTTAAGTAACCGACAAACCAACGCACATAAATGAGAGGGCCACAATTTTTGCCTTGAAACATCTAAAATCTCGACTTACAGGTATAGTTTCTTGGCTTGATCAGTTAAACCTACTTCAAATTATCAAGTCAAGAGACTATTTTGTTACAGGTTCGATTCCAAATGAAATTTTTATGAAAAAAACCCAATTACAATAGTTTCCAATTCCTGCCGGTAGAGGGCGCCACCTAGCATTTTCAGGTTCAAACCTAAGTCGATTCAAAAAATAAGCTTCCTCTCAAAAAGACCTAACCCCTAATGTTATAGTATAACATTAGCTTATATGGACATTCATTCAAACTCTAAGATGCTACGAGAAATTAAGCCCCGTCTAAAAATTTAGCCCCCACCTACCCTATCATACTATAGTACGATCTAGATCGATTCCTTACGTTCGAAAACTATCTATAATTTTCTTCTAAACTAATACTCTCCTACTGTAGCATGATCTTTCCACACTTTACTCTTATTTCACTATCATATTATCTTATCTCACTATCCTATCTTATCTCCTTTCCGACTGATAAGAACTCAACACACATATCTCCCAAACCCTCTCGTAGTATAGTATGATTTCCACTTCCACCACCATCCTCAATCCTCCCTCGCAATCGAACTCTCTTTTCCCTACTACTCATAAAATTTGAAATGACTCGACAAAATTTTGAAACAATTATATATTTAAAATTTCAGACCATTCGGTTGGGTAGTTTTTGCTCTGTTTCTTTCTTTCTTTCTAACCGATGACCAGGCCCCTACCTGCCGGGTTGCCCCAGCTTAACGGGTTTAGTAACTGGCATCGGGGCGAAAGACCGCCTAATCGCCGCGAAGCGGCAATAAACCTGACATCACTGCGCCGATCGTCATCCTATCTGCAATGCCTGCTGCTCGTTTGTGTATTACTTTGATTTGCCGGTTACTTAACGTTATAGCCAGTTGTTTGCCACCTGCACACTGATACTCAAGTTCGTCTCGTAATTTAGAACCTTGATAATATGACGAGCCCTTAACCTGGCAAGGCACCTCTAGAGGTATAATTCATAGGTAACTTGGAGGTCTTTGCTCCCACGATGGAATTTACATGGACTAGGCGCCATTAGCGTACATGGCGTATTAAAGCCAACAGTAGGCCTCGATCCCGCGGCCTTAGCTGCAGATTCGATGCACTGCTAACTGGGCCACCGCTGCCCGAACTACTTCTGATTGACCTGTGGTTTAGAAGCCGGTTGTTGTTCTAGACTATGCGGACGGACGGACCGAACGACGACTATTGGTGCGACGCATTTATATAATTACGAACGCACATAAAAAGGGGACAAACAGATGAATGTTTAGCCTTTCTTCTCATTTATCATGATTCTCAGATTAGCAATTCCATATAAATGATTTTAACTTCCTACATTGATAAAATTTGCAGCAAACTTTCCAGCCATTCGACATTAAAAAAAAAAAAAAAAAAAAAAAAAAAACAGCTACGTAACTGTAATTAAACTTCATTCCTACCATTGTCAATAATATGGCCAGATAACCTTTATAATATGGTCAAGTAACCGTTGTCTCCAAAAATGGTTGAACGACTGGACAATTTGTTGCAGATTTTAACAGTCTGCAACCAGTTTGTCTGGCCAGTTTGACTTTATAAATTTTACGATAAATATCAACCTTTTTACAATTTACTCTCATATATCGCGCACCCGCAATAAAAGTGACACATCTCGACAAATGTAAATTTCACAGGAGAGACAAAAGAAAATTTGCATGATTTCACTGTAAGACGAAATTGTAGCACTTAGCTCTGCATGCAGGAGTGAAAATATGCATAAAAGCATAAAACCCTTCAAAACGAAGACGTAGGATGACATTTGGAGGGTTGGGTAATTTTACCTCCTCATACAATCCACTCCTCTTCTGTGGTCACAAATGGACATATAGCGTAATAAAGTGATGTTGTGCATCGCTACACTTATGAAACTGTTTGAGTAACAAGCCGCATGTGTGAAAGAGCTATTAGTGAAATAAAACGCAAAATGAATTTTTGCTAGATGTGTCACTTTTCTTGCGGGTGAGCAATATGGCGTTAAAAATAATAATTAAGATATTTGCGTATAAACCGCGCCAGATAGATAGATCGCCAGAAATGGTTGTCATTCGCCAATTAGGTTTGTTTTTGTCAATTGCCAATCGTTTTCAAAATTGTAATTTAATTTAGTGTAGATTGGGTGAAGATGTCGTAGTTTTTAACTTAATTCATTTAAAAATCGCCTGTTGTTTATATTTGTTATTCAGTGATTTCTTGTTAAAGTTTAGTCTCTTATCTATGATTTAAAAAGTTATTTCATTTTACAGATGTTATAGAAAGCATTGGAAATTTTGTTTTTGTAAACACTTGCATTACGGTATCTACGGGTAAGATGGCCAACTATCTAGGGGTAAGACCCCTTATGGAGTTTCAATGTAAACAATAATTTTTGTGAAGCTTTAGAAAACATAATGGGGCGAATAAAAGTAACTTTAATATGTTATGCATACTAAAGTTGTTAACTTACTTGATATTAGGAAATTACAAAAATAAGAATGTAGCAAGCGTTGGCAATATAACCATAAACAAACTAATATTTATTTATTATATAATTATTAATGTTATTGTAATATGTTTGTTTGTATAATATGTATCTAACACATTATGTTCTACTTAACATTTTAAACAATTATGGCTATTACATTTGCCTATTTTTAAACATTATAACAAGTTTAACTACTGTAAAGCCACTGTGATAAACTGCTTTAGTGAAGTTTTTCGTCAATGTTTTTCATGTATCTGTTTGTTCTTTTTGGCAATATCTCAAGTCTGCCACAAACTGCAAATTTGTTTAGGAACTTTGAGCAGCTTTTATACGCAGTTTCACTGAATGCACTTGACCCCATAAAAATTTCCTTAGGTTTTATTGCACTCTGGTAGATACTCTGAACAATCATTCACTTAAAAAAAAAATCCTCGTCTTCTGAATCTTCTGAGGGAAGTTAATCATCATCTGTATCATCGTCAGTTGAAGATTCTGTCTTTCTACCCTTTGACTTCTTACCTAATTCCTTTTTAGAGAGGTTTGAGATACCTGGAAATTTGCATTTGCTATTGTCAAACCGATTTAGTTTGGCTTTTATAGGCCATTAAAATTATTTTTATTTGAATATTAAAATGAGAAAAAAAATCACGTCATATTTAAAATGATACATTTAAAATGTCAAATTTTAAATAAATTTCTTATAGCGTCTTTATAAAATTGTTTACGTAGCCATTTTATACAAGCTCATTTTAAATTCTTTGGTTGATCTTATTTAATCAATCACGAAAGTAGCAGTTAGCTGTCTCGGCAGCAATTGATTCTGTCTTAAAATCCCTCAGCCAAAGGGAAATGAATGGAAACCTGATTACAGGAGATCACTACTAGTCGTTTAATTACGATTTAATCTTCCGTAATCTTTTCAAAGCAGTTCAAATTAGTGTATTTTTTGAGTCTGTGGTGTCTGGATGGAGGTTGGCGAGCATAACAAGTAGGGGGCAGAAACCCCTAGTTATCTAAAACTATGTTACATGCTACCGATATTTAAATTTATTAAAATTATTTATAACTTCATTTAACATAAACATTTTAAAAATGATTAAAATTAATAATTATTAAACAATTAATTTTAGGGCCAGTAAAGTTTATTTATAAGTGAGAATACATATAGAAATCTTTCAAATTATGTTCACCTTACATTTTAATATTTCTTCATGTCATTTTAAACATTTAGAAAATTTATAATTTTAATCAATGATTTTTTTTAATCAGTCGATTAAAATCACGATTTAATCACTGATTTAAATTATCTGATTAAAATTATTGACAAACCCTCCGACTCTCTTGGAAAGGGGCAAAATTGTAATGTTGTTTTCTCTGCATTTAGTTTTAAATGCTAAAAAAAAAAAAAAAAAATGATTCTTTGAACATTAAAAAAAAAAACTTAATAACGAATATGAATGCTATCCTTGGAGGAATTAATCATTGTTCAATGTATTAAAAATACATTAAATCAATAGAATTATATTACTTTAAATATTGCTTGTATTGCAGTGAAACCTGGAGCTTAGTGAACGTATTAACAGGGGCTTGACAGTGAGGGGGATTTAAACAACGAAGAAACAAACAGGCATTTGACCGCAACGGAAAATAGCCGGCATCTTACCCCCCAAAAATTTTCGTCGACTCACCCCCAAAGTATTGGGCAAGACGCCGGTGCCCCCCCCCCCCCCCCTGAAGTGAAGAAACCGGCATCCATTTATACTTTGCAGAATAGCCAGGTACCAGCTCTCTAAAAACATCAGATTTATTTCTCTGGTGTTTAAACTAAGACTTATATAGGCAAATAAAGAAGTCGCGTAAAAGATTTTGGGCACTTACCAGGAGTGTTAAGAAATAGCAATAAAAATGTATCACTTAATTTTTTTAAAATGAACGCAATTAATATATCACTAGGCAACCCTTTTCCTTACAACTGAGCAGCGTTTCCCTACATTGCCTGCGCATATGAAAACTACATGATACGGCATCTGATACAACACGACATCTCACCACAAGTTACCCTAGAATTAATAAATACATAACACCGTTAAAAATGATAACTAATATAAAAGCAAACTAAAATAATACTAAATTGTAATTTATAAATAATTTATTTTAAAGTGTTACTCATAGCCATTTACCAATAATTAAATAACAATTTAGTTAAAAAAATGAAGAGTAAAGGTAATAATTAATATTTAATTAAGCTGTTATAAACATATAAAATGGTTAAAAAATAACATATTTTAAAAATAATGAATTTAATATTATTAAGTTTAATACCTTCGAGATTTAGACGTTTCATGCGAATACATATGTGTGGTTCTTTATAAACAGGAGTACCATTTGAAATGCTAGAGGGTGGAAGTTGCCCACCTCAAAGAATATGATAAGAGTGTATCAGTCATAACAGGTCCGATTAAAAAAAGCAAAAATGAGAACTTTCTGCACAGATGTCATATACGGACCCATATTAACGCGATTTTTTCCTGACGACAATGTCATATACGCAACGAGTACTTAACTGGCACCATAGTATCGTTATTTTGCTTAGTTTGGTAAGCCGGATGTTGTTGTTTATGCTGTTGATGTTTTCCCCAAATTAGCGTCGGAAAAAAACCGCGCCAATATGGGGCCATATATGATATCTGGGCCAAACTTTCATATGAAAAGCGAAGGGATCTGAGTGTATTTATTTTTGGTATTTACATGACTTGGACTATTATAATACAGATAAAATGATGGCGATAGAATAATGTTTGGATCACGTGTACCTGACTAACATTAAGGTACCAAAATGGCACCTGGAATATAAAAAGCGAAGTGGTTCGCCCGGAACTGTTGATGATAGACACATGACTTAGGCTATTCTTATAGAAATTGTTTTAAAATACCGAAGACAAAGACTTTGTACACTTAATTCATTTTATTTTAGCTTCTTTTCAAATGTTTAACTGATCCTCTTTAATCAAACACGAAAACAACCATTGGATGTCTTAACAGCAACTGATTCGGCCTTAAATTTTTGCAATCAAAGGGAATTGTATGGAAACCCGGTTACAGGGACTGCATCTGCACAGCTTTTTTCAGTATAATTTAATATTCTCTAATATTTTTAAAACCGATCAGATTAGAGTGTGTTTAGATTTTGCGGTGTCTGAACGGGGGGTTGGCGAGCGTAGCTTGCAGGGGGCAGAGCCCCTATTAAACATATGAAATGATTAATAAAGAATATAAGTTAAAAATAATGAATTTAATATTATTAAGTTTAATACCTTCGAGATTTAGATGTTTTATGCGAATACATATGTGCGGTTCTTTATAAACAGGAGTACCATTTGAAATGCTAGAGGGGGGAAGTTGCCCACCTCAAAGAATATGATAAGAATGTTCCAGTCATAATAGGTTCGATTAAAAAAAGCAAAAAAGAGAAAATAACTTGTTAAATGTCACTAAAATAAGATCATTAGCACTAATATAATACTTTAAGCGTAGAAATTATTAATAATCAATTTTATTTTCCATTTTAACATTATCAAAGTGAGACTATATAACAATATTGAAGTACTTTAGCTAATTTAAAAAATATATATGTAAGAATAAAAATGTATCAGCTTTTTCTCAAATGTGCGTAACAAGATAAAAATTAATATTTGATCCCTCCACGGAAAACACATTGCCACACCTTCCCAGCCCATAAGAAAGCTTTGAAATGGCACCCCTGTTCAGAACTTTTGTCTGGGGGACCCAAGTTTTCTCTCTGTGCCTCTTTCCAAAACATTTTACTTTCATATAAAATAAAATAAAATATAATTAACTAATCAACAACCCAGAAGGATTTTCAATTATACATATTTCATATAAGTAAAAAATGTTTTAGGTACACATACCTTGATTTATCTTTTATAGTGTTTTTTTTTTAATGATCATCTGTTACACTAGAATAATCTCAAAGAGCAGGTTTTAAACAAAAAAATTTCCATTACTGTGAAGTCTGAAGCTTTTAATGAGCCCGTGAAAAGCGCCTTCAAAGTTTAAACATATACGCATTGCTTGTATTATAATTTGCATTAACGTCTTGAGTCAGTCATGACCGATAATTATAAACAGTGAAGTTCACAGTAATAAATGAAAAGTGTCTGACTTAAGTTCATACAGCTCAAATCAATGACTAATGTTGAAATTTTCAGAAGGAATAATGAGATTTTTGGAATACAGATAGTTTCAGCTAGTTTCGGTCTTTACCGAATTTTCGGAAACATTTTCAGTGAAAACGGATGTCCGGGCGAAACTCAGATTTTTGGACGAAAACAAAAACGCAAACTAATATTCGGTCGATCTTTCAGTTATTACAAATTAAGAAACAAATTATGTTTTTCAGAAATTCATAATAAATGTCATTTATTATCAGCATAAATGTAACTAGTAATTTAGGGATTACGAGTAATTTATAGTCGACTTTGAATAGAATAAAATTTTATGCTGCATAAGAAGCACAATCAGAAACACAATCATAAATACTTTTAAAATCTAAACTAAATTGAGAAACTTAATTATATCCATATAACTGACTACACTAATATTTTTTCGTAATTTTTTCCAAGTTTTCTATAAAATTAAATGTATTTTTTTTTGTTTATTGTAACGTATTCTGCAAACAAGTCTCCGAGCAAGCGAACGCGTCTTGGGTGTACATCATTCCAGCATTATGCGCATACTGCATGAGGACACGCAACACCCTACCACTTACAAAGAGCACAGGCATTGTGCGTTGACGATTATCCCCAAAGCGTTGCATTCGCATGCTGGTATTTGCAACAACGGGTCACATAGCCAGATTTTCCATCGTGGATTTTGTTTTCGGATGAATCCTGTTTTATTCAGGACCGTGTCCTGAACCTGCACAACATGCACATATGGGCGCATGAAAAGTAAAGTTCTACACGTGCCCATGCACGTCAACAACGTTTTGCCGTAAACGTTTGGGCTGGTATTATCGGTGATATGTTAATTGGCCCTTACCTACTACCTCAGCGCCTCGACGGGAATACCTATCGCATTTTCTTAGAAAGAGTCTTTCCGGACTCATGGGTGACGTTCCAGCCGCTACACGCCAAAACATTTGGCTTCAACATGATGGAGCGCCTGCTCATTTTAGCTACACTGTGCGAGAATACCTCGATAGGACAAACCCTTAACCCTGCGTGGAAGAGACGGACTAGTCGCATGGCCACCGCGACCCCCGACCTGACTCATGGGTGACGTTCCAGCCGCTACACGCCAAAACATTTGGCTTCAACATTATGGAGCGCCTGCTCATTTTAGCTACACTGTGCGAGAATACCTCGATAGGACAAACCCTTAACCCTGCGTGGAAGAGACGGACTAGTCGCATGGCCACCGCGACCCTCGACCTGACTCCCCTGGATTTCTATCTGTGGGGACACATGAAGTCAATGGTGTACGAGACGCCCGTAACATCGGTCATGGATCTCGTCGCTGGGATCGTGGAAGCGGCGGCACGTGTCCGTGACACACCTGCCCAATTTGAAAGGGTCAGTGAATCTATGAGTCGACGTTGTGGAGCATGCATTGCGGCGAATGGAAGGAATTTTGAACATCTTCTGTAAATTAGGCCATGTTCTTAAATAAGTCATATTAACAACTCTTTCGATATCCTTTCTTTCTTCCCCTCCACACCTACGCTCATCATCCTCTAGCGGTCGCAGTTTGCATTTTTGAACACAAGTTCCTATGTAAATCTTTTTCCTCATGATATGACAGACTAGCATGTTAAGTTTGTAAACGATCGTTTGAGACATCCTGTATAAATGATATCAAAAGTAGAAAAAAAATACATATTTGTAAAAAAATATAATTTAAAATATGTTTAAACTGTCGCAAAAGTTTACGCACAATGAAAAACCCATTACATATATAATTTTTACTAAACTGTTGTATACAAATTATTTTTCAGTGATTTCGGATTATATCAGATAAAGGCGCGTCCATACTGTTCATAGAGTCATACTGTTTTCCATTGCTGTAAACTTGATATATTAAAACGTCGTAGACATTCTCAGTCGGGTTTATGCAAGGACCTAAAGCTGACGATTCAAGAATTTTAAAATTTCTCCGTGAAAGCCACGGTTATGTAGTATGTCTTATGTAGATTGAGGTATAATCTTGTTCAAAGGTACATTCAGGATCCCCACACACACGCACACACCCAAAAAAGATTCACCGAATGGAAGGAAATGTTGGTTCAGCGTCTCTGGGTATTTTTGGACATTTAGTCTACCTTTTAGAAAATCCAAAGAGGTCAGGCTGTTGAAGCCGGAAACCATATCCTCCCCCCCCAAATCATAACAGGTTTACCGCCTTGCTACCTGATTAGAAAACTCATTGGTTCCTTTCGCAGATTTCCTTCGTTCAGGGCCATCTATGTTCCAATTTTTCCCATCATTGAATAAATCAGTAAGCCACTTGTAGCCCACAGGACATGTGTATTTTAGCTCAGTTCATTCTTGCCTGTTAATGGTGCACTTTGAGACATGGTTTGCAAGCCATTTTCTTTAGTATGATGTAATCACTGTCTTTAATAAATCCATGTAGAATATCTTTGGACACCTGCACCGTGAGATTATTTTTAATTTCGAGTATATGCATATTTTATCGAAACACGAATCTACATATCCTCTGATCCGTCTAAACAAACGTCATGCGCGGTCGTCCACATCTTGGTTTACTGTTGAAATTATCATTTCTAGAGAGTACTTGAAATAGATACATCGCTTTATCAATTTAAAATGTTTGTAATTTGAGAAGCAGTTTTATTTTGTGATTTTAATTGAAAAACTTTTATAATGTCACCTTTTGTCAAATTTTTACACTTCGGTATTTTTAAAACGAGTGGAAATGAGTTTTACACTTTTATATTTTTATAAAATTGGAAAATGACGTCATTCAACCTCATTACACCCGTCCAATCCCATGTTTTTTTTTTTTTTTTTTTTTTTTTTTTTTTTTTTTTTAATTGCATAAAGTGCATAAACTTTTGAGACAATATTTCTTCAAGAAAAAAAAGTAAATAAAAATTATTGTAATTCTTATTTTAACTAACAAAACTGTTTATTTTATTTAATTTTGATTAAATGTCGAATATTTATAGTAAATTGGCGTCATATATATTCTTCTTAAATTATTTTTAGCTATATTTGAAGAGTGTATAAACTTTTGAGACGGACTATAGTCTATTCAGTGAAAATCAACATTTTAAACAAATCATTGCTTTTGTAACTGAGGCAAGTCCATTGGAGCATACCATTTCTTTGTCGAAACCACGATTTGTTTTCAACTAACACAGATAAGGGGCTGTACAACATATACAAGGTCATCAACGTTTTGGTAATTTTGTATCCTCTTCTTCCCTTACGATATCATACGATATCATCCCTCGAACCCCCCCCCCCCCTGCCTCATAATATCGTTATCAATGTCTACAAATTCTTTTGATTTTACTTTTTTTTTTTTTTTTTTTTTTTTTTGCAGTGATATACAGATATGGTATATTTATTATTCGCAGACTTTTATGATTCAAAAGAAGAGAAATCAGTAAAACCTCACTGTTATATATGGAATAACTTTATATCAAAAAACACTTTTAAAAACAATTACTATTTAAAAGTAATTAATAATAGCTTTTTGTTACGAAATGCATTCAACAGTAATAATGTCTTCTCGCTATTGCCCCTGCACGGGGGAGTAGGGTTCGTTGATATATATCAATGGATATATATCTTGATTTGTTCCGATATTTATATTCAAAATATCAAGATTTTTTATATTTTTATATTATTTGATATTTATTCAAAATGTCATTGTGCAAAATATTTTTGATGTGTTCAGACAAAAGAAGCGTAAATGATATTTTCAATTGTTATTTGATTGTGTTGTTTTGTAGATAAAGAATATTTGTCTCTGGTAGTGACATTTTTACCCAAAGAGGAAAACAAATAGATTTTCCGAGTTTTATGCTTGGATTTTTTACATTTAAATGTAGATTATGTGAGACGTAATTAATTTAGAACAGAATATGATAAATGAAAGATAAACTGTCTATTTAGATAAGCAGTTATATAAAGCAGCATTAGAAAAGAATCTGTTCTGGTTTATTTTAGTTCAGTTTAAAGTGTACAACATGTTAGGGAATAAAAAATAAGATAAGCTTACATTTATGTTAAAATTTTTCAATAAAGTTGACTATTTTGAAAATATCGGATATATATCAAAATATTGGATATTTTTGAAAATATCGTGATATTTACGAACCCTGTGGGGGAGTGGCACGAGGCAGAACTTATTATTAACAAAATTGCCAGGCAACATTTTTTCTCTTTTCTGTATAAGTAAACAGAATAAGTATTATTTCAAACATAGTTCGCACCAGGTGTCTCGAACAGCGGATTATATTATCCATACACATATTACTTAAACATTTAAATTTAAAAAATCAAAAAACCCGACTGCGTAAAAAGCGAACTAATTAATTATTTCTCATCAATGTGAAACTATTTTTTTTTCAATTCCTACTATTAGTTCACACTCTCGCTATATCTATCGCGTTCAATTTTTCAATCGTTAATAAAATACTTATTATTTATCCAATAAAGCTCAAATAATTTTTTTTTTTAAACTTGTAGTGGATGACACTTGGTGTTAATCCAGTTTTTTTCAAATATTAATTCATTAATTAAACTAAATTAATTATTTTTCAATAATCGAGAGAGCCCCCTTCTTGATCAAGGTATTTTAAGACCGACGGATCTCTGTTTGATCAAGGCATTTTAAGCACAACGCAAAAGGAAAGAAGAATGGGAGAAAAAAAATTCTCTTATTAACCTAAGGAATTGACTTAATTTTTCTTTTATATATTACTTGTTTATATTATTTACCTATTTTCTTTTATTTACTTGTATTGAGGACTTTTAAGTTGTGTTTAACTGTTAGTTCCTATCTATAAACACTGTTTTGACAAGGTCTATAGATGTCTATGATGGTTCGAGTTGCAGTAAAGCTAGAGATCCACAATACATACACAACTTCTAGGTTGTATAATATTTTAACGGAGCTTCTGACTGTAAAATAGTCAATGAAACATCGTCTTCATTTTGAAAGACCTATCCAATGATATGCCATTCAATAGGGTGCGTAAAAAATGTTTTTCGTCTCTACCACCATTTTGTATTTTACGGCCGCCATTTTGAATTTATAAAAACAAAACCTAACCTAGTACCATCGGGTCGTTAAGACGAATTGATAGAGACCTCATTCATTAAAATCCATCCAGCCGTTGGGATGTTTCGAGTGTATAAAGAAATCCACATATACAGATACGCGTGAAACACATAACCCTTCTTTTCAGTCCGGTAAAAAGAACAGTAATGCTAAACGTTGGGGTATACTATACTTTGGAATTAAATAATTTTATATTTATTTAATAATTTTAGTAATAACTTTTTATTTTTATAAAAATAGATAACATACTATTTTGATTTAAAGAACAATTTACAAATAAAAAGAGAAAATTTTGGTTGGATCAAAAATTATAACGATATCAAAAGATAAATCTCATCGCACATGATATCTTACGATATTGTGTGCGAGATCTTACGATATCGTTTTCGAAATCCCACTCCCCCCTAAAGTGATAACGTTATATATGCACAGCAACTAACCATTGTTCCATGTTAAATTTATATGAAATAATACCACAAACAATACAAAATAAATCGTCTACAGATCGTGAATAGTTTTTAAATCATTTCAATGCAAACTATTAAATATCTAACCAAAACATACATTTGACTTCCCCCTGTTTCAATGGCACTTATTTAAACAAATGGAAAATAGCGGAAAGAGATGTTGAAATGAACCACATTGAGGAAAATTATATTTTCAAATATCCATAATTATCTTTTATGAATATTTCATAACCTTTTTCTCAACTTTACAAATTTCGAAATCCATAAACCTTTCAATAACACTTTCTCATTTCAAAAAATACTTAAATATTAGTATTATCCTTAATATGTTTGAAATATTTCCCTTAAAAGTCCACTCAGGATATCTAGATTATGACATTCGCGAAAATAATTCGAAAAAGTTTTAAAAATGTGCAAAACTAAATAATTCAAGGATCATTCTGGGTGTTTAAATAAATTGGAGTTGGAGAAATTCGCAGTTGAAGTGAAAGGTTTTGATAAAAGTTTATTTTTAACTAAGGTGATATAAAAGAAAAGGCAAATGTATTTAATGTATGAGTCAGAAAGGATAAAATTAGATGTTTGAGTGCCACAGGATTTTTTTTAGGTGCTTTCGTAATTCTATAAATACGTAGCACCTATACCGTCCGTCTGTCCGCAAAACAGCACGACAACTACCCAACCGAATGGTTTGAATTCAATATACAGGGTGCCCGGTCTCAACGGTGCCCAATGGCTAATTCCTAAACCGTTAGTCATAGACATATAGTTCCAATTAGAAAAATGCTTTAAATCAGGTAAAGAAATATTTTAAAAGCGATTTCGGTCAATAAAAACAATTCTTTAAAAAATGCGAAATTTTAATTTTTATACGGTCCCCCGGTCCTATAAGTTATATTTGGTAAATTTTTCCTATTACACTGACAAGTAAGACAAAAAAAAGTCCCATTCATATAACTCTAAAATTGTGCGATTTATGAAACTTTAAAAACGCATGACTTATGCCACTTTTCTGCTCTGAAAACAAATGAGTTCGGCTTGGCTTTGAGAGGTCACATTCCAAGTGTTTAAAGTATTCGAAGACCTCATTTCATTAGTGTATCTGTGCTTTGAAAAAAATCGGTACAAGTTTTACGATTATGTTAACAATTATTAAGTTTCAGATTGGTTGAAATAACATATGTTTTATTTTGTCAGGATTTGAGACTGTTTCTTTTATGATTTCTTTTAATAAAATTATGTTATTTTTATAAGTTTTTATGTTACTTCAACGATCTTATGTTTGTTTTTATAGTTCAAAATTTGTATTCGAAGTTTAACCCACTTTCAAATATCCGATCGAGATTACATTTTACATGCCGGCGCAAATCCGATAACAATCTAATATTATTATGGTTTTCGGTGGTTACCATTTATACTTATTTTACAGTATAACACAAAAAATTTCGGATAGATTACCGCCAAGAAGTTTAAGAAAAAGTTTTAGATTAGATAATACAAGACGGAGATTGTTTTTTTTTTAACTTTTATGTATTTTTTAGCACTGAATCCGAAAATTGCCTTAAGTTATAACCATGATGTCAGGATAATTCGCAAATCATAAATTGTCGTATTTAAAGAATAACAAAAATCAGATACTATAAAGTAGAAGAGATGTTTGTATTTTTTAACTTTTGATAATTGATTTTTACGTACTTTTTAGCACTAAATCTGAAAATGACTTTCATTTTTAACCATCACGTTAGAATTTTTTTGCAAATGTGTAAGTTAAAATATAGCGGAAATCTCATACTATAAAACACATGTAAAACTTATTTTATTTTATTTTATTCAATAATTTATTCGATATTTTTGCTTATCTTGGGATTCTTACAGCTGGGTGGTCTGATGAGATAGGGGAGGAAATTAAATTTTAACTTTGAACTTTTTAACTTTAAAATTTACAATTTGTGAAAAATCCTGATGTGATGGCTAAAAATGAAGGTCTTTCCCGATTCAGCGGTACAGAATACATAAGAATCAATTATCAAAAGCTAAAAAACATGAAAGAACCCAACTTTTGCAGGCTAGTGTAATCTAATAATATTTTTAAATACGTATCATTTTGTAAAGAATTGAGGCTGTTAATTTAGTATAATTTTATTTAACAAAAATTCTGTTTCTTTCTTTCTTCTTAAATGTTTGTTACAAATTGTATATTTTGCACTAATATGTCAGAATGATTAAAGATTTCAAATTTATATTAAAATGTTAATTTTACTCTCAACCATTTTTTTAAATATATCTGACGAAATCATATTTCGACTAAATTTGTGAATGATCCCCAATTTGCAGCAAAAAATAGGCTCCAACTTTAAACAGGTATTACTCGGTCAATTTTAATCGTAGAACAACGGGACTTTTTTTGTATTACTTGTGTGCGTAAAAGGAAAATTTTACTAAATATAACTTATAGGACCGAGGGACCGTATAAAAATTTTAATTTCATAATTTTTTAAGAGATGTTTTCATTGATCCAAATCGCTTTTAAAATATTTTTTTACCTGATTTAAAACATTTTTGTAATTGGAACTATATGTCTATGACTAACGGTTTAGGAATTAGCCATTGGAAACCGTTGAGACCGGACACCCTGTATAGAATTGGTACAGAATTCTGTCAAGTCATTTCAAATTTCAAATCGAATCGGAACATAAAATGATATTAATAAATGTTTTCTTATTAAATTGTATCATACGTAATTAAATGAATGAAATTCCATGATAGGTCATGATTCTAGATTGTTATTTAAGATGAAGTTCCATTTAAGACAGAGTCATATTAGTTCCGTTAGACTGAATTTAAGGGGTTAGGATACCTTTGAACACGTCGAAAAAGTAAAAAAGTTCCAAGCTTCAAAACTTGTGTAATAATTCAAAAATAAAAATCAAACTTCATTTAAATATAAAGCTCAAATTTAAATTTATATTTAAATATATATATATATACTTGTAAATTCATAAATAAATATTGAAATGATAAGTTTAAAAACATATGGCAATAAGAGAAAAAAAAATCTTGCGCGCATGATGAAATCTGAAAATATGACTTTAAAGTAGAAATTTTGGCGAAAATAAATGCATAATAGTGTGACCTTTATACTAAAACCAGAATATTTGAAAAAAAAATATTGACTAAATTAAAAAATTAACAGAAAATTAAAAATTTTCACTTTTAAAAAATATTTCCAAAGTAAAAAAACAGAAAATAAAATATTACCCTTTTCTGGTTCTAAGTTGTAGATAATACAGAAATGAATATGTTTTGAGAAATTCTTTTGATTGCCATGCGTAGTTTTTTAGTAACATTGCGCGCAGTATCAAAAAATTTGAATAAACGCATCGCAAAGTTTAAATATCCTATGTAGTCTTAATATATAGTCTTAATAAAACTGCAATAATTAGTAAACTAATGGAATTTTTTTAATGCGGATTTTTGCATATTGTTCAGAAATGATAACGGAATCAAAATATGTATTAAAAAGTTTTCGAAAATTTTGTAGGTTTGGTATCCTACCCCCTTAATACATGGAAGTGTAATTAATTTTTTTATTCATGCATTTTTGCATAACATTGCAAACGCTTTTGCACCAACATCTGAATATATATAAAACTAGTTTTCATACGAACGCACGTCATTTGCCACGTTTGACGTACAATTTTTGACTCGTTTCACTCGTTACAATTTAGCATTAACATATTATGAAAAATAATTGTGGAAAAAACTTAGAATTGGCAAAATCAAACAATTTTTGAATAAAAATAAAAAAAATCTTAAAATGTGTTTTTAAAATATAATTTAGAAGAAAACTCTAGAAAAGATGTAAGACGTTAATTACAACTAATGATGGATCTATGCGCCATCAAATTAACGTTCTTCTATATATAGTGGAAGAATGTATTGTAATCGATTTTTTTCTGACTTCCGGTTTTTGACGTATTTATCGTTTTAGGGACCAGAGGGTCCTAAAAATCACAACGTTTTTAGAGGATGTCCTATCGGTCTGTTCGCGTGCCCTCTTTGTATCGTTGAAAACTGTATGACGTTATCCATAAAACTAAACCAAATTTCATGTATATGTATTCTGCTATGCACTGTAAAAAAAAAAAATAAAAAAAAAAAAAAAAAAGTAACGTTTCTCCATAAAATTGGTGCAATCTGGCTGCCTCTATTTTATTGAGTAATTTCACGTATATAACTGGTGTTACGTTAGACTAATATGTATTATTACACCAGTTACATCAGTTTAAATTATACAATTATATAAGTTATATTACACTGTTAAAAAATTGCAGCATTGTGGCAGGTCATTTGACCTTTTTTTCTGAAAACGGTTACACAACCGTAATTTTAACACAATTCTGACCATATTATTGGCCATTTTATGGTCAGAATATAGTTAAATTATGGTTATGAAACCGTTTTTTCAAAAAACGGTCGAATAACCTGCCAGAATGCTGCAAAATTTTTAACAGTGTAGTCCATAATATTGAAGGCAGCATGTTGCTAACAAATTTACGGAGTAATATTGCATAATTTCTTTTACAGCGTGGCCAGCAGGTCCCAGTTGAATTTGAAGATAATTCGCAGGAACGGATGCACTGTGAGAACGATTTTTGTGCCATTTTCGTTATTGTATCAACGAAAGGTGTATGAAGTAACGCATAGAGAAAAAAACTTCATATATACATTTTTGAATATTGACGTCAGGTCCCAATTGAAATATGTGATATTTTACCACAAAGGGGATGTAGTGATAGCGATCTTTGATTTTCTCTATTTTTCGTAGTTTATTTGCACATACGCTGCTCGTGCAGAGACGGATGCTTGACGTACAATACCTGACGTACAACAGAATATTATAAAATATTCATTTTTTGGGAAAACGTGATCTAAATCAACTTGTATTTACTCCGATTATTAAAATGTAGCTGAAATTTAAGATAAAAAACTAAGTCGGTATAGTTGTGTTTTGCACAGGGTCTTCGTGCAGCGACGCTCATTTCAGCATCTTGCAGTTTTCTAAAATGCCTAGTTAAAAAAAAATACTCATTTTGAATAGTTAATATGTATGAGATCAAAGAAAGTTTTGATATTCATACGTCCGAATAGTTTGTAACACATCGGCTGATAAGTTCCCGTTCGGACACACAGATGGCGTTACAAATACAGAATTATTTTTCTCTTTTGTAAGTACTAACATTAAAAAGGTAGCTGTAAAAAATTTATGAGGATCTAACGGTTGCTTCAAAAGTTACAGTTGTTTTAGTGAAACAACTTTTTGTATTTTCAAAACAATGGGGGGAAAATTGTGTTTTAATAAAACACTGCTATTTGATAGGGGAAAACAGCGTGGATACAAAAGCTTGGATTGATAAATGTTATCCGGACTCTGCACCAGGAAAATCGACCATTATTGACAGGTTTGCTGAATTTAAACGTGGTCGTACAAACATCGATGATGCGCAACGCTTTGGTTGCCCAAAAGAGGTTGTTATACCGCAAAACATAAAAAAAAGTCCACCAAATCATTTTAGAAAACCATAAAGTGAAGTTGCAGGTGATAGCTGACACAATAAACATATCAAAAGAACGTGTAGGCTTTATTTTGCGTGAACATTTGTCTATGAGAAAGCTGTTTTCGAAGTGGGTGCCGCGCCCCCACCCTGCACCCTGTCACAGATCTTTGGCTACGACGGCAAAATTTTACGAATTACAATTCAAATTACTTCCGCAACCACCCTATAATCCAGATTTGGCTCTCAGCGATTGTTACGTATTCGTAGACCTGAAAAAATTCCTTGCCGGTAAGAGATTTGGCTCGAATGAGGAGATGATCGCCGAAACAAATGCCTATTTTGAGGCCAAAGATAATTCGCTCTTTAAGAAAGCTATTGAAGTATTAGAGAGGCGCTGGAATGATTGTATCGCTCTTAAAGGAGACTAAATTGATGAATAAAATCGAATTTGACCAAAAATGTTGTGTTTTCTTCATTAGACCGGGAACGTATCAGACGATGTGTTACACGTGTCCCATAGGCTTGCATTACATACGGATCAAAATGCTTAACATCTTCAGGAACTTTTTTACGGTAAGGATTTTTTTTTCTTTTCTTTTTTTTTTTACGAGTTATTAATTATATATTAATGGGAATTCAAAAAGCCAAAAAAGAAAAAGAACAAATGAGGGAATAACGATAAAAATTGACAAAAAAAAAATAAAATAAAAAAAAATAACGTGCACATTTTTGGCCACTGAGCATTAATGGTAACTTGTGAGTGAGATGATTTCTTATATATCTACCCTATATATATTAAATCCTAATGAAACGAATTTATGAAACTGATATATGAAACGGCTAAAATGAAATGAATTTATGTAACGATTCTTTGAAACGACTGAATAAACAACTGATTATGTTTCAAGGCGATTTCTCCTAAAATATGGAATACTTTGCGATTAAATGAACACCAAAAGTCATTATTGGTCCGCAGATCATAAAACTGGTATTATAATTTTTAAATTAGAATTAGTTTTCGAAATATTATTTTTTTTTTCTAATTTTAAACACATTTTTCTAATGATGACAACTCACATTTTAATCACAACAGATATTTTTTGTTTCATATTTCAGAAAAGGTTATTATTTTAAACTAATTTGGCGACCAGTTTGGCCTCCCTTAAATGCATGCTAAGAAATGTATCATTCTACTTTTATTCATAATTCAATTTACTTGAACACTCTTTCACCAAATTTCACGAAACATTTTTCCTGTAGCATTTTTTTATATTTCATTTAAAATATAATCCTTTCATTCATTTTATTTAAAATGCACAATTAAAATTGATGGCTTTCACTTCTTTCTTTGTTTTTAAAACAAAACGAAAAGAAAAAAAAATTAGGCACAGATATTATCTACGCACCGAGGTTCCTAATTGGCGCAAAAATGGCATTATTGGATTGATATGGTAACCCGGCTATTGCTGTTTATTTTATAATAAATGCTTATTTACTTTTATTTCTTTTTTTAAATTATATAAATTATTTTATTCTATAGTTATTAATTATTTTTTTTTATATTTCCTTTAGAAAATAACAGAAAATAATTAAAAAATACTGTATTACTTATTTATTCCGTCGACCAATTTCGCCAAATTATACAAATTGACATAATTTTTATTTTAAATAACGAAAGAACAAATAAATTAGTATAACACTAGCAAACCCCGCGGCTTTGCTCGCGTAATATTTAAAATATGCCAAGTGATATTTATATGTCTAATTTTTATTAAAAGGTACTAACTAAATTTTTATTTTATTAAAAGGTAATATTTTATTTTATTAAAAGGTACTTATTACTTTTAGGAATAGTTCAAAAATTACTTTTTAAAACACAGTTTGATTAAACATCCTTATTACACTGCATTAGGCAGAAATGAGACTTAAATTAATAAAATGAAATAAAAATAAGTAAATGATAATTTAGAAAATATTTTGAAACTTTTATGCTCAATTAATACGCTCATTTCAGTATTCATTTGAAGTTTTGAATTTTTTAGAAACCATCTTCTTACATCTTAAAATTAACCATCATGTCAAATTCCAAGTCCTACCACCTCTCTCAACATAAAGGGCTATGTTGAAACAGGAACTGTCACCATTAATTTGCCAACATTAATTTTGAAATCGGTTTGTTATTTCCTAATATTCCACAGAAACGTAATTTAAAAAGATTTTAAAGCCCTCTTTTAGAACGCTTTATGTTCCTGTGAGCCCCAGGTGGTAGAATCACCGGCATAAAATATAGACCGTGTAGGATCAGAGACTGTTACAATTGATTCGCATTGATTACTTTTATAACCGGTTTATATTCCCTGAAATTGCATAGAATCGTAATTTAGAACTTTTTTAGAATGCTTTTTGCACCTCCCCTTCGCTTCACCCCTTTTTAATTCGAATTTATTTTCGACGTTCCTTCGAGGGCATTTATATTTTATAAGTAACTACCATGTCATATTTAAAGTTTCTAGGCTTTTCAGTATCACAGAAATCGCAATGTAGAAAGTTTTTAGCTCCTGCAACCCTCTGGTGGTAGTGGAACAGACATAAAATATAGCTTATGTTCGACCAGGTTCTATCACCAAAATTTGTCATCATTATTTTTTTAATCGGTTTGGTAATTTATAAGTTTGCTTAAAAATTGTAATTTATAACGCTTTTCACTCACTTCATTTTTTTTAAATTTGGAATTTTCTTTCGACTGTTCTTAGAAAGCAGTTGCATCTTGTAAGTAAATACCATGCCATACTTCAAAGTGTCAGACCCCCTCAGTTGTACAAAAAACGCAAATTAGAACATGTTTTGCTTTTGCAACCCTCAGATGGTAGTGACAGCAACATGTTATAGCAGGGACTGTCACCATTGATTTGCAACCATTACTTTTGAAATAGCTTTGGTATTTCCTTAGATTGAGTAGAAATCGCAATTTAGAACGTTTTTAGAAAGCTTTTCGCGTATTTTCACCCCTTTTTAAATTTCCATTTTTTTCGAAACTGTTCTTAAAGATGTACCTTGCCTAATTTTAAGTTGCTAGCCCCTACCGATCACAAAAATCGAAATTTAAAACGCTTTTTTGCTCGTGCATCGTCTTGGTGATAGTGATACCGACATAAAATAGCCTCTATGTTAGCGCAGGGGCTGTCAGCATCAATTTCCTACCATTACGTTTGAAATCAGATTCATTCTTCCTGAGATATTGCCGACAAATCGGCATTTAGAGCGCTTTAGAACGCTTTTCGCGCATTTTGCTCCTGCATCTCCTCTGGGGTAGTGGGAACAGATATAAAATATAGCCTATATTGGAGCAAGATCTGTCATCATCATTTTTACACCATTATATTTGAAATCGGTTCAGTACTTCCTGAGATTGCATAGAAACCGCAATTTAGAAAGTTTTTTACAACACTTTTTGCGCATTTTGACCACCTGTTAAATTTCGATTTTTTTAGGAAATGTCCTTAGAGATCATTGATCTTATAACTAACTATCATTCCAAATTTCACGATTCTAGGCCCTTCCGTAACGCAAAAGCCTCAATTTAGAACGTTTTTTGCTCCTGCACCTCCTTTGGAGTAGAGGCACCGGCATAAAATATAGCCAATCTTGGAGCAAGCGTTGTCACCTTCATTTTGATACCAATATTTTTTGAATCGTTTTGGTATTTCCTGAGATTATGTAGAAACTACCATTTAGAACGTTTTTTAGATCACTTTTTGTGCATTTTCACCCCTTTTAAATTTCGAATTGTTTAAGAACTGTTCTTAGGAATCCTTTATATCTAGTAAGTAGCTAATATTTCAAATTTCATATTTCTAGGTCCTTCGGTAACGCAAAAATTGCTTTTTTATAACGTTTTTTGCTCCTGCACACCTTTCGGGTAGTGACACCGACATAAAACATAGCCTATCTTGGAGCAAGCGTTGTCACCGTCATTTTGACACCCTTATTTTGACACCATTATTTTTTAAATCGGTTTGGTATTTCCTGACATTGTGTAGCAACCACCATTTAGAACGTTTTTTAGAACGATTTTCGCGCATTTTCACCCCTTTCAAATTTCGAATTGTTTAAGAACTTTTCTTAGAAATCCTTTATATCTAATAAGTAGCTAATATTTCAAATTTCATATTTCTAGGCCCTTCAGTAACACGTAAATCGCATTTTTAGAACGTTTTTTGCTACTGCACCCCCTTTGGGTTAGTGGCACCGACATAAAACATAACCTATCTTGGAGCAAGCGTTGTCACCATCATTTTGACACCAATATTTTTTAAATCGGTTTGGTATTTCCTGAGATTGTGTAGAAACTACCATTTAGAACGTTTTTTAGAACGCTTTTTGTGCATTTTCACACCTTTTAAATTTCGAATTGTTTAAGAACTGTTCTTAGACATAATTATATCTTATGAGTAAGTAATATTCAAAATTTCATATTTCTAGGCCCTTCAGTAACGCTAAAATCGCATTTTTAGAACGTTTTTTGCTCCTGCACCCCTTTGGGGTAGTGACACCGACATAAAACATAGCCTATCTTGGAGCAAGCGTTGTCACCATCATTTTGATATCAATATTTTTTTAAATCGGTTTGGTATTTCCTGAGATTGTGTAGAAACTACCATTTAGAACGTTTTTTAGAACGCTTTTTGTGCATTTTCACCCCTTTTAAATTTAAAATTGTTTAAGAACTGTTCTTAGACATCATTTATATCTTATAAGTAACTAATATTCAAAATTTCATATTTCTAGGCCCTTCAGTAACGCTAAAATCGCATTTTTAGAACGTTTTTTGCTCCTACACCCCCTTCGGGGTAGTGGCACCGACATAAGATATAGCCTATGTTCTAAGTTGGACTAACACCATCATTTTGATACCATTACTTTTGGAATCGGTTCGGTAGTTCCAGAGCTTACCTCCGACAAATAAACAATTTTTTCCTCTTTATAATAGGAGTATAGATTAATAAATATATAAATAAAGGTCGAAATAAATATCACTTGATGCCGTAAAGATGTGTAACTTGCTTAAAGTCAAGTGAATGTGACATTTACGATCAACCATTATTGGCATTTAATCTTATAGTTTGGCGATAGATTTTTGGTCGACGGGATAACTAAGTAACACCAAAAATGCATACGTAACTGATATTTGAAAACAATGTTTTCGCCAAATTTTCGGAAAAAAAGAAAAAAATCACGCCTATATGATATCTGGTGCGTATATGACATCTGGCCAAATATTACTACTCGAAAAAAAAAGCTTACTGGCGAGTTGAAAAGAAGCTATTGGCGAGATTTGCATCCGGCTAGCGTAACAGTACCAAGAATTCTTTGCCACCATAGCAACTTTTATGTAGTTTTATTCGAAAAAAAATTATAATTTTTTAATCATAATGGAAAACTTACGGCCCCATATTGTCACGATTTTTTTCTAACGCCAATGTCATATACGAAACGGGCACTTAACTGGCGCCAAAGTATCGTTATTTTGCTTGATATGGTTGTTGTTGTTTATGCTGTTGATGCGTTCCCCGAATTGGCGTCGGAAAAAAAATCGTGCCAATATTTGGCGTATATGACATCTGTGCCAAACTTTCATATGAAAGGCGAGGATGAGAATGGCCACCCAGGGAAACCCAGAAAATGCTTTAGAGTTTTAGTGCAGTCCCTGGGGGAAGACACAAGAACCGAACCGTCCCGCCTTCCGATGCCGAAACTTTATTTTCATTGATTGTTACATTGACTTCGAGTTGTTGTTTGCCACCTTTTTTTTGTTTAAAAATTACCGCCCACAGATCAATTGAAAAAGAAGATTATTATTATTTTATTTTATTTTTATTTTTTGAAGAGATTTAATAAATTATTGTTGTTTCTTTTAAGTTTTAGGTGTTCTAGTAATTTTAGAAAAGTTTCTAAGTAAATTATTATTGTTGTTTCCTTTGAGTTTTGAATTGTTCTAGTTATTTTAGAATTGTTATTTTTCTTTTTAATCTGTGAGAGGTTTACATTGTTTTTTCTTGAGTATGATTATCTAGAGTAGTGTTTTCAGTTCAGAGTTTTTCGTTACACACTGTTCTTTGATTAAGTTTTTAAGCTCAAAGTTTTTACAGCACTTTTCACATATCACAAACAACTATCACAACACACCTCACAAACTTTTAGAGTTCTTTTTTTTCTTTAGTATACCTTTCTTGCATTGAGATTTCTTATTAGAGTTTGTCCCAGTTTTAACACTTCACAAACATGGATAGTTATCATTAGGTTACCAAAAATATCACAACACACTTCGCAAACATTTAGAGTTTTTATTTTTATGTGTACTTTTCTGGTGTAGAGATTTCTTAGTGGAGTTTGTCACTTTTTTAATACTTCGCATGTCACAAACGTCTATGATAGCACACTTCACAAACATTTAGAGATTTAATTTTTTGAGTATAATTTTCTTGTTTTGAGATTTTTTTAGTAGAGTTTATCACATTTTTAACACTTCACAAACACAGATAGTAGTAGAGAATTTTTTTCCCTTTCAGTTCACGTCACAGGCATATTTCACTGTCTTATTGTACTAGTATATGTTCAGCGATGCATTTCTGTTTGCCAAATAAGCTCTGTATATCGGGTACACGCTCGAGACCGCTGTGTGCGGGAAATAACCTTCGTAATTGTAACAATTAGTACACTTATGTACTGATATGTTGTTTTTGTTGAAACACACTGATGTTAAATGATCCATGGAGCACTTAGCACATACCATTTTGCGAAAGCACTGTTCGTCTGAGTGGTCGTAGTACTGGCATTCTTGCACCGGACTACTGGTCGATATTTTGTTATTCTGCATTTATTTAATGCTATTTGCATCCATTTTAACCGCAATATGTTCTCTGCTGTTGAGATATCAGTTTCCAGTATTAGCTGGTATAATTGTGAGTTGTTTCTTTGTAATATTTTGTGAAATGCTATTGTTGAATCTTGTCCCTGATGTTTCTTGAAGTGTTCGACCAGTGTATCTTGCTCTACTATTTTTGGGATTCCCGTTATTATTATTCGTCTAAAATCATTACTTTTAAATGTTATTTCTGCTTGTTGTTTGATATTTTCTGTGTCTTCTATGAATTTCATTATTTCCTCTGTCGCTTTTTCATTATTTTCCTTTACTATTAAAATTCTTTTGTTTCTTGTTGTCTTAGTTAGTATTTGTGGTCTGTCCGAGTATTTCGGTATATCTCTGCTCAGTTCTTCTCTTATGTGTCCCAGCGAGGGGCCACCTCTTATTGTTCGTATCAGGATTGCTCTCCATTTTGGTCCCTCCAATCTGCGTCTCCTTGTTGTGGTCGCAGGTTATTACTCATTACCTCCCTCAGCGTCATCTCTATTGCCTCTAATTTCTTGTGAATATTTGTCGTTTGTTGCTGAGCATCCCTCGGAGGATCTGGCTCTTCTGTTTGCGTAGTTGTTGTTCTTTCCATCTTCTTTGTAGTTGTTTGAGTTGCTACATTCCTTACCTCAAGCATGTCTATATTGCTCTTTTTCTTTGTTCTTGTTTCCTGTAGCTGTTTAATATTTTTGTAATTGTTCTATTTTTTATTGCCTGTTGTACTGTGTGCTTGTTTTTTGTTTCTGTTGTCTCGTTTAATCCTTTAATGTTTGTTACTAGTTGCTTGTTTATTTCTTGCTCTTCTTCCAAAACAATCTTACTTTTCTTGAGTTTGTCTATTTCTTGTTTTTTCAACTGCACTTCTGCTTTTAGATTTTTAGTTTCCTTTTCTTTGTCTTACAGCTGGTCTAACTGCTATTGGTTTTCATTTACCTTCGCACGGTTCGAAGTATAATGCACTTGCCTGTATCCGCAGCTTATCGTCTCTGTCTTCAACCTCCTTTTCCAGTGATGACATTCTCTTTTCCATCTCTGTTCTATCCTGTTGCCATCCTCTTTCCATTTCCGTTTCCTCCTGCAGCAATTGTATCTTTTCCTGCGCAATACTTATTTCCTTTTCCATTGATTTTATTTCTTCATCTTTCTTCTTTAATTTCTCTTTTAATTCCGTTGCTTCTTTAGATTGTTTTTCTTGTTTGTCCAATGGTAGAGCTCTCTTTGTTATATATTTCAAGTATTTTGCTGCCATCTCTGCATCTCGTTTGGCACTCCTCTTCGTGAAATTTGATAAAATCTCTATTAGCTGTTGTATTGTCATGTATTTTGATTTTGTTATTTGAAATTCTGGATATTGTTCTTTATCTTGAGAGAGGCCTTTCCTATTTTCTATATGTCTGTCCGATGCATATCGCTGTGTATATGCTCGTTTAGACCTTGCATGACTTTTCATCAGAATCGTGCTCAGTCGGTACGTACTTCCCTACAAACTCCTCCGAATTCACATCAGAGTCATGCTTGGGTGGTACATATATCCTTGGGAGGCTGTCCGTTCTCTTCTTTGTTTGTTTTACGTCTTCCAGTGAACTTGATATTTCCACATAGTTTGGCCTCTGCAGCTTAGGGCGAAGGTTTTTCTTTTTAATATTTCCCGATGTTGATGCTACAGTGTATATGCTTGAGGTATTTGATCTTGGGCTAAATTCTTTTATTTCCAGCATCTCCAGGACCTCCGGCGATAGGTGCTCCTCAAACCTTTGCTAACGTCTAGGTGTACGTGTCTGCTGTTCCTCCATCGCCTTATGCTGACTTCTTTTTGACATCTTATGGTACTTTCAGTTATTTATGCCCGCGAGGACGATATTATGCTCTCTTTGATGTATTCTGAGTCCCAATGTCCGGTGATTATATTTGTTGCATGATCATTTAAATACGTAGTTATTTTCTATGAATTGTATGAATTAATTAAAGATAAGATTTAAATTATAGCTAGTCAGCTGTGGCTGCCACCCGCACATGGAATTTAAATGAAAGGGAAGATAGAAAAGAAGACAGCAAAAACCAGTGGTCGAAACCACCGGAAATGGCTAAGTTAGAAATTTAATACAAGTGGATAGTTGGATAGATTTATTGAGTAAGGATAATACTAAAAGAACAATAAATATGCAAAATTTGGAAATTTGGAATAAGGCAATAAAAACTGGGGAGCAAATTTGGAAAAAACTGAATAGTTAAAACACTGAAGCTTGCTCATATATGTTGTTGCTCCCGTTATGACAAAGATAAAATGAAATACAATAAACTTTATAATAAACATTATAATGAAATATATACAGTATTTAGAGATAATTAATAATATATGTGTATATAAGCTCTCAGAAGTGAGTACTCATTATGATTCGGCATGTTAAACTGTTTTTACAATTGAATTACCATATGCAAGTCAGAATTGCATGCGTCTGCAATACAACTGTTCAAAAAGGGAAAAAAGAGGCAGTCAGCAACCTATGCAAAGATCAGACTTACCTAGTTAATTAGAAATGAGGGCTCCAGTGCTGCACTTGAGAGCTAGAGATATAGTATAGAGATATAGTATAGTGCCCGTGGGAATATGAATCTAGGAAATGATGAACATATGTAGTGATAATAGTGTAAAAAATATTGACTGTTAAGTAGAGGAGTCCAAATTCTATGGAAAATGATGGAAAACTGACTTTAAGTGAAGATTTTGAGGGAGTGAGAGAGGGGGGGAGTGGTGAGATGAGGGGACAAACTGAGATCGCGATGTCCAACAGTTTGATATCCAACATGACTGTAATATGTAAAAAATAAAGGGAGATGAAAAAGTTAGTCCTTTAGGGGCCACCACCCAAAAATTAAAAAATTAGGTGTAAATATTAATGTTTTGAAAAGTTGTAACCAAATATACAATTAGAATATTGCTATAATAATTAGGGGGAGGGCCCCCTTATGTGATAGAGTTAAGCTGATTGCATGAAAAGATTCCGCGGGAAATTTCTGCATAGAACGAAATTTTCGTAGGCGGCACTTCCTTTCTGTAGGACAAAAAGTAACCGAGTTATGGCCATTTGAATGAATTTTTTAGCTAAAATTTGAATATGAAAGGCGAAGAATTCAGACCGTATTTGTTTATGGCAGTTGATGACTTGATTATTATAATATAGATAAAATGATGGCGATAGAATAATATTTCGTGACTTATCACCTGTGCCTGGCTAACATTAAAGTACCGAAATGGCACCTAGAGTATAAAAAGCGAAGTGGTCCGCCCGGAACTGTTGATGATATTCACATGACTTAGGCTATTGTTATAGAGATTGTTTTAAAATACCGGGAGACAAAGACTCTGTATACTTAATTCATTTTATTTTAGCTACTTTTCAAATGTTTAACTGATCATCTTTAATCAAAAACAAAAATAACCATTAGATGTCTTAACAGCTACTAATTCGTCCTTACATTTTTGCAATCAAAGGGAATTGAATGGAAACCCATTTACAGGGTATTTACTCTGCACAGGTTTTTTCCGTATAATTCAATCTTCTCTTTTATTTTTTAAACCCATCAGATTAGAGTGTTTTTAGATTCTGCGGTGTCTGAACGGGGTTGGCGAGCGTAGCGTACAGGGACAGAGCACCCTATACATTCTATAAGATTAATAATTTATCCCATTCATCCAGAATATAATTATGCTCATACATATAAAGTGTACGTTTGAGAATTCTTTATTTCTACAGGAAAACGGGAACTACTAGAGAGACTTAGAAATATTCTCAATTAAATTATAATAGTTTTACTTTAAAGTTTTTAAATTTATAAATATTTACAAAGCAAACTAGTCGGATATGTCAATCGTACAACTTTATTTTATTTCATACACGTTAATAGTTCAAAATTCACTACTACATTGCAAAATTAAATGATAACCTATTCCCATCATGAGGATACTAAAGGCATAGGTTCGTTGAACAGTGTGCATTTAAAAAGAAGATATAAGCATTGCTTTTTTCAAGCAAAATATTGAATTTAGGCAGGTTAGATAAGTTTCGGTTATTTCAGTTCCCCTATATGTCTGCAATTACTACCCAAAGACCATTAAAGCGACGCTTGGTACGCAGTACAAAATTAAACCTAATAAGGATCTATTTATGTGAAAGTATAACAGAATATAAAGTATGGCTAAATTCCGTGCATTTGTTTTTGAGATATAGCTATTTCGATAATTGTGAAAAATACAGCATAGCAATGTCACCTGTTATATGATTTACTCGAAAACTTAATCAACAGCAACTTATGCTAAGGTCTAACGAAATAAAAAAAATTCTGAAATTCCGGGAGTTAGTTTTTGAGATATGAGTATCGCAAATATCGTGTAAATCCTGAATAATGCAGCATAGAACAGCCGTCTGTTGGCTTTACACCAAAATCTACTCAGCAACACCGTCTGTCAAAATATAACTGAATCTGAAGTTTGGTGAAAATACATGCATTAGTCTTGAGGGCGATTTACACCAAAAACCGAATCAGCACTAATCTATTTCAAGGTGTAACTGAACCTAGAGATTTATTAAATTCCGTGTATTAGTTGTTGAGATAGAGATTTTATTGCCACAAATAGACAGGCAGAGAGACATAGAGACAGGCGCAGGCATTAAATAGTATAAATCCGTTGGAAAAGTGAAGTTTTATTTTTCACGAATCCTATATTTTCTTATTGTAATAAGGTAGAAGAAAGTAAAAAAGGGCGACTCAAGCTGTTGAGGCGCATAAGAAACTGGAAGGTTAAGAAATGCGAAATTCTCTACCGATACTTTGTTAAATTTTCATGTTCTCAATTGATGTAAATCACATGTTTGATCTTAATTATATTATATTTTAGCGGATTAAGAAACATTTGTCTTTTTTTTTCAACTGTGTAATAAAAACGTGACGAATTCTCCGTCTTGAAGCTTAGGTCAGAATTCTCTAAAAAAACAAGTTAGAAATTGCGCGTCAAATGTGGCTAATGAGGTGCGTTCGTACTATAACTAGTTTTATAAATATTTTTTGCACCGCATATTGTATTGAATGTATATTTTAGTGCAATTCATAAGTGAACATACATTTCATTCTGTTGGAACGGCTGTAACATCATTAAAATACACTTGAAATCGTTTTTTTCCATTGGCCGTAATGTAGCGGAAAATGTTGACTGTCCCTGTAATTAAACTATACTTCCGATTTTCATAAAATTTGAAATGACTCGACAAAATTTTGCAACAATTATATATTTAAAACTTCAGATAATTCGGTTGGGTAGTTTTCGCTCTGTTATATGCGGACGACAGACGGACTGAACGGCGACTATAGTATGCTAGTAGTTATATAATTACGAACGCACCTAGAAATTGTCTCCGTCAGGATCTCTTCTTCAGATATCCTCCAAAAGTGAGTTATTCGGAACCAGGAGTTTTTCTCTTCCAATAGAAGAGATGGGGGATGAATGGGACATTTTCAAAAAAATATTTTTTTTTTAAAAGTTATTATCAATATTATATATCACATTTCATGCATTAGGTATTTGACAACATATATGAACAATATTTGTTCTAGATTATGATTTATTCAGAAAAATATTATAAAATCAAAAAAATTCCTCCCGTCCCAATCATCCCCACAGCAGGGATGAACGGGTAACTTTTTAATTAATATTAATTAAATGTATCTTAGAAACATACGGAAATTATTGGGTAGATCGGAAAGTCGTGTAGTGCTGGGAAAATCAATTCGTACCGGAAAATTCTGCCAGGTAATTATTAGATATTAGATATCGGAATCAATGTCTAATAATTAAATGATAGAATTTTCCGGTACGAATTTATTTTCCCAACACGACAAAACTTTCCGATCAACCCAATATATATAGGAGGGGATTTATTTGTGCAACATTTCAAAATTCAATATAATTTCCGCCATTTGCTTAATAAACGTATACTATTTTTAACAATTTTATCTATTTTGATTAAGTTTTAGTTCCAATTTTTTGATAATCCATTACTAATTATTGCAATACAATAAATAACACTCAGAAATTTTAAACAATAACAACTCATATAACACTAATTTAATACTATTAATTAACGTAATTTATTAATTTATCAAACTATATAATACTATTTAGTTAATAAATAAAATTTTCAACATCTCTAGGGATGAAAGAGAATGTCCCATTTCCCATTTGAAATGTCCCAATCATCCTTATGATGCACATATGCCCTTCTTAGCCATTTTGCCTCAAAAATTATTTTGTCACAATGATTACTATTCATTCATTTTAATTATCGATATTGAACCTTAAAATAAATAACTACAACATAGCTTAATTTTAGGTAAATTTCGTATGAAATACTACCTATTGGCATCGTTCCTATGTTGGAATTTCTGAGAATTTTTTCCAGATCTACACCGATCATGACCCCTAGAGCCCAAAACCACCCTCAGTAAAAAACTTTATCTATCTATTTATCTATCTATCTATCTATGTATGTATCTGTCTATGTATATATATCACTTTCTTCTGGACACAATAACTTCCACAGTTCTGCACCAATCTCTTCCAAACTGATACATAAAATCAAGGGGCATAAAATCTCGGTCAAGTTCGTTAATGAGCAAAATCGGACCAAGGGGATGGAAATAGGGAGGGTTTTTGTGAAAACCGAAAACTCCCCATAACTTCTTAATTTTTGTACATATCAAATCAGTTTAAAGTTTTTATTACTTCTAAAAATAGGGCCAAAAATTTATGTATCACAGATTTTTGATAAAATTAAAAATGGGCTCAAGGGGCGCAAAAATAGGGTTTTTGGGAGAAAAAAATTCATAACTTCGTCCATTCTCAAGATATCAAATCCAATTAATTTTATCACGAATCTCCTTAACATTATCTACAACTTTTATTCTCACATGTTTTTGATAGGACCAATTCG
Organism: Maratus speciosus; assembly: GCA_963932465.1. NCBI lineage: Eukaryota > Metazoa > Arthropoda > Arachnida > Araneae > Salticidae > Maratus > Maratus speciosus. The sequence goes on from OZ010799.1 coordinate 364,257,649, forward strand.
TACCGCAAAAAAATTAAAAACGAAAACAAAAATGGCGTTTGAGGAAGAAAAAAAAATCCATGACTCCCTCAATTCAAAAGATATAAAATCCCCATGAATTTATCATATATCTTCTTAATATTATCTGCAACATCTATATAGACAAGTTTTGGATAGGACCAATTCTTACAGCAAAAACAAATTAAAAATACATAGCGGTTGAAGAAAAAATCATCTTAAAGAGGGTGTATTTAAATCCAAACTGCTTATTTTCTGACTCATTTTACAATTCATTTTTGCTCTCAAAGGCTTCCAATTGGTACCTTTTATTACTCAGAAACTATATAATGTACCGTAATGGTCAATTTTTTGATAGAGGTAGAATATATTTTAAAACATGCTGTCAAAGTGGGCCTTTTGAACCGAATTTCCCGAAGCGGATTGTGTTGGAAAAATCATCGTATTAAGGGAGTATTCAAATCCAAACTGCTTATTTTCTGACTCATTTTTAAATTCATTTTTGCTCTCAAACGCATCCAATTGGTAGATTCGCTTATTCAGAAACTATCTAGACACACGGCAGTGTGTCAGCCAAGTTCGCCTGACATAGCCGTGTGTTATTTACACGAACCATTTCGAGCTGTTTTCGTCAAATTTCAATGCTCTACTACTGAAAATCTATGAGACCTACGTACTTCTTATACGAAATGTGTAGTAAGGCCACCCTAATTACCTAAAATCCAAAATTTGATAAATAACGCATAATTAGTTTCCGAGATAATGACATTTGAAAATGTCTGATAATCGATAAATTTACCACTGACTGACTGACTGACTGACTGACTCACTCATCAAAAAGATCTCGTATATCTACTGCAGCTACAGACTTCAAATTTGGTGCGAAGTTAGTTTACACTATAAAACTAAGGAAAAAAATAAAAAAATTGTGAAAATCGATGAATTACCCACCTGGGGGTGCCCATTTTTACTTTAACATTACGTCTATTAGGCGAAATTTTAATTTGCCGTAGGAGGAGACGCTGTTCTGTCGCCAAATACCGCCAAGTTTGTCGCCAACATGGCGATATATCGCCAAATATGGCGACCAAAATTAGTCGCCAAAAGTGACGCCACCTTGGCGATATCTCTAATATTTCGCCAAATTCCCATACAGTTCCATTGCAAATCTATCTACTTACTGGTGGTTTATCTGAGTTTACTTGCTTACAGAAAATCAACAAATTGAGATATTCTGTCCGTCACGGAGCCCGTTCTCAGAAACTATACATGTTGGAGACTTAAAATTTTGCATACTGAACACCACACATCATACGACAAATCATAAAATTTTGAAAAAGTCGTACATTTAACCCTTGGGCTTCCCCATGTGTATTTTAAACAATTCTTTCAAAGTGAGTCTCTAATTAGGTTGGAGGGTGAAATTTTGCACACTTATAGCTGAACACCTCACATCAAACGACAAATTATAAAATTTTCAAAAGTCGTATATTTAACCCTTTGGGCTCCCACATGTGTATTTTAAACAATTGTTTCAAGTGAGCCCCTATTTAGGTTGAGGCGTGAAATTTTGCATACTTATAGCTGAACACCTCACATCAAATGACAAATCATAAAATTTTGAAAAAGTCGTACATTTAATCCTTTGGGCTTCCACATGCGTATTTTAAGCAATTCTTTCTAACTGAGCCCCTTATTAAATTGCAGATTTGAAATTTTGCATACTTATAGCCAAGCACCGGAGGCCAGGCGACAAATCATAAAATCTTGAAAAAGTCTTACGCTTAACCCTTTGAGCTACCACATATGTATTTTAAGCAATTCTTTCTAAGGGAGCCCCTAATTAAGTTGGAGAAGTGACTTTTTGCATACATATAGCTGAATACCACAGACCACACGACAAATCATAAAATTTTCAAAAAGTCTTACATTATTTACTCCTCCGGGCTCTAACTTGTGTATTTTAAGCAATTTTTCTAACCTCCGCCTTTTTCACCCGGGGAGCACTTTTCCAACTTTTGCCGACACCCCTTTGACCATTCTTTCATATTATGCACCATAGCCTTACATATTTTAGTTCCACTTCTTACCGCCAGGGGCGCCTACTTATCTTGGGTGCTATGGGCTCAATACCGTCGACTAATATATTTACGGATAGCATGTAAAACAGAGTTTCGTTTGGATAGAGGTTTGTTTAGAATAGAGTGCGCCCCTGGTTGCGAAATGTGGAACTAACAGATTTTTGAAAAGGATAAAGTGTTTTGAAAGGAATATTAAAGGAAACCCTCTGTGCGATCTGTGATCACACTTACCCACTTTTTATGTTCAAAATCATCAGAGAAAAGGATATTTAGTTAATTAAATTTGAAAATCCAGGAAGGGGCAATGCCCTTCCTCTGCACTGCCTCTTTTCTGGTACCCTTGGATGAATGATACATAGTACACATAAGCACATGACTTTATTTTTCACTTTCAGTACAAAAAAGCAGGCCCAGCTATAGGATATTTAATAGGAAAATTTAATAGGAAAATTTAATATAGGAATTTAATAGGAATTATTGTTTCAGAAACAATAAAAATTTCGAATCAATACATTTCGTTTCAAAACGTGCATTCAATGTAGCAGTATTAAAATATAGATTTTTGCCCCAAATTGACAGCCAAATAGTTTGTTGTCGAAAATTAAAATTAAAATTGAATGTTGCTTGGTGAATAAAATAGTCACATGTAAACGCATTAAAAAGCATTAAGCAAAGTGTCTAAATACATTGTAACTTTACAAAAAGTAATGATATCTAACAAAAACATAGCTGTGAAAAAAGGGAGCCAAGTTCTGTAAAGACAATGGCAAGAAAAGAAGTGATATCTAAGTGGGTGCCAAGTTCAAATAAAATTCACTTAAACTTACCTACTGATGTATTATAGCATTTTTTAAATTGTTTAGAAATAAAAATTATTGATAGCATATTAATAATATATCTAGAACTTGGCAAGTTTTTGATAAATGTTATGCCTATAAATTTCATGTCTTAATAAAATGATGTTAATATTAACAACAATGTCATAAAAATTAATATAGTTATTATTATAAACAAATGACTCATGTTAAAGATTTGATAAACCAATAAATACACAAATACCTCCCGCTCGTGTTTGGTTATCACTCTAGCACGCACTCTTCGGAAACCTCAATGCAAACAGACTAAAAGGCCTGAGACAGAGACAGATACCATTACGCTTGTTCTTGGTCATCCCTCTAGAGACTGCACCCCTTTAACCCTTCAGGAGTAAAGGGCTTTTATTCGTGACATGCTGAAATGATTGAATCACACCAGAATTCAAAAACAAATTTATTTCAAAATGGGTAAAAGCTTCTTTTCACGTATTTAATGAAATTAATCTTTTTAGTCCTGAATTCTAGTGTCAATGAGGCATTTTGCAGTTAAAATTAGGTGGGATATATTTTATCCCACCACCCTTCAAGGGGAAGGAGCTCTCTCAAATGAAGGCTTCCAAACATGAAATAACAAGTTTTGATATAATGTCATTAATAAAAACAAATTACTCGCAGGTAAAAACTTGCCAAGTTCTAGATTTATTATTAATATGCTATCAATAATTTTTATTTCTAAACAATTTAAAAAATGCTATAATACTTCAGTAGGTAAGTTTAAGTGAATTTTATTTGAACTTGGCACCCACTTAGATATCACTTCTTTTCTTGCCATTGTCTTTACAGAACTTGGCTCCCTTTTTTCACAGCTATGTTTTTGTTAGATATAATGTACCGTAATGATCGATTTTTTGACAGAGGCAGAATATATTTCAAAAAATGATGTCAAAGTGGCATTTTAAACAGAATTTTCCGAAGCGATTGTGTTAAAAACGAAAAATATTGTCTTACTGAGAAAATAATTGTTTATATATCAAGTTTTAATTAATTGAACGAAAATTAAAAACGCAGGTCGCTTATGAATCTCTTCAAAAATCACGTAAACAAGTTTCATATTTTTCCTATTAAAAATGAATCTGGAGTTATACCAGAAAATTTCGAGTTGTTGAGCATGGAAAAGTATTTTTTTGAATACCGCCCTAACATGATTCTGATAAAACCAGTTCATATAAAAATGAAATAAAAACTCGTCAAAAGCGGCCAGATAAAATTGTTAAAGTGGATTTATCTCTAATCATGATTTGGTTTTTTTTAGTGAAATTAGTATACTTAAATTCGAAATCTACCTCCGCCTGTAGGCCCGGCCGGCAGGGATTTTTATACTTTTGCAATAACAAATTATCACTAATTTGTTTCCTAACAAAAATTATTAACTTAAAGAAAAAAGGTCATTTTTTCAAGTAACGCAAAGAAAAATGACGACAGTTCCTTTCTGTATGCTTTTGCATTAACAAATTGTCAGTAAATTGCTCTCTAATTAAAATTACTAAATTAAAGGAAAAATGTTATTTTTTCAAGTAATGAAAAGAAAAGCGAGAGAAGTTCGGCAGTTACTTTCTGTTTTTTATAATTTTGCAATAACAAATTGTATACAATGTGCTTTCCAACTAAAATTATTATATTAAAGAAAAAATACCATCTTTTCAAGTAACGAAAAGAAAAATTAGAGAAGTTTGGCAATTTCTATCTGTTTTTCTACTTTTGCAGATTGTCGGTAATTTGCTTTCCAAATAAAATTATTAAATTAAAGAAAAAAGATAATTTTTTCAAGTAACGAAAAGAACAGAGAGAAGCTCGGAAATCTCTTTCTGTTTTTATACTTTTGCATTAACAAATTGTCAGTAATTTGATTTCTAACTAAAATTACTAACTTAAAGAAAAAGGATCGTTTTTTTTCAAGTAACAAAAAGAACAATGTGAGAAGTTTTATAATTTCTATCTGTTTTTATAATTTTGCAATAATAAATTGTGAGTAATTTGCTTTCTATCTAAAATTATTAAAATAAAGAAAAAGATAATTTTTTCAAGTAACGAAAAGAAAAATGAGAGAAGTTCAGCGATTTCTTTCTATTTTTATACTTTCGCATTAACAAACTATCCGTTATTTGCTTTCTAACTAAAATTACTAAATTAAAGGAAAAATGTAAATTATTTTTGAAGTAACGAAAAGAAAAGCGAGAGGCAATTTCTTTCTGTTTTTATGATTTTGCAGAAACGAACTTTCAGTAAATCGCTTTCTAACTAAAACTACTAAATTAAAGAAAAAAGACCATTTAAAAAAAAAAAAAAGTAACGAAAAGAAAAATGAGAGAAGTTTGGCAATTTCTATCTGTTTTTCTTCATTACATTAACAAATTTCCAGTAATTTTCTTTCTAACTAAAGTATTAAATTAAAGAAAAACTATCATTTTTCATGTAATGAAAATAACAATGAGAGAAGTTCGGAAATTTCTTTCTGTTTTTATACTGTTGCATTAATAAATTATCCGTAATTTGCTTTCTAACTAAAATTACTAAATTAAAGAGAAAATACAATTTTTTTTTTCAAATAACGAAAAGAAAAGCGAGAGAAAGTTCGATCATTTCTTTCTGTTTTATGCGTTTGCATTAACCAAAGTGTCAGTAAGTTGCTTTCTAACTAAAATTAGTAAATTAAATAAAAAAGATCATTTTTTCAAGTAACGAAAAGAACAACGAGAGAAGTTCGGAAATTTCTTTCTGTTTTTATACTTTTCCATTAAGAAATTGTCCATATTTGAACTATTTCTAACAAAAATTACTAAATTAAAGAAAAAATATATAATTTTTTCAAGTAACGAAAATGACAATGACAGAAGTTCGGCAATTTCTTTTTGTCTTTATGCTTTTGCATTAACAAATTTTCAGTGATTTCATTTCCAACTAAACTTACAAAACTGAAGAAAAAAGATCACTTTTTTTTTTTTTTTTAAATAACGAAAGAAAAAAAGGTAATGTTCAGCGATTTCTTTCTGTTGTTATAATTTTGCATTAACAAACTGTCTGTAATTTGCTTTCTAACTAAAATTACTATATTAAAGGAAAATTATCATTTTTTTTTCAAGTATCGGAAAGAAAAGCGAGAGAAGTTCCGCGATTTCTTTCTGTTTTTATGATTTTGCAATAGCAAATTATCCGTAATTTGCTTTCTAACTGAAATTACTAAATTAAAAGGAAAATGTAATTTTTTTTTCAAATAACGAAAAGAAAAGCGAGGGAAAGTTCGATAATTTCTTTCTGTTTTATGCTTTTGCATTAACAAATTGTCAGTAAGTTGCTTTTTAACTAAAATTAGTAAATTAAAGAAAAAAGATTATTTTTTCAAGTAACGAAAAGGACAATGACAGATGTTCGGCAATTTCTTTCTAACTTTATGCTTTTGCATTAACAAATTTTCAGTGATTTCAATTCTAACTAAACTTACTAAATTAAAGAAAAAAGGTGGATTTTTCAAGTAACGAAATGAAAAAAGGGAATGTTCGGCGTTTTCTTTCTGTTGTTATACTTTTGCATTAACAAATTGTCCGTAATTTGCATTCTAACGAAAATTACTACATTAAAGGGAATGTATTACTTTTTCAAGTAACGGAAAGAACAATGAGAGAAATTTGACAATTTTTATCTCTTTTTATACACTGTTAAAAATATTTCTGTAAAGCAACAGAAAATTTCTCGCAGAAAAAAGTTGCCAAAAAAATCTGTTTTCAGGAAATGTCTGTTAACGAAAGAATGCGTATCAGACAAGAGAAATACGTAGTCATACAGGCACTTCGTATTGACAATTGACGCTTTTCCCAACAGTCAAAATCTGTAGGTCGATTCCTGTTGGTGAGGGGGGGGGGGGTCTATTTAACAGAAGAATCGCGTATTATAGGTTAGGTACACGGGGAATTTCTATTTAACGATCGACTTGTTTATATTAATAATAATAAATATTTCTTTATAAGAAATTCGCCTGCAAACTTTTGCAAAATTAATTTAAATAGCTTATTCGCAATGCAATATTCAAACGCATTTACATAGACTTTGTAACATAAACGCATTAAAAATTGGAATAAGTGAAAGAAGTTATCTTAAACTTTTTTTTTTCTTTTTTTTTTTTTTGCATAGAATAATAATAATAAAAAAAACAATATTCGGTAACTCGCCTCCCTCCCCCCCACCCCCCCATAAAAATGTTTATTAATAAAATAAATATGAATATATTGAATATTATTTCGAATTATAACAGCTTTACTATTTATTTATCCAATATTTCAGAAAATGTATTAGGTTAAATTAGTGATGCTTGTTAATTACGTAAATAATATAGCTGCCAATTTTTACAGTTTTCCCAAATAGCAAGCCTTGTTTTATTCAATCGAAAAGACTCTGAAAGACGATCTCCATTAGAAAAAAGTGTTATTATAAAAGTTGGTTGCTAAGAGCAAAGATGAAAAACGCAAAGGGAGAGCACTAAAATTTAAATAAACGTCACCGTAAGAAAACATATATATATTTCATTTCAGCTAAAGTAATAAAATGAGTTTTCATTCTTCTTTAAAATATATAATGTTTTTCCGTACATAGTAAACGATAATCAACTAAATAAAAAAATATATTTTTTAATATAATTTAAATTAAAATTTTAAACAAAATTAAACTTGCTGTTAATATGAAAGGAATGGTTAAAACTTAGGAATAATTTTCAAAATAATTCAGAGTTGTAGTTCAAATTTTTATTTCATTAATTGGGACAAATGTGATAAATTTAAACAGTAAAAATATATGAACGGCGATCAGATCTAATAAGTATTATTCTGGTTAGTATTAAATGAAAATATCAGTTATCTATTATTTTAATAATTAATACAGCTACTGCGTGTTTATTATTTAAACTCCAAAACTTATTTATGTCAATCGCTGACAAAGTTAATTTAAAAACTCAATATATATGAAATAACATTAAACTCTCTTAGTCATAAAAATAATAAATATAATAAGTAATCATTCTACAGCTATGTAAAAGTAAGAATTCAAGATTTGTAAACTAATCATAAAGCTAGATTATGAATTTAGCATAAAATAAACAATTGATCAAAAAATAATCTCTAATTAACAGAATTATATGAATTAGTTACTAATGCACATAAATAAATTATGAAGTATAAAGTAATATTAATAATTTAAGTAAAACATACGTTATAAAAATATAAATAGTATTGCTTAATTAAGGTTTTCAACAAATTGAAAAAAAAAACCATACATATTCTTATGTTTCGGAAAAACATTGTTAAATATTTGAAAGAAGAATGAAAACATACTTTGTTATGTTTGTAAAAAAAAAACCTTTTGCTGGCTCTTCTTCTCAATATGTGTTTTTAATGGGAACTTTTTTACTGTGAATTTTATTTGTTAGATCTTATTTATTCTTTTTAGATGAACAATATTCTACCCTGCCATTTTGTACAGCACATAACACACAACATATATTTCAAGATAGAAGAAGCTTCAAGTTTTCCTAACTGAATGAAAGCACCAGAGTGGTTTGGGTGGTAAAAAAATAATAAATGGTCATTCTAAATGACCTTGTATTTCTGTTGTACTGAAGACTTAATAGGAAAAAAAGAACACTTTTTTGTTGTTTGACAGGAAAATAAGCTATATGAAGATGAAATAACATAAGAATAACATAAGAATTCTGTTAATGTAATTTTTAATGTCGGAATTTGACAATTTTTTTTGTTGTCTTAAGATCTTTTTTCATAGTGTACTTTTGCAATAAAAAATTGTCAATAATTTGCTTTCTAACTAAAATTATTAAAATAAAGAAAAACGATCATTTTTTCAAGTAACGAAAAGAAAAAGGAGAGAAGTTTGGCGATTTCTTTCTGTTTTTATACTTTTGCATTAACAAACTATTCGTAATTTGCTTTCTAATTAAAAATTACTAAATTAAAGGGAAAAAAAAATATTTTTTTTTTTTCAAGTAACGAAAAGAAAAGCGAGAGAAAGTTCAGCAATTTATTTCTGTTTTTGTGCTTTTGCATTGACAAACAATCAGTAACTTGCTTTGTAATTAAAATTACTAAATTAAAGAAAAGATATAATTTTTTTTCAAGTAACGAAAAGAAAAATGGGAGAAGTTCGGCAATTTCTATCTGTTTTTCTACTTTTGAATTAACAAATTGTCACTAATTTGCTTTCTAACTAAAATTATTAAATTAAAGAAAAAATAAGATTTTTTTCAAGTAACGAAAATAACGATGAGAGAAGTTCTGAAATTTCTTCCTGTTTTCATACTTTTGCATTAACAAATTCTGAGTAACTTGCTTTCTAACTAAAATTACTAAATTAAAGAAAAAATATAATTTTTTCAAGTAAAGAAAAAAAAATGAGAGATGTTCGGCGATATCTTTCTGTTGCTTTTGCATTGATAAATTATCCGTAATTTTCTTTCTAATTAAAATTACTAAATTAAAGGAAAAATATAATTATTTTTCAAATAGCGAAAAGAAAAGCCAGAGAAAGTTCGATAATTTCTTTCTGTTTTATGCTTCTGAATTAACAAGTTGTCAGTAAGTTGCTTTCTAAATAAAATTATTAAATTAAAGGAAAAAGATCATTTTTTCATGTAACGAATATAACAATGAGAGAAGCTTCGAAATTTCTTTCTGTTTTTATACTTTTGCATTAACAAATTATCAGTAACTTGCATTCTAACTAAAATTACTAAATTAAAGAAAAAAGATAATTTTTTCAAGTAACGAAAAGAAAAATGAGAGAAGTTTGGCGATTTCTTTCTGTTTTTATACTTTTTCATTAACAAATTATCCGTAATTTGCTTTCTAACTAAAATTACTAAATTAAAAGAAAAAAAAATATTTTTTTTTAAATAACGAAAAGAAAAGCGAGAGAAAGTTCGATAATTTCTTTCTGTTTTATGCTCTTGCATTAACAAATTGTCAGTAAGTTGCTTTCTAATTAAAATTAGTAAGTACAGAAAGAAAAAAGATCATTTTTCAAGTAACGAAAAAACAATGAGAGAAGGTCGGAAATTTCTTTCTGTAACAAATTGTCAGTAACATGCTTTCTAACTAAAATTACTAAATTAAAGAAAAAAGATCATTTTTTCAAGTAACCAAAAGAAAAATGAGAGAAGTTCGGCAATTTCTTTCTGTTTTTATACTTTTGCATTAAGAATTTTTCAGTGTTTTGATTTCTAACTAAAATTAGTAAATTAAAGAAAAAATATAATTTTTTTCAAATAACGAAAAGAAAAAAGGGAATGTTCGGCGAGTTCTTTTTGTTATTATACCTTTGCATTAACAAATTGTCCGTAATTTGCTTTCTTACTAAATTATTAAATTAAAGGAAAAATATAATTTTTTCAAGTAACGGAAAGAAAAGCCAGAAAAGTTCGGTAATTTATTTCTGTTTTAAGGATTTTGCATTAACAAATTGTCAGTAAGTTACTTTCTAACTAAAACTACTAAATTAAAGAAAAAAGATACAACGAGAGAATTCTTTCTGTTTTTATACTTTTACATTAATGTGCTTTCTAACAAAAATTACTAAATTAAAGAATAAAGATTATTTTTTCAAGTACCGAAAGGAACAATGAAAGAAGTTCGGCAATTTCTATCTGTTTTTATACTTTTGCATTAACCAATTGTCCGTAATTTGCTTTCTAACTAAAATTACTAAATTTAAAAAAAAGGTTATTTTGGTTAGCATTAAGTTGGTAACCTATATAATTTCTATAAAATACTTAATTCAATTCATGCAGCAAAAGGAATTATTTTACACCATTCAAATGTTTATATCGTTTAATGCGTCGTTTAGTGTGGATGAAAATGGACTTCCTTGGAAGTCCGCACTAACGGGAGGTCACGGCAATTATTAGGTAGCTTTCAATACAAAAAGCTAGCCGTTCGGAGGAAAACGATTCCGAAAGATTTTGGTATATTTTCACCGATCATGACCCCACACCCCGAAACCACCCTCCGTTCAAAATTGATATATATATATATATTTATATATATCCATATATATATATATACATATATATATGTATATCTGATATTTGTCATACTGTAACTCTCGTATTTATGAAACGATTTGGATAAATTTTCGTGTGTACATAGTATATACCAATGTCTCGACCGAGTTCGTTGGCCAGCTTCATCCGCCATCTTGTTTCAAAATGGCAGCCATTTAAAAAATTTAAAATTTAAAATGAGGCCCAAAAAATTAGACATTGAAAAATATTTTTTCTTATGTGTTTGGGCTTGATACAAATATTCTGGAGCATTTTTAGTTTCGTCTACATCTTAAAAAATGGCTGAGTTATAGCACTTTGAATTTCTAGCATGGCTGACATTTTGAAACGATCTGATTTTTGTCACGCGATAATACACGTATTTATGAACCAATTTGGATGTGACAAGGAATGTGCATAGTACATAGCAATGTCTCGACCGAGTTCGTTGGCCAGCCTCATCCGCCATCTTGTTTAAAAATAGCTGCCATTTAAGGATTAAAAAATAAATAAAATTTAAAAGTGAGGTACAAAATAATTAGAAATTGAAAAAGATTTTTTCCTTATGTATTTGAACTTGATACAAAGATTCCGGAGCATTTTTTGTTTCGTCTATATCTTAAAAAATGGCTGAGTTATAGCACTTTCAATTTCTAGCATGGCTGACATTTTGAAGCGATCTGATTTTTGTCACGCGATAACACGCGTATTTATGAACCGATTGGGATGCGACAAGGCATGTGCATAGTACATAGCAATCTCTCGGCCGAGTTCGTTTGCTAACTTCATCCGCCATTTTGTTTCAAGATGGCGGCCATTTAAAAATTTAAAAAAAATTTAAAATGAAGTACAAAAAAATTAGAAATTGAAAAAGATTTTTTTTCTTATGTGTTTCAGCTTGTTACAAAGATTCCGGATTATTTTTTGTTTTTCCTTTATCTAAAAAAAAGCCGAGATATAGCAGTTTGAATTTCGAATGTGTGTGACATTTTAAAAAATCTGATTTTTTGCCTGCAGCAGCACTCGCATATATCAACCGATTTAGATATGAGTGAGCATGTGCACAGGAATTACTAAGGTCTCCACCAAGTTCATTGGTGAGCTTTGTTGCTCCCATTATAATGTTTTAAAATGGCGGGATATCACCGATAATTCGGGTTAATATATTTATTAATATAATTCGGGATATCACCCAATTTGGCGACAAATATAAATCACTTTAATAAAACCAGCTTTGATAACGCTGACTAATTTCGCGAAATTCTCATTTATATTCAATATTGACAAAAATTAGTATTTAATCTTCTATAATCGGGTTCCACTAATTTGAGCTCCGTGTGTTTGAATAATATAAGCTGGCTTTTAAAAAATAAGGAATATGAAAGGTACCTCTTCCTCCCGGCACTGGCCGGAAGGACTTTTATTTTTTTTGTATTGTATATGATATTTCACATCTTAAAATGTAAAAAAAAAAAAAAAAAAAAACATACTTTTAAGCAGAAATTTCAGAAAATGCAACTTTGGAGGAAAATGAAAACAGCAATGTAGTCCTACTTTTAGTTCTGAAGCACGCTGTGGTAGAGCCTTATATGGGGATAGGAAGCAATTTAAAATAAATGTTTATTGCCTGAAATATTCAGAATGTCCCATCCATCCCTTGTCCCATTCATCCCCTAGCTCCCCTATATCAGAACGTTAGCAAAATTCAGAATTTGAGCCGATCTTACACCGCATGGAAAGGGTAATAATGACGAACATAATGGTCTTAATGCGGTACCTGAAGTTTGTTACTTACAGCATATGACAGAGCATTATTGGGACACTTTTCATTAAATATTAATATAGTTTTCCTGCCCAATTCGTTTTTTGGTACTTTTCCAGTATAGGGGCCTTGGCGCTGTTTAAAAAAGTTCTGTAATTCGGGCTTCAGAAAGTGCAATTTTTTGCAAAATAATGTAAACAGCTTTTAAATAAATTTTTAGTTCTTTTAATCTGTGTGATTCTAATTTTATATGGTATTTATACTTCTTGGTTTACAGTCGATAGGGTACATAAAAGAATAATTTTTTCAGCTTATAGCTTGATTCTTTTGCAGAAATCGACTGTGTATATGGCTTATATTTGTATTTCATCTACCCCTAAAGAAGTGAAATACACTATAAGCTTCCTTCTACACCCATCCAGTTGATCTTTTATTTGTTTTCTCATACGTCATTTAACAGTTCAAAATTATTTAGCTGGTTTTTTGTATCTTTTAACTATAACTGATCATTTGCATCAATTTTGGTCAATTTTGATGTGTTTAAATGGTTTAATTGAACAGAATGTTTATATATATATATATATATATATTACTGTCTTTTACATACAAATGTCACATTTATATCAAACAAATTGTATAAATATTGAAAACCTTGCTTGTATATATGAAACAGTGAATAGGTTGCCAGAAAATATGTTGCCAAACTTCCTTCTCTCGCAAGGCCATTTTCGCTATTTCGCCATGGCCCCTATTCTGGAAAAGTATTTTTTTTTCTTTTTGAATTGTTATGTTATATTTCAAACTTTACAATATCCAATACTGTCAATTTAAAAATAAAATTACTTTCTTCTATCTTTACAATGAAAAAAAAAAAAAAAAACTTGGATTCGTGAATAAATCCGACTTCCTATTTTTGACAGTTTTGTATGTTTTAGAATAGCCTGAGCACGATTTGACTGTTTTTAGAAAATTTCTTTCCTTGAGTCTAGTTCGCCTGTGTGACTGTCTATGTGCATAAGCGTCTGCCTGCATGTGACACAAATGTGAGTAATTTTACTCAAGAGCTACAATTATTGTCTGGTTGAATTGTACTAAATTCAATCGAACTTCAGATTCTGTTACACCTTGACATAAATTGATGCTTATAAGGTTTTCGTGTAAATCGCCCAACATGTAGCTTTGCTATGTTGTAATTTTCACAATATCCTCAATAGCTATATCGCCAGAACTAATAACTGGAATTTTTTAGCTAAAATTTGCATATGAAAGGCGAAGAATTCAGACCGTATTTGTTTATGGCAGTTGATGACTTGAACTATTATAATATAGATGAAATGATGGCGACATAATAATATTTGGCGACTTATCACCTGTGCCTGGCTAATATTAAAGTACAAAAATGGCACCTAGAGTATAAAAAGCGAAGTGGTCCCCCTGGAACTGTTGATGATAGTCACATGACTTAGGCTATTGTTATACAGATTGTTTTAAAATACCGGGAGACAAAGACTCTTATACTTAATTTATTTTATTTTAGCTTCTTTTCAAATGTTTAACTGATCCTCTTTAATCAAAAACGAAAACAACCATTGATGTCTTAACAGCAACTGTTTCGCCCTTAAATTTTTGAAATCAAAGGGAATGAAATGGAAATCCGTTTACAGGGAGATCTGCACAGATTTTTTCAGTATAATTCAATCTTCTCTAATATTTTTAAAACCCATCAGATTAGCGTGTTTTTAGATTCTGCGGTGTCTGAACTGGGATTGGAGAGCATAGCTTGCAGGGGGTAGAGCCTCCTAGTATATATAGAGATAGAGATAGATATAGATATAGATATATATATAGATAGATAGATAGATATCTAACTGTAAATTCCTTTCTTATATTTCTACAAATTATTAAAACATAATATATTTATTATATCTTATATTATTTAATATCTCTGATACACTGGTCAACAAATTTGAACTTTTGCTCTGTCCTAAAACAGAAATTATTTCTTTTTTATGCGGTGTTTTGTGCTGATTCCAAATCCAGCTTTAGATTTACTCCAGCATGTCAAGTTTGAGAGATATTTGCATATTTCAATGTATGCAAATTTAGTAAATTGTATACAATTATTTGCAAATATAAGGTATAAAGCAATATCAGACAGGATTTTTTGTTTTATGTTATGATTACTATCTAATTTACTTTAAAAAACGTTGTTTCTGAGGTTATACTTACAAGTGACTGTGAAATATTGTTCCTAATTTGCATATTTTTCATGTTTTTCTAATAATGTTTCTTGACGTTTAAATATTTCTGCAGCACGAGTACGCTAATATGTTTCTAAACCAGTTTTTTGAGCTGATTTCAATTCTTGTATTCGTTTTCTTCTATCATGTCTAGTTTTTGAAAAAAGTGAAATTTTAGTTTTTGGTCAAAAAAGCCAGAAATAACTTTGTACGATAAATTCATCTAGTTATGATAGATTCTACTACTTATTTTTTTTTCGGTTATGTAAATTTTTGTTTATGTCTCTGATATGAATCTGACCCTGTTCACTTTCTTGTCAATGAATTACACACCCCTAAAAAGCATCTTATAGCAAACCTGTATTAATGCCGTGCAAAAGTAGAAATTCTTCTTACTCAAAAACTAGACATGACATAAGAAAACTGACTACAGATTTGAAATCAGCATAAAAATCCAGTCTAGAAAAACATTACGTCAATTCTGTGGCAACTATTTTAAAGTTGATAGGGATGTAAACATTACACCATTGAAAAATATGCAAATTAGGCTTAATAACTGATAAATAGATGTTAAGAATATGCAAATCGTGACATTTAACTGAAGCAAATAGTCAAGTACTCATTATGTAGAAAACGTAATTAGATGTGGCATTTATTGTATATAAAATTTGCATAAAATAGCACAAAAAGCTTAAATTTGCATAAATATAAATATGTAAAATTATCAAAACCTGGACCATCTAGAGATAATTAAGAGAAAGCATATTCGGAATCAGCGCCAAAAACGGATCTAGAATCAACTAATTTTAGTCATGGGACAAAACCACTGTAGTACAGTGACATCGAAAATTAACGATTTGTTTAAATAACCCAACAACGCTGACTGCCTAAAAATTATTTCACGCTTTTTTATATCTCTAACTGTACATCGGTGCAGCCAAATCATAAAGTGTTTATTTCTTTTGTTGAGAGATTCTGCAGTAAATCGGTTATCATCAATTTCTTCTTCTTTTTATTATTGAGAGTAATTATAATTATAAAGAACGAAACGTCCACATATGTGGCACAGGGCGTGGAGAGGTTAATAATGTAATCTTCTACAACGTTATAAATTTCTGCAAAGGTACACGATTTTCAAAGCTAATTAAAAGTCGCATGCAGATTATAAAGATGATTTTATTTAACACACTAAAGAACATAAATAATGTGTAATAAAAGTAATATTTTATGCAATTTTGCTAAAAAAATACTTAAACACTCGAAAACAGGAATTCTGCTTTTACAGAATTTAGTGTCGCCGCCGGTGAAAAGAAAAAAATATATAGATAGATAGATAATACAAAGTATAATTCAGTTTCAAGACATAAAACACCCGCTTTTATTTTATATAAAATGACGTCATTCGCATCCACTGAAAAATTCCACATTTACGATCCAGTCTTAAACAACATCTACAGTAAAATATGCATAGGCCATCACTATCGCTGAATAATACACAAATCCAAAAAAAAGATATGTTGACAAGAAACATTATGTTGACAAAAGTGGGATATCTAATGATTACTATACCATCATTTGTTTGTAATATTAATATAAATACTTAAAATTCAATATAGTATATAATAGCTCCATGTTCTATCTGAAATGATTCATTTATATTTTTTCAAATTAGCAAATGTTTTAATTGCATTTTTAAAAATTGTCATGGGAAAATGGCAACAAAAAGATACAATTACTATTTCCCAACTATTTTGCCTTTACTTTCTACAGAAATGGAGTACATGAGTTGCTTAAATTAAACAAATACCGCTAAAACCTACAAAAACATTAATATCTCAAAAATAAATTATGATGCAGATTTAAATAAATTGCACGTAAATGTACTTTTTTTTCAATACGACGGTATAAAAATTGAAAATGTGCGATGTTTAGAAGTTAAAAAAATTACAGTAGGTTATTTAACCGTACAGTAATACATCTGCTTTGTTTTACGGCTAGCTAATACAACGGAAAGTTATTTGTTGGAAACAACATTTTATTTGCTGGACGAAAGAAATAGCATATCGGGGGCTAAAAATAAACTTAAGCGCCTTTGATAATAAATGGCTGTAAAATATATTTTTTCAGGGGGGTTGGAAAGCCCTACACATGCCATGTTAAATAAATGTACTTTTTCTCAGAAACTACCAAAAATATTCACTTGAAGGTTTTTATATACACAATATAAATAATTCCTCATAAAGTGAAGGCGAATTTATAAACATTCTTAGCTTTTTTTTTTTTTTTTAATCTGGAAGAAAACCCACTTTTAAATCATAAGAAACTTCTATTTTTCCAACGAAAATCTTTTCAATAAAACAATTGTACATTAGGGTAAGCCGATTTTTTTTTTCTTTTTGATTCGCTATACCGCGGAAAACTTGTGTCTAGGGTAGCTTAGTAAAATTCAATAACAAAATAAATATTTTTTTACGTTTGACAGTAGCGTATCGGGCCTATAATTTGAGAAAAATACGATTTTGATAATTCTTCTAATAAATGGAAATAAATCAAATAACTTCTATAAAAAGGAGCTATAGACATATTTTAGTAAAAAAGAATATAGTAAGGATAAATAAATGAAACAATAAATACATTTCGCAATACATTGGAAGCATATTATGTTTAAAAAAAAGCATTTTTTTTTTAAATGACAAATTTTCATTGAAATGAAAACTACTTTTCTGATTATACTATTACCTTATCTGATTACATTTATCTGATTGTACCTGAGTGTAATTTCACTTTGTAATAAACTATAGTCCTTTAAATGTCTTTGCTGTATTTTGGAAATTTAAAATAAGATTTGCTTGAAAAACTAGGCATTGGAGATCTCGAGAGAAGTGTCGTTCTTATAAAACCATCTCTGGAACTGAATCCGAAGACTTTTTGTGACGCCTCGGTTACCAGCTTCACGTGCCGTTCTACTGTTTGGGTGTGACATGGGATTTGGCCAGATTTCCACCGGGCCGCTGTTTCGTCTCATTCGACCTTAGACAAAATCTCTTCGTTGATGACTCTTCTCAGAAAAGGTGGTGGTGAATGTTTAGTAGTAGAGTTCCAGTGAATCATTTCCAAAGTCTGTAGCTAGAAAATTGGTTTTGGATGTTTGAAAACACCTGATTGACTTTCTTTTAGAAGCTAAGTTTCTAGCCTTTATAATTCTTCTGAAACATAACTCTCGTATACGATCCCTTTTATCTACTGTCATACTCAAAAGCAAGTTGTCTGGATTGGCAAAAATGCGTTTCTCTCAATCAATGGGTCAATGACCTTCAGCAAGTTTTCAGAGAGGAATTTTGACGATTTTATAACTTCTAATACATGTTCCGGTCCATTTTGAAGTATTTACAAGTTAACAATTTTATACTTAACCATACAGGTACGTATGACTTTAGGAGAAAAGAAACTATAATCTTGTGTTCGTCTGTTGGATTTTTAATACTTAAATACAGCTGGTGAATTCTGTTCGCGTCGTTAACCACCTTGAGTGGAAAGTGTGCCAGGCTCAGAACAGATAAATCTTACAGGACAGATGTCTGCTTTTATAGCAAAACTAATGTCCAGTAGGTACTGCTGATCTTTGCTTAAAATTTGCCGGTCAGTTCTGGAAATTCACACTCAGCAGTGTCAAAATTTAACACTGGGAGTTTATCACATTTCCTGAGCTGCGTGCAAATCGGACTTATGATTTTGGCCCAGTCAAAAGTTTGAAAAAAATGCCAGAATGGCAATTCATTGAAATGTAAGAGGCATACCCCCCCCCACACACACACACACATGTACACACACACTGTAGTGGTTTTTTAATTTCTTCATCAATAGTGTGAGTAACACCCAGTATCAGTAACGATGCCATCACATCCAATCACATTTTTTTGTTTCCTTTACGTCCACACTTCTAATTTTACCAATACCATGCATTCTTTTGAAGTATTATAATTTTAGTTCAATGATGGGTATCTTTTTTGCTTTTTCACAGTTACAAATAATAGAGACAGGAGACTCACAAACCTCAGGGACCATTTTACAATTGAAGTCTAATGTTATTTTGCACTTACACGCAGAGACACCAGACAGTAACAAAGATTTTTTTTTTTTTTTTTAATCTTCAACTCTCTTTTTGAATTTTACTTTCCCTTATCACCCTTAAAGGACTCCATAAGATTACGATAACTGTCATTTATTAACTGAACAATTCTGTAAGGCGTTACTGTTAGTATTGAAGCTTTATTGATCACAGATTTAACTTGTGGCGTCACAATAATAGAATCGTGAGAAAAATTAACTGACCTGTTGTTTGATTTCAAGGCTAAGCTGTAATTTTCATGGAAACAACACTTGAGAACGTCTTCATAAGTTGGAAGTTTATTCACAGGTAACTCTTTGGGGTGGCCAAATAACGGGCAATTAAAAGTCACTGCGAGTAATCTTCTTGGAAAGAGCCATGACACAGTGGTTAATATAGTCAATAAATCGAATCCCTTACTAAGCGGTCACAATCAGTCTTTAAGAAACGCGATTGAAACGCACAAGAACACACTCCTAATCATTGCCCGAAGAATTGACGGACAGCAGGGCGCGTCACGCTGGACGCCAGAATAGAGCGACTCAGAATACGACTTGAATGCGTCAATTTAAGGATTTTTTAATTGCTTTGCGCTAACCTAAATGAAGTAATTTTGTTTCTTTTTTTATTATAATGTGTTTTTTTCATTTTTCTTTTAAAACTTTTACATCATAGCCTTTTTTTTTAACTTTTTCGTTTATAGCTTTAAAAAATCGAAAGAAAACTATCGCTTTTTCAATAAATTTCAAATATTTAAGTGCGATGCGCTACCGCCAAACGTAAAAATATATTTATTTATTTATTTTATTTTTATTTATTTATTTATTTATTTATTTTTTATTGCATTTCCTTAAGCTACCCTAAAGCCAAGTTTTCCGCAGTATAGCAAATCAAATAAATAAATAAATAAATAAAAAATAAAATAAAATTCAGTCCACCCTATTGTACATATCTCAGTAACACAAGTTCAAGTCAGAAAAGATTACAGACAATAACATGTAGTAGTTTCTATAATAAAAAGAAATATGCCCAGTTAAACTGATGGCATTGAGCTCACAGGGTATTTTATATTATACTCTTATCTCAAAGAATAATGCCACTCAAAAAAAAAAAATAATTGTGATAACAGACCCCACCCTTCCCCCTGTATGCTTAACCAATGAATCTTCAAATCTAATTAGGGAAGAACCTTATCAGAATAAATCGGTATACAAATTTGAAGCAAATCGGATAGAAAAATCCTTTTACCTAAATTAAGAGGGGTCCCCCCCTATATCCTTAACAAATGAACTTCCAAATATAATCAATTAAGCACCTTATCAGAAAAAACCGGTGTACCATATTTGAAGCAAAGTAAGTCTGTTAATTCTGCATGAAAATCCTATTTATCTAAATTAAAGGGAGGGATTAGCCCTTACCCCCCCCCCCCCCTTTATACTTAACCAATGAACCTTCAAATCTAATCAAGAAAGCGCCTTATCAGAATTAACCAGCATAAGAAATTTGAAGCAAATCTAATAATTCTGCATGAAAAACCTATTACTCATAACTCCTATTACCTATTAGTAAATTAAGGGGGGAATAGCCCTATTATACTTAACCGATCAAAGCCTAATCAAAATGAACCTAGAAAAAGAATGAAAGCTTTTCGTACTTACATACATACGTACATACGTAAATACATACAGAATCTGCGTGTACATTAGATCTCAGGCTTTAATAGCCTGTGGGCGAATAAGGTATATTGAAGTTCAAAAAGCAACATTTTAAGAAAATTAAATTTAAAATTAATGTATGTATTGTTTATGTATGATGTAAACAAACAGAATTATTTAAAATTTTTTAACTGTTAGATGTCGTAGAAATAAAAGTAATATATCATTCGAAAGAGGGAAAATAAAGGATTCAAAGTATAAACAAATAGAAAAAACGAAATCGCCTTCCAACTGTACTTTTATTTAAACGTAGAATTTCTATCATTTTTCATAAAAAATAATGTTCAGGAAATATTACAAGTGAATTTTTTTATGTGACATAAATTTATTCGAATATTTATAAAGAAACAAAGCCAGATAGTATACACATAATTACGAACAATGTGAAATTCCAATAGATCATTTTATTTTCATGTTTATAAAACGAAAATTTTGAAAAAACATATTTAAAAGTATAATTAGATTTTTAATTTTCAATTTGGAAAAAATAAGAATTCTGTAATTGGTAACTACTTTCATATAATTTTATTTAAAAATTTTTATGCTAAAAATTATTTACCTTTCTCTAATTAATGCAACGAATTAACAATAAATCTTTTAATCGAAAATATTATATTGAATAATTATTGAATAATTATTGAATAATTGTGAAAATATTATATTGAAAACAAAAGAAAAGACGTGTTTTTTTTTTAAATTATGCATGCAGATAATATTAAATCTCATTTTAAATGTATATGTACATTTGTTATTTCAATTTTATTGAACTATTTTTATGATTCGTTTTCTTACATTATTTACCGTTTAACACCAGTATAGGGCATTTTTTTTAATCCCATTCTCCTTTTTTTTAAACTATTCCATAAACATTCTTTAATTCTGCATACTCTGCATCCTGTAGCATCGAGAATGTCCACCAGGAAAATAATATAGCAAAGCAATGGGAAAAATTAGACTACAATATTCAATACTAGCAGGCTTCAACCGCATCGCTGATCGGATTCTGTAAACGAACACTGAATCATACGAAATATATTGGTGAGTTTGACCTTGAGTTTTAAAGCAATTATACATTTACATGGAATGCCATTCCCCATTCATGAAAATGACACTAACTATATTGCGCTATTATATTTTCTAACGTAACAGACAAAATTTGGGCTGTTAAGTACTAATTATTTCTGTTAATCATTTACAGTAAGATTTGGTGAAAAAATATAGAGTGATATGCAAAATATTAAAACCATCCCCGAAAAATTATGTAACTAGCAATGTGTGTTATCAAAATCCGTAAGATAGAACTTTTTATAAAAGCTACTCGTGCGTAATAGTCAACTCCCGAACTCCTCATAATCCACCCTTAAGGCTGTCTCTGCTTTGCAATATGGTCCAAGATTGCTGCTGTCAAGCTCTATACCATTCCAGCTTGTGCACGCAGACAATTCCTTTAGTGGAGCGCACTAGATGTTGTTGTGTTGTGGCTGGTTCCAAGCTGCTTCCTGGTTGTTAGTACCGTCCGTATGGCGATGAGTTCCTGAATCTGTCTGATGGATTTTGCTGTCACTTGGATTGGACATCGTTTAGGTCGATTAGGGATCTATCGATCCTGGTACGGTATGTTCTTTTACTTACCCTACACTGAATACAATGATGTTATCACTTCACAAGTCAACATTTTGAGCTTCATAACAGAATTTATATATGCGAGAGTTACAAAATATAAATTTTAATTTTAATATTATGGCTTTTAATTTTAATGTGAATTTAAATGCTGTTTATTTATCATGTTTGTAACAGGAATATGTTTACAGAAGATCATCCGAAAAGCCGATATTTTGGGTTGAAAAAACCCATCAAAACATAGTAAAAACAAGTTGAATTCCGAAAATTAGGCAGAAAAGTCATAGAAACTCAATACAGTTTCTCGCCAAGCAAATGAAATAACAGTGCAATGAACCGTAAGTGAAAGGAATTTCTGCCAATTAATGCCAAACGATTTTTCAAAATTTTTTTATTCTGTCTAGTTTATATTTTCCGGAGTGACCAAAGCGGGATTTTGACCCCTCTATTTATGATAGAAACAAAATTCTTGTTATGCGATTTTAAAAGTGCTGACTTTTGCACTTTTGAATTTATTTTTCAGACCAAAATCTGTTGACAGGGCTACAGCAATGTGTAACTAGCAGATTTTTACGCGGTTTACGGCATTTGAATTTCTTTTATGGCTATTTCAAACCTTTGGAAGTTTCATGTAAAAATATTAATTAGTTTTTGATTTATACCAGTTTAAAGTAATTGATTCCCATATTGCAGCGTAGCGTACGTAGTATGTATATCTCACATTGCAGTAAACATTCAGAACTGGTTTGAACTCGCGCGATTGTACGGGTTGAACATAAAAAAGGCAAAAATTCGTCAAAAACATAAAAAAAACCTATTCAAAATTTTCGAATTTTCGTTCATGACACATTCGTAGATCGTTCATGAATCCCCTACAAGCAACGAGTGTGCCAAATTTCGTAATCCTGCGACCACTGTTTTCCGTGTTTTTGAGGTTACATAGATAGATATGCGCACGGATTTTAATAGGGTAGATGTTATTGCATTCGCCCTATTGCATAAGCTCTCTATTATAAGGCTTCATTGAAGCCTTTACGATTCGTTTACAAGCAGGGATATAGTGGATGGTATACGGGGGTGTACGCCGTATACTTTATGGATTTTTTAAGGAACACCGTATACACTCTGTTTCCCCAGAAAGATATAGTATATGCACTCTAGGGTATACGCTCTGTCTTGAGCGTATACACTCTGCTTAGAGTGTATACCCTCTGTTTTTTTTTTTTTTTTTTTTTACGACTACACCACAGTTTACAAGTTCAGTTAAATGATCTTGATTACATTACAACCGATGGATATTTACTGAGTGGCTTGTAGTTTAATGAATTTGTACTATTTCAGTCTCTACAAAATTTTATCATGTTACTTTAAAGTTGAGTATGAATTCAATTTGTTCATCTAGAAGCTCAACTATCCAGTTTTCTACTTTATGAAACATGTTTCTATTATCCTTAAAGATGCTTCTAGATTTCAGCACACACCCTTTTAAAATTCCAATACTGTGGGACACAAAATTTAGATAATTTAGAATTTAGAATTTCGTTCCGGGTGCATATGACTCGAATTCTTCAAAACGGATTTCCATGCGACATGCACTATTAGTTTTTCAGGGAAGATTTTAGCGCAACATATAGTTTTCCGTTGCTTAGTCATAGAATTATAGGGGAAAGTTATATAATCATGTGAACCCAATTATGAAAGATTAGTCTTATTACCTGAATGAAAAATGTGGAACTATTTTTATCTCTTTAGGTACTGACGGGTTAGTCTTCAGTAATCGGGCTCTGCGCTTGTTGGCGAATTCGTAATTTAATGAATGTGCCTCACACCTATTATGGCATGCACTTTTCTTTAAAACAATATAAAATGACATGTTTTAAGCGAATATCTGGCATTCAACTCGATTACAAAATTCTAACCTGCAATATTGCTTAAGGTCGTTCTCCAGTTCCCTGCTCAACAACGCGAAACTTTCTGTCACATGTCTGACTCATTAAACGTAAAGGCTTAAAATTCGTAGGCCTGATAATTAAAGCTATTTGGAATTGAAATGAGTTTTCCATTTTTTTTTATAAATAAATTACTTATCGAGTTAAGAACAATTTTGGTCACATGACGACCGTTTTTTCTCCTTTATCGTGGTGTTGGGTCCGAAATTCAGTTCAAAACACCAACTGGACGAACCTATACCCTTACCAAATAAATTGAAACTATTTTTCCATTACAAAGTTTTTAAATAAGAACTCGTGCCAATTCTTTGCGTTTCCGAACAAAAATGGATTTAAAAATGTATCAGAAAGTTTCTCCTTTGGATTTGAGAACAACTTTAACTTGACGTTTATGAAAAAAAATCTCATTTTTAGTTTTAATTTTGGAATTTGCGAAATTTAAATTCCGAAAAAGGATGTTTTTTTGACATATTGTGGTAATTTTCTAACTTTTAAAGTTAAAATACATGTTTTCTTTGTCACGCGAACAGAAGTATACGATTTCTCACAATACGAGGAAAATTAAAATAAATGCATCCGAATGAGGTAGCAGTTAATGAAATTTTATTTGGAAAATATGAAATTTTATTTGCTTAAAACTAAAACATTCACTTTAAGTGTAATTATAAGCTTTAGTTTGAGTATTAGATCGAGAGGGTTTCCACTCTAAATAAAACATCACTCTTAAACGTAAACTTAAATTTTTTATTAATAGAAAATAAATCTACAATGATTAGATGAAATGATGTCATTTTCCAAAAATTTTAAGTCGTAACATCAGTGAAGAATTTTTTTCAAAAGGGAAATAACTTCTATCTTTTTACTGTAAATCACAGAAAATGTAACTACCGAATCTAAATCAATACAGCACTTAGCTATAACGTATAGCTGTAAGATATTGCTGTAGTATACAATCGAAGTAGTAAACAAAATATAGGATCCATTTATTTACAGTGAGCTTGACTACACGTTGAAAAGATTTGATAGAATGTGACATCATATCTAGCCTTTAATTTCTTTTTCCTAAATTGTTTTCATGAAATTTGACTGTCTGTATTAAAGTAGATGTTTTAATCTAAAAAAACATTCAAATTAAGGTGCTACGTTATTTTATCGCTCTTATAGTTAAAGTTTTTATTTTGTATATAAAATATTTTGCTTTTCTGTTCAGAACGATGTCAATTTCAAAAATGCAAAAATGCAGCAAGAAAATCTGAATTTTCATTGGCAAATAATAATAAAAAAAATTACACGCATTATCGTTAATTTTTTGACAATATTGTGTCATTTTTTAGGGTGTGACGACATGAAAGAAACGATTTAATTAGAAATTTCAAAAAGAGAAATTTTTATAATGTTAAATTATTGAAGGTGGTAGAAAAAGGCATAAATAGTGGTCTGATGCTTTTTTTTTAAGTAGACAGGGATCTTTTCTGCGTTCTAAAATGTATGTACTGTACAGTCGTGGGAAAAAAAGTAAACACCCCCAACTAACTCCTCAACAAATAATTGTAGAAGAAAGTTACTGGTACCGAACGATTGGAAATAAAGTCTACTTTTAAATGATGTATATAAAATTTGCTTAGGGGGCCATCTACATATTAAAACGAACCATTACTTTGTTTTTTTCAATAGAAGTACACAATTCTGACAGCATAAATGTACTCTACACCCTTCAATTAGTCTAAAAACAATTTTTTATGCAATTCGTACCATAAGTTTCCGAGAAATTAATTATTTTAAAACGAGCGTATTTTAAGGGCTGTATCCAAATTGAAGTTTGGTACTCGATTGTTAACCGAGAGAGCTTCCTTCTTGATCAAGGCACCTTAAGCAGTCAATTAAGCCGGTTAGACTACAGGATAGCATCAAAATATTTAGTCACTTCTATCATAGACGGCCGCTTATACCATCATTTTGCCGTTTTTTAAGCATAATTTGAAAACTACTTGGAAGAAAAATGTGAAATTTTGGATTTCCATAAAGCAGAACTTAATAATCTGAATCCATCAAAAAAATTGTAGGTTGCATGTCATAACTTTTTTAATACTAATTTCATAATTCATATCAGAAAATTATAAAAATTGCAAATTCAACGTATTTATGTTTGGGTATATTAGTATTATTGCTACACAAAAAATTAGAACATTAGGATCATAATTTCAGAAGTTATAAAAACAAATATGAAAAGGTAATTTAACATTAGAAGCACTAAATTTTGAATGTTTATAATTCAAAAGCTTATCATTCAAATGACTTGAAATTTGGTGTCTAGGCATAGTTTGAACCAAAGATTTGAAATGCCTCGTTAAAATTGGGTATTGCCAATGAAAAAAATGAATTTTGGATTCGTTTTAATGTGTAGATGGCCCCCTAAGCAAATTTTATATACGTCATTTAAAAGTAGACTTTATTTCCAATCGCTCGGTGCCACTTTCCTCTACGATAATTTGTTGAGTAGTTAGTATGGGGTATTTACTTTTTTTCCCCGACTGTACATCAAGTTTCGTGCAAATCGGTCAAAAATTGAAGATTTGTATAAAGGACATACACTCAGAGAACGGCTTTTATATATATATATATAGATTATTGATTTTAAAGAAAGCATATTTTATAAATTACCTTTATCCTTAAACACAGCTAGTGGCAGGAAACATGAAAGACGTCAAGAAAATCTTTAAAATACCTGTTTTACATCACTGTGGTTAGAGGCCTGAGTTTCGTGGTCGAGTACAACTCGACCCGAAATTGGAAATTATACTTAAAGTCAACCCAAAAACGGAAAAAAATTATAGACTTTAAAATCAACGGGAACAGAAAATACTTCATTCTAAACCCGATCAGAAAACCGAAATCATAGATAAAAAAGATTTATAATTTTATAGAAATATGAAGAATTTGGCTAAAATCATATCTCTAATATTAATTTTGTGTTTTATGTCAAAAAATAAACATTTAAAGTCTTATTCATAACCAAACATATAGTTTTTCATATCAAACAATATTGTAGGCTTCTTTTTGAAATATAGGGTTAACTAGAACTCTACCTGTAAGTATTGAAATTCACCCAAAACCGACCAGAGCCCAAAACAATTAGGGTCATTCCGACCTGAAACGAAACAAATTAGCTCTCATCTGACACGACAAAAACCGTGGTTTCGGTAAAATAGGAGTTTCTGATATGATGAGAGAATTTGGATCTATCTCTATAATAATAGTCACAATTCACTAGTCACTGTCACAATTTCATAGTCACTGTCATCAACAGTTCCGGGTTGACCGTTTCACATTTTATATGCCAGGCGGCCAATTTGGTAATTTAATTTTACCTGGGCGCACGTGATAAATCGCTAAATATTGTTCCATTGCCTTTATATCATCAGTATTACACTGTTAAAAATTTCCGCCTGACGTTGAACCAATAAATGGAGTAAAATAATGAGAATTACCAAAATATGATACTTCTCTTATTTTCAAAAACTCCATTTCATGGTATAATCTTGGTCTTTATGCTGAATTACACCACATTTTGGTAATAAGTTGAACCAAAAATTGCAACTACTTATCAGCCAATCAGAACAGCATGGGCTCCTTTTCACCGCCATTATATGATACGACAGGGTTACCATCTTCCGGTTCCAGGCCCTCGAAAGGCCCATTTGTCTACGCAAGGAACCGCCCGCGAAACGAGCCCCGCGGCGCGTCCCGAAGGTCGCCGCCAGACAAGCCCCAACAGAGCGGAACCCCACGCAAACTCCGGTCAAGCCGACGCACTGCCCAGCGCACGTCACGTTGGCTATTCCCAAGTTTGGTGAACAATCGCTACGATAGTCCTCACCACCCAGCTAGAAAAACCAAGTGGTCCCTAAACTTGGTTACTAACCCGGTTGACCCCGCAAGCCATCGCAGGAACCAGACGCCTATAAAGACGCTGGGCCCACGGACTGAACCGAGGCTTCCCGACCCGAATTTAATTTACGGAAGGCCCCCAAGATCAGATACCATTTTCCGGCAGAGACATTTTTGTGGGCCAGCCGATAAGAAAGTTATTGAAGAGCCCCTAACTTGAAGACCATGGAGGACGAGGAAAGGCCCTCCGGCCGTAAAGCGACCCAGCTCCTGGCTTTTCGCCCAAGCCATCCGGCTCAACCGACGGAACCCCTCGTGGATCACGCCGGGAACCAGTTGGCCCAGACTAGGTGCCGTTAGCGACCCCAGGCGGGCACGGAAAGCTCCACCTAGACGGAATAGACTCCGCCTCGCTAGGGGGTTGGATGGAACGGAGCCCCGCCAGCCCCCGCCGAAACCCTCGCCTTTCGGTTGCTCCGGGAGTCCCTGCATGGCGTTCCCGCGAGCCCCGTCGTCACTAGCGAGCACCGAGAACTTTCCACTACAAAGCCCTCACTCATACTTCAGGCTCCCTCTTAGTCAATTGGTGGATGGGGTCCTATCGCCTTAGCTAGTCTTTGCCCGGCGACACCGTCCGGCCCTTAGACCGGTACCGGGATCGACCTATGGAGCGTCGCTAGCCGGCTTACCCAGAGAACCCGGGTGCCGGAGGACCGCACCTTTGGTACCCACCGAAGCGGGCTGCGGCCCTATGCACAACGTCCGTTAACCGTGGCCACCGATCTCAACGCCTGTCGGAGATGAACTTCTTGAGGAGGTGGCGATTCGTCCCCGTTCGGCCCCCTCGCATTCGTACACAACGAACTCTGCCGAGCTTCCGGTCACCTCCCCCACTCAAGAGGTCGGGTCGGAACCACCCGGAGGGGCGGCCACGCCATTATATGATAAGCGAAACGACTGCATTTCGACCGCCATTGAATGATTAAACAAAACGGATACAAAAGTGATTATTTACGGAATTAAAGGTAAGTTTTATTTAATTTTAAACTTTCATTCTCGTATTTTATGAATAAGAGTTAAATAGTTTTCACGTTTTATAGAAAAAGATAGATTTTGTTTTCCTGAATTCACAAACAATTGACTGTTATATTCGTTCTGTATGTAACGGTTTCAAAAAGCAAAAATGAACCACGACTTCATTCGTTCTGTCTTTTTGAATAAAAAAAAATGAGCTTAAATATTTCATTCCTCCTATTCAATAGTGAGATGTGAAGTATTTTATTTCGTCGGAGCTCGAAAGCAAAAACAAAACATGAAGTACTATCTTAGTTTTAAAATGTTGACACCGAGATATGCTGATTAACGGATGCATTCATAGTAGTAGGTGTAAACAGCAGTGATTTGAGATTCTATTTATATTGAAACTTTTGGGTTCTTTACGGTTTCCTGATTATAAACCCTAACAGTAAATGAATTAGTATTTATAATTATTAATATTTTGGAGTAACACATGATATTCAATGATTCTGATAACAAGAAAAGGTTTCAATTTGAAAAATAGCATACTAATACTGGGAAAATTTCTTTATACATGTTACAGGTTTTAAATTAAGAGATGAAACTTTAGAAAGATTTTTTTTATTACTAATGTTTTAAATTATTATTTAAAATCCTAAATCTTCATACCCAATGTTTCAGATTCATTTAGTATCTACCTAATTTCTAAAATAGATAGGGATTATTTATTAAATCTTGTGGCAATGTTTTTGACTCGTTGGTAAATCCAATACTGCATTTATATGTTTGCATTTTATATTTTATAAGTTTATTTGTACTGTTTTTTAAATTGGTATCTGAATTTTTTTTTATTTAATTAGCCACATTT
This sequence comes from Maratus speciosus, assembly GCA_963932465.1. Lineage (NCBI taxonomy): Eukaryota > Metazoa > Arthropoda > Arachnida > Araneae > Salticidae > Maratus > Maratus speciosus. Next base: position 364,287,804 of record OZ010799.1, read on the forward strand.
AGTATCAGTTATTAAATTTCCTACTATGCAAACGCATTTTCTATGTTTATGATACAAGTAAACTATTGGCTCTAAAAATTAAACGTGATATTTAAGTATTTAAATAAAATCTTGTGTATGCCGTTATAAAATTTATGTATAAAACTTCTTTGGTATATTTTAAGTTTATATTTACATTTTATTTATATAAATTTGGATTTAATATTTATTAAAGAGGTTAATAACCACTTTTTACATTCAAAATGTTTTTCAAGCAATGAAGAACAGCACATACAGTACATTTTTTTCTATTTCCTAGATCAATCTTTTCTTATAAAATATATAAAATGCATTTAGCTTATATTTATAAAATACAATGTCTATGGGAATTAAAAATTAAAATTAAATATGGCTCATCGTATCGTTCCATTAATAAGAATAATTAAGGAATATGTTTAGATCACGCTTAGAACTTATTTAAAAAAAAAAAAAAAAGATGGGAGTTGATAAGAAATGCTTTTTGCCCCCACACCAGTCTGAGATGGGTTTTTTCTTAAATGCTTTCATTGTTTTAATGGAATTTAGGATTTATATTTACTCTTTCTCTGATTGATTTTTGTTTAAAGATTGCTTGCATGCGTCATACAAAATCAATTTAATAGGTTTATTTAGCAAATTATAATACATTTCAATTACCCCAATTTGATAAGTTTATATGTATATAAAACCCCATAACATCATCGTAGCCTTTCTTATGTATTTTAATATGTAAATGATAGTGTAAGATATATAAAATAGTGTAAGATATGTAATTAAAATTTCCTAAATAAATTTATGCTTCTGATCTTGAAAGTTATCTTAAAAAAAAAAAAAAAAAATAAATAAATAAATAAAAATAAAAATGGAGGGGCCGTAAATATTTCGCCCTAAATTATATTAAAATAGGATATCTTAAAAAAAGCAAAATATTTTAACTATGAAAGAGGAGGGGGGGGGGACAAAAATCATTGCTTCCTTAACATTTCACCAATTTATGGTTCAACATTTCACCAATTTATGGTTCAACGTTGCTTCAATTTATGCTTCAACGTTTCACCAACTTATGGTTCAAGGTTTCACCAACTTATGGTTCATCCTTAGAACCAAATGTTGGTTCAATGTGTCACCGGCTTATGGTGGCAGCTACTACAGCACCAAAAATTGGTTCAACGTTGTACCAAATTTTTAACAGTGTATAATCCACTTCATGTGACTGTCATAAATATTTTTTTGCGTGGTAAATTCAAACAAAGCTTTTATTGTTGAAATTAAATGTCATGGTTTTTAGTATAATTTATCACCTTTCTTTATTCTTTTCTTATTTTTAAAGAAACAATTGAGAGTTTAAAATTTAAATATTTCAATTTTAAATTAAACTTATGTATTTTAAATAAAATTAGTTAAAATATCATTGTTTAAATGAAATTAATGAAATACGAAAAAATACGACGGGGACAATGTTTAGCGGTTTATCACCTACGCTAACATAAAAATAGCGAGTTCATGATTTCTGTATCAGAATCTTCCGATTTTGCGAAGGATTGAGCAAGTAAATTAAATTATGAATAAAAGTAACATGATACAATGCTTAGCATGCATTTAAGGAAAACCAAACTGGTCGCCAAGGGCGGCTAGTATTTTAAGAGTTAGATAAAAAAAAATCTATTCAATAATTTTCTTTAATGAAATTTCATTTCATTTACACGCAAAATATCTTGCATGCTTCATTCTTTAAAAATACTTTCACGATTGCAAGTTATGACATATATATATATATATATAAATACTTCTGCCGCTAATATAAAGATCTAATCACATTTAAAGGTATATATAAATATTATACAGACATACAAACAATAAATACAATAAACCCAACTGGAGTGAAAAATTAGCCAGAGCCAGGAATCGAATCCGGGACCACAGTATACAGGACTGCTGCTCTAACCACTGAGCTACTCCGGCCGATGCCTGAGTCTGCAATTTCTCACTAATCACATTACTCTAATCACATTATTTATCTAAAAAAGATAAACAATGAACAACCTTGATACAGTATTATGTATATTTAGAAACTAAACATTTTAATGGAAATATAATCAATATATTTCGAATAAACACACATAGTTTCACAATGCCTCTTTCATTACAAATCTTAACCAAATAATTACTTTTTTATTGAAATAAACATTTCCCTTTGTTTATTTAGAAATACAATTATCATTCTTACGTCTCTAAATATAAGCATATATTTTGAATGAAATTCTAATTACGTTGTGATTCCTTTTCAATTCGTGGGCAACTCAAGAATAGGAACACTTAATTTGGTTATTGAAACATATTAAAGTTGATATATTTTCCTAATTTAACATAACTGTAATTTAATTTGCAGTGAAAGGAAAAAACAAACATCCTTTTATCAAAATAAAATATTAACTTTTATCTAATTGTAAGATGAATATAAGGAATTTTAAAAGCGAATAATTTAATTAAATAATTATACTCTTATATACTATACAGATTTAAAGTAACAAAATAGGGAAAACATTTAAAAGGAACAAATGGAGAGAATATATTTAATTATCCTTCACATTAACATAAAACATTTAAAAAATTAATGTTGTTCATGAGGCTGCAAATGGTACTATTTAAAATAATTAGGATTCCAGGTCATATTAAAAGATAGTTAGCAAACGAAAAAAAATGAAATGAACATAAAACATAATAAAAATAGAAATTAGAAATAAAAAAATAGGATTTTCAAAATTGAAGTAAAATTATTTTTTTATGACTATATCCTCTACACTGGTGTCCAAAATTAAGGACCAATCACAAAATGCTAATTTTTAAGTACGTGAATACTCAAAAGGAAATAATATAATTCGAATAATTACTATTTCTGCATCACAGCTAGTGCCTATAACATTTCATTCATGTCACACATGGTCACAAGTGTCACAGTCACTACGGAGAAGCAAAAAAAAATGAAATTCCATGCATCTCATTATGAGTCTCAAATGATTACTATATGTGACACCACTGAGACGTCAATGTGACTGCTGTTTTGTGATGAGTCACCAGGTGACTTTACAAAGTAGTTACATTGTGACACTCATGTGACTGTCATTTTTAGACTCAATTTCAAAGTCATCATGAACGTTGAATTATGATAAGTAACCAAATAATATCACTTTAGAGTCACATGGCGACTTTTCACAAAAGAGCACAATGGTGACTTCACAGTAGTCTTTGTGTCACCTGAAAGTCATCATGTGACTTTAATATGACATTATTCGGTAACTTATTACAATGCAGCGTTCACGATGGCTTTGAAATTGAGTCTTAAAATGACAGTGACATGAGTGTCACAATGTAACTACATTGTAAAGTCACCTGGTGACCCATCACAAAGCAGCAGTCACATTGACGTCTCAGTGGAGTCACATATAGTGATAATTTGAGACTCATAATTAGACGTGTGGAATTTCCTATTTTTTGCTCCACTGTACTGGCTGTGACACATGTGACCATGTGTGACATGAATGAGATGCTATATGGACTAGCTGTGCTGTAGGGATAGTAATTATTTGAATTATATTATTTCCTTTTTAGTATTAGCTTACTTAAAAATTAGCATTTTGTGATTGGTCCTTATTTTTGGACACCAGTGTAGATAGGTGACTTTCTACATTTTACTTTATTTTAACAACCAAGATCACATAATGAAGGTAACACATTTAATTTATGATTATTTTATTTTTTTAATACACACTTTAGTCCTTTATGCTTCGTATTTAAAAAGAAACCAAGAAACTCATATCATCGACAACTACGACATTCATTATTCTGTAATTAACTTGGCTGCGATACGATTCGTCTACACCTGCCGCCACGTCGACTCCCGAAAAGATCATCGAAGCAATAATGTTGTAGATAGGTTTTTTGATGAAAATGGTTGTTTGGAAACATGCCCTTTCCTTGTAAATGTCATCGGTATCAAACAGCAGAGTTGGGAAATTTTGTAATTCCAATGATCTGCAATGCAATTACAGTTTAATTGTATGTAATTAATTATAGTTAAAATTACATGCCGTAAAAAATTCTTGCAAACTGAAATCGGAACTGCCCAATCCCAATATTAGACAACATTTTGGTGTTTGAATGTGTGTAACTATAATCGATTGCATGCAATAAGCTATAATTACACTGCGGATAATTGAGATTACAAATTCGGTAAACTCTGTCCAAAAGCGGTAAAATTCCCCTTTTTGTTGATTTTTTTTATTTAAGGCTGTAACTTTTTAAAAAATAACTTAATCCCTATGAAATTTGCATATGTATTTAATGTAATACCTCACGTTTTTGAAAGTCATCATATCGCCCATAGTTCCTACATACATGCGTAAAAAAATTATATATGAATCTCTGGCCAACCCGGCGTTGCCCAGGCCGGTGATAATAACCTTAAATCTATCTAAAATCAATCTTACGTGATTTCTTATATTTAAACTAAAATGTTTAAACCAAACGGTCCTAATGAAAAGTCCCCACTTTCGTCGCCAGCATATACCTTCGAATTTGTAAGATTTTATGTTTTTAATTGAAAATCTATGCAAACAAACCTACATTTGGAGGTCTCAGTGCCTTTTGCATTGTAGGACAGGGCGTGCTTCGCACGCTCTTGTCGGTTTTCAGTTTGATTGGCGTAACCTGGACCCATTATAATAACCTTATATATGCCTATAATCACTGTTGAATGAATTTATATTCGAATTTGTATGATTTTATGTTTTTAATTGAAAATCTATGCAAACAAACCTACATTTGGAGGTCTCAGTGCATTTCGCACTGTAGGACAGGGCGTGCTTTGCACGTTCCCTCCGGTTCCGGACCGATTATAATAACCTTATATATACCTACAATAACTGTTGAATGAATTTATATATTAAAACGTTACTTTCCAAGCGAAACTAATGTTGGGGGCCTTACTTAACTTCGTCAGCGTTCACCCTTGAATTTGCATGATTTTACCTTTTTAAATGAAAATCTATCCGAACGAATTAGGAATTCTTTATTAGAGTGATAGCCGATATATTTTCTGACGATTAGATATAGTATTTTTTTATCTCTCTATTGAATGTGTGTTTCCCAGCGCAAACGCACTAGCGAACTCATTTGGCAAATATTCTATAGTGATGTGGTAGAGAAAAATAAAAGTTTCGCGAATGTGTAAAAGAAGTTCAAAGTGACTCCCACAAATCAATTTATTTAAAATGTTTAAATATTAATATATTTTAGAACAAAGACAATGTCAGGAAAGAGAAGGTACTACCTATAAGTGGGTGTTTTTCTTCTTTTTTTTCATATTTTACTCATTGAATGTGTGTTTCCCAGCGCAGACGAACTAGCGAACCCCCTTGGCAAATATTCTACAGTGGTCTGGTAGAGAAAAATAAAAGTTTCGCGTTTGCGCAAGGAGAGTTCAAAGTCACTCCCACAAATCAAATTATTTAAAATGTTTAAATATTGATATATTTTAGAACAAAGACATCGTCGGAAAAGATAAGGTACTACCTATAAGTGGGTGTTTTTCTTCTTTTTTTCATATTTTACTCGTTGAATGTGTGTTTCCCAGCGCAGACGAACTAGCGAACCCCCTTGGCAAATATTCTACAGTGGTCTGTTAGAGAAAAATTAAGCTTCGCGTTTGCGCAAGAGGAGTTCAAAGTGACTCCCACAAATCAAATTATTTAAAACGGTTAAATATTAATATATTTTAGAACAAAGACATCGTCAGAAAAGAGAAGGTACTACCTATAAGTGGGTGTTTTTCTTCTTTTTTTTCATATTTTACTCGTTGAATGTGTGTTTCCCAGCGCAGACGGACTAGCAAACCCCCTTGGCAAATATTCTACAATGGTCTGGTAGATAAAAATAAAAGTTTCGCGTTTGCGTAAGAGGAGTTCAAAGTGACTCCCACGAATCAATTTACTTAAAATGTTTAAATATTAATATATTTTAGAACAAAGACATCGTCAGAAAAGAGAAGGTACTACCTATAAGTGGGGGTTTTTCTTCATTTTTCATATTTTATTCATTGAATGTGTGTTTCCCAGCGCAGACGGACTAGCAAAACCCCTTGGCAAATATTCTACAGTGGTCTGGTTGAGAAGAATAAAAGTTTCGCGTTTGCGTAAGAGGAGTTCAAAGTGACTCCCACAGATCAATTTATTTAAAATGTTTAAATATTAATATATTTTAGAACAAAGACATCGTCAGAAAAGGAAAGGTACTATCTATAATTAGGTGTTTTTCCTCTTTTTTTCATATTTTACTCATCAAAGAAGATACAGAATTAAAAAAATTACAGAAAAATCGCTAATATAGATCTCTGATTTTTTAAATAGTTAATATTGATATATTTTCAAGCTAATTGAAGCTTTAGTAAGCTGAAAGCGCGTATATACTAGAACATGGCACTTTTCGTTTTCTTGTTTTTCGAATAGTCAACCAGAGGCGAACTTTGAAAAACGGAACGAAAAAAAGACGTTTTGAAAAAAGTTTTCTTGAAAGTGTAAATATTAATATTTTTAAACGAACTGTTCCGTCTATAAAGTTAAAGTACGGAATTCAAGCTTGATTTTTTTTGTTTTATTGCATTCTGAAGTTAGTTGATGAGCGGGATTAATTTTTTTTTTTTCATTTTCTGATTCTTGATTCATTATTTCGGGAACGTGCTTTCGACGGTATCGCTGGGACATTTTATGGCACTTTGCGATGCTTATTATGGTTTTTAATTAATATCTCGCATAATTAAAGAAATTTGAAAAATCGGAGCATCAGGTGTATTAGGAACTGGTTTGCGCTATCCTCGTCCAAATTTTCAAACTTCTACTTCTTTTTCTACCCATCGCACAACACAGACACACATACATGTTACTTTTTTATTAGTGCAAGTCGATAAACCCGGGCTTCCCGGGTTACAGAGTATAGGTGAAAACCACTTTTTTTAAATTTGAAAACTCTAATAGATTTTATTTACGTTTGATATATATATTTTTAAATGCACACTAACAATACTAAAAAACATTTTTATATCACAAAAATAGCAATTACGCATTTAAATAAGTTTTGAAATTTATTAAAAGCGGTACTTCTTATTGGCTTCGTGCCAGGAATTAACCAAATAAGGGGTTTAACCAATTAATGAAGAATTAGCAAAAGAATTCAACCTTTACATCAGCCTTTTTCAGTCTGATCATTTCAGTAGTTTAAGTACAGTCGTGGGGAAAAAAAAAACCATCCCCAACTAACTCCTCAATTAATTATCGTAGAAAAAAGTTACTGCTACCGAACAATTGGAAATAAAGTCTACTTTTAAATGATGTATATAAAATTTGCTTAGGGGGCAATTTACATATTAAAACGAACCCTAACTTCATTTATTTCAATGGCAATACCTAATTTTAACAAGATATTTCAAATCTTTGGTTCAAACTACGCCTAGACATCAAATTTCAAGTCATTTGAATGCTAAGTTTTTGAATTATAAACATTCAAAATTTAGTGCTTCTAATGTTAAATTACAATTTCATATTTTTATTAATATCTCCTGAAATTATACTCTTAATGTGCTAATTTTTTGTGTGATAATACTAAAATACCCAAACATAAATTCGATGAATTTGCAATTTTTATAATTTTATGATATGAATTATGAAATTAATATTCGAAAAAATTATGAATTGCAACCTACAATTTTTTGATGGATTTAGATTTATTACGTCCTGCTACCATAGGGTTACGTCCATACGTCCATAGGATGAATGATGTCTATGATAGAAGTGAGCAGATATTTTGAAATTTCTTATTAAGATTCCTTGATTAAGATGGGGGCTCTGTATGTCAACAATCTAGTACCGAACTTCAATTTGGATACAGCCCCTAAAATACGCTCGTTTTAAAATAATTAATTTCTCGTAATTTTTTTGTATGAATTGCATAAAAATTTGTTTTTAGGCTAATTGGATGGTGTAGAGCTCATTTATGCTGTCAGAATTGTGTAATGCTATTGAAAAATAAAGTTATGGTTCGTTTTAATATGTAGATGGCCCCCTAATCAAATTTTATTTACATCATTTAAAAGTAGACTTTATTACCAATCGTGTGGTGCCAGTAACTTTCTTCTACGATATTTTTTGCAGGGTTAGTAAGGGATGTTTACTTTTTTTTCCACGAGTGTACGTAGTTATTACTGGTCTTTAATTTGTGTCTCATTTATAATTTATTATTTATTTATATTTTATTTTTTTATTGATGAAATTTTAGTTTTGTTTGGAATATAAGCTGGAAACAAATACCGAGCTATTTATAATAATTTAAGTGAAAACTGGTTGTATTTTTCATAATCGCCTGTGCACGATAATGATGTTTCAAAATTATTTTAAAAACCATAAAAAATGAGTAAATTAGGATGTAGTTTTCAAACAATTTGTGATACAGTTTCCAAACAAATTGCATTTCAAAGAAAAAAAATTCACTAATTCATGGTGTAAAAATTGAAAATGCGTGATATTTAGAAGATTAAATGTTGCAGTAAAAGTTATCTTTAATATGCTCGTGTTGCCACTATCAAAATGACGTGAGCGTTACGCACCGACACGTTTTTCGTTTATAATATAGATAGATAGTTTACTGTGAGCGAACAATAGCGATGTTGACAACAATAAATTTGTATAACAACATGGGAAGCGCATGCGGGGTCTGCACAAATTGACCTTTCCCTCTTACGGACAAGAGTTTACTTTGCTGATGACGGGCCGTTAAAATTTCCACACCGAAACGCGTCCTGTGTGTTCTTTAGTTTTTATGAGGATTCATATAGAGTATTATTATTTAATTTTATAAATATTTGTTTAAATTTCATATGTGCACTTAATAATTGAATAAAATAAATCATAAAGATAAATTTTCAGGCATATATATTTTAAATTCCTTAGTTGTGTGAAGTATTTCGACTTTAAAGAAATTATTTTCTTAAAATTCATGTTTAAAGTGTCATTGTTTAAACTTAGCTAGCATACAATGTTTAAACAAGAATCGATTAAGACAGCTCAGTTTAAACTTTCTTTCAAGTCCTGCTTTTTGAACTTCTTTGAAGATGATGCATTCTTTTATGTGAAGAAGATAAAACTTTTGAAATATCATATGATACATGCACTTTTCTGTCATTAGAAACTAGATAATTATTTTCCTAAACATAGCAAACAACGCAATTCGAAATTGTTTGATTAATGATGTCGATTCATTTATTTTCCCAGACACGCATTTTACGTTAAAGTTTATAATTGAAATAAATGGTAACATGAAAAATTGAATGAAACAAAAGATATATAGAGGGTTGATTTGTATAAAATTTTTCCCTTTTGAAAATAAATTAAATGTATAGACAATGTGTGTGTTTTTCACTAGGCAATTAAACTATAGTACTGCTACTCAAAGTGCACAAAAAAGACGTTATTTTAAAAATTAATGACAATTATTAACATAAAACATACAAAAAAATTCCATTTAACTTCTTAATCTTTGAAAAAAACTAATTGCTTTCAAATGTAAATATTTCAACATATTTCACACGCAAAATAAATAAATAAAATTTAAAACAGTAAATAAACTTGATTTTGAACAGTTTATAAATCGGATTACAAGAACTAACCATACTAATAGTATAGACTGTAAACAGAGCATCCTCCCGCCTTTTGATTATAACATAATCAAGACTTTAAGTAACATTTCGAAGTTATTCGGAACTTCAAACATCATTTCAAACTTATTTCATTAAAAATATTCTGAATTCTGCATTTTTGCAAACATATCATTGATCAAAGCTGGACAAATTGTCTTTAGCACAGGAAGACTTCATTTCTGAACTTAGGTCATTTTATGCTGAGGAAAACTTCAAAAGCAAATCGTAACGTAGATTTTAGATTTTATTTTTAATTGTACAAGTTCATGTTAATGTTCTTGTTTTTTGTGTACCAATGAGCAAAGTTGTGTGTTTTTAACGAATATATTGTTCTTTATCAAAACTTTAAGTTAAAATAATTACAACATTTTCACGAACTTTATAAATTTAGTAGCATTTTTATCACCCTACCAAATTTAGTGTTTGCAATTTGCAAATATAACTTTTCCTTTGAAGGCTTAACCCGAGTTTTATTCAGTATCGGTTTAGGAAAATTACGTTTGATACGTTTGGTACAATCATCTGATGAAACTTCCACACCAAACACACCAAACATTCTTTGTATATACCGAAGTATCGGCTAATGCGACGTTTGTAACTTTATGAGGAAAACTTTCCTCCTTTACAACGAATGAGTTCTGTGATGGTCTGTGATGGTCTGTGATGGACATTTAAGGGGTTTTAGAACTCTTAGCTTCAAAATTTGAGAAAATTATTTATTTTAGATGTTAAACTCCTATCTTTTATGAACATTTTGATACAATATTTTCCTTGAAATTTTTATTAGAACAGAAGTTATGGATTTTAGAATTTATATCCGCTCAATAGCTGCAGCGGCTTTTCCAAACATTTGAAGTCATTTTTCTCCAAATGACGTTTTTGGTGATAATGCGCAGGATATCTCAAACACTTCTGATTATTTTTTCATAAAATTTTTAAAACACATGTTTCATGTTAGTCTGTATAAAATGAACCTAAAATCCCCCTTTTATTGTTCAAAGAAATATTTTTTTAAGTTATTATACTGTTGAAATTAAAATATATATATATTAGCTAAATACAACTTTGTATTAAAAATATAAAAATGCTTTAAATACCCAGGGTAATTACTGTGTTCAGGGTAATTACTGTAATCTGAAGTATGCGTTGGCAACAAAATTTTCATTCTAGTTGCAATATTCATTTTGTAATCCTGCGCGTAAGCTGTTATACCAATCTTATGCTCGTCAAATGTCTGACAGTTTGGAGCCCCCTATAAATGCTAATTCTGCATCTTGCAATTTTTTAATACATGAAATGAAAGAACATACTTATATCTTTTATCCCAATGAAAATTGTGTTTGAGAATGATATACATTTCAAGATATTAAATGATAAAAATGGTCTGTTTTTTTTTTCCTTTTTTTCTAATTTTAAGATTCCTGAGACCCCTTAAAAGATTTTAAGGGAGAATTCGCATAGACTGCACCAACGCTTGCTAAACCACATGTTTGATTATCTTTTAAAAACATAGCCATACAAATGAATTTGATAAATTCTTGTTCTGACATGTAAGTAAATGTTTTATAATCTATAATGCTTTCGAAGTGAGCCAATAAAACAATCATCTCTTCATAGTTCGAATAAGCTTATCCTAACACTCTTTTAAAGATATCAGTCTAATGAGCATCTTCTATCATTCTCTCCACCAGGAAGCAGGCGGTAGGTTGGATTTCCAAGTTAATTGAATTGAATTGATTGATCCATACATAGAAGTGTGGAATAGAATCTCTAGATCAATCTTTAAAAAAAAAGTTGTGGCATAATGAAAATCTGAACAATTGTTGCAATATATAAGAGAACATCTTTCCCTGCGAGATAAAATTTTCTTAAAGCCTTCGAAAATTCTTCTGTAAAAGCTAAAATAAAAAGTTCATCATTCACAGCTCTTTAAATAAGATACAAACTTTTTTTCACATTATAAGATACTAACTATTAGGCTATCTATTTTTATTAAGAAACAGAATTCGTCCAGTCATATGAATGTCGACGATTTGAAATAAAGTTACGCCTTTCACTTGATTTTCTTCATTGAAAGAGAAGTTTTCAAATTCTTAGAATTAAATATTTTGCAAGAAATAAATTTAAATAAAATATAGGTCAAAATTATCATTCCATTCAGACGTTAATATATTTGTCTGATCAATTTCAAAACAATATTAGATATTGCATGACAATTTTTGAGATGGAGATGTAAAATCAATCGTTTAATCACATAATAACGTTTTTAAGGAACAGCCATAGGTATGAATAAATCCTTATTATTTCGCCTTTTTTGTCTTTACATGCGTCGTGTTTTGTTCCTCTACTTAAACGTCTACCATGTTTTCAATCTGTGAATGAAAAAAATATTCCTTTTACCCAAACTCTCTTCATTTCTTCCTTATTAAATTCATGACATGTAAATTCTTCTTTATTTTGTCCTTTTGGTGGATTCATAAACGGAGCATCAAACCAACAAGAAGTATGATATTTTAAGAATTGAAAAATCCCGTTAGCCTCGATCTCACAGATGCAAGAACAACAATGTTAAGTTTTTTTAGGATAGTAATCGAATATTAATATCTGGATGATCTAAGTTAAATACTAATCCGTGGATAACATTTATAAGTGGACATTGCTATCTGTGCTTTGGTACTAGTACGGGGGGTATTTTTTAAGTTAGGGCCATTTGAAAATAAAAACCAAACGAAAGAAAAACTTCAAAAACCAAATTTATTTTTCTATTCTACATATATTTCTCTATTTTTCAACATAACTGCCAAGTTTGTTTAAACACTTATCATACCTTACAACTAGATTTCAAATACCCTCTTCATAGAAACTTACCGCTTGCTCGGAGACGGCAAGAGGTCACGGCCGTTTTCACGTCTTCGTCATGTGAATGCCGACGAGATGATGTTTGAGATAACGGAAAAGATGGAAATCGCTCGACGCAAGGTCGGGGCTGTAGGGGGGGGGGGGGTCCAAAACTTCCCAGTCAAAAGAGTACAATAAAGCTTAGGTCTAAGCTGCGGTGTGAAGCCTTACATTGTCATGGCGTAGCAAAATTACCAAATTACAAAATTACAAAATTATGTGTCAGCATGCCGCGTCCTTTGTTTTGAATCACTCTCGGACGAAAAACTTATCACTGACCGACCTCGCATGGGGCGGGCGATTCGATAATCTTGAACATTTTAAAGACCCAGAATAGAGCGTACAGGTTACCTACACAGCTGAAACTGAGCACAGTTGTTCCCAAGGATTGCGGGAACACGACGCAAGAACTCGTTGTGGCTCACGTGTCACCTATTAGTGTATACAACAAAACGGCCCTTACTTAAAAAACACGCTTCGTATACTTGTTATACGATGCTTTTCGGCAAAATTACCGATAAGTGCAAGCTATCCTTTTTTCCACGATTATAACTGTTAATTTACAGTTTAAGTAAATTGAGGCTTCTTAAAATATCTGATGCGAATTAATGTTATTAAAGTTAAATAAATAATGTGTATCTTCGCATATTTGAAGACAAAGAGGCTTTTTAAAATATCTGATGCGAATTAATGTTATTAAAATAGAAATAAATAATGTGGATCTTCGCATATTTCAATCATATATATATATATATATAGTGAGAGAGAGAGAGATTATATATCTATTACGTTTAAAGACGTATGCTAGTATCCTGCAAATACATTCTTTTATGTATAAAAATTTTCTGTGGCTTTTGTTCAGAATCTTTTACAGCGTTACAGTGAAATAACATTCATTGTTATCTAATGCAGTGTTCTCTTTAGAAATTATTTTAAAACATTTTCTAAGTAATAGGGAAGATCCTTTCTTGTCAATCTTCGCTCTACTCAAATATAACAATGTATAAGTAATACAACTTTAATGTTAACTATAGCCCCACCCAAATAAAAAGGAAAATTCTGTAAACCTTTTCAGTTGCGTAGCAGAATTTAAACATGCAAAAGTAACAAAATAATGTAAATTTTAACGTTAGTGTTAATGTTGTGTGTTTATCATGTTTGTGGAGCATGAAAAAGTTTATTTGAGAATTAATAGCACACAAAAAACATATATATATATATATATATATTTTTTTTTTTTGAGAAATGGTTACTACAGTGCAAAAGCCACTCGTAACCGCTTCTGAAAATCATGGACAACAAAAGAAACCTTTGCTTCAGAAATAAGTTTTTTTATATGCTAAATCTATTGGTTTTTGTGTTTCTGAAGATAAATGAACGCTTTTGGGAGTCGTTGGTAACTCTGAAGAGATTATATTATATTTTCATTAAGAAAGATAAGAGTTAGATTAAGAAACATTTGTCTTTATCTGTCCAGAAAAAATATTTCAGCCTCTTGGGATTTTGCTTTGAACAAGGTTTACTGTATTTAATATCGAAGCTACTATATAGAAGCATTATTTTAATTTATGGCACGTGGCATTACTTTACTAATCAAAATGGTTTTGTTAGTTAGCTTCCTATAAAAAAAGTAAAATTCTACATATTGCAGACGTTTGGATGAAAGCTATTCCGGAAAATACTGGTATATTTTCACCGATGATGACACCCAGTCCACAAAACCATTATCCGTTCAAATGCTGGTTTATATATATATATATAGATATATATATATATCCATATAGTATATGAAAAGTGTCATTTGGTTTTTGTCTCTCATAGTTATGAACCAATTTATATGTGACTTAGTATGTGCATAGTGCATAACAAGGTCTCGACCGAGTTCGTTGGCCAACAATATCACCCATCTTTTTCAGAATAACGGTGACTTAAAAATTTAAAATAAAAAAAGTAAACAAACAATTTAGATTTACCTCTAACTTAAAAAATGATTGAGATATATCAGTTTGAAATTCAAAGGTGATTAACATTTCCAAACAAGACAACAGAATTCATGGAATCCATTTATGAGCTTTAGAGAACGTGATTTCTCGCAAATTATCTTTCATTGTTGAGACCATTTTCCTAACTGCAAGCATAAAGCTATATATTCATATACGTTAGAGTCAAACTCGCGGCAAGCTTGGCTACATTTGGCAAAATATCACCGAATTTGGTGACCAGAAATACGTCGCCATAAATAAGCCAACTTGGCTATGTCTGATTATTTTGGCAAAATTGTTCTGTTATCGGGTTATTTGCATATTAGCTTTGTATACTAAAATAAAATGATAATTTTATGTATATACATACAATATATTAAATATATATATTCTAGATAGATATATTATGTTCAGATTCCTCAGACACAATATTCAGATTCCTCAATAAAATTATGACTTTCAAAAAATTAAAAAGGGGAAATAATGGGCTTAATGTATCTTACTGAAAATTTTAAATAAAATTTTTTTTTATAATCAAAAATATGTTTGGTTTTTCTCTTCATGTCACAAGATACTTTATGTTTTTAAAACAAGATGTGAATGGGCATTCCTATAAATGAATGAATATGATAAAAAGTTATTTGAAAATATTTAATAAATTCAACATACATTATTCTATCTTCATTTAGTCTTATATTTCTAGTATGCTAATAATAACCAAAACTTTTTCTCATAAATGAATGTCTTCTTCAAAAAGTATTACTTTTCCAAATTCATTAAAGCCCATTTTATGGTATAAAATATCTTTTAAAAAATCGTACATTGTCGAAAAACACAAACAAAACAGTCCAAATTATATAAACTCCCATTTTAATGAGCAAAAATATGTAGGATTTTCTTTTTTTACATATTCCATTACGGAGACTTAATAATGATAAAATACCCAGATACGCAGGAAATTATTTTTTTTTTTAATTTAAAGAAAAGACATTGTACAAAAATGAATGTTACGTATAATTTAGAAACATTTCAAAACAAAAATAGTCGAGTCGTTAAGAAACAAAATAATTAGATTTCATTTCATTTCGCAAAAGGCTGGATAAACAGAATATTTTTATGACATAGTTAGAATTTCTGTATTTTTTAATACCCAATTGAAAGGAATTGCAACTTCAGTTGTTTTTCTTACATATTCTTCATTGAATCAGTATATTCACTGGATAACAAGTTATTAAGATTTTTCCATAAAGAGTTTTTTAATTGAAAAGAAAAATATGATTTAAAAATCAAAGGTAGATTTTTAATTCGAGGAAAAAAATTATAAACGTTATCCATAAATATTTTTGAAAATATTCTTCATGCAATCGGTATGTTTACTTAATATTAAAAGAACTATACGTTATTAAGAATTGTAGTGATTGTAGCCTTTTGTGGAGTGAAAAACATTAGATTATTTGCCCCAAGGTGCGACTTTGGTCACCAGTGTTGATTGACTGAATGAAAATTCACGTTAAAAATCATACTTCTCTACAAACCTTATTTTAAAAAAAATGATGCTTTCTTGCATAAAAATAACTAAAAGTTAATATTTTAGAATTGAAAATGAATAAAATTAACACTCTGCCTAAAAATAACAAAAATACATAAAAACGCATATTAAAACATGATTTTGTGATTTTGTGATCAACGTCTACAAAAAATGTCACTTAATCACACACAGTCTGCATGGTACTAACAACTTGATTATTTAAGATATTGTGTAATATGTAGGGCTTACTGCTGCAAGTGTTGTTGATGACACTTGTGTATAGAGGTTACCAGTGGTGTCTCATGGTTTATTTAAATAGGAGTTTGCAAAACTCAAATTAAAAAACTAAAATAGATTACTACAACTAGAGTGCACATGTTTAAATACATTTGAGTTTTCAAAAGTTAAATGAAAGAAACGCAACTAAAAGAAATACAAAGCCTAGAAAACAGAAAATGCTGATCTTCCATACGACCCATAAATTATAATGGTCTCTTCTTGGCGAATAAGAAAAAAGAGAAATGACAACATTTAAATAACATCTGAAGTTGTTCGTGTGAATTTGGCTGAAAACGTTTTAGGATATTAAATGTATTTTTAAGGGAATTTAATGTATTTTAAATAATTTTATATTATATGTGTGCACCTACAAGCAATTTTAGCACCTTTTATTTGCGCTTTATATGAATTTTATTAACTTATTCAGGGTGAATTTAGAACTTGAATTTTATCATTCCTTTATTTAGAAATATTGTCAGTCGCATAATACAAAATTGTGAAGTGTCAGATATTACCTTTGTAAAAAATCTAGTTTTGAACGTCTTCAGCTTTTATTATTTTATAAAATATAGCAAGTTTATTTTAGCAATAATGATGCGAAACTGATCAAAGAATAAATAAAACATTGGCGTGAAAAATCCGCTCAATATGATAGTCCGTTGAGAAGTCTATGAACAATTTATATTAACTGCTGTTTTCGGAGAAAGAGCCGATAAATAAAATAATCTTTTAAAGGCCACTGTATATAGTCCAGGCAATAAGGGATTTCACCTCGCAAAATTAAGTCCAGGCAATAGAGACCGTATAAGGGCTCTACCTAGCAAAATTCATGGTAGTTCTGGAAATAGGCTTACTTTATGTTTTTTGGGACGTTGAATCAGAATTTGTGGACTAATAAGTAACAAAATTTCCACAAGCAACCCCCCCCCCCTCCCAACAACTTTTGGTAAAATGCCCCCGAAAAAAGGTTTTCATTAAAAAAATCTTTTTTTTTTTGTTTTAGGGAAAAAGTATCTAGAAATTCAGAAAGTAGACAAAATTTGCAACAAATTAGATACATGACATTATGACTTAGGATGAAGGGAAAGGGGGGATCTGCCTCGGAACATGCGCCGCGGTGCTGCGTGGACTAAGTTGCGCAATTCCACTTAACCACTCACACGTTTACATTCGCCCTCCCATCTACCCGCCGAACTTTCACTATAAGGTTTACTTTAAGTTGTTTGGCTCTTTGAATCCGAATTCTTAACTTACCCCCTAAATTTAGCCCCCCGAAACCGCCCCAAAATTTTAACTTAAATTTCTTATTGTTTTAGGGGAAAAGCATTACAAAATTCAGAAACTAGATAAAATTTGCAACAAATAGGATACATGACATTATGAGGTAGGATGAACGGGGAGGGAGTGGGCTGCCTCTGAACGTGCACTGCGGCGCTACGTGCACTAAGTTATGAAGTCCAGGCAATAGGGGATTTTACCTGGAAAAATTAATACTAGTTCTGGATTTCGACTCACTTTAAGTTGTTTGGGTCGCTGAATCCGAATTTGTAACTTTCCACCAAAATTTCACCCGGCAACCCTCCAAAAAATTGATTTTTTGAAAAAATTTGGTTTTTGAGAAAAGCGCGCGGGGAATGTTCCGAGGCAGCCCCCTCTCTCCCCGTTTATCCTACGTCATAATGTCATATATCCTATTTGTTTTAAATTTTGTCTAGTTTCTGAATTTTGTAATGCTTTTCCCCTAAAATAATGAGAAATTTAAGTTAAAAACAACTATTTTTTTTGGGGGGGGGGGGGGAATTATGGGTGTAAGTTAAAAATTCGGATTCAGCGACCCAAAAAACTTAAAGTAAACCTTTTAGAGAAAGTTCGGAGGGGAGATGGGAGGGCGAATGTAAACGTGTGAGTGGTTAAGTGGAATTGCGCAACTTAGTCCCCGCAGCACCGCGGCGCATGTTCCGAGGCAGATCCCCCCTTCCCCTTCATCCTAAGTCATAATGTCATATATCTAATTTATTGCAAATTTTGTCTACTTTCTGAATTTCTAGATACTTTTCCCCTAAAGCAATAAAAAAATTGATTTTTTAATAAAAACCTTTTTGGGGGGTATTTTCCAAAATTTGGGGGCGGGGGGGGGGGTTGCCGGGGGAAATTTTTGTGGGAAGTTACAAATTCGGATTCAGCTACCCAAAAAACATAAAGTAAGCCTATTTCCAGAACTTCCATTAATTTTGCTAGGTAGAGTCCCTATACGGTCTCTATTGCCTGGACTAATAAGTAACATTTACTTTTGAGTATGTTGCAGATATGCAACGCGCTGATATAAAAGGTTAAATTCATCCTTCAAATTGACAAAAATCTCAAGATATTATTAATATTTATTGTGATTTGTTAAATTATTTCATCGTTTTCTTTTGGGGTTCACGTGCTCATGTTCTCCGAAACAAGTGTCGCCTTTGGAGACTACTTTTTTTTCGAGAATGCAGTCTATTTATAAATAATACAATATTCTGAAAATCATTAGAATTTATACTAACATAGTCAATTCTTTACTTTAAAATTATTATAGTCCATTTAATTGTTACATTTCGAGCGTGGTAATAATAACCAAATTTTTTTCTTGTTAGTGAATGCTTTTTTCGAAAAATATTTTTTTTCTTTTCAGTTTCGTTACGAATCCTTTTCTGCTTTAAAATATGTTTTAAAATGTTTATTGTCGACAAACTGCAACAGTCGGAATTAAATAAAGGCTTTTTTAATGACTAAAAATATGTAGGAATATTTTTTTTTTTTGCATATTACAGTAATGAGATTTTATGATGCTAAAATACCAAGACATTCCTAAAATTATTTTCATCAAATTCCTTTAAAAGCATTGTGTGGAAATAAATGTTGCGTACAATTTAGAAAACTTTAAACTCAAAAATATTCGAGTCATTAAGGAATAAAATAATTAGATTTTCATTTTCATTTCGCAAAAGACGGGCTAAATATAATGTTGTTCAATAATAGTTCCTAATGCTTCTGTACTTTAAATATACGAAATATGAAAATAAAACAACATGATTATTTTTTACTTATCATTCTAATGAAATGAAAAACTTTTGAATGCATCGTTAGAGATGATGCGTGAATTATTCCTACTTTTCGGAATTTTCTTTTAGTGCTTAATTTTTATTAAACATATATAATTCAATAAAATATAAATAAAAAAATTAAGAGAAGCTTTTATTATACTGTACTGAAAAGGAAAACAAATGCTGAAAGACAATTGACTTAAATAGATATATTTTTAAAGAAATAAATTAAATTGTGAGGGATTTTTTTACAATTTTTCTAAAAAATAAAATGGATATAAAATTTTAAATCGAGTTTCGTAGCAAGAAAAAAAATCATCAAATTCTTTGAGTATTGTATTGAGGATCGAGCCCACATCAATTCTTAACGTGTTCAGAATTGAAAGACGTGGTGAGCAATTCCGCAGAAAATCATCATTTTTTTGAGGTGGGGGGGGGGGAATCAAATTTATTGATATATTTTATATAAGGTTATGATTGGAAAACTTGATATTTTTATATTTTGTAGAAATATCCTAGTAAAATGGCATTGTAAATTACTGTTTACAAACTGAATTAAGTACCATTATTGTTTTTGAAATGTCATAATGTTACATTAGTTACCCAATAAAAGTTACGTCAATTACACGTGTAAATGCCATTTTTTTCTTTTTTATTATTCAGAAATTAATTAATCAAGTTACTGTTATAATTGGGCATTACTCAGTGTTGTTGAGAACATCAAATCACTTTTTTTAACGGGATAGTTTTGATAATTTTTACACTTCAATGAAGGCAGCAAAAAATGTTTGTATATTTTATGTTACGTTAGTTACAGTATTTTGAATTGCAATTTTTGGGACTGAAGAGAGATTGAAATAATCTGCAGGTATTTGGATATTAAGTCGTTAGTAAGAAATATTTTAAATTGTAAAAATTTGTTCTAGCTTTATTAGTAAATTTTCTGAAAACAAAATTAGATGATAAAATGTTACGTCAGTTACGATGAAATTGCCCTGGTAGGAAGACAGAACGGATTTCTTTCAGTTCTTGAAATGAATCCTAATGACAGCGCAAAAGAGCCGTTTATAGAATGTTAGAAGCAATTCCATATTATCAAATTAGCACAATAGCACGTGTGCTAGAAACGTTTGGTTTGGTTTGTATTTATGACGGCCAATTATCAACACGTGGGCTATAGGCCCTAAGGGGGGTTCCCTTCGTGGGGGTCTTTCTAAGGGAACCTAACCCGTATTTACGCATGGGAATCCACGGTTTCGAAGAAAACCACGAAAACGCCGAAACGGTTAGGCGACGGGCGCGATTGGGTTCGAACCCAGCACCTGCCGTCTACCAGCTTCGAGAGCAGAACCTCTCAGCCACTGGTGGGGTTGTGCTAGAAACGTAACCTGCATACAGGGTGTTTCACTACCAGGCCGGCAAACTTGTAGATGGTGTTGGGGGCACCGAGACGACTTGGAATCACAAAGCAATGCAGGGTCGGAAATGCAATCCTAACGAGATAGAGGTGTTTTCAGGATTTGAATCATAGTGATAGCAAATTGACATTTAAAGACCAAAAGCTTAACATAAGTCATGAATTTCCTTATAATGAAGTTCTCTGAAGTTTTCTGCCTACTTATCTTGTTCTTACCATCTACGGTTTTGCAGTTTTGAGGTAGTAGGGACGTTTTGAAATGGCGCATATTCGTTGCTACCACAAACGTCCGAAACACGCCCGGTGAATTTCAAAACATCTGAGATTCTAGGTAGCGAATGCTTCATTCACACATTTCGAAACATCGGACAACTCTAACTCTATTATCAGGAAAGTTATGGCTTACTTTAAGCTTACGGTCTATAAATGCCAATTTTCTAGCACTATGATTCAGCCCCTAACAACCTCTCTGTCTTGTTACGATTGCATTTCTGACTCTGCATTTCTGTGTGATTGCGAGTCGTCTCCCTGCCGCCTACACCTCCTGCTAGTTTGTCAGTCTGGTAGTGAAACACCCTGTGTATGTTGTGTTTTCGTGTTGTGTGTGTCTACAGATGTTTTAATTCTCTTAGTCGTCAAACCACTAGGTGCAAGCGTTAATCCTTGTTTGATAAAGTTTGAGTATCCATAATTATTTGGGGCTACACAATACTATGGAGGGCTAAATCCCTATTCTGATACATTGATTCCAGCCGTTTTTGCATGAATACAAAGTCTAAGAATTTATGAGGAATGTTTTACGCAAAACATAAATTTACTCGTATTGAGTAGTATGAAGTAGAGATTTTCAAATTGGATTTTTTTTTTTTTAATTGGACGAAGTTGCTACCATTTTCACAGACTGATATTTTTTATTAATAAAACTATACATTTTATTTAAATTCATACCAAATTTTTAAACTGTTATTATTAAAATTGAAATTTTATGTAAGCTAAAAAAAGGAGAATTTTTTTTTAAGTTTTACTCATAAAAATATGAAAAAGGTGTAGAAATGACCAAAATTGATAAAAAAGTATGCGGAAAAGTTTGAAAAAAAGCTTGTAAGCGCAATACGGTCGCGGAAGAAAGTGAATTGGTGAGTCAGCTCTCCTTACTATTATGTAGCACCGTGGTTGGGGTATGTTTCGTCTTTACTGGTTGCGCAGCTAAAGCCATTAAAGAGAACAAATATGAAATTACATTTAGGCAATGATGTTTGTAGAGCGAATTAAACTTTAAATGTAGGTGCAGTCTTTTTAGCTTTGTGAGCCAACAATAACAGTAATGGCACCAGCCATATTCGTGTGAAATATTCCTTAATGTGTATCTTCTGCTGTATTCAATGCACATAATACAGATATCGTCTTTAACCAATCAGTCAGTTAAGCTACTGTACAACATTATAGCATTCAGAATTTTTTCCTTCAGTATATTACGTATAATATTTTTACATTCAGTATACAATAATATAATTACTATACACTAAATATGAAGTAATATATTATACATTATTGTTTGAGTTCTTATGTATCATAATAATGTAGAACTTGATTTATATGAAAATATAAATAAATAAAAGAAATTGGTGTCTTTTTTATCATGGAGACTCGAGGTGAGATTATCTTTAGCACCACTTCTACTGCTACACTATAGTGACAAAAAGCCACCGGCTTTCAGCTACTTTCGATTTTAGACGTTTTCTTAACATCTAAAGAAATACTTGACAACTTTTTTTCGACTTTTTGTATGGAGTGATTGCAAATGTATTAGTTTTTGTTCAACTTGTAATTGGTGCTCTGGTTGTTTTCGTGATTAGACTTTAGCTGAAAATATGACGACAAAGAAGATATCTTTAATCTGGAAGTTCCAAAAGACTTACAAGGAGAGGTCCAACCTTGTTAATCAGAGATTTTGATTATTTTAATATATGCTGTAGGGTAGAGACCCCTTAGTGTCAGGTTCAACGGATTTTATCCAACGCTCCTTAGTTCTTGAGAAACCGGGGGGTCTAATAATAGCACACAACTTAAATACTTACTTTGCAACCGAAATGATAGGTTGGTCGTAGCTCAGTTGGTATGGCGTTTCCCGGCTGATCCGCGGGCCCGGGTTCGATACCTGAATGTGTTACATTTGTTTTTCTCATTTTTTGTTTTATAAATATATTTGTAAGTATAATTAATAATCTCATTGTCAATTAAAATTTATACTATTCTATATCAATTATAATTTTAACCTATTTAATTTTTTACTTTTAACTAAAAAGTTGTATAAAACATCATAAAACTGTTAATTTTTTAAAAATCACTTTTAAAATGTATTTCATATATTCTTTATCGATGCAATGATATTGAGCAATTGTGTCAATTCGTAATTTTAAAGAAACATCATTTACGCATTGCTTTAACAAAAGAAGTCAATGTGATAATACTATTATTCTGTCTTTAAAGTAACAAGCATAATTATATTAAAAATTAGCATCAGAATTAAATTACAACCGATTTTTTGCATATTAAAGATTTTTAAATTTATAATACGTATGCTTGCGCTTTCAATAATTTTGCTTTCACCTTTATCTTCTTTCTGCTTTTATTTTTATTTTATTTGAATATTCTTTTATTTTATCATAACTAGATAGCACCACGACAAATTTCGTCACGATTTTGGAATTTTATCATTCAATAATACATCCAATTTCTTTTTAAACCTCTTTAAAGGATGAGAAATAATAGCTTAAAAATAAAAAATGATAAATTTAAGTTTCTTAACATTATAATTAATGTAGGATATTTAAATTTGTAATTGAAATTATTAAACTATAGTTACAAGTATATTTATAAAACAAAAAATGAGAAAAACAAATGTAGCGCATTTCGGGTACCGAACCCATGCCCGCAGATCAGCAAGCGAACGCCGTACCTACTGAGCTACGACCAACCTATCATTGCGGTTACAAAGTAAGTATTTAAGTTGTGTACTATTATTAGACCCCCCGGTTTCTCAAGAACTAAGGAGCGTTGGATAAAATCCGTTGAACCTGACACTAAGGGGTCTCTACCCACAACATATATTAAAATAATCAAAATCTGTGATTAACAAGGTTGACCCTCTCCTTGTTAGTCAAGTATTCTCTAGATTTATGACAAAACGTCTGTAATCGAAAATATCTGAGGAGGTTTTGCCATTTGTAGTATCTTCTAAAACACGGTTAAGTTTCAACCAAGAATATTCTACTTTGAGACTTTTAAAATACGTTGCCCCGGCTGTCCCTCTGCTACGTTCCCCCTTCAATGCCGGCTCTGAGGAAATTGTTATTTACACTGTAAAAAAAAATCTGTAGTTCTACAGATGTAAAGTTACATGCTTACTAAACTTTCACCTGTAACTGTACGAAAAAAGCTGCAAATCTACAAAACTAGTTTTTGTAAAGCTACAAAAATCTGTAACTTTACAAATGAATCTGCTAAAATTTCAGTAATCTTACTAAACTTTTATTTGTAACCCTGGCTGCAGTTACATGAAAAGTTCTCGGAATCCCAGTTTCCAAAAAAATTCTTAGTAACCTTACAGATTTTTTGATTTTCGGCGCAAAAGTGTGTCTGTTACATGAAATTTTGTTGTTGCCGTTACATGAAAAGTTCTAGGAATCCAAGTTTCCTAGAAAAACTTTAGTAACTTCACAGATTTTTTTTTACAGTGTAGTTATGCTTTTAATACAAAAATATTAATAACAGTTTCAATAGATTGTAGTATAACTTTTTGAAAATTTTGCAAAAAGCGTATACAGTCGTTCCCGTTTAAACGAATATTGAGGGTTCCAGAAGTAATATTCGATTAGGCGGGTTATTTCATTAAACGGATAATAATAACTGTAAAATTTAACGCGTAATAAAAAGGCGAAATAATCATCTACGGTAAATTTACATCACACTTAATGCAGCTTGTTTGAATTTGGTCAAAACTTTTCTACTTCTAATTTACGTTACTGATACTGCCTTAAAAAATCGTTTAAAGTGGTTTCTTTAAGTGGAATTTTAAAGGAGTAAATATCGAGTTATTTTTCGAATGAGTCCAAAATATCACAACTACCATCTCGAATCTCGAAGTGACAGTTCATTTTCATTAAAGCCCGGTTAAAAGCAACAAGTGATGTGGGGAAATCATTTGACCTGTCCATTATAAACTTGCCGACCGAAATCATTGCAAGAAGATTTGAAAATTTGTTTTCAGCGTAAAGGAACCGAAAATGGCGAAAGGTGGAGGGCATCAAATCAGGCAGTAAAATATCAATATGTAACCCACCATCACAATTATAATGAAACTGTGTGTATTTGTTCTTACTATTAAGATATGATCACCAGGCTCAGCCTTGCTTTTTCTAGCACGCTGTTCTTTTCTCCCTATCTTGCACTGAAGAAAAATCTCGCTGTAGATTCGAAACAGCTGTTTGCTGCATTTCACGCATTATGTGTGCATTTTAAATGTTGGTTTACTGCTTCTTAACGATCACCAGTAATTTTTTTTTGCTCCTTGGTGAAATAGTTTCTGAGAAAAAAAATGTCAAAATTTTCAAAAACTGCCGTCAATGAGCATTCTTGACTGCTCGGTTTTCAAATGCAGCATCTTTATATAATACAAAGCAGTGTAACGCGTCCGGGGCGAACCCGTCCTCCAGAAAAGTAATTATCGCGGCCATGTTAGGCATAAATATCCAAGAGACCGCAAGTTTGCCGATTGTTCAACGTATGGAAATATACACATAATCTGCTTTATATCACATCTATTCTTCGATATTTCTCTAAAACGTTCAAAATCTGTCAAATTAAAATGTTTTGCATTCTAAATTGAAAATAACGGATAACCAGCTATTTCCATGAAAACAACAGATAGCAAGAGTGCAAGATGAGTTTAACTTAACATTGGCGCCATCTTTCGGCAATTAATATAAATGAAAACTTTCGATATCGATTGATTAGTATGGCTGAAAATTATGTTTTCATTTATTAAATTATAATTTTGCTTGTTCAAATGTTATTATGTTAAAAATCGATGTTCTTAAAAATTGATAAAATTAAATTAAAATTTTACAAAAGAAATAATAATAATCATAACTTTTGGCTTTATTTATACCAAATGAAATTTTAAAGTTATATAGCTGAAGATTTCAAAAATTTATCGTTAATTAAATCAATGTGTCCTGCGTATTTCCTATACAAAAGAAAAAAAAAAGAAAAAAACCTACAAATTTTAACAAACGTTCCTTTTTATATTAATTGATGATAAATGACGTCAAGTCCATACTTAGAAATGAAACGTAAAGCTCCATAGGTGAGTAAAGACCACTGACTTGATCCCACAGATTATTTTGCGAAATCTTCAAAAATTGTGTTTCACTTTGCTAATTATTATTATTGTTGCAATAATTACTGCTGTTTGTTTTGTGTAATTGTTAACGCAGATCAACATTCCGTCATTTTTGACGGGGTTATACACTAGTATCATAAATATAATCAGATTTCAATATCTACTCTACAAATCATCTTCAAATAATTTATGCATAATACTATATAGGGTACGTAGTTTATGAAAAAAAAAATACTGTTACGCATATAACATTTTAAGTGTAAGGTATAAACTTTGAAGTCATGAATTTTTTATGAAAGATAATGCATTAACAAAAAAAGCATTATCAACAAAAGGCAGTATTTTTATTAAATTTATTTTTTGTGGGGGATATACTTAAAGGTGTCCTTTACCTGATTCTGAAATAAAAATAGTGGGATTTTTTGGTGTTTTTAGTACTATTTCCTTTTTAAAAATATTTTGATGCGCATTTCAAATCAAATCAAGCAGAGTCATTCCATGTCAGTTCCCCTAAGCCATTTAATTCACTGTCACAAATTTCAATGAAACTGGGTATGTTAATAGCTTATTTTAAGACGTAATCAACTTTATTTTTTATTTTTTTTAAATTCTCAGTCAAATATTTTTTAAGTTAAAAAATATCAAAATTTTGAAAAATTGTTTAACATTTTTATAGTGACAGTTCTATATTCAAAGACTGCATTTAAGGAAAAAAAAAAGTCATTTCAATATAAAATCACTAAATAAGTTTCAAATAATATATATGTGACAGATAATGCAGGCAGATTATTATTATTATTATTTTTTTTTTGTCATCTTTAAACACTAAGTGTGTCTTTAATCTTGTGAATTTTTAAAATCAAGAATTTTGTGAAAAATAATGTGTTAATCAAAAATTTATTATTAACCGAAGTCAGGGTGTTACTACTTTTTTTTAAAATGAATATAAAAATATCTTTTAAAGTTTATAAATTAAAAATAGTGAAAATATGAGAAAAAATTATCAAATTTTTGGAAAATTGTCACGAGTTGCTATTAATGATTGTTCAATTTTCAAAGGCATCATTTTATATATAAAATCATATTTGAATAACTAATAAAGAAATCTTCAAAAATAATTAGGCACGGTAAATAAAGTATGTAGATTATGAAAAAAATATTGCTGTAATGTTAAAAAAATATTTAAATGTGTCAAAAAAAAATTATAATCTTTGAAATCAAAAGTATTTTACAAAAAAATAATGAACTTATTAAAAAAGCTTTATCAATCAAAGGCGGGTTTCTATGACTATTTTTTTTATTTTAAGTTGTATATAATACTAAATTATAACTGGATCTAAAATAAAAATAGTGAGATTTTGGTTGGTTTTAGTAGTATTTAAATCGTATTTAAAATACTCAGTATTTTCAGATCTAAAATTTATCCAATGTATCATCCTTCAAAATATTTTTATTCATACATTTATTTTATTTTTCATATTATCTTTTATGTTCGTTTTGTAAGGAAAAATAAACAACATTGTTTTTTAATAAAACGTCTAGGGCGAAGAGCGATTATCCCTTTCCAAAAAAGAGGAAAATCACTTGCTCCTCACCGCCTAATAGGAATTTTCAAAATGACACTCCTAATCTTTAAACTGATATTTGGATTACATTGAGCTGCTAATATTGAAAAAATACCAAATTTCACTCTTTTGAAGAAAATTTCGACATATTTTGCTTTAAAAATATGCAAAAAATGCATAATCCATTATATTTATACCCTTCAAATAACTATATCTAAAAAACTATTTAAAACTAAATGAGATGCATTTTTGTCATTTTATTCACTTTCTCATGATATTTAATTTGATTTATTTCATCACAACATTACTGAAAGATTGATTTTAAACATATATATATATATATGTTACATTATTAGATCTAATTCCGTTGTAAAAATTCAAGCTAAAAGAAAAATCTCGAAAGAAAAAAGCACGGGAATGGCACATTTAATTTAAGAATACTAAAAGCGTAATATTAAAGCGATTAAGACAAGTGAGACATTAAATTAAAGGGAACGATAGAGATTATTTAAGGATAAGGATTTAGTGAATATAAAGTATTAATTTAGAATAAGATAAGGAAATCGCGGAATTAGATCGAATAATGTAACAAAATTCCTCCCCTCAAAAAATGAATGAACAAGTAGGTCCCGATGACCTGCGAGTTCATTGAGAGAAAGCAGATACTCGTTTTACAATTTTTGTTTCACAATCATCTTTAAAATGATACCGTCACTTGGTCACCAAATCGCGTTGCTCAAAGCTTTAATTTCATTTTGAAAGGAAGAAAAAAAATTATAATTAAAAATTAAAAAAGAAAAATTCGCGTCTTAGTGGAAACTGCTGTAATAAGTACATATCCAATAATATAAACAATTATAATAATATTTGGTTAAAATTCAAAATTAGCAACACTTTTGCTTTCTGTGAATTAATACAGCAATATTAATATCAGTTCATTAGTTAGCAACAATGACTCATTTTTCAAAACCATGCCATATTTATTCAGTATATTCAATAAATTATATGTTCTCTAGTGATTTTTAGTCCGTACTGAAATATGGATTTGTAGAGTTCATAAGAGTTTTTGGTCGCTTAAATTTTATATCACAGACTTTGTTGCACTAATAATATTAAATACTAATAACAATAAATAATAAATTATAACAATAATAAATAAATAAATAATCTTAGTATAACCTTGTATAATAATAATGTATCAGAACAATTAATAAACAATAGTAAATAAAATTTTTGTCAACTATAATGTAATTTACAACTGTACAATCTTTGATAGTTTTTGCCATGGTCTTTTCATTATTACAGATCTATATTCTCCCAGTATAATAACAGTATCTATCGCAACTGATGTTAAATCTTACGTAATTTTATTCTTCGTATTATATGAAATCTTAGATAAGTTTTCGAAAAAAAAGTAATGATTTGTGACCAGAAATGAAGAATTATGAGGTGCATTGCCTCATAGGTCCTTCCAAGGGTTAAACCATCATCACTGTTTTCAGTAACTTATATATTTTGTTTTAGTATAGTCATCATCAAAAATTATTTAAATCTCTATATAAATAATTCAATAACATTCTTAATTCTAGTATTTTCTTCTTTTTATAAATAATAATAATATAATGTTAATCCTATATCACATAACAAATTCATGTCTATAAATATCTCAACTAATAAAAATATAAAAAAATAAATCATCATCTTCGAAATAATAAAAAAAAAATCTTTTGCAAAGGGAGTAAAAAAATAGCTGAATGCACTAGTGTTTCTTAATTCGCATCTGTAAATTGCCTCTAACTCAAATAATAAAATAAAAAATAAAATCTGTGGCTACAAAATGAAATTTGACTATCGTGGTAAATATATATATATATATATATCGCAGACGAAAATTATCATTAAGTCTTGCATTCGAATAAGCAAGCGGTTTCGCAATAACCTTCACACCTGTGGACTCGGAATTAAAATATGAAACATTTTCTTTTCTCTCTCTCTCTCTCTTTTTTTTTTTTTTATAAAAACTGATAAAATGCAATCGTTAGAGTAATATTTAAATCATTTGAAAGAATATCAATTAGGTTTTTATTAATTTCTTATAGCAAGTAAGATTAAGTTTTTAATTACTAGTAATAAATTAAGTAAAGTTAAGTTTTTGGTTTAAGTTTATAATCCAACACTAATTAGAACTCTACATAAATCAACCAATTTATGACCGCATAACTCAGTTAATTTAAATAAACTCCCAAACAGATAAACTCTTGGGACGTCTCCCAAAACTCATCCGTAATGTTGAAATAATAAATTTACTTAAGCTTTAATTTTAATATTAATTTACAAACTCATCATTGTTAGAAAATTAAGTTTAACTCATCATTGATATAAATTTTCAAGGCCTCTCCCTTTAAATATTTTAAAATATTTTCAAATTTCCAAGTATCATTTTGTTTAATGCAAGAATTATCAAAGTATGTTAACCCTTGTTGAATGTTCATTCCCAAATCGGGGTCAAAAGATACGATACTAGTTTCAGTCATTTTTCTGTTTTGTTTCTACGTAATAAAACTAGCGTACCGAACGTTCTTTCCAGAACGTAAAAGCATTACAAATATACCTCAAAATCTCTATCATATTGCTTGACAAAAATATAAAACTTATAATAAAAATCTCATAATAAATAATAAATTAACACAACATTAATAAAACTCAAAATATTAAAATATTCTATCTTTTAAATACTCGTAATCTTTGAAAATATGTATAAATAAACATAGTTGGTTACGATTACGTAAGTAAAATGAAACACCTGTCACTTTAATGTTCATA
This sequence comes from Maratus speciosus, assembly GCA_963932465.1. Classification (NCBI taxonomy): domain Eukaryota; kingdom Metazoa; phylum Arthropoda; class Arachnida; order Araneae; family Salticidae; genus Maratus; species Maratus speciosus. Next base: position 364,318,537 of record OZ010799.1, read on the forward strand.
TACTTTGTCAGTTAAAATAAACACAACTTATTTCGAATAAATAATCAAATAAAACAAAATAAAAAGAGTTATGCAATAACTAAGAATAAACATAAAATTTTTTCATCACAAACAGAGATCATTTTTTAAAATGATTTACGTAATGTTGCATGCTGTCGTTATTTTGGCAGGAACAACTTTATGTTGTTCTTTTTTATTTTAATGATGTTAAAAGATATCTGAACTTTGTTTCTTCCTGGAGATCGTCTAGTGAAGTAAGGCTTTTTTGGACATTTTAGTTGACATTCGATGATTCGAATTTGCGCAGGCTAGATGTTTAATATGGCGTTCATGCTGCATAAATTCTGGAGTGGCGTTGAAGTCTCAAATTCTTGCCGGCTAAATGTTGCATTCTAGCAACATTGGATTGACTTTATCGTTGAAATTGCAGTACAGGCTGTCACGATAGTAGCTGTGGATCACATGCAGCGATAATGGCGTAAAAGAAGTGGTCAGAACAGATAATTCGAATCTGTTATGTTAGTAGAACCAATTGCTGAAATGCAGTTGTCGAGTGAAAACAATGGAATGCATCGTTCCGTGAAGTTTCCAAAGAAGAAATTGAAACAACTCATACTATCAGTTAAGCACTTCATTATCTATAATTAGCATTTATGTATAATTTATTATTTATTGCTATTAGTATTTAATATTATTAGTGCAACAAAGTCTGTGATATAAAATTTAAGCGACCAAAAACTCTTATGAACTCTACAAATCCATATTTCAGTACGGACTAAAAATCACTAGAGGACATATAATTTAGTGAATATACTGAATAAATATGGCATGGTTTTGAAAAATGAGTCATTGTTGCTAACTAATGAACTGATATTAATATTGCTGTATTATTTCACAGAAAGCAAAACTGTTGCTAATTTTGAATTTTAACCAAATATTATTATAATTGTTTTTATTATTGGATACGTACTTATTACAGCAGTTTCCACTAAGACGCGATTTTTTTTTTAATTTTTAATTATAATTTTTTTCTTTTTTTCAAAATGAAATTAAAGCTTTGAGCAACGCGATTTGGTGACCAAGTGACGGTATCATTTTAAAGATGATTGTGAAACAAAAATTGTAAAACGAGTATCTGCTTTCTCTCAATGAAATCGCAGGTCATCGGGACCTACTAGTTCATTCATTTTTTGAGGGGAGGGATTTTGTTACATTATTAGATCTAATTCGTGATTTCCTTATCTTATTCTAAATTACTACTTTATGTTTACTAAATCCTTATCCTTAAATAATCTCTATCGTTAACTCTGTTAAATTCCCTTTAATTTAATGTCTCACTTGTCTTAATCGCTTTAATATTACGCTTTTAGTATTCTTAAATTAAATGTTCCATTACCGCGCTTTTTTCTTTCGAGATTATTCATTTAGCTTCCATTTTTACTTACCCGCGCATTTCTGATGTTATCCTTTTTTCCTTCAAATTCATCCGCTAGCTCTGTTCGCACTCTTTATATGACGTGACATTCTTAATTATTCATTGGTTGAGAGCGCGATCTACGTCATATTTGTATCCTTACACGTGAGGAACAAAAAGTCGATACTCGCTGTGTTTCAGCAGATTTGACTCGTATTTCTAGTTTTCATCCATCCCCTGGTCACCGTCCTGTTATTCGATTATCTGGAACTTTGTTTAAACATAATTACTACTACGGAGCGATGGCTAATTATCTTGGTGGAAACTGCACTTTTTGCAAGCTGTTCTAATAAAGTGCTTAGCTGATCTTATAAGTTGTTTCAATTTCTTCTGGGGAAACTTCACGGAACGATGCATTCCATTGTTTTCACACGACAACTGCATTTCAGCAATTAGTTCTACTAATATAACAGATTCGAATTATCTGTTCTGACCACTTCTTTTACGCCATTATCGCTGCATGTGATCCACAGCTACTATCGTGACAGCCAGTACGGCATTTTCAACGATAAAGTCAATCCAATGTTGCTAGAATGCAACACACGCACACACACACACACACACACACACACACATATATATATATATATATATATGTATGTATATATACTATATATGTATATATAATATATATATATATATATATGTATATGTATATATATATGTATGTATAATACATATGTGTGTATATATATCACTGTTCCCAAACAAATTATTTAAAAATTATTCCTTTATGTTTAATAAAGCATTTATATTGTTTATGCACTTATAGAGAATACATATGGTAAACTTTATGTTATTATGTCAATAAGATCTAAAAGTAAAGAATTTATCTAACAGTATGTAAGAAAAATTTAACATCTGGTGTAATGACAACAAAATTTTATAATAAACTTACTGAATTTGGATGAATGAAAAAACCGTACATGTTTACATTTTATTGAAGTACAGGTGAAAATTTCACAGAAACATTCTTATCTCAACAACATTGGAGTATGTCACATTTACACTACAGCTGTTTTTTTCTTTTTGATCTTTCGTGTTTGATTGCAGATGGCCATGAAATAATTAGTTTTGTTAGAGGTGTCATTGCAGTGGTGGAAAATTGGCGCAGAGGAGGAGCCTATTGACACCATTAATATTTTATAGTATTCTTCACCTTAATAAAAACTCAGAAATTCTGTCGTTAGATAAGCCAAAAAATACTACTAAATTTTTTGGTGTCTGTAGGCTCCTCCTCTGCGCCAATTTTCCACCACTGTCATTGCAGCCAGCATATTAGGTTCACTATTTTTTTATATAATTTGTTTTGATCGACTCGATGAACAACAACATTTAAAGAGACCATTTCATGTATTTTCAATTAAAAGCTGATTTATAAATTCATTATGCTGTTTAGTTATTATTATCGTTTTAAGATAATATTTGGTATTAAGATTTTTAAATGTAGTTTATTTATTATTTGAACAACTGAAACTATTTTGCAATATGAGTGAGCTGTTGAGCAGTGTAGTGATGGTAAAGGGACTGGGACTATGTGTCATAAAATGTAGCTGTACACGAGAGATTAAAATAAGTACTATGGAATCCATTGCAACTACTGAGAAAGAGACTTGTCTCTAAGGGGTGGTGTTTTTAAATTTTAAGTGTTAAAATTCATATTTTACTGGTATTAATGAAAGGAAAGCTAATTCCTATGTCATATGCTTGTATGACAATCACATTATTGAGGGGATGGTAATTTTAAAAGATGAAGAAGAATAAAAATAAGTAAAATTTGTGCATCCATCAGATCCTGCAAGAATATTTTACTGATCTCCAGATCAGAAAGAAGATGAATTGCATATATCTTTATCTCAATTGATTTCTTGTGTTAGCCATTCCTACATCTAGAAGAAAAGAAAAAATGTATTAGTTTAAAGGAAAGAAAATACTTTTTGCCCATAACAATTTAATTTGACATGTTTAGAAAGTGAATTTTCATACATTTATTATTTTTACTGGAACAAAGAGTAAGCCTTTTGAATATTATTTAATTTAATTTTTATTGCTGTAAATAATATTTGTTATTTTATTATTGTATATATTATATTTAAGAAAGAGAAGTATTACACTATATCATAGTCATTATAGTACATCTTAGTATGAAAAGTTTTGGATCTTCATGTCAATCCTACTGCAATAAAGGTTTCTTTTCGCAATAAATCTTTACTGTAAAAAAAAAAAAAAAAAAAAAAAAAAAAAAAAAAAATCACTGTACACCTAGAGCTATTTAACTAATATGACAAAAAATACTTTTATCAATACGAAAAAATTATAAATTAAAAACGCAATAGCTCTAACTACGTATAATTTTAAAATAAAAATAAGTTTTAATTAATAACTTTGTAATACAAATTTTGTAGATAATCCGTTTATATCAACTAAATGTATCCCATTGACTGCATTTGAATCTGTAAAAACATACGCAATATTAAGCCCATTTGTATGATTCATAACAGAAGTATAAAAAGAAAAAAATACAGTCATATAAAAATGCAATACCAATGGTAGATATGATATGTATGTGCCCTTTTTTCGTATTCTTATTACTTATTTTTCTCTTTCAGCCTTTTTCTTCTATTCTTTCTTTTTATATTAAGGCAATTGTTATTAACATTTTCCGTGCAAAGAAAGATTGTAACAATGGACTTTTTTCATGATAGTTTCAATTAAGAAAGATATTTCCCAAATATTTTTTTAATTTGATTTATTGTTGTACTTATTTTTGCTGAGACTCATATTACCGTTATTAAAGTCCGAAGGGTATAAAAATATTAAATCCTTCAATGAAACCTGCTATGCAAGTTAAGAGAGAAATTATTCCGTTTTGAAATATAATAGAAATAGTTAATATAATTCCGCTAAAAATTTTAATTTTCTCACAATTCTTTTCTTTTGTCACTCCTGTTATTAAAGAAAAAAATGTTTTTTATTATATTATCCATCTGTTATAATGATTTACATTGTTTCGTCAATAAAATTATATCTTGTACTTTTGAAGAAATTGGGTTAAAAATGAAAGAAGGAAATAGTTGCAAGATTGTTTGAAAAGATTTTTCAGTTATGTATTTTATATACTCGAACAATACATTATACCCAAAGTAAATCTATAGCAAATAACAATTCATTAATGATAATATTTACATATAAGCACAGCGGACAAAAAATATATCATACTTGGAAATAACTCTTTAATATAAAGTAACGCTGCCTGTCGCCTTGTTAACCACCTATATTTGTCGAGGAATTGCAGCCTACAAGTTCCACATATAGCACAAGATATCAGTGCTTTTTTCTCATGAGTACATCATGTAAGGTCATCAAAAAGCATCAAATATCTACGTTTTAGTCACCTTTATAAATTGTCCCGCGGATTTTATATAGGGTTAAAATCAGGTGATTATGGCTATCAGTCGAGATTCATTTAGGTCTATGAGTGTACATAAAACGAACCACGTATATATTCAGCCCTGCTAATACTGCTGGTGTCATTTTGCAAAGTTCTGAATGTCCATAGCATATTTAATTAAAATCTGGTGAATGAAGACTAACATTTAATCACCAAGAGCATTAAAATAAATACCTTTGTTTATGTTGATGGTCAGCTTAATCTGTGGGCCAAGTGATAGTGCGTTAAACACCGAAAACATCAGAGAACAATCTCCAGTTTAATTAAGCTTCCAAACACTTGAATGCCTCATTCGGTCGTCGGTGTAATGGAAACATCAATATAATTCTAAAAAAAGCGAATGTACGATTCGTTTTGTTAGAAATTTGAATACCTATATTTAGCATCTTATTTTCCGTATAACCTTTAAATTATAATGATCACTTTTAGACGATTCTCCAATAAGTGCAAGGGAAAATAATAACATTTAAATACCCACTGAGGGTGGACATGTGATGGCTGAGAAAGTTTTGGATTTTTAATGTATTTTTAAGATATTTCTAATGTATTTTAAATAATTTTATATTATATGTATGCACATGAAAGTAATTTTAGTACATTTATTTGTCCTTTTTCATATGAATTTTGGCTTTTTTCTATGAAAGTGTAGAAAAATAGAATGAATGTCTTTGAAATGCAACAGCAATTAAAGGACAACAGCTATTGATATTTGATTTGCAAGGGATTCGTCGATGCTGTGCACCAACAGACAGCTATCTTTTTAGGCACATTGAAACCTTTTAAATTATGGATTTATGTGTGCAATTGTCTCTTGAGAGGTATCCTGATGCAAATGTTTATTGCCCTACCTAATTTTAGCTCTGAAAGAGGTTGTGATAGTCCTTCATTTACTGGCTGTTGCATTTCTGGTCAAGTGCCGATTTTCGTCAACAAGGTGTAAGAATTATCTCTGGTCAATTTGCGTTAGGACTTATTTTCCACCAACAGTTTTCATGACGGGCATGATGTCGACTAAAGGCACACCACTCTTTAAACACGTGTAGTGGTGTCCTTATAGACACAATTCTTTACAGTCTATTTTGATAAACGAACAAATCGGAAACTTCCATTCTCCGTGTAGCCATTAGCACGCTCAAATATGATAGCACTTTTCGCCACTTTTGTCATCTCCTAGTATTAACCATTCCTAATACACTATTCCCCTACTTCAAAGCGACTTACCCATTTCACGTTACTGCTATAATCGCAAAAGAGCTGTTCGTGTTCGGTTCACCTTCTGACACTTCAACAACGGCATCTGTCAAACAATGGAACCTCTTCTGGTTCTGCTCGCATCTAGTATTGAGACCGGGTGCATTTTAAAGCCCTATATCACTATATTACAAAGTTTGAGAAGCAATAACATTTTTCTGTTAAAATCATACTTTTTGATTTTACAGCAGCATAACCTTTTGAAAATGTAATCGAGACCACTTATCGGACAATTAACATATTTTTTTTTTTTTTTTTTTTTTTTTTTTTTTTAAGCAGTTAAAAATACAAATTAGTCAATAATAATTATAAAATATTGAAAAAAATTTAAAAATTTCGTCTATAACTTTACGAATTTGATTTGGAAAAATTATAACATTGTATTTACATTTTTTGGCTGTGAAAAAGTTGGCTTTTTTTCTCCCAGTAGATTTTTCCGGCAACCTTAGCCGAATGTCATAGCTGCTTGTAGTGTATGAGCAGCGGTTTGGACTGCACTAGAAATCGTAATGCGCGACCTAATTAGGTACAGTAAGTTTTCGAAATTGTATAAAAATAATAATGTTTCCTCAATACATTTAGCGTTATAAAAAATGTAGATTTATATTGGTCTTTTAGATCATTAGTTTGTGGTTATCAGTGCTAAAAATATCCATATTTTTGGTAATATTATCATTCATTAAATCTAACGTAAGATAATTGTCTTATTCAGAATTAAAAACTAAATTTTCGATTGCAGATAAAACTCCTTTACTTTCTTTTCAAATTCATTTTCTGTAATATTTGTTGGTGCAGTTCCGTACATTTGTATTCCTAGACTGAAAAATATTTACTACTTTTATTTGTTAAAATATTATATAATTCATAAAAGTATTAACTGATTTTTAATTTATTCTAATAATTTATAGTTAATAACTAAATAGCATTACATCACAGTTTAAAAGTTTACCAAAAGACACAACATTCAAATCTATAATATTTCATTTTAAACATTCGAAACATTATTCCATCCGACTTCAAAAGAAAATTGTATTTCTCTAAAAAGAAAATAGTTTTTAATGATCATGAATGATTCTTATAGAAATATAATTACTATTTATACATTTATAGTCTGAATTGACAAAAGAATCCCAATTCATGTTTCTTATGCTATCAGTTAACAAACAAATCGATATCTGATTTGATTCTAATACATACCACACATTTTTCAGGTATAAAGCAGGCGAAATAATTGTAGCGCCATATTTGGGGACTTAACTCACTTTTGGCTTGAAATTAATAATTAAAAATCCAATAATAAAAAAATAAAATAGTAAAAAAGTATATAAAATATGATTTTAAGAGAGAAATTGTATCGGTTCTCTAATTTTTATGTCTAGGGCTGCAAAATGCACCAGATCTCGAAGTGGTTTCCTTGTACGTATAACGGAACCATCGTGCTTTCGATCAATGGTGACTAATATTTTGTCCAATGTGCTCATATATTTTATGGAGAAATATTATTCCAAAAAAGTTAACTGAATAGATGAAGTACCGAAATAATAATACTGTAAGAAAATTATATAATTAACTATAATTAAACTATAATTAAATTAAACTCGTACAATGACTATAAAATCATAAATAAAATAAGTTTACAGATAAATTAATGACTTGAATAAATCTGGTTACAGGAATTTTTCGTTTTAAACTATTTTATGCAGTTCGAAGTTAGAAATTCATATTAATGATCTCGCCAAATTCTTTCTTGTGCTTTCTCTACTTCCATGAAAATCTCTAAAATCAAGAAAGTTTTAGGATACTATCTCCTATCGGCAATAAGTAAGATTTCTATACTTTATGGTCTTAAAATATTTCTCTTACATTGTGATTACTAATTGCTTGATAAGGACAATTTCGACGAGATTTCGAATGATTTTCTAAATTGAGCACACTGAATTAATGTTAAATGCACTCTATATCTTTAAATAAATGCTAAGAAAATGAATGACATGCTAAAATGATCGTTTCTAAAGAAAATTAATTCTTAACTGAGGCAAAAAATTGATCTATGACAAAATTAGAATAATCGAATAACGGTGATAAAAGAATAGATTTTGTTAATTGTTAAATAATTAATCATCTGAAAATTTTTAAGACAATAAAAAATATATCTGCTTGTCATTTTTTAATTCCGTAATTAAAGATATTTTGTTTATCCTGTAAATTGTAAAAAATCACCATCTATGGATATAATATCTTACAGATCACGAGTAAATTTTCTTAAAATATAAATACAAAAAATAAAGATCTTGTCTACAAAGAGTTCTCGTTCTTTACTAATTTCTACATTTCTAAATTCATAGAATTTGTTTACAATATTTGTCATTTACTATCTTTTGATACGTACACATTACAAACCATTCATGATAATATTCCATTTCTGCGTTAGATATAATTACAGATATTTTTCGATCTAAACTATATAATAATTTTCAAAGTTAGAAATTTATAAAAAATGATATCGCCAAATTCTTCATTGTGCTTTCACTACTCGCTATATTTTAAAATTTCAAAAATCACGAAACTTTCATTATAATATATCACCTCGTTGTTGAGTATGATTACTATCCTTTAAAGCTTTAAGATATTTCTCTTACAGTTCCATTACTTATTGTAGGATTATGGCAATTTCGAAGAGATTGTCAATGATTTTCTAAATTGAGCACACTGAATTATTTTTAAGTCCACTCTATATCTATAAATAAATGGTAGAAAACGAAATGACATGCGTTTCCTAAGATAATTAATTCTTCAATGAAACAGTAAACTGATCTATGACAAAAAGAAGATAATGGAATAAAGGTGATAAAAGAATAGATTTTGCTAATCGTTAAATAATTTATCTTGAAAATTTAAAAAGACAATAAATAAATGACTATCTGTTTGAAAATTTTTTTAAATTCCTAATTAAAAAGATTTTTTCCTTATCATGTAAATTGTAAAAAAAAAAGCAATGTTAACCAGTTCTTATTTTATAGACATAATAATCATATATATCTAGAATAAATGTTGTTAACATATAAATAAAAATTTGAAGACGTTTAGCTAAAAAATATTTGTCATTCTTAACGAATCATGGCATTTCTAAATTCGTAGAATTCTTTTGAAATATTTGCTTTCATTATCTTTTCGTGCGTGAAAATTATACACTGTAAAAAAAAAAAATAAAAAAAAATCCGACCAGTTTTCCTGTAGGAATCGGAAAAATAGTTGCCCTTATCGTTCCGGAAAAGTTTCCGAAACAGCTTGGAATAAAATCCGTAAAAAGGGAAATTGTCAATAAAACGGTATTTTACGGATTTTATTCCGATTTTACGGATTTTATTCCGAGCTGGGTTGGAAGTTTTTCCGGTACGATATGGGCAACTATTTTTCCGATTCCTACAGGAAAACTGGTCGTATTTTGTTTTACAGTGTAAAGCTTTCATGATAATATTCCATTTCAGCGTTAGGTATAATTACCATCCTTTAACGGTATAAAATATTTCGCTTATATGTGTATATTGCATAATGTATCGCTTATATTGCATAATGTATAGATGGATAACGACAATGTCAACGAGATTTTGAATCATTTTCTGAATCGAGTTAACGACGTAATTTAAAACTTATTCTACACTGTAAGAAAAATACGACCAGTTTTCCTGTTGGAATCGGAAAAATAGTTGCTCTTATCGTCCCGGGAAAATTTCCGATCCAGCTCGGAATAAAATCCGTAAAATCTGAATAAAATCTTTAAAATACCGTTTCATTGACTATTTTCTTTTTTTTTACGGATTTTATTCCGAGCTGGGTCGGAAAAATTTCCGGTACCATAAAGGCAACTATTTTTCCAATTCCTCCAGGAAAACTGGTCGGATTTTTTTTACAGTGTATATGTTTGAATAAATGAAAAGCGTAAGAAGTGATTTGTTGAAATGTATGTTTTCAAGGAATATAATTCTTAACAGTATATATAAATATTATACAGAGATACGTATATACTGTTATATATGTATACATTTATATATACTGTTAATTGTTGAATGCAGGCGTTATTTGTGTGTGTTATATTATATATTGTAGTATGTGTGTTTTATAATATAATTCTTCTCTGACTAAACAAATTAACTTAATATAAATTAAATTAAAAAAATCAAAAACCCGACTGTGTGAAAAACGAACTAAAAAGAGAGTGTGTAATGAAAATCCTTTATTTTTAACATAAGTACTTGCAGTCGGAGGTACCAGATTCATGTTTGAGTATGTACTGCGGCTCCTTCTACCTACATGTTTCCTCCAATTGCAATTACAATAAAAACGAAGGATTTCCATTACACACTCTACTATTTTCAAACGCCATCTTGTTTACCTCTTTTTAGTTCGCTTTTTACGCAGTCGGGTTTTTTTATTTTTTTTTATTTAATTTTTTATTGACGAATTTTTAGTTTATATTACTTATTTGTTTTTTTATTTACTTGTATTGATGACTTTTAAGTTGTGTTTAATTGTTAGTTCCTATCTATAAACACTGTTTTGATGAGGCCCATATGTCTATGAAGGTTAGATTTACAGTTAAGCTAGAGATCCTACCTACACAACTTTCAGGTTGTGTAGTATTTAAACGGAGCTTCTGACTGTAATATAGTCAATGAAAAACACTGTAAAAACAATACGACCAGTTTTCCTGTAGGAATCAGAAAAATAGTTGCCCTTATCGAACAGGAAAAATTTCCGACCCAGCTCGGGATAAAATCCGTAAAATCCCGTTTTATTGACTATTTCCTTTGTTTTACGTATTTTATTCCGAGCTGGGTCGGAAAATTTTCCGATACGATAAGGGATATATATGGATATATTTTTCCAATTCCTACAGGAAAACTGGTCGGATTTTTTTTACAGTGCGTAGTCTTCATTTTGAAAGACCTATCCAAAGATATGCCACTCAATATGTTGCGTAAATTTTTTTTTCGTCTCTACCGCCATGTTTTAATTTATGGCCGCCATTTTGAATTTATGAAAACAAAACCTAGCCTATAACTATCGGACGGTTAAGACGAATCGATAGAGACCTCATTCATTAACATCCATCCAGCCGTTGGAATGTTTGAAGTGTATAAAGAAATTTACATACCCAGATCCGCGTCAAACACATAACCCTTCTTGGCAGTCGGGTAACAAAGACACAATTGTAAAATAAATAATTAGACAATCGTCTCTGATAATTAAGCGGTTTTCGTTTATTGTTAAATTAGTACATCTAATGTAATTGAACGAGACACAAGAATTAAATGATCTTTACTCTAAGTATTGTTTATTTTTTCATCATGCCTACATTTTATAACTCAGTTTTACTTAATAATTGTTACTGCAAGGAGACACACCTTTATTTAACTATATAAATTTATTATACAGTGTGTACAGAAAAGAATATCCCAACTTTACGGGGCTATTAAAAGAAAACAATAGAAAGTACACCTTTTTGTTGCTCATCGGAAATCAAAAATAACAGTTGTAAGCTTAAATTCAGCCCAGTTATCAGTGTTCAATATGAGTCTTTACAGAAACATGAACCATATCTGCGGCTATAATTTCAGTTATACAGCGGAAAATATGTAATTCAGGATTAATATCGACCTAAAAATAATACTATAAATGTTTGAATAAGTGATTTCTCATTATTTAAGTAGCTTCAGGCAATAAAAAGTATTTAATTGAGTTTAAAACATAGCTCAACTATAAAAATATTACAATGAAAATTTCATATTTATTGATAAAAATAATGTTTAATGACACTTTCATAAAAATTTGATTAGTAAATTTCCATTAGTTATACATATATATCAAATTAACCAGTAAATTTAATTGGCTTTGTACTATTCAATATTATCCAAGTTTTTTTTTTTTTTTTTTTTTTTTTTAGAAATTAAAATACAGTCGTAAGCGTTTCAATATCTGCTTAGTAGCCAAATCAAATCCGAAATTAAGGATATCATTTGCAGTCAAATATACCCAATTAATTTTGAGAATCACTCAGGAGCATACGAAATACAATAGTTGTGTGTGTTTGCGGGTTATACGACACCTGCACGCTCTCAAGGTCAAATGAAGGTCATTCGGAAGATTTTATCTTACAGTGCGACGTTGATAAGCGCGTCTTGGAGCGGAGTAGACCGGAAGTGTTGTTAGATAGTTATATTTTAGCGGAAGTGTGAATTGATAAGGTTTTTTGCGAATGATCGTGTTAGAGTACGCTGATATTTAGGGCGCGGGAGATTTATTTTGAAGAAAAAATTTTTTTTTCAAGAGATAGGAAATTTTTCTTTTAAAAATTTTTGAGAATTTAATTTTTTTTTCGCGTGATAGAAAAACTTTTTTCTTTAAAAAAATTTTACCAATTTATTTTTTTTTCGCGTGGTAGAAAAAACTTGGTAGAATATATTTATTTTTTTATTATTATTATTTTCTTTCTTAAAATTTTTTCTTTTAAAAATTACCAAGACATGGAAATTCTTTCTTTTTAAAATTTTCTTTTACTAACTTAATTTTGAATTTGGACTCGTTAGAAAATTGGTTGTTCGAAAATTATTTTTAATTCACAATTATTTGCTGAATTCTTTTTTCGAAAAAAAAAATTATTACTTTTTTTAATTGTGCTCCCACCATAACCAACTTTTAACCACCATTTAGAAAATATTCAAAACGCCACATTTTTTTTTTTCGCCTATTTCAAATCTAAATTTCCGCCTATTCCTATATCCAAATTTTGTCTCTGCTTTTCTTCTTCTCTGCGAGCTACCTGAAAAGAGAACAAACCTATAGATTTAGTATTTTCTCTCAAACGTATTTATGCTTGAAAAGGAAGTTAAGGTTAGTTACTTTGTTTTTCAAAACCTACTGCTTTACTAGATATACTAAGCGTGATGAATTCACTTAGCAGGGTTATCTCAATGCCAACTAGGCAGGGTGATTTCATGGGTGGAGCCTAAATGAAAAATAGAAATTATTTTCATGAAAGTTTGTCGAGTGTTTTCTAAAAGATAAACTTAAAATGTTAGTTACCATGTTTTGCAAGACATATTGATTTTCTTCCTCATCTCAGGATTTCATGGGAGACATTTAATTTTCCTAAAAGAAAAATAGAGTTTTAGATATTTTCATGAAACTTTATCAAATGTTTTATAAACGAAAATCTTAAAATGTGAGTTACCTTGTTTTGCAACACATACTGCTTTTCTTTCTCATCTCAGGAATTCATGGGGGAAATTTAATTTTCCTAAAAAGAAAAAAGAATCGATTTTTAATATTTTCATGAAACCTTTTCAAATATTTTTCTAAAAGAAAAACTTAAAATGTGAGTTAACTTGTTCTGCAAAACATAATGCTTTACTGGGTTATCTTAACTACTCATTTTCAGCTTGGCAAGATGGTGTCAACAATCTCTTCTACTCAGTTTTGATCTGCAGGATGAATTCAGCAAGGAGAGGCAGTCTTGAGAAGGCATGGGGATTTTAAGCAAGGCATTTCAGCATGCCTTTAGATGCATTTAGTGAAAAATTTTAGTTTGGATGTTAAACTGGGCCCTCCGACCACCCGCCATGTTTTCTCATGGCTCCCCAGTTTTGAAATTTAGCACACGCACCGCACACACTGAAGAATTTTAGTTCTTTGATGAACAATATATATCATTTTTAAAACGATGATTTCAATTTGAGCAAAGATTTCGCAATACTTGAGCAGTTCATGAAAAATTTGATTTCAATTTGAGCAAAGTTTTTGCATTATATGAGAAAAGTTATTATCTCGCACCACATTTTATTTCAAGAAACAAGTAAAGTTCTTGTATCAGTTCATAAAAAAGTTTTCACAACTCGAAGATTTGTTTTCATCACTCGGAGAAGACTTGAATGACTTTTTTTTTCTTTTTTGCCACATCGAAGACATTTTGAAAAATGTTTACAGCAAGCTCCTTTGATTATGCATCCTTGATTATTTGCGCACCTATGAAGAAATGATTTGACTTGAAAAAAAATATAGAAAACTTGAATTTAACTTCCTAAAAATATTGGAAGACTTTTGCACCCTTGAAAATGTTCGCACCTTTGAAGCATACTAGAAGAAGATTTATATAAACACCTTTCAATGCAACCCCGCTTTTTAATGAAGAAAGGATTGGAGAGAATGATGAAAGTCCTTGAACGAGGTTAGTTTTTGGTTTCGTGGAAGAACGATGAATTTCCTTGATTTCATGGAAGAGTGATGAATGTCCGTGATTTCTTGAAGAAGAATTTCCCACCAAACACCCGATACCTTTGGATAAAGTATCACAACAAAAGAAGAAGATTATACTCATTGCCCCATTTTTCGTGAAGTCTTTATAATTTTAATGATGTTATATATTTGAAAGAAATTTTTGAAGGTAACTATTTGATTGAATGATGATGATGATATCTTGAAAGAAACTATTTGAATGATAACAGTTCTTGTTCTGATGATGACATGCTTAGAAGAACGATGATGTGATGTTGAATATAACATATCATCAAATATCATTATTTATCTTCTTTTAAAATTAAATTCCCCATATTAAAATTTAATTTCTCCTTTCATAATGATAAACTGAATCAAAACTTCCCTTCCTTTCTAAAAAGAATATATCTATTTCTTCTTTTCATGCGAATTATTTTATTTTTCAGTTACTTAAATTTCCCAAGTTCACCCAAAGCCGTTAATAAAATAAATCTAAAACAAATCTTTTTCTCATCCTAAAATCATTAAATGTTCGAGCATATTTTCCTTCGGTTAACGAATATATATAAAAAAAATATATTCTTTGACCCATATGTTCTAATTGTAGCAGTTATTTATACACTCAGTGTTACTTTTCAGTTTGATAGTCAATACAACTGTCTTTTCGGCCGCAAATATTATACTCTGTTTATATTAAAATCGGCGGTCTGCATCTCCGATGCTGCTTCTAAATGCATATTTCCCATCATTTAACTTTGGCATTCGTATTTGTACGTTGAAATGTCAAAACGCCAATCAACGGTCCTTTTGGCCACTTTTTAATTCAAAGTTCCATTAAGTGATATATCTTTGGGGTTATAAGAGTCCAGGGTATCAGGATTTTGGCTCGACACATTAGCAACAATATCTAACAAATTATGGATTCCTTCTCTGTACATCCTACTATCAACAGCTAACTGAAAGGGTCCCTCTCTGGCATTTACATTATTCATGTCTACAGCTAATAAAAGCCATTCTGTCTTCATATCAGAGTTCTTATTTTGTGCCTGTCTTTAATTATTCAAGGATCTACGTACCTAGGTTTCCAGAAAAATGATTATCTTAAAAATGCAATTGTTTTATAAAATGTTTTCGCTACAGATCATGGTCTACTGTACAGATGAATGTCTGGGATTTCTTGGAGAAAAGATGAAGTTCCTATGATTTCTTGAAGAAGAAGAATGATGAAGGTCTTTGATTTCTTGAAGAAGAAGTTCCCACCAACCACCCGATACCTTTGGATAAGGTATCACAACAAAAGAAGAAGATGATATATTGATGATTATTTTGATGATTTTTTATTTTGCAGTGCCCATGAGCATGGCTGTGTACCCCGTCATCTAGTACAAATCTTTTATCATCGAAGGGAGACAGTAGTGTGTATTTGCGGGTTATACGACACCTGCACGCCTTCAAGCTCTCAGGGTTAAATAAAGGTCATTCGGAAGATTTTATCTTACAGTGCGACGTTGATAAGCGCGTCTTGGAGCGGAGTAGACCGGGAGTGTTGTTAGATAGTTATATTTTAGCGGAAGTGTGAATTGATAAGGTTTTTTGCGAATGATCGTGTTAGAGTACGCTGATATTTAGGGCGCGGGAGATTTATTTTGAAAAAAAAATTTTTTTTCAAGAGTTAGGAAATTTTTCTTTTAAAAATTTTACAAATTTAATTTTTTTTTCGCGGGGTAGAAAAAACTTGGTAGAATATATTTATTATTATTATTTTCTTTCTTAAAATTTTTTCTTTTAAAAATTACCAAGACATGGAAATTTTTTCTTTTTAAAATTTTCTTTTACTAACTTAATTTTGAATTTGGACTCATTAGAAAATTTGTTGTTCGAAAATTATTTTTAATTCACGTAAAATTATTTGCTGAATTCTTTTTTCGAAAAAAAAAATTATTACTTTTTTTAATTGTGCCATTGTACCATAACCAACTTTTAACCACCATTTAAAAAATATTCAAAACGCCACATTTTTTTTTTCGCCTATTTCAAATCTAAATTTCCGCCTATTCCTATATCCAAATTTTGTCTCTGCTTTTCTTCTTCTCTGCGAGCTACCTGAAAAGAGAACAAACCTATAGATTTAGTATTTTCTCGCAAAAGTATTTATGTTTGAAGAGGAAGTTAAGGTTAGTTACCTTGTTTTTCAAAACCTACTGCTTTACTAGATATACTAAGCGTGATGAATTCACTTAGCAGGGTTATCTCAATGTCAACTAGGCAGGGTGATTTCATGAATGGAGCCTAAATGAAAAATAGAAATTATTTTCATGAAAGTTTGTCGAGTGTTTTCTAAAAGATAAACTTAAAATGTTAGTTACCTTGTTTTGCAAGACATATTGATTTTCTTCCTCATCTCAGGATTTCATGGGAGAAATTTAATTTTCCTAAAAGAAAAATAGAGTTTTAGATATTTTCATGAAACTTTATCAAATGTTTTATAAACGAAAATCTTAAAATGTGAGTTACCTTGTTTTGCAACACATACTGCTTTTCTTTCTCATCTCAGGAATTCATGGGGGAAATTTAATTTTCCTAAAAAGAAAAAAAGAATCGATTTTTAATATTTTCATGAAACCTTTTCAAATATTTTTCTAAAAGAAAAACTTAAAATGTGAGTTACCTTGTTCTGCAAAACATAATGCTTTACTGGGTTATCTTAACTACTCATTTTCAGCTTGGCAAGATGGTGTCAGCAATCTCTTCTACTCAGTTTTGATCTGCAGGATGAATTCAGCAAGGAGAGGCAGTCTTGAGAAGGCATGGTGATTTTAAGCAAGGCATTTCAGCATGCCTTTAGATGCATTTAGTGAAAAATTTTAGTTTGGATGTTAAACTGGGCCCTCCGACCACCCGCCATGTTTTCTCATGGCTCCCCAGTTTTGAAATTTAGCACACGCACCGCACACACTGAAGAATTTTAGTTCTTTGATGAACAATATATATCATTTTTAAAACGATGATTTCAATTTGAGCAAAGATTTCGCAATACTTGAGCAGTTCATGAAAAATTTGATTTCAATTTGAGCAAAGTTTTTGCATTATATGAGAAAAGTTATTATCTCGCACCACATTTTATTTCAAGAAACAAGTAAAGTTCTTGTATCAGTTCATAAAAAATTTTCACAACTCGAAGATTTGTTTTCATCACTCGGAGAAGACTTGAATGACTTTTTTTTTCTTTTTTGCCACATCGAAGACATTTTGAAAAATGTTTACAGCAAGCTCCTTTGATTATGCATCCTTGATTATTTGCGCACCTATGAAGAAATGATTTGACTTGAAAAAAATATAGAAAACTTGAATTTAACTTCCTAAAAATATTGGAAGACTTTTGCACCCTTGAAAATGTTCGCACCTTTGAAGCATACTAGAAGAAGATTTATATAAACACCTTTCAATGCACCCCCGCTTTTTCATGAAGAAAGGAATGGAAGAATGATGAAAGTCCTTGAACGATGTTAGTTTTTGGTTTCATGGAAGAACGATGAATTTCCTTGATTTCATGGAAGAGTGATGAATGTCCTTGATTTCTTGAAGAAGAATTTCCCACCAAACACCCGATACCTTTGGATAAAGTATCACAACAAAAGAAGAAGATTATACTCATTGCCCCCTTTTTCGTGAAGTCTTTATAATTTTAATGATGTTATATATTTGAAAGAAATTTTTGAAGATAACTATTTGATTGAATGATGATGATGACATCTTGAAGGAAACTATTTGAATGATAACAGTTCTTGTTCTGATGAAGACATGCTTAGAAGAACGATGATGTGATGTTGAATATAACATATCATTATTTATCTTCTTTTTTAAATTAAATTCCCCATATTAAAATTTAATTTCTCCTTTCATAATGATAAACGGAATCAAACCTTCCTTTCCTTTCTAAAAAGAATATATCTATTTCTTCTTTTCATGCGAATTATTTTATTTTTCAGTTACTTAAATTTCCCAAGTTCACCCAAAGCCGTTAATAAAATAAATCTAAAACAAATCTATTTCTCATCCTAAAATCATTAAATGTTCGAGCATATTTTCCTTCGGTTAACGAATATATATAAAAAAAATATATTCTTTGACCATATGTTCTAATTGTAGCAGTTATTTATACACTCAGTGTTACTTTTCAGTTTGATAGTCAATACAACTGTCTTTTCGGCCGCAAATAATATACTCTGTTTATATTAAAATCGGCGGTCTGCATCTCCGATGCTGCTTCTAAATGCATAATTCCCATCATTTAACTCTGGCATTCGTATTTGTACGTTGAAATGTCAAAACGCCAATCAACGGTCCTTTTGGCCACTTTTTAATTCAAAGTTCCATTAAGTGATATATCTTTGGGTTTATAAGAGTCCAGGGTACCAGGATTTTGGCTCGACACATTAGCAACAATATCTAACAAATTATGGATTCCTTTTCTGTACATCCTACTATCAACAGCTAACTGAAAGGGTCCCTCTCTGGCATTTACATTATTCATGTCTACAGCTAATAAAAGCCATTCTGTCTTCATATCAGAGTTCTTATTTTGTGCCTGTCTTTAATTATTCAAGGATCTGCAAACCTAGGTTTCCAGAAAAATGATTATCTTAAAAATGCAATTGTTTTATAAAATGTTTTCGCTACAGATCATGGTCTACTGTACAGATGAATGTCTTGGATTTCTTGGAGAAAAGATGAAGTTCCCATGATTTCTTGAAGAAGAAGAATGATGAAGGTCTTTGATTTTTTGAAGAAGAAGTTCCCACCAACCACCCGATACCTTTGGATAAGGTATCACAACAAAAGAAGAAGATGATATATTGATGATTATTTTGATGATTTTTTATTTTGCAGTGCCCATGAGCATGGCTGTGTACCCCGTCATCTAGTACAAATCTTTTATCATCGAAGGGAGACAGTAGTGTGTATTTGCGGGTTATACGACACCTGCCCGCCTTCAAGCTCTCAGGGTTAAATGAAGGTCATTCGGAAGATTTTATCTTACAGTGCGACGTTGATAAGCGCGTCTTGGAGCGGAGTAGACCGGAAGTGTTGTTAGATAGTTATATTTTAGCGGAAGTGTGAATTGATAAGGTTTTTTGCGAATGATCGTGTTAGAGTACGCTGATATTTAGGGCGCGGGAGATTTATTTTGGAAAAAAAATTTTTTTTCAAGAGATAGGAAATTTTTCTTTTAAAAATTTTACAAATTTAATTTTTTTTTTTCGCGTGGTAGAAAAAACTTGGTAGAAAATATTTTTTATTATTATTTTCTTTCTTAAAATTTTTTCTTTTAAAAATTACCAAGACATGGAATTTTTTTCTTTTTAAAATTTTCTTTTACTAACTTAATTTTGAATTTGGACTCATTAGAAAATTTGTTGTTCGAAAATTATTTTTAACTCACATAAAATTATTTGCGGAATTATTTTTTTGAAAAAAAAATTATTATTATTTTAATTGTGGTCCCACCATAACCAACCCGTTTTGAAAAATATTCAAAACGCCACTTTCTTTTTTTTTTACGCCTGCTCCCTTCATAGCATGCGTGGTCACGGTGACGTCGTTGTGACGTCACTGTGAGTCACTGTGGTCACGTCACATCTGTGACCAAAATGCCACCAGTCAGTGATGTCACATTGTGACTGAGATGTGAACTTCTTAGAAAACTTTCAAAAATTACAAAAAATATTCAAAACATGTTATTTATGTAAAATTATATTTTCTGGCAATTAAAAAAAATTGTGACGTCACTGTTATGTCACTGCATGTAACGTACGTCATGTCACATATGTAACGAAAAAAACCACCATATTGTAAGTCACAGTGTGACAAAAATATGAACATAAAAAATCTTAGAAAATGAACAGAAATATTTTAAACATGCCCGAGTTACAGCAACATAAGGAATGAAAACATATTAGTGGATAGGAATTAGTAAATTCGGACAAAAAAAGAGGTGGGGGGGGGGGGGCATAAAAAGGAAAATGCACGGTACAAGTATCAACAAACTAGATTTCCATGCTATATTTTATCAATTTGTTATCTAAGACAGTGAAAGTATACTTTTTTTATGATTTCAATTTTATCTACCATTGCAATTTAATCGAGGGGTCTCACAATGGGAGAAATCGTGTACGAGATTACGGAATCACCTTGATTACAGCTGATTCAGCTGATTACTATGATTACATGTGATTATACCTGATTACACCTAGATTACATGTGATTATACCTGATTACTCTTGATTACAGTTGATTTCACTTGGAAATACGTGATTAAATTGCTAAAATTTATGATTTAACAGTTTTACTCGATTTTATTGCCTTCCAAAAATCTGTTTTTTTTTTTTTTTTTTTTTTTTTTTTTTTTTTTTTTTTTTTTTTTTTTTAAGATTTGTCCAAAATAAGAAATAAGTATCAAGCAGGACGGTGATTTGCCTATCACTGTTCTGCTGACAGTGGCGTAGCTAAGGGGGTGGGGTCTGAATCTCACCCCAAATGATGGGCTCGTACACTAAATCATGAATAATAAAAGTAGTAACTTCTGCTAAAACGGCAATTTTTTTTTCTTTTTTTACATGTTAACTTTTTAGATTTGTCCAAAATAAGAAAATAGTATCAAGCGGGACGGTGATTTGCCTATCACCGTTCTGCCGACAGTGGCTTAGCCAAGGGGGTGGGGTCGGAATGTCCCCCTCTAACGATGGGCCCGTACCTCGGCCCGTACACTAAATCATGAATAATAAAAGTAGCAACTTGTGCTAAAACGGCAATTTTTTTTTTATTTTTTTTACATGTTAACTTTTTAGATTTGTCCAAAATAAGAAAATAGTATCAAGCAGGACGGTGATTTGCCTATCACCGTTCTGCCGACAGTGGCTTAACCAAGGGGGTGGGGTTGGAATGTCCCCTCTAACGATAGGTCCGTACACTAAATCATGAATAACAAAAGTAGTAACTTCTGCTAAAACGGCAATTTTTTTTTCTTTTTAGCTCACAGGCTATCAAAGCCTGAGAGCTAATGTGCCCGCCCGTTCTGTATGTATGTATGTACGTAACGCGCTAACTCTTGATAGAAACATCCAATTTGCTTCTTTATTTTTTCTAGGTTCATTGTGATAAGGCGCTTCCCTGATTAGTTTTGGGAGTTCATTGGTTAAGGATAAAGGGGGAAAAGGGGGTTAGTCCAACCCCTTAATTCAGATAAATGGGTTTTTCATGCAGAATCATTCGATTTGCTCCGAATTTGGTATAAAGGTTTATTATGTTAAGGAACTTCCCTGATTAGTTTTGGGGGTTCATTAGTTAAGGATAAAGGGGGAAAAGAGAGGTTAGTCCACCCCTTTTAATTCAGATAAATGGGTTTTTCATGCAGAATGATTCGATTGGCTCCGAATTTGGTATACCGGTTTATTATGTTAAGGAACTTCCCTGATTAGTTTTGGAGGTTCATTGGTTAAGGATAAAGGGGGAAAAGGGGTGTTAGTCCACCCCCTTAATTCAGATAAATGGGTTCTTCATGCAGAATCATTCGATTTGCACCGAATTTGGTATACTGGTTTATTATGTTAAGGAACTTCCCTGATTTGTTTTGGGAGTTCATTGGTTAAGGATAAAGGGGGAAAAACGGGGTTAGTCCACCCCTCTTAATTCAGATAAATGGGTTTTTCATGCAGAATCATTCGATTTGCTCCGTATTTGGTATACCGGTTTATTATGTTAAGGAACTTCCCTGATTAGTTTTGGGGGTTCATTGGTTAAGGATAAAGGGGGGAAAGGGGGGATTAGTCCACCACCTTAATTCAGATAAAAGGGTTTTTCATGCAGAATCATTCGATTTGCTCCGAATTTGGTATACCGGTTTATTATGTTAAGGAACTTCCCTGATTAGTTTTGAGGGTTCATTGGTTAAGGGAAAAGGGGGGTTAGTCCAACCCTTTTAATTCAATTAAATGGGTTTTTCATGCAGAATAATTCGATTTACTCTGAATTTGGTATACCGGTTTATTATGTTAAGGAACTTCCCTGATTAGTTTTGGGGGTTCATTGGTTAAGAATAAAGGGGAAAAAGGGGGGGCTAGTTCACCCCCTTAATTCAGATAAATGGGTTTTTCCTGCAGAATGATTCGATTTACTCCGAATTTGGTATACCGGTTTATTATGTTGAGGAACTTAACTGATTAGTTTTGGGGGTTCATTGGTTAAGAATAAAGGGGGAAAAGGGGGGGCTAGTTCACCCCCTTAATTCAGATAAATGGGTTTTTCATGCAGAATGATTCGATTTGCTCCGAATTTGGTATACCGGTTTATTATGTTAAGGAACTTCCCTGATTAGTTTGGGGATTCATTGGTTAAGGATAAAGGGGGAAAAGGGAGGTTAGCCCGCCCCTCTTAAATTAGATAAATGGGTTTTTCATGCAGAATGATTCGATTTGCCCCGAAGTTGGTATACCGGTTTATTATGTTAAGGAACTTCCCTGATTAGTTTTGGGGGTTCGTTGGTTAAGGATAAAGGGGGAAGGGGCTAGTCCACCCCGCTTAATTTGTATAAACGGGGTTTTTCATGCAGAATTATTCGCTTTGCTCCAAATTTGGTATACCGGTTTATTATGTTAAGGAACTTCTTTGATTAGTTTTGAGGGTTCATTTGTTAAGGATAAAGGGGGTTTAGTCCACCCCTTTAATTCAGATAAATGGGTTTTTCATGCAGAATGATTCGATTTGCTCCGAATTTGGTATACCGGTTTATTATGTTAAGGAACTTCCCTGATTAGTTTTGGGGGTTCATTGGTTAAGGATAAAGGGGAAAAGGGAGGCTAGCCCGCCCCTCTTAAATTAGATAAATGGGTTTTTCATGCAGAATGATTCGATTTGCTCCGAATTTGGTATACCGGTTTATTATGTTAAGGAACTTCCCTGATTAGTTTTGGGGGTTCATTTGTTAAGGATAAAGGGGTAAGGGGTGGGCTAGTCTACCCCCCTTAATTTATATAAACGGGTTTTTCATGCAGAATTATTCGCTTTGCTCCAAATTTGGTATACCGGTTTATTATGTTAAGGAACTTCCCTGATTAGTTTTGAGGGTTCATTGGTTAAGGATAAAGGGGGAAAAGGGAGGTGTATTTTATATATATACATTTATGTATAACTATATATACATTTTTGTATAAACGGCAAACAAAATCTTCACTTGGCGCCCCCTTAGACTTTCGTTCTGGCGCCCTCTGCACCCCCCTAGTTTCGGACCTGATTTCAAAAGATTACATAAACATAAGTTTATTATCGCTATTAATATTTTTAGAAAACGTATTGCCTGCCCCACACATCCTGTGAACAATCATGTCCAGTTCCGGCACCGATCTCAAAAATTAGTCAGAAAATGGGTCAGAAAGTTTCGCGTTGTTGAGCAGTGAATTTGAGAACCACCTTAAGGTATATTTCTAAAAATTACGTTAACGGAAGTTCATAATCGCTCTTAATACTTTTACAAATCAGATTGCCTGCCCTACACATCCTAAGAACAATCAGGTCCAGTTCCGACTGTGTACAAAAAAATGAAAGCCTGATCTTGGCCCGGCACGTGTCTGCTGAAAAAATTAAGCCCTGACTCAGGCACCATGTAGCTGTGCGATGCCAATCTCTAAGCTGAACATGTTACATTTCTGTATTGATGTTGTCAAACTAGGATCGGCTCGTGACGCACATTTATAATTATTCTCGCAAAAGTAATGTTCATTGATAATGGCTCATATTTTATCGGCTACATTTAAATTTTCATATCTGGCCGGTAAGGCCGCTTAATTTTTTTTATCGGCCCGGCATGACAGGCCCGTTGAATTTTTTTGCCTGCCCAACCCGGTCCGTTTATTTTGTTTATCGTCCTGGTCCGTTGAAAATCTGTGAACTGTCCTAATTCTGCCGGAACAAACCCATTTGAAAGTTCACCCACATTTCGGCGGCCCGGCAAGGGACTAGGATCAAGCCTGGGCCCGTTCAGACCTCTAGGCTGAGGCACTATATATTTCCATCTACATTCTCTTTCGAGACATATTTTTCTTATTCTTTATAAACTTTAGACCACGAAAGCCGAGACAAAAGCACAGCGAATCAAGTAAAAATTAAATTTAAAAAATCAAAAAACCCGACTGCGTAAAAAGCGAACTAATTAGTTATATCTCACCAATGTGAAAATATTTTTTATATTACTTACCCATTTTTTTTATTATTTACTTGTACTGATTATTTTTAAGTTATGTTTAACTCTTAGTTGCTATCTATAAACACTGTTTTGATGAGGCCTATAGATATCTATGAAGGAGTTGCAGTAAAGCTAGAGATCCTACTTACACAACTTCCAGGTTGTGTAATATTTAAACGGAGCTTCTGATTGCAAAATAGTCCATGAAACATCGTCTTCATTTTGAAAGACCCATCCAATGATAAGCCACTCAATAGGATGCGTAATTTTTTTTCTATACAGCCATTTTGTATTTTACGACCGCCATTTTGAATTTATAAAAACAAAACCTAGCCCATAACCGTCGGACGGTTAACACGAATGGATAGAGATCTCATTCATTAAAATCCATCCAGCCGTTGGGATGTTTCGAGGGTATAAAGAAATCCACATACCCAGATACGAATCAAACACATAACCCTTCTTGGCAGTCGGGTAAAAAGTTTTCACCCGCATCGAGAATTTATATTTCTTTCCCCTCGGATTGCAGAAACAAGCAAAGAGAAACTACGCTGTTAAAAAAAAAGGAAATTGCCCAGTTAAACTGATGGCATTGAGCTCACAGGCTATCCACACTAATTGTACATTATACTCTTATTAAAAAAAATATTGCCCCTCAAAAAATAAATGAAGGAATTAGCCTCCGTTTCCCCACTTTATACTTAACCAAAGAACCTCCAAATCTAATCAGTAAGCTCTTTAACGTAATGAACTGGCATACCAAATTTGAAATAAATCAGATAATTCTGCATGAAAAAAACTATTTCGCTAAATTAAGGGGGTATTAGCTCCCCCATTTCTCCCTTTATGCTGAACCCATGAACCTTCAAATCTAATCAGAAAAGCTATCTATCATATCTATCAGAATGAACCTAGAACAAAAAAATTAAACTAAATTAGATAATTCTGCATGAAAACCCATTAATCTCAATTAAGGGGAGGAGACAATTGCCCCTTTCTTCCTTTTATACTTAAAAAATGAACCTTCAAATCAAATGAAGAAAGCCATATCGGATTAAACTGGTATATGAAATTTGAAGCAAATCGAATAATTTTGCATGAAAAACCCATTTATCTAAAGGGGATCTCTAGGTTGGGATTGGAATTAAGTATTTCGCGTTCGATCGGATCGCAGGTAGATGGAATATTTTTGGTTGGGTTTGGTGCGGGTTGCAGCTTTGTTTTAAATAAAATTTACAGGGCTTCAAATTTTATTTATTAACCGGGAAGGACCCTAGTTAGGTGTAACGTTTAACTGCTAGTTTTCACGATGACACTTTCACTAACAAATTTAAATAATTTTATTTTAAAATAATTTTTGGTCACTTTATGCGTTTTTGATAGGGATTTGTCAACTGATTATTTTCAGTTACCTCCGGCATTAAAATACATGCTCAACCCGGCCGTAACCTGAACCGCGTTTCGAAAAAAATTGGTTACCTGCCTTTTGCTGATGCGCGACTCTTTGGTTCAACTCACAACCGGAGAACTGGTCCATACTTTGTCTTTCACATACTGCTATGTAGTGTATATGCCATATATGTGCACGTAAAATCAATAATATTGAATGACCGCTTATTGGGAGGTTGCTGTATGGAAGAAAAGTACGAAGCAGAGTTTTTCCTTTCGGGTAATGCTCAAAAGTGTGGAAACCCTTTCTGTTGTGGATTCATCCGCCTATAAAGATTAGGTGACTAGTGAGGTGTTTCAAAAATAACCTTAAATTTTTTTATTTCACTTAATGTATCTACAATATTCTTTGACAAGCTTCGAAATTTATGTTTCGAGTAAAAATCGTTTGGCCATCTGCAATTTATCTCTAATTTAAATAGCAGTGTGAGTGTTACAGATCTGCGCGTTTCGAGATATGCCAAATCCGAACGCGAAAATTTTATGTTTTTCACGTGATGGATCAACATATTCCACCTGCTATTTAAAAAAGGGGGAAAAAAGAAACAAAGAAATGTTTTATTGTTCATTTGCTCCAAAAAAATTCTGAAGAACAAATACAGTCCCGGTCCGGCCCGAATCTACAGAAAAAATGCAGGACCCGGACGTATCCCGGGGATAATGAAGTTCAGGCCTGGACCAACTTTTCAAAAGCTAAAATTTAGCCCGAGCCCGTACCGAGTTTTCAGATAAAATTAACGAAAGCCCGAGTTTAATGAAAGAAACTTTTACCGAGTTCGGGCTTCGGAAGAGGCCAGGGCTCGTGGAAACCTCTAATATATATTTTGAATTCGGCCCCCCTGTCGGGGATACTGTGCCCCCCCCCGTCGGGCAAGTTCTGGCGCCGCCCCTGGATTCAGTGTTCACAAAAAACCTGCCAAGAAGGAATCACAACTGGAAAATGTTCCATTTTAGATTAGCAAGATATATTGTTTTCGTCGAATCTTGATTTTTTTCCCCCTTTAAGATAGATCTTCAGAGATTTTACTGTAATACATTTATGCCTCGATTTATGCTCTTGAGAGGTGTAGTATAGAAGGAGTGCGTTTTAATAGTTTTAATGGATACTGTGAAAACGGAGCGTGTTTATAACGAAAATCTGTCTAAAACGGAAAGTTCATAGTCCCGACAAAAGACATACCTTTGAATCATACCTTCTAAGACGAACACCTGTCTAAAGCGGCAATTTCCATACGTTCTATGTGATTCCATCTTAGCCGTTTTGACTGTTGTTATATCCATGTTCAGTAAAGCAGTTCTTCGTTTGAGGTTGGGACCGGACCCCCCCCCCCCCCTTGGCTACGCCACTGTGTGTGTTCCTATCGAGACACCGTGGACCCACGGACAATTCCGAGGACAATTCTCTCGGCACTACGGCTGGCTGTATTCAAGGGACGTCAATATAATCGAAAACCCCAGAAAACCGTGAGAGACAGGAAGCGAGGCATGATGTTTTTGTGTAGTGATTATATTATTCGTTTGTTGTAAGGAAAAGGACAATGATCGGATTCTCCAGACATAGTAATCATGACGAGTCATATCTTTTCTCACACGTGCACAGAGCTGAAACTAGACTTTTTTGTGCCAAGGGCAAACATGGATTTTGACGCACCCCCCCCCCCCCTCCTCTGCCGCAAAGAAAATTTACAACGAGAATTCCATTAAGTTTCTAATAGCCGACCTATTTTGAAATTTAAAATATGCAATCATAAAATACGTAATACTGAAGTACGGAATCACCTTTATCAAATATTGATTCATGAAAACTTTGTAAACGGAATCAAAAAGAACCGAAAAATATTCCGCTTTATACAGGTTTCCATCTTAGCAGGTATAATTGTTGATATTCTTTCTGTTGAAAATACATACTTTTTTTTCATTTAAGTTCGAATTCCGTTATAGATAGATTTCATTTTCATAGATTTTACGGTAGTTGTAGTATAATTCATGCGTTTTAAGTGACAGTGATATGAAGTCAAGCGAAGACATTCACAAACTAATATTAAAACAATGGAAGCGTTCTCGACAATTATCTCGCTTGCGTTTTATTATTTTCAATTTTTTTATCTTTTTCATTGGATAGCTGAGGTCAATATCTAATGTTATGTTTTCATACTTTTTCGTGTTTGGTTACTTTTTTTTCTTTTAAATATACGAACATTTTTAATTTTTGGAAAACAGTTTGGAATACAGTTGTGAAATTTAAAGTATCCTCATATTAAAACAATGGAACCAAAATCGAAAAAATAAAAACGCACAACGTTAGATATCGGACCTCAGTTATAAACTGCATAAGAAAAAAAATATATATTAAAGTTCAAGTGAGAATTCTGAAAAGAATGCTCCCATAGTGTTAACATTAGCTTGCAAGTGTTTTCGCGTGTCACTACACTAAGATTAACTTATGAGACTACACTGGTAACGTGAAGAAATTGCAACCAAAGGCGCCGTTAGAAGGGGGGGGGGTGTCCGGGGGCCATATGCCTCCCCGCCTGGCATTACCCCCCCCCCCCCCCAATTCAATGTCGCCGGAGAAAATATTTTGACTTTTGAATTTTGGCCCAGTCGGCTAAAGTCAAGTTGGAGATCATTTTTTTTCTTTGCAAGTCGTAGTCGTATTGACTAAACTAATTATTCCGGGTATGAATAGGTTTCTGATTGAATTTTGATTCTTGCAGGTTGGGTTCAGGTGAACCCGATTTTTAGAGAAAAAAAAGTCCAAATTCCTTCAGATAAAAAAATATTTATTTGATAAAAGGATGACTTTTGTTTATTTTTCAACATAAAAGATAAAATTTATCCTGAAGTTATGATATGCTATTTTTAGGTGCGTTCATAATTATAAAAATACGTAGCACCTATAGTCGTCGTTCGGTCCGTCTGTCCGTCCGTCCGTCCAGATATAACAGAGCAAAAACTACCCAAACGAATGGTCTGAAAGTTTAAATATATAATTGTTGCAAAATTTTGTCGAGCCATTTCAAATTTTATGAAAATCGTATGTATAGTTTAATGACAGGGACAGTCAAAAGTTTTCCGTTACATTACAGCTAATGGAAAAAAATTATTTAAAGCACATTTTAATGATGTTACAGCATTCCGAAATGAATAAAATTGATATGCACTTATGAAGAGCACTAAAATATGCATTCAGTCCAGTATGCGGTGCAAAAAATATTTATAAAACTAGTTATAGTACGAGCGCACCTCATTTGTTCCATCTGACTCGCAATTTTCAACTTGTTTTTATAGCTATATTAAATTGTGGACAATTTTTCACTGATTGTGGATTTACGGTCAGCTTGGTTTAATGTATTTAGGGCTCGGTTAAGAATACGGAGGACGAAAATTATTTTGTCGGGGTCGGTTGGGTAGCAAGTAGAGTGGTGCATAGGGTCGGGCAAACTCAACCTGACCCGAGTCGCGGTCTGGACCAGATCGGGTTGGACCTAAACTAATGTCGTTGTGGGTCGGGTTAACTTTAATTGATTTAGGATCGGGTTATGAAACTTACGGTTCTTGATTAGAGAATCGATTTCTCAAAGGAATTTACAAAATTTATTTTAAGATGAAAAACTATACATTTGAATATTAACGAGTATACATGTATATTGAACTTTATCCTTAAAAGTTAAAATCGATACTAGAGGTATAATTGTAGACTACTTTTGCATAGTTGCATTACAATATGGATTATATATATATATATATACACCTTTTTTTTTTTTTTTTTTTTTTTTAAATTAAGAGGTGGGGTTTAGTTGAGGTTCGAGTATTTTGGGTTCGGGTCGAAATGTGCAGGATGAAATTTTTTGTCGTGCTCAGATCTCGTTTCGGGTTCGAATCTACCCTGTATCGAGTTGGGCAAACAAAACTAAACCCGACTGATAGTTTGAATCGGATCCGGCTAAACTGAATATTTTTTCAGAGAGGTTCGAATTGACTTATATTTTACGAGTTGGGTTAACTTAAATTGCTTTTGGTGGGTGGGTTCGATTCTACCCGATTTCTCAAAATATTCTCCAAAATATACTTAAAAATGAAACATTATATTACTTGGGTATCAAGGAGCACATATACAGAAATATTGTTTTTTCTTCATACAAAATATAATTGATACTAGAAATACAATTGTAGGCTACTTTTCCATTATTCTATTGTGGATTTTTATGTTTATTTTTTCAGTTTTGGGGTGGGATTGGGTTCGGATTGAAACCTGTCCGTTCTGGGTCGAAGTTTGTCAGATTAGGATCAATTAATCCAACTAATTTTTTTAAACTGGTTCAGGCTGAGTGGATATATAATTTACAGGTTCGGGTCGGGTATGACCCAAACCACGCAGGATTCTATGCTCTCAAAATAATCCGTGAGTTGAACTTATTTTTCCCTTGATTATCTTTTATTAAATACCCATTCCCCTCCCCACCCATATATATATATATATTATATGCCCGACCCGCGCAGGACTCTAATCCGGCCACCCTGTCGGGATACTATGCCCCCCCCCCCACCCCGTAGGGCAAGTTTTGGCGCCGCCCTGACTGCAACCTTAATGTTAAACCTATGGGAGCGTTCTTTAAAAAACATTCTCGCTTGCATTTTAATAGTTTTAATGATTTTTTTTCTATTTTCGTTGCATATTTTTTAAATTTTACTTTTGGTTATTTTTACGTGTTTGGATTTTTTAACTGCAAGAGAATTTTATCAAAATTCCATATATATATATATATATACATTTTTGTATCAAACGACAAACAAAATTTCCATTTGGCGCCCTCTTCGCCTAGGGCCGAAACTAACCTTTTTACACCCGGGGCAAGCATGGATTTTGGCGCCCCCCCCCCCTCTTCCGCAAAGTATATTTACAAAGAGAATTTTACTAATTTTCTAATAGCCGGCTTATTTAAAAATTTAAAACATGTAATCTTAAAATATGTAATACTGAACTACGTAATCTACAATGGCGGATCCAAGGGGGAGGTCACGGGGGTCATGACTCCCCTCTAAACACCAACAAAAATATTATAAAGATCATTTTAAAAATAAAATATACAGTTAGAGTCCCGATTATCCGAGTCCTGCTTAACCGAGTTTCCACTTTCACCGAGTTATTTACTTCTGATGGACTGATGGCTTCTATTATTGTGAAACAGTCATTATAAAAGAAGTGTTAGGTGAAGATGAAACAGCAGTCGTAAAAAGTTAGAACTCTGATTTTCTGGTCAGAATGGGACAAAAAAATGGCCATAATTTTTTTTGGCAAAAAAAAAAAAAAAAAAAAAAAAAAAAAAAATATGGCCATTTTTTTTTCCATTCTGACCAGAAAATCAGAGTTTTAACTTTTTACGACTGCTCTTTCATCTTCACCTAACACTTCATTTATAATGGCTGTTTCGTAATAATAGAAGCCATCAGTCCACCAGAAGAAAATGATCCATTCCAAAGGTATAAGCCTTCATTTGGCGCCCCTTCGTTCTGGCACCCGGGGCACATGCCCCCTCTGCCACACCTTAGTTTCGGCCCTGGCCTTTCGTTCTTACGCCCGAGCAAGTGCCGCCCCCTCTGCCCTAAACTAGAAAAACTATTACCTAAACTACTACACAGAAAAAGTTAGAAAATTGCCCCCCCCCCCCCCCGGTGACAATTATCACTCCCTCCTATCTTTAATATTTTTATATGTTATAAATAATATATATCAGATTTAAAAAATTTGCTTGCGGTCCCTCTCATCTCCCGCGTATTTTAAATATACTTAGTCGACATTAACTTGTAATATATTAGAATGTAATCTAAGTTATATTTAAAATACATATAATTGGAATTGACCTACAATCCATTACGGGTTAACTGGATTATACAATTAAAAACGTAATTTAAATCATATTTTAATCCATTGCAGGTTAATTAGATTATATAATTAAAAGAGTAATCGAAATCCGCACGTAATCGATTAAAATTAATCTAATTAAATCTTAAAATGTTAAATAAGAATTGATTTGTAATCCTTTACACAATTATCGGGTTATACAATTCAAAAGCTTAAATTGAAATTACTTTTCAGTGCTCTGCGTGTTAATCAATTGCATTATGAGGTGATTATAATGTATTTTAATTTAATCAATAATTTCATTACTCTGTAATCAGATTCTGCCCCAACACTGGTCATATCCATTGAAAATTATTCATATTTTATCGGTTTCGTTTAAATTTTTAAATCGGGTTCGACAGCCCGCGGATTTTTTTTCTTTGTTGTTGTTGCCCCAGCTCCCCGTTAAAAATATGTCCTAATGCTGCCGGGCTGACCAGTTTGAAAGTTTCCCTCCATTACGATGGCCCCATGCCGACCACTATACGTTCTTTGAATAAAATCAAACACAAATTCTTGAGAAAGCCCCTCCCCCCCCCCCCTTACAGACTACTTTCTTATCTAGCTTATCTTTTTCCTCATCTGTGAGCTCGCCTTTCTGCCATTTCCGAGGGCATTTCTCATTTCTGCTTTTGCCTTCCCGCCTTCCCCAACTTCCGTCTAAACTGAAGACAGCGAGAGGAAGAAGACAGAATGGCGACAAAATAGATTTTTCTCGAGATTTTTAATTATCGAGATTACACTTGATTATACATGATTATACTATGATTATATTGATTACATGTGATTACGTTAAGATTTCATTGATTACCACCGATTACATGTGATGACATGATTACGCATGATTAAGACTTGATTACAGTATGATTTCACTGATTACAGGAACGGTTGTACGAGATTACACCCCATTGAGAGACCCCTCGAATTTAATCCTTCACTGATTGTTATTATTATAAAAGTGTTTCTCGGAAAAATGGTACGTACTGGCGCAATTTGGATAACATATTCAGAATTAGGAATATTAAATCTGTACACTTTACATATTTTGTTTGCGGGGAAGAAGTTTTTTTTTTTTTTTTTTTTTTTTTTTTTTTTTTTTTTTTTTTTTTTTGTCGGCTAGTGGCATTCAAAACACTTCTGTGGTTTCAAACTAAAATTTTCTATTACAGTTAAGTCTGTAGCTTTTAATGAGCACGTAGAAAGAGTATTCAGAGTTTAGTCATATATGCATTTCTTGCTTTAGAATTTGCATTCAAGTCATATTTTTTCCTGTTAGTGTTTAACTATTTTAAATAACTATTTTTTAAAAAATTCTACTTTTTTTAGACTTTTTAAATAAAATTAGCGTTTTACGAAAAAATATTAATACAAATTTTATACAAAACCCATGATATAATGATTCGTGTTTTAAATTCGTATTTTAGAGATACGACTTTAAAAAAAGCTATTTTACAAATTGTTTTATTCTGCAGAAAATGAATATAAAAAAATGACAGATTGACAAAGAAAATTTTTTTATCCTGCATGCTCTCTTTTCATTTATTAAGAAGATGCCTAATTTTTATTTATTACGTGTAAAACAAACTTTACTTTAAAAAAAATAAGAAAAGAAAGAAAAAAGGCAGGTGTTTCATTCAAATAGAAAATTTTCATTACACTCACATAAAGATAAAATGATTGCGCATTTAAACTCTAAAAATCTGTTGTCTACAAGAAAAAATTATAATAATACTGTATAAGCACCTGCTTGCCAATATCGTCTGCGCTCGATTAAACCGCAGAATAAAATAAGGATCAGAACTTTTGACGCGGGAAGTATGTCTGACAATTTTGTCATTTTGTCAGAAGTATGTCTGACAATTTAGGATAAAACACGGATATTATTAAACTATTTATGGAACTTAAAAGTTATGTCTTATATAATTTAAATTTTTTATTTCCGTTTGATAGATTATTATCACGAGTTAAATAGTTGTAGTATGTTATATGCAATGAGACTGATCTAGAATTCTTTTCCGATTCGATGCTTTAAAATATCTTAATCTGCCATCGCTAGAAGAAAAAAAAAAAAAAAAAAAAAAAAAAAAAAGCTGATGCAGAGACTGATTCTAACACAGTCTTTATCGTCATTAATATTTTGGAGTTAAATATGATATTCGATTATAATGATATTAGGAAACTGTTTCAATTTTGAAATTAACATTATACTGGGAAAAAGTCTTTTTACTTTTGAAAGAATTTTTTTTCATTGCTAATAATATTTTAAATTAGTATTTAAAATCTTAAATCTTCATACCAATGTTTTCAGATTTAACATTTGCCAAAATTATAAAATAATAGGAATTCCTTATAAGATATGGAAAGATTTTTTAGAAATTGTCAAATGCATTTAATTCATCTATTGTAGTTTGTTGTTGTTTAATAGTACAATTATAAACACTAATTATTTAGTGTTTTTTAAATTGATATATTTATTTTTTTAATTGTATTTAAGCATTTTATTTTTGCTGTTTGTGATTTTAATCAAACATTTAATTGTAGACATTCAGAATCAGTTATTAAATTTTCTTTGATTGTAAACTCATTTTCTACGTTTTCGATACATTTATTTTATTGGCATTAAAAAATAAAAAAAATAATATTTAAGCATTGAAATAAAGTGTTTTTCAGGCCCGATAAAGTTGAAAAGTGTTTATGACTTCGGTTTGTCTGACCGCCTGTCCGCGCTCTAACTCGCGTAAATATACTCGGATTGACCTGAAATTTTTGGATGTTATTGACGTTTACCATAGCAAGGTCCCTACTTGTAATGAAGTTTGTAGCATGTTTAGTTCATTTACAGGGACAGTCAAAAGTATTCCATTACATTACGGCCTATGGGGGAAAAATCGTTTCAAATGATTTTTAATGATTTTATACGCTTTCAAACAGAATAAGATTGATATGCATTTATGAAGCGCACTAAAATGTGCATTCCATAGAATATGCGATGCAAAGAATATTTATTGTTCATTTACAGGGCTAAAAAAGGAATTCTAATACATAATGATATAGGGTGGAGGGAATTGTTTGCAGCGTACTTTATTTATGTTAATCTATTTGATATGTAATGAAATTGATATACGTCGTTTAGGTTTACATACTATGAATTATTTCCTGTATAATACGAAGTGTATATAGTATTTACAGGGACACACAAAATATTTCAGATACTATATTGTATCCGAAGTACTGTTCATTAGCGATGATTGCTGGAAATGCATTTTTAATTATGATATGCGCTTTTATGATTCCCTACATTTATGCATAGTATATGGTGTATATATATATGCAGGATTCATATACATGACTATATAAAAGTATTCGTAAGGGTTACTGGGTATTGCTTAAAGGTGGTTTTTAAATAAGTTATGCATTTTAACGCTGCACTGTATTTAATTTACTAAGAAATGTTTGTAGTATATAGATAAAATGATATACAGGGTCACGCAAAGAATTGGATACGTTGCCGTCTATGAATTATAATTTCTGGAAATGTGATTACAGCAGTTTTAAGAGTGTTTTAGCTTGAATTAAATTTTAACTAAATAGTGGCGTGTAATAACGGTTCTAGGTAAACTACAGAGTTGTACAAAATTATTTAAGTATGTTTCCATATATTAGTATAGATTGCTAAAAGAGAATTTCATCCTGTTATGCGTTTCCTTGATAAACTAAATTTTTCCATTATATAGTATATATATATATATCAATCTACAGATCAAATACAGGACTGTTTAAAAGAATTAGAAAACATATTTGGCTGTGGATGGTAGGGTGTCAACGATTTTAATCGGTTGATTTAAATCAGCGATTAAATCATGATTTTAATCAACCGATTTTTTTTTTTAAATATTGATTAAAATCAAAAATTTTCTAAATGTTTAAAATCTCAAAAAAAGTATTAAAATCTAACATGAACATAATTTAAAAGTTTCTACAGGTATTTTGACTTATGAATAAACAAAAAAAGAGCTTTAAATAATTGTTTCTAAGCTTAATTCCTTAGTATTGTAAAAAATTAAAAACAGTTGAGTTTCTATAAAGCATTGTTTTTAAGTTTTTATCCAAATTAAAACAGTTTCATTTAAAAATGATATTTAAATCTAACATAATTTGCAATGTCATAATTTCCTTTAGGTAATCAATTTATGCATTATTTTATATAAAATACACATAGCAAGTGTAATTACATTTCTACAAGTAAAAGAATAAATAGTAATTAATAGCAATCTCAAGTTAAAGAAGAATGAAAGAATGACATCTGCTCAGCAGCTAAATTGTAAATGAATGCATAAGAGAAAAAGAAATAATTGGTATAAAAATGCTAAGCACAGCAAGAGCTTCTTTGGTATAGCTTGAACAAATGTTTATTATTTTATTATTATTATTATTATTTTTTTTTTTTTTTTTTTTTTTTTTGTAACTCATATATACTAAAAAATTCAACCATTGAAAGCTAATAGAGGTAATAATGCTGTTACTTAAATATTTTGAGGATTTCAGATATGAGTGGAGAACTTATATTTATTCTATATGATTGGATTTAACTCATTTTCATATATATATATATATATAGATGTATATATTTTTTTGGTTAGCATACACGTACATGTGTGTAAGTATAGATTTTGGTGGTTTACAGAAATTTTCCTAATTACAAATGCAAAATGAGCTGCAAATAATATTTGTTAGTTTTGTTATTTGTGCTACTAACTAATGAAATTACTTATTTCCAGTTTTTATTAATTCTGTAATTACTTATACTGCTTCTTCTAGACCATTTTTTTTTAATGGTGCCACACCATGCCCCTTTTGAAATTGGCAAAATGCACCCTGCCTTAAAAAAAAAAAAAAAAAAAAAAAAAAAAAAAAAAAAAAAAACCTTTATTTCTTTAGAAAAAGCAGGATATTATTAAAATATGATATTTAATTGTATTTTTCAATTTGTTATTCATAAAATACTTAAAAATTAAGGACACTTTACTTATAATGCTAAAAAAATATTCTTTTTTTTTCTTACATCATTACTAAACACATTACTAATATATTTCCTCATGAAATAGTGCTCGTTTTTTGAACTAGCATCCTGTCCCTTTTTCTTTCTAAAATGAATTATTATCATTTTAATAATTAAGGCTTAAAAATGTATAATATGTTCCTAATTAGAGAGTTGATTGTTTAATAATTAATTTGAAGTAATGTTAGCTATTTAATATAAAATGCAGTTAATAATTTTAATAAATGTTAAGTGTCACTAGTATTTATAAATTTTTACATAATTATTACAATATTAATTTATATAACATTATTGTATGACACTACCTAATGAAACTACTAATTTGCAGTTTTTATTTCTGTAATTACTAACTAACATTTATAATTTTATTAATTAAAGTGTAAAAACATAGATTATGTTATCAATTAGTGGTGTAATTGTTTTGGAAACCTAAAACTCATGATAGCTATTCAGTATTTGAACTCTATTTGAATTAAATAAAAAAAATCTGATTTAAATAAAAAAATCCGATTTTTTTTTATTTTTTTTAATTATGATTTTTTTAGTAGATGGTAGCTGCGTAAATCAGTTTTTCAAATGTTTTACGCGTTTTCATGTTTACTTAGTTATCTTATTTACGTTATTTCCCCCGATGTCTTGTTAAAACATTTAGGAAGAGTTGGAAAGTGTTTTATAATCTATGCTTAATGCATGTTATATCTTACTTGTTGTTTCTATTTTCCAGATCAGTCTTTTCATATAAAACATACCAAATCTAATTAGCTCATATTCACAAAATACAATATATACGGGAATAAAAAAATTAAATAAATAGGGCTTATCATGTAGTTCTATAAGTAACAGTTGTATTAATGTCCGTTAGACTCCATGTTCGTATTTAATAAAGCAATGACAAATCATAACACATTAAAAAGCTTACACATTCTTAATATTAAGCTTGAATTCAAGATCAAGCTTATAACTTAATAAGAAAAGATGTCAGTTAATAAGCATTGTTTTTTAAATGGAAAATTAAAAATATTTTAGAAGAATAGGACTCCAAAATAACGATATCTTGCTAAAAAGTACAGTAAAAAGATAAAATTTTATATTTCAAACAAAACTTTACTTTAAAATTATCGTAGTTTTTATGACAAGAATCATCACAGTATTAATACTTGGACATTTTTCCAGAGAGAAACATTCGCCTTGCATACAATATTTCAAATGAAAATCAAATTGCATCAAATTGCAATTTGGGAATAAAATTGCAAAATGAAAAACTGCTTAAAAGGCACAAAGGCCAACATAGTGAAAAATATCCACGCCGGGACTCGATCCCGGGTCACCAGTATAGCGCACTGACATTCTACCTACTAAACCACATGGAACGATACCCAGCCTGGAAATTTTCTCCCTATTACATGTTGGCAAGGCTACAAACGCAGCACAAGATGGAATATTTATCGTGAGCCACCGTCATGGGGCAAAGACGAAACTTAATTAAATCCAGCATCGATTGAAACTATATTAATACTTGGAAATTTTTCCAGAGAGAAACATTTGCCTAGCATACAGTATTTCGAATGAAAATCAAATTTCACATTAAAATTGCCTTTTAAGCTGTTAATTTGAAATTTGATTTCCATTTGAAATATTGTATGCAAGGCGAATGGTTCTCTCTGAAAAAATTTCCAAGTATTAATATAGTTTCAATCGATGCTGGATTTAATTAAGTTTCGTGTTTGCGCCCTGTCGGTGGCTCACGATAAATATTGCATCTTGTGCTGCGTTTGTAGCCTTGCTAACATGTAATAGTGAGAAATTTTCCAGGCTGGGTATTTCCATGTGGTTTAGTCGGTAGAATGTCAGTGCGCTATACTGATGGCCCGGGTTCGAGTTCCAGCATGGAATCTTTTTCCCTAGTTCGCCTTTGCGCCTTTTAAGCAATTAATTTGAAATTTGATTTTCATTTGAAATCATCACAGAGTTTATGACAAGTTTGTCACAAATGACACATATTTCACAAATTGGTCACAGTGTGACTTCAAAACATTGTCACTTTCGTCACACGTTCGTCACAAATATAATGCAAAATAGTCACAAATGACACACTTTTCACAAATTTGTCACACCGTGACTTCACAGAGTGGTCACAATGTGACGTCACAAACGACCTCTAAAACGGCCATAACGACCTCGCATTCTAGTCACTATGACGTCACATCCACGTCTCGTGACGTCACATCGACGTCGCCGTGACGTCACCATGCCTTACAGGTCTGCATCCAAATTTTTGTCTCTGCTTTTCTTCTTCTCTGCGAGCTACCTGAAAAGAGAACAAACCTATAGATTTAGTATTTTCTCTCAAAAGTATTTATGCTTGAAAAGGAAGTTAAGGTTAGTTACCTTGTTTTGCAAAACCTACTGCTTTACTAGATATACTAAGCGTGATGAATTCACTTAGCAGGGTTATCTCAAAGTCAACTAGGTCGGGTGATTTCATGGGTGGAGCCTAAATGAAAAATAGAAATTATTTTCATGAAAGTTTGTCGAGTGTTTTCTAAAAGATAAACTTAAAATGTTAGTTACATTGTTTTGCAAGACATATTGATTTTCTTCCTTATCTCAGGATTTCATGGGAGAAATTTAATTTTCCTAAAAGAAAAATAGAGTTTTAGATATTTTAATGAAACTTTATCAAATGTTTTATAAACGAAAATCTTAAAATGTGAGTTACCTTGTTTTACAGCACATACTGCTTATAACGGCTTTCCCGTTATATATTCATCATTCCTCCTCTTCCCTCAAAAATCAAGTTTTAACCTTACTGGTTCATTATAAATTGTCATTATTCTCCCCCCCCCCCTTCATTAAAATATTTAGTTTAAATTTTACATTTTATAGTTAATTTCATATGGCTTTAGTCATTCTCCCCTCCCCCCTTCACACTGGTGTAGGTTTCACTTTTACTTTTTAAGGTTCTTTTTAAATGCAGACGTCATTTATCTCGGTTCCTTTTTCTCTCTTTCAAGTTCACACAGATAGAAAAAGATCTTAACGGCAGCGTTTTCCGCCGAAATAAAATAAAAGAATAAAATACAAGTGAATGTCTTTTTCGCTTCGCAGCCGATGATATGTAATGCATAGTTTCTCAGCCTCTGGGCTTGCATTAGTATTTAATTCTCACCCTTGTACTTTGTCAGATACAAACCATATGCCCCTGGCTGACTAATTTACAGCTGTCGTTAAATCTGTAACGTGCATGTAAAATCCCGTGTTTGCTCTTTCTTTAAGCCACTCTCACTTACTGCTGGAATGTTATTTATAGTAACCCTAAGGAGCCCGCCATGGCATAGTTTTCAATTGAATGTAAAACTTCTGGATTGTTTTGTCTACCCAATTTGTTTTTCGCCAAACATCTTACATATGGTTATCTAGTGTTCGCCAATCTGTATGTAATAGTAACAAAATCTAACTCACTCTTGCTCCTGACCGAGAGCCATGTAAACCAAAAATCAAGCCCCGCTGTGGGCGTCTGCCAATTCGGCAATTCTCGAAACTCCCCCCTTTCCGCTATACTGTTCACGGCTCTTCATTAAAGGTGTTTCATAATAAAGATGTAAGTCCTCTAAAGTTTTGTGTTGGAGTTTTTTTCTCTTACTCATATTGTGAACCTGGGTATACGAATTCACCGTCACATAAATATGGTGCCGTTGCCCAGTTTTTCTCCGACGATAATAATAATAAAAAAAATTACGGGGAGAAGTTTCATTCCGTTTTCAGCCTTGTACCAGCGACGCGAAAGGATGTCCATAATATTTTTCTCACGGGAGTTCCGGCTGCCTCTTCCGACTCAGTTTTCGTACGCCGATGTCAACTTCAGGGGATTTCTCTTGCCTACTCTCGCCACCCCAATGGATTTGGAGAGTGCCTCTTTCTTCCGGACTTTACACTGGCCTAACGAGAAGTAAGCCTGTGCCGTTCGGGCCATCGAACTCCTGCCGCATCTCCTTCGGATGTGACTTTCTCCGCCTTTGATGACTTCCCCTGATCCAATTCCTTTTCGTCATCCAAAACGTAGCTCTACTCTTCCATTCCGTGTGACCGCTTAGTGTAAAATTGTGTTTCCGATAACGCCCTGTTCTATTTGTGAAATATTTTTTTTTGTGCGACCATCCCTCAAAAGGAATTATCTGAGCCACCAGCACTCGTAAAAAAATTGCGTTGTGGTGTGTGTTCATTTAAAAATTAACATCCCGGTGCTTTTCTATGCCTTGGGGTCATCGATTCACCCTGTTCCAGCTGTTTGTGAAATTAGGTGTCGGTGTGTTCATCTGCTCCACCGGTGTTTTTTTTTACGCTGTGTTCAACTTCAAAGATGCAAGACCAATGTTTGTGAAAATCGTTTCATTAAAAAAAATAAAGGCTGTGCAGTGATCACACAAATTACAAAAAGATAATCCTACCCCAAAAGTTCATCTCTGTGTGTGTTATTCAGTCATAAAAAAAAGAAAAAAAAATTGCTGCATTAGAAATGAAATTTGTGATGCAATCATCAAACGATATTTGTGCCAGCAAACTTTAAAGTGAAGTACCCAAACAAATATTTTTTTCTCAGTGTTCACTCTCCCCCCCCCCCCCCCCAGTGTTCACTCGGTTTGTGTTTTATATGCTACAACGCACCAGTTTGTTACTGAAATCATTTTAATTTTTAAAAAAGAGAAGGCTTTTTTTTTCATTTCGCTCTGTTTTCCTGCTCAAAATCAATGCTCTCTACAAAAAGTGACATACTTGATCGAATTATTTAAAATACGTGTGTCACTATACTTTTCTACAAAAAAGAATCACAGTTTGCATTTAAGTATGAACAGGAAATGCCTTTATATTAGATTAATAACTGTAAATTGTTTTTGTTTTGTTTTATTTTCTTTCTTTTAAATTTCAGTAAATTACCAGTTTCCTTTCATGTTATTTTTGTTCCCTATTCATACTTGTACTTTCATAACAATTGCAGTATCATAAATTTATTTTGTGTGTTGTCAGCTTGAACGGAGAAATTACTTCTAAGCTAATTTTAAAATATAATTATTAGTGATAGCATTCTTAGCTCATTTTTTTCTCCTTCCAGGCTGTTTTTGTTTCTAAAAATAATAATAATAATAATAATCATAAGTGCATATGCTAGTTGAAATGATATTTTTATTATACTTTTATTAATGTTTCATTTATTATAATTTTGTGTTTAAATTATGACAGTATTTTCATTTTTTTCCATGAAATTGCATATGCATGCTATGTTTTGCTCTTTTTTTTTTCTTAAGGTATTTTTCTTTATGCATTTAAAATTCTATAACTTACCCCTTTAACCCCACTGGCATATTTTGAAGGTATACTTATTTTAACCGATAGGCAACAAAAAAATTCTCTGCTCCAAGTTTTGCAGTATTTGATATTTTTATATAAATATGTGCATATTACGCTCACAACGTTTGCACATTTGCACTTATGTGTGATATTTGCACACTTACTCTCAGAAGGTTTTGCTCGACTCTGATCTTGTTTTTTTTATTATTATTCTAAACCAGAATTACAATTTAGTTACCTGTTTTTTTTTATTGAATTTTGGACACTTTAATCCAACTGGATGTAGACAGAAATTTAACCAACAGAAATCTTGTGGTTGATACACTCATATTTTTTTACACTCCCCCCCCCTTTATTTTTCCTTTTGTGTACAATTATTTAAGCAACTTCTTGTGTTTTATTTTATGTGCATGCATTTCATTTCTGATAAGTATAGTTTTTGCATACTTACACCTTTTTGAAGTACTCGTATTATTTATTTTGCATTAGGTGTGTTGCTCTCTCTCTCAAAAAAAAAAAATAAATAAATAAAAATCCTCTTCTTTTTCCATTTTGGCTGCTCAAAAAAAGTAAACATCAGAAATTAAATAAACACGAGATAAAAAAAAGGTTTTGGATATAACAGACACTTCACCAGTTTATTTTTAAAATATGGCAGCAAATGATGAAAATTCTATTAGTGATTTAAATCACCCCATTTCTGTATCTCCATAGATTATTTCGAAGCGATATTATTAAGATATTCGGATTCCATTAATATGGAAGCCACATCAATTCAAAATTCACTTAAGACCGAAAATGCTGCATCCTTGTCTGAAAATAGTATGGATTTCCTTCAGATCAGTAAATTCAATTTTCATGTGCTTAAACTAAACTTTAATGTTCTAAGAGACGATTATTCCAAATTACAACAGGATAAAGATAATTTATTTCTTGTAAATCAGAAACTTGTAGAGAGATTACATGAAATCACAGCCCAACAGAATAGTAAGGCGAAGCGTACTAAATGTAGTAAGACTATGGATGATCAGGTGGTAGATGTCAACAACAAACTCCCTCCATCTGCCCTAGATAAATCTACACAAACTGTCCCCTCTTATATGTGTAAACAAGAAAAGTTACCACAACTGGAAAATAATAAAAAGACACATATCTTAGCCCCGACCTGCACACTCAGGGTAAGCACAATGAAAAATTTACAGATATTAGCGATTCCGCTCTAAAGTCCTTATCCCTTGCTAAACTTAATGTACCTAAGCCTATTCGTGTCATTATTTGTAACCTCCCTGAAAATTTAAATATTCCTGATATCTTGTTTGGTATTTCAGATTTAATCCATATACCTGAACCTGATTTTCACTTTGTTAAAAGGTACAAACTCCTACATATCAAGTCCTTTAATTGGATCTTGGAGCTTGCACCACAGGATGCTAGGCAATTATTAATGCATAGAGAAATTATGATACAATCAA
The DNA here is from genome assembly GCA_963932465.1 of Maratus speciosus. NCBI lineage: Eukaryota > Metazoa > Arthropoda > Arachnida > Araneae > Salticidae > Maratus > Maratus speciosus. The sequence continues at coordinate 364,362,452 of OZ010799.1, forward strand.
AACCGTACCCTGTTAAAGCATATATAAATGTTAGGCGTTGTTTCAAGTGTCAAGTATACAATGATCATCTTGCAATTTCGTGTTATAATGACATCAGATGCTCTGTGTGTGCATTGCCACACAGTGACCCTCAGTGTAGAAATCCTCCAAAATGCATTAATTGCATTACAAATAATGAAAGCAACAACACCAACTTTGACATTTTCCACAATGCCTTTGCACCTTACTGTCAATCCTTAAAAAAATTCATCAAGCAAATGCGAGATAAAGTATACAACTGCAATACATTCCCATAAACATCTCATGCACCTTCCTTTTTAGTAAAAAAAAACAAAAAAAAACAATGTAACATACATTTTACATTTTTCGTTTTTATTTAACACACATTACTGTGAAGGAGTTTCTGTCAACAGCATTCCTTTTAAAGTTTTTCATTTTCTTATACATTTACATACATATCTCAGTTTTCGACAGTATTATTCATACTGATTTGAAGTTTCAGGTTAGCTTAATTTTTTCAAGATTTTTTTTATTATAAACATAAGTGTACAGTGAGTTGCTTTTTGATTTGATTGTTTAGCCGGCAAATAGTTAAATGAATCTCGAAATGGAACATTAGTGAAATTTTTTCTGATGCGGGTCATCAGACATTGTGATTTTCACATTTGAGGAAGATTTTGCTGAAAGAGTAAACATTCATTCAACTTTAAACATTCATCATTACACTAGTTACATTTTTAGATTTATTTTTTTAGAAATCTGGATATAATTTCACTTGTTAATCTTAGTTAGGTTTATTTGGTTACATTTTATCACATAAGTAGCATTTCCTGGTTACATTTTATCCTTTTTCACTTTCCTTTACTTAAAAGCACAGTTCTTTATTTGTTTGTTTTTTTTTGTTTCTTTGTTTTAACTTTAGGCGAAGCATTTTTGTACTTGTGATACAATGCTTTTGGTTCCATATGTACATAATGAGTTTTTGTTCATAGTTCATACAACTGAGTTCATAGTTTAGTTAGTTCATAGTTTACACAACTGAGTTCATAGTATATTGAGTTCATAGAAAACTTTACACGAGGGCATAGCATTGCCAATTCTTTGTGTACTTCAGGGACCAATTGCACTATCCTTTTCTTTCGTGACAGTTGTGTGTTCATAGAATTTTCTTTTCCTTACACATATTAGTTCATAGTTTGTTTTCTTTCTTGTGATTTGTTTTGCAGATTAGTTCATACCAATTTTTGTTTTGGTAGACACTTTAGTTCATTGTAATAATATTTTTTGTTAGACACATGAGTTCATAGTAAGTTTCATTTTTTTTACACACATTTGAGTTCATCGTATTACTTTTACACTTTAAGTCAGTGAAATACTTGCTCACGTTAGTTCATTGCAATAATTTACACTTTGTTCATTGAGGTACTTAGATTGCTGTGTTCACAAACATACATCTAAGTCGTTAATATGTACTCATTTTTTCACTGACATACACTGTTTTAGTTCATTGTGAGATACTTTTTCTTTGCTTCGTTCATTGAAATACACATTTTTTTCTTTGGTTCATAGATACACTTACAATTTAGTTCATTGATATTACAATTTAGTTCATTGATATTTTGTTTGGTAAAAAAAACACACATTATACACAATTGAAAACATTTGTTTCTAGGTTTCAACTTTACAAATTAGGATATTTCCTTTTTTTATTTCTCATTATTCCAAGAACTACTTTTGACTTCACATGATATTTACAATTTAAACATTTGTTAAAATGTTATTTTTTTACAGATTCTTAATTTTTTCTATATTATTATAGTTCTTTTATGCCATGACATTTCATGTCACCATCACTTTTTTTCACAACAAAGAATGCCCAGTTCACAGGATGCCGAACCTTCACATGCATTTTCTTTAAATTTCAGACTTAAGATGTTTTTTATTGTTTTCATCACATTTGTCTTGGTTTTCTACAGGTACATAATTACATGTTTTCTTTTAAATTTGGAGATTAAATAAAAATCTCTGGTTCAGCTTCACTTAGACAATTAACACGTCTAAGATATTATGTCGTTTCTTGTAATAACATAACTTCACAATAACAGTAAAAAAAAAGGTTTTTTTTGTTTGTAGCATTAGTAACCTAGTGCAGTTACACTAAATGATTTAAACATTAGCTAATGTTACACAATACACATACAGTTCATTTCCTGCTTGACACATTGTAAGGAATACAAACTTAGAATTTATTAAAAAGAAAAAACAACAATTGCAGTTGTTATACTTACCCGATCATGTCACCAGTCTCTCCACACATCTCGGATTGAACTTTTATCTTTGATATGTGAGATATTTATCTAAGTTTTTTTATTATTTTTAATTTATCCCCTCTGAAGTTTTGTTCCCGTTCAAAATTTTGCCCTAAGGGTCCAAACTTCATTGTGTAGAGAGACAAAACCCTCGAATTGTTGTTTCAATTCAATAAACATATTTTTTTATATGATACATCGACGCATGCTCCTTTGAAGATCAATGTGATCTTTGGGGAGCAGGGACCTAGGTATCACTTAATGTCTGGGTCTCATAACTACGTCCCCCCCTAAGGCTGATGTTCTAAACTGACGCCATCACACTTGTTACTTAACAAGAATAAGGGCTACACCCATTCATAGGCATGCTATATGTCCCGTTCTTTTGTAGTCCTGTGCGGTGTGCACGAAAACCAATTTTCTACCTTTTTTTTTATTTTTTATATTACTTCATTTAGCTTTTATTTACAGACATACATATGTCTATTATTTTCTATTTCATTTTAAAGTAGTATCTGTGTCTTTTGTTGCTTACATTTATATTATATTATTTTTATTTTGAGAAGATATTATGACAAGTTACTAAAAAAAATTACTTCTCTTATTTTGGTCATGAAAAATGCTGGTACCAGCCTTTTAATCAAATACTAAAAAACTATTTAAAAATAAAGGATCCTGTTAAATACAAAAAAAATTATTTGCTCTTTCTTGGTGACTGATTAGAACTAATGAATACTAAGAAAAGAATTTTTAAAAAAGGCGCCATTTATCATGACCTGAAAGTTTTGCTTTATGCAAACATTTAAAAAAAATTGCAAGCACACAGTTAATTTTTTTATATATATACATATATGGAGACTTATCATTGTATTATGTTATATCTGTTTTAAATACTTATATGTATGGGGTAGACAAAATAATCGTCATTTAAAAAAAATAAACTGTTCTACAAGTTTCACAGTGTTTTTTTCTGGTGGTAATGGGTTATATATATAACGGCTTTCCCGTTATATATTCATCATTCCTCCTCTCCCCTCAAAAATCAACTTTTAACCTTACTGGTTCATTATAAATTGTCATTATTCTCCCCCCTTCCCCTTCAAATAAAATATTTAATTTAAATTTGACATTTTATAGTTAATTTCATATGGCTTTTGTCATTCTCTCCCCCCCCCCCTTTCACACCGCTGAAGGTTTCACTTTTACTTTTTAAGGTTCTTTTTAAATGCAGACATCATTTGTCTCGGTTCCTTTTTCTCTCTTTCAAGTTCACACAGATAGAAAAAGATCTTAACCGCAGCGTTTTCCGCCGAAATAAAATAAAAGAATAAAATACAAGTGAATGTCTTTTTCACTTCGCAGCCGATGATATGTAATGCATAGTTTCTCAGGCTCTGGGTTTGCCTTAGTATTCAATTCTCACCCTTGTACTTTGTCGGATAAAAACCGTATGCACCCTTGCTGACTAATTTGCAGCTGTCGTTAAATCTGTAACGTGCATGTAAAATCACGTATTTGCTCTTTCTTTAAGCCACTCTCACTTACCGCTGGAATGTTATTTATAGTAACCCTAAAGAGCCCGCCATGGCATAGTTTTCAATTGAATGTAAAACTTCCGGATTGTTTTGTCTACCCAATTTGTTTTTCGCCAAACATCTTACATATGGTTATCTAGTGTTCGCCAATCTGTATGTAATAGTAACAAAATCTAACTCACTCTTGCTCCTGACCGAGAGCCATGTAAACCAAAAATCAACCCCCGGTGTGGGCGTCTGCCAATTCGGCAATTCTCGAAACTCTCCCCGTTCCGCTATACTGTTCACGGCTCTTCATTAAAGGTGTTTCATAATAAAGATGTAAGTCCTCTAAACTTTTGTGTTGGAGTTTTGTTCTCTTACTCATATTGTGAAACTGGGTATACGAATTCACCGTCACACTGCTTTCCTTTCTCATCTCAGGAATTCATGGGGGAAATTTAATTTTCCTAAAAAGAAAAAAAATCGATTTTTAATATTTTCATGAAACCTTTTCAAATATTTTCTAAAAGAAAATATTTAAATTTGTGAGTTACATTGTTCTGCAAAACATAATGCTTTACTGGGTTATCTCAACTACTCATTTTCAGCTTGACAAGATGGTTTCAGCAATCTCTTCTACTCAGTTTTGATCTGCAGGATGAATTCAGCAAGGAGAGGCAGTCTTGAGAAGGCATGGTGATTTTAAGCAAGGCATTTCAGGATGACTTTAGATGTATTTAGTGAAACATTTTAGTTTGGATGTTAAACGGGGCCCTCCGACCACACGCCATGTTTTCTCATGGCTCCCCAGTTTTGAAATTTAGCACACGCACCGCGCCTACTGAAGAATTTTAGTTCTTTGATGAACAATATATATCATTTTGAAAATGATGATTTCAATTTGAGCAAAGTTTTTGCAATATTTGAGAAGAGCTCTTGTATCAGTTCATGAAAAATTTGATTTCACTTTGAGCAAAGTTTTTGCATTATATGAGAAAAGTTATTTTCTCGCACCACATTTTATTTCAAGAAATAAGTAAATTTCTTGTATCAGTTCATAAAAAAGTTTTCACAACTCGAAGATTTGTTTTCATCACTCGGAGAAGACTTGAATGACTTTTTTTTCTTCTTCGGCACATGGTAGACATTTTGAAAAATATTTGCAGCAAGCTCCTTTGATTATGCATCCTTGATTATTTTCGCACCTTTGAAGAAATGATTTGACTTGAAAAAAAATATAGAAGACTTGAATTTCACTTCCTAAAAATATTGAAAGACTTTTGCATCCTTGAAAATTTTCGCACCTTTGAAGCATACTAGAAGAAGATTTATATAAACACCTTTCAATGCAACCCCGCTTTTTAATGAAGACAGGATTGGAAGAATGATGAAAGTTCTTGAACTATGTTAGTTTTCTGTTTCATGGAAGAACGATGAATGTCCTGGATTTCAGGGAATAATGATGAATATCCTTGATTTCTTGAAGACGTATTTTCCCACCAACCACCCGATACCTTTGGATAAAGTATCACAACAAAAGAAGAAGATTATACTCATTGCCCCCTTTTTCGTGAAGCCTTTATAATTTTAATGATGTTATATATTTGAAAGAAATTTTTGAAGATAAATATTTGATTGAATGATGATGATGACATCTTGAAGGAAACTATTTGAATGATAACAGTTCTTGTTGTGATGAAGACATGCTTATAAGAACGTTGAATATCTTGGATTTCTTGGAGAGAAGATGAAGTTCACATGATTTCTTGAAGAAGAAGAATGATGAAGGTCTTTGATTTCTTGAAGAAGAAGTTCCCACCAACCACCCGATACCTTTGGATAAGGTATCACAACAAAAGAAGAAGATGATATATTGATGATTATTTTGATGATTTTTTATTTTGCAGTGCCCAGGAGCATAGGTGTGTACCCCGTCATCTAGTACATATCTTTTATCATCGAGGGGAGATAGTGTCACTTTATTTTGTTCAATAGTATATAATTTATAACGCTCACTTTGTATTCTGTGTTGGATTTCTCTCGTAATTTTTGATTCGAAAAGCACATTTTTATAAATCTCATGTTTTATTTTATTAGATACTAAAGTTTTAGAGACCCCCTTGGCTATCCTCTTCTCACCCTCTGCTGAAAAAAGCTAGTACATTTTGGCTCGCAGCCCCACAAATTCGTATGTCGTCACTGACTTCAACTCATCTTCGAAGCAGCCATTTTTCTTTTTATTTTCCGTGCTATAGAGGGGATGATCCTGGGGATATTCGGATGTGTCAAATAATTTATGATGTTTTTTCATATCTGCATAAAATCGGTATCTCTATATGATAGGTCAACGAGTCAGTGTCAGTGAAGTGGAGCTTTGCTTTATCTCCATATGTACGTTTCACAAAATCATAGTGAAATTTGTACATATGGAGTTTGCTTAGCTCCAAAATGACAAAGCCGACATACAGGGGCTTGTCCAGGGTGACTACTTGCTTCATTCTTTGAACTCCTACTAAATTTTCATCGAAGGCATTTACTGATTGAAAGGTTGGTGCTGCCACATGTTTTTTAAATTTCTTTTCTTTATTTACCAATTGGATGTCCACTCGCCTTCTAACGGATTCCATTGATTTTCCGTACACCGAATTATTCATCAATTTGAAGAAGTCCTTTTGGAAAGGAGAAGTTGCAAGCTTCCTTTTCTCAGTTTTAAACTCGATGTACGGTTTAAGCTACGCCCTCTGTTTAAATTTCATGATTTTATGTGCAGATTGCAATTCCATCCCCAGGCTCAAATAGTATTTGAAATTTCTATAATATATAATATAATTCTTTCTGTCATTCAGATTTGGCACCAACTTCTTGTAGCAACGTATGGCATATTTTTTATCAATTCTTGCGTGTAGGGAGATAACATTTCTTTTTCAATTTTAATTTTTTCTGCGGCGAGTGATTAATCATTATGGAGATCATGTAAACTATGTGGATAAGCCAAGTCCACCTCGAAAATGTAACCATCTTCGCCATAATCCTCCTATGATTGGATCCAATTGGTGTCGGCTTCATGAGCAATCCATTCAAATTCGCCATACGGTAGGGGTTCAGAAACAGAATGACCATAAATATTATTAGCATCAAGATACATAATATATGAGGTTTCTTTGTTAGTGTCTGGGTTGGGCACTGCTTCGTTATTGGCACATACCCAGCGATGGCTAATCATAGCGATACCCCTTCGAATCCCACGTTCAATCATGAGATGCATATTATCATCTGTGAGCAATTCGAGGGGTTGCTCGCTCATTTTTTGTGATGCTTGTTACGCATGGCTGGGTGCTGTTACAAAATGTGCGCAGTCTAATCCATTAAACTGCGCACACAGCTTGCGAAAATTTTGGAACACGTCCGATAACTGAAAAATATCACATTTGACATATAAATCATGATAGTACACCTGTGTTTGAAGATGGAACGTGTCTTAAACAGCTTGGGCATGTGCATAATCAGCTTCAGTAATATACTGCTGCGTTAAATCGCTGAAAATGGCTTCGCGTGGGGCAATATAGATATAGGAAGAAATATTGGTAAGGGTACACACTTTTACGTTAAATTTTGGAATACGACTGGTATCATTTTTCGAAGATGATATTGTAGATTACAAGAAGAATGAAGTGCCCCTCGGTATTGTCCGTTTAGATGATCGCGATCTTTTATTTTATCCATATTGAATCACTGGTGGCATAAATAGCATTCTGTGGCATTTTTGAAGTCTTCTTCGTCTTGTGGTGTCATTTAAATGGGTACAATATGAGTTAAAGTCTCTTCTAGCTCGTCTTTGACTTGTATAATTTCATTCAAAAATTCTTCCACTACATTTCCCTCTCTATAGCGCTTTATTTTTTTTAATAGCATTCTGCATCTGGCCCCACAACAACATTGGCAAATCCACAGGCTTGATGATAATTAATTTTGTTCGAGAAGGATTTTTTCTGAAGTTCAGTATTTTCTTCTTCCACATCTGAAACAATTATTTTTGCTGCCATGGGAACCAAGATGGTTTCGAAGTTTGCGTAAATAATACTGGGAACGGGATGCTGATATTGTGGCTTTGAAAATTCCATGATGCTGTCTTCAGGGCGTGGCATTTGAATCCGCTGTGGCTTAAAATTTTTGCAATACTGAGAGTGCTTTTTTATTACACCTTCTGAGAAAAATCGGTGCAAACACTGATAACAATAGTGTAAAGCACCCTTATGATGAGTACGATCACCCATGAGCCGAGAGTAACTGCTTATTAGATAATAATGGTGATTACTTTCATTAGAAATGAGTAATAAGTTATAGCATTCTTTTTCATCCCGTTCCGAAATATGCAGTGGAAAGATTTCTTCTTCAAAACCGAAGACGTTGATGCGCATATTATTCATTTCTTCAGTCTTGCTGATTTTGTTGAGAGGTACTGGACACTGAACTTTGCCTAATTTTATTTCGTCTTCATATACTTCATAGTTGGAGACTCGATAAGGATTATGCTGACCGTCAATCTTATGCTTCTGAGCCATCAGAGACCAGACCAAGCATTTGTTGTCTGTATTTAGAATATTTAAGATTGCATGTTTATTCTTCAATTTCTCAGGAGTGGGGATGAATGAGATTTCTGCAAGGGATGATATTTCGCTGCAATCAACTCCAAATGCCGTATGCTTTCCAATACCCAACCTCACCCTTGCTGGGTAAACTTCTCAAACGATTTCGTCATCTTGGCGTATGCTGCTTCAATATGGTCAGTAATTGTCAGGTCAGTCATTTAAGTGTGACAAAACGATCGAAAATGCGATGTAACTATTTCCAGATCCCCCTTCTGAGTGGTGCGACTAAGATTGACGTGAACAACTGTATACCATTTTATTGCTTCTTTTTTAGTCAATTGAAAATGCAGTTCTTCATCCAGGTGCGTTCGGATGTCTTTGAAAAATACATTCAAATCAAATTCATTGGTTTCGTCTGCTTCAAATTCGATAATGGACAAGGAATCATTCATTGCATTGAAGCAATTGGCGGTGCGGTATCTTTTAGCGGGGGGTGCATTACTAGTGGTTTTTTTTTCGTTTCAGTGTATGTGCAGTGCGTTTATGTTGAAAATAAACATAACAGATTTTTTTTAAATTTAGCATTAATTTAACATTTAGAAAGCTTGATTTTTTTCATTCATTTTCAATTACCATTTCGTTGAGTTTGATTTTACTCTAAGTTTAAATGACAACACTTCTGTTTAGAAATCACTTAAAATATATTTTCATATTTAACAATTTTGGCTTAACACTATTTTCACAAAGAAAATATTTATCGTTAATCACGTTGTAAAATTTTCAAAACGCCTTTTTTTAAGCACCAACAACATTTTGCAAATAACACAATCTTAACAATTAACTCTCTTTCAAAATATTTCTGAATTTTAGAATCAATATATAAAACCCCTACAAAATAGCATAGGAACCTAACTAAAAATATTAAAACTTGACCTATAATTTTTCTTTCCGATAACAAAACACAATTTAAAAATGTATCAAAGTATTCCCTCCAAAATAATATATAAACATTCACAAATAGGAACACTTTACTATTATGAAAATGGTTTAGTTTAAAAAAGAAAAGAAATCTGGATATTATAACAATTTTGATTACATTCATTTTAGCTGTGTTAGAAAATATGCAAATACCATTTTTTCATTCGTAACTGAATCAAAGTATTATTTAAAAATAATTACTTTTTCAATTAAAAGCAATCAAATATTTTAAACTTTTTTAAATATATCATTAGGATGAAAAGTTAGCCTGTGTGCTCTACTAACTCCTGATTCAAACTCCTAAACTTTTTCAAAGCATAAAAATAAAAATAATAATTTACCGGGTTTGACTTCAGCGTGCTGGTTGAAGCTTGTGGAGCCCCACTTGAAGTAGAGGGACCTGGGCCTAATAGCAATTGTTGAAGAAGCGATGTACCCATATTAGACTAAGGGTAAAAAAAAAGTTAAAATCTTATAAAACATTCATCACGTATGCGTATATACACACACACACACACATGCAGTGAGATAAAATATTTCTTAAAAATGATTTCAAATAAAAAAATTATTTAATTACATCTGCAATGTGGCAAGAGAAGAATCTCTTAAAAGCACACATGAAATGATATTTTCCGAAATGCCATGCGAAATAATGCCTAAGTAAATGGACTTAAACAAAACACTTCATAAAATTCATTTACTAAAACAGGATTCCTCACAAAAATGCACACCAACCTCGTACAAACATATATTTTTTGCCTTCACAGGAAAAAAAATCGCCCATTTTAAATAATATTAATAGAAAAATACGTTTGCTTCATTTTATCATAAGTTCACTCTAACGTGCGATTTCAACTTTGTAATAATAATAATAATAAATTTCACATGCATGCGTTATTCCAACACTGCGGTATTTTAAAAGCATTGAAAATTAAATTAAAATAATTGTTTTTAATTTGAGAAGAAAGCAGAAGAATAAAATACAGTCACGTGGAATACTTGATAATAATAATAATAATAATTTGATTTTACGAGCATTTTCACATTCGCCGTATTAAATCATTTTCAATTAACTTTTTTAACATAGACATTTTCTATATGATCGCCAAATATTCCAAATTAAACGTTTTATTGTGTTTATGAAATATAATATAAAAAAGCTTACTTGATTTTCAAGATGAGAAAACATATCGCGTCCGTGATTTGAATTCAGGATTACAATAAATGCGATATGAATTCTCATCTTAAAAACCAAGTAAGCTTTTTTATATTATATTTCATAAACACAATAAAACATTTAATTTGGAATATTTGGCGATCATCTAGAAAATGTATATGTTTAAAAAGTTAATTGAAAATGATTTAATACAGCGAATGTGAAAATGCTCGTAAAATCAAATTATTATTATTATTATTATCAACTATTCCACGTGACTGTGTTTTATTCTTCTGCTTTCTTCTAAAATTAAAAACAATTATTCTAATTTAATTTTCAAGTCTTATAAAATACGGCAGTGTTTTAATAACGCATGCATGTGAAATTTATAATTATTATTATTACAAAGTTGAAATCTCAAGTTAGAGTGAACTTATGATAAAATGAAGCAAACGTATTGTTCTATTAATATTATTTAAAATGGGTGATTTTTTTTCCTGTGAAGGCAAAATATATATGTTTGCACGAGGTTGGTGTGCATTTTTGTGAAGAATCCTCTTTTAGTAAATGAATTTTATAAAGGGTTTTGTTTAAGTTCATTTACTTAGGCATTATTTTGCATGACATTTCAGAAAGTATGATTTCATGTGTGCTTTTAAGAGATTCTTCTCTTGCCACATTGCAGATGTAATTAAACAAATTTTTTAATCGAAATCATTTTTAAGAAATATTTTATCTCACTGCATGCGTGTGTGTGTGTGTATACGCATGCGTGCTGAATGTTTTATAAGATTTCAACTTTTTTTTCAATAGTCTAATATGGTACATCGCTTCTTCGACAATTGCTATTAGCCCCAGATCCTCTACTTCAAGTGGGGCTGCACAAGCTTCAACCAGCACGCTGAAGTCAAACACGGTAAAATATTATTTTTATTTTTATGCTTTGAAAAAGGTTTAGGAGTTTGAATCTTAAAATATGTAGAGCACACAGGCTAACTTTTCATCCTAATGATATATTTAAAAAAGTTTAAAATATTTGATTGTTTTTAATTGAAAAAGTAATTATTTTTAAATAATATTTTGATTCAGTTACGAATGAAAAAAATGGTATTTGCATATTTTCTAACACAGCTAAAATTAAAGAAAAGCTTAAAGAAAAGGTGTTTTGAAAATTTTATAACGTGATTAACGATAAATATTTTCTTTGACAAAATCGTGTTCACCCAAAAATGTTAAATATCAAAATATATTTTAAGTGATTTCTAAACAGAAGCGTTGACATTTAAACTTAGTGTAAAATCAAACGTAATGAAATGTTAATTGAAAATGAATGAAAAAATCAAGTTTTCTAAATGTTAAATTAATGCTAAATTAAAAAAAATCTCTTATGTTTATTTCCAACAAAATTCTTAAATGGGCCATTTCTATCTTTTACAGATTTGTTCAATTTGTCAAAAGACTTTTAAGAGAAATTCTGAGTTGAATAGGCATATGAAAACTCACACTGGTGGAAAACCATTTGGGTGTGAGATGTGTGACAGTAAATTTCTCCTAAAGCATGATTTGCAAAATCATCAAAAAGTTCATTCAAGGCGCATTGTGCATACCCATGTGATGAATGCTTGGAAACTTTTTCGAGTAGAAAAAAATTTAATTGCACATAAACGCACTGCACATACACTGAAACGAAAAAACACCACTAGTAATGCACTCCCCGCTAAAAGATACCGCACCGCCAATTGCTTCAATGCAATGAATGATTCCTTGTCCATTATCAAATTTGAAGCAGACTAAACCAATGAATATGATTTGAATGTATTTTTCAACGACATTCGAACGCACCTGGATGAAGAACTGCATTTTCAATTGACTACCAAAGAAGCAATAAAATGGTATACAGTTGTTTACGTCAATCTTAGTCGCACCACTCAGGAGGGGGATCTGGAAATAGTTACATCGCATTTTCGATCGTTTTGTCACATTGAAATGACTGACCTGACAATTACTGATCATATTGAAGCAGCATACGGCAAGATGAAGAAATCGTTTGAGAAGTTTACCCAGCAAGGGTGAGGTTGGGTATTGGAAAGCATACGGCATTTGGAGTTGATTGCAGCGAAATATCATCCCTTGCAGAAATCTCATTCATCCCCACTCCTGAGAAATTGAAGAATAAACATGCAATCTTAAATATTCTAAATACGGACAACAAATGCTTGGTCTGACCTCTGCTGGCACAGAAGCATAATATTGACGGTCAACATAATCCTTTTCGAGTCTCCCAACTATAAAGCATATGAAGACGAAATAAAATTAGGCAAAGTTCAATGTCCTGTACCTCTCAACAAAATCAGCAAGATTGAAGAAATGAATAATATCAACGTCTTCGGTTTTGAAGAAGAAATCTTTCCACTGCATATTTCGGAACTTGATGACAAAGAATGTTATAACTTATTACACATTTCTATTGAAAGTAATCACCATTATTGCCTAATACGCAGTTTCTCTCGGATTATGGGTGATCGTACACATCATAAGGGTGCTTCAAACTATTGTTATCGGTGTATGAACCGATTTTCCTCAGAAGATTTAATAAAAAAGCACTCAGAGTATTGCAAAAATTTTAAGCCACAACGGATTCAAATGCCACTCCCTGAAGACAGCATCAAGGAATTTTCAAAGCCACAATATCAGCATCCCGTTCCTTGTGTTATTTACGCAAACTTCGAAACCATCTTGGTTCCCATGGCAGCAAAAACAATTGTTTCAGATGTGGAAGAAGAAAGTACTGAACTTCAGAAAAATCCTTCACGAAAAAAATTAATTCTCATCAAGACTCTGGATTTGCCTATGTTGTTGTGGGGCCGGATTGAGACTGCTATAAAAATAAAGTGCTATGAGGGGAAAATGCAGTGGAAGAATTTTTTAATTAAATTATACAAGTCAAAGACGAGCTAGCAGAGACTTTAACTCATATTGTACCCATTCAAATGACACCACAAGACGAAGAAAATTTCAAAAATGCCACAGAATGCTATTTATGCCACCAGTCATTCAATATGGATAAAATAAAATCACGATCATCTAAACGGACAATACCGAGGGGCACTTCATTCTTTTTGTAAACTACAATATCGTCTTCGAAATATGATTCCAGTAGTATTTCATAATTTGAAGAACTATGACGCTCATTTAATAATGCACGGTCTAGGTAATATTCAGGTTTATGAAGTTCATGTAATTGCGAACAATATGAAGAAATACATATCGTTTTCTCTTTCTAAACAATATAATTAATCTCGCATTTCACTCCAATTCGTCGACAGCTTCCAATTCGTGTCTATGTCTCTCGAAAAACTGGCGGCCAATTTACGACTGGAAGAATTCAAAATTTTAAAATCCAATATGAATAACATTGATTTGCTACTGCGTAAAGGTGTGTACCCTTGCCAATATTTCTATTCATTATCTAAATTTGATGAAACCTCATTGCTCCCACGCGAAGCCTTTTTCAGCGATTTAACGCAGTAGTATATTACTGAAGCTGATTATGCACATGCCCAAGCTGTTTAGGACACGTTCCATCTTCAAACACTGGGGGACGATCATGACTTATATGTCAAATGTGATGTTCTCCAGTTATCGAACGTTTTCCAAAATTTTCGCAAGCTGTGTGCGCAGTTTTATGGATTAGACTGCGCACATTTTGTCACAGCACCCAGCCTTGCGTGACAAGCATCACAAAATATGGGCGAGCAACCCCTCGAATTGCTCACAGATGATAATATGCATCTCATGATTGAACGTGGGATTCGAAGGGGTATCGCTATGAATAGCCATCGCTGGGTATGTGCCAATAACGAAGCAGTGCCCAACCCAGACACTAACAAAGAAACCTCATATATTATGTATCTTGATGCTAATAATATTTATGGTCATTCTGTTTCTGAACCCATACCGTATGGCGAATTTGAATTGATCGCCCCTGAAGCCGACACCAATTGGATCAAATCATAGGAGGATTATGGCGAAGATGGTTACATTTTCGAGGTGGACTTGGCTTATCCACCTAGTTAACATGACCTCCATAATTATTAATCACTCGCCGCAGAAAAAATTAAAATTGATAAAGAAATGTTATCTCCTTACACGCAAGAATTGATAAAAAATATGCCGTACGTTGCTACAGAGAAGTTGGTGCCAAATCTGAATGACAAAAAGAATTATATTATATATTATAGAAATTTGAAATACTATTTGAGCCTGGGGATGGAATTGCAATATGTACATAAAATCATGAAATTTAAACAAAGGGCGTGGCTTAAACCGTACATCGAGTTTAATACTGAGAAAAGGAAGCTTGCAACTTCTCCTTTACAAAAGGACTTCTTCAAATTGATGAATAATTCGGTGTACGTAAAATCAATGGAATCCGTTAGACGGCGAGTGGACATCCAATTGGTAAATAATGAAAAGAAATTAAAAAAACTTGTGGCAGCACCAATATTTCAATCAGTAAATGCCTTCGATGAAAATTTAGTAGGGGTTCAAAGAATGAAGCAAGTAGTCACCCTGGACAAGCCCCTGTATGCCGGCTTTGTCATTTTGGAACTAAGCAAACTCCATATGTACAAATTTCACTATGATTTTGTGAAACGTACATATGGAGATAAAGCAAAGCTCCACTTCACTGACACTGACTCGTTGACCTATCATATAGAGACCCCCGATTTTATGCAGATATGAAAAAACATCATAAATTATTTGACACATCCGAATATCCCCAGGCTCATCCCCTCTATAGCACGGAAAATAAAAAGAAAAATGGCTGCTTCAAATATGAGTTGAAGTCAGTGACGGCATACGAATTTGTGGGGCTGCGAGCCAATATGTACTCGCTTTTTTCAGCAGAGGGTGAGAAGAGGTTAGCCAAGGGGGTCTCTAAAAGTGTAGTATCTAATAAAATAAAACATGAGATTTATAAAAATGTGCTTTTCGAATCAAAAATTACGAGAGAAATCCAACACAGGCTACAAAGTGAGCGTTATAAATTATATACTATTGAACAAAATAAAGTGGCACTATCTCCCCTCGATGATAAAAGATATGTACTATATGACGGGATACACACCTATGCTCATGGGCACTGCAAAATAAAAAATCATCAAAATAATCACCAATAAAACATCTTTTTTTTTGTTTGATACCTTATCCAAAGGTATCGGGTGGTTTGTGGGAACTTCTTTTTCAAGAAATCAAAGACTTTCATCATTCTTCTTCTTCAAGAAATCATGGGAACTTCATCTTTTCTCCAAGAAATGCAGGACATTCATCGTTTTTCCATGAAATCCAGGACATTTATCGTTCTTCCATGAAATCCAGGACATTCATCGTTCTTCCAAGCATGTCTTCATCACAACAATAACTGTTATCATTCAAATAGTTTCCTTTAAGATATTATCATCATCATTCAATCAAATAGTTGTCTTCAAAAATTTCTTTCAAATATATAACATCATTAAAATTATAAAGGTTTCACGAAAAATGGGTCAATGAGTATAATCTTCTTCTTCTTTTGTTGTGATACATTATCCAAAGGTATCGGGTGGTTGGTGAGCGGTTCTTCTTCAAGAAATCAAGGACATTCATCATTCTTCCCTGAAATCCAGGACATTCATCGTTCTTCCATGAAACCAAAGACTAACATGGTTCAAGGACTTTAATCATTCTTCCAAACATTTTTCAAAATGTCTTCCATGTGGTGAAAAAAAAAATCATTCAAGTCTTCTCCGAGTTATGAAAACAAATCTTCGAGTAGTGAAAACATTTTTATGAACTGATACAAGAACTTTACTTATTTTTTCAAATAAAATGTGGTGCGAGAAAGTAACTTTCTCATGTAAGGCAAAAACTTTGCTCAAAGTGAAATTAAATTTTTCATGAACTGATACAAGAGCTTTTCTCAAGTATTGCAAAAACTTTGCTCAAATTGAAATCATCATTTTCAAAATGATATATATTGTTCATCAAAGAACTAAAATTCTTCAGTGGGCGCGGTGCGTGTGCTAAATTTCAAAACTGAGGAGCCATGAGAGAACATGGCGGGTGGTCGGAGGGCCCAGTTTAACATCCAAACTAAATTTTTTCACTAAGTGCATTTAAAGTCATCCTGAAATGCCTTGCTTAAAATCACCATGCCTTCTCAAGACTGCCTCTCCTTGGTGAATTCATCCTGCAGATCAAGACTGAGTAGCTGAGATTGTTGAAATCATCTTACCAAGCTGAAAATGAGTAGCTAAGATAACCCAGTAAAGCATTATGTTTTGCAGAAGAAGGTAACTCTCATTTTAAGTTTTTCTTTTAGAAAACGTTTGAAAAGGTTTCATGAAAATATTAAAAATCGATTTTTTTTTCTTTTTAGGAAAATTAAATTTCCCCCATGAATTCCTGAGATGAGGAAGAAAATCAATATGTCTTGCAAAACAAGGTAACTAACATTATAAGTTTTTCTTTTAGAATACACTCGACAAACTTTCATGAAAATAATTTCTATTTTTCTTTTAGTCTCCATCCATGAAATTACCCTGCCTAGCTGACACTAAGATAACCCTGCTAAGTGAATTTATCACGATTAGACTATCTAGTAAAGCAGTAGGTTTTGCAAAACAAGGTAACTAACCTTAACTTCCTTTTCAAGCATAAATACTTTTGAGAGAATATACTAAATCTATATGTTTGTTCTCATTTCAGGTAGCTGGCAGAGACAAAAATTTGGATGTAGAGCATGCGTAAAAAAAAAAATGGCGTTTTGAATATTTTTCAAAGCGGGTTGGTTATGGTGGGACCACAATTAAAATAATAATTTTTTTTTCAAAAAAAGAATTCAGCAAATAATTTTACGTGAGTTAAAAGTAATTTTCGAACAACAAATTTTCTAACGAGTCCAAATTCAAAATTAAGTTCGTAAAAGAAAATTTTAAAAAGAAAAAAATTCCATGTCTTGGTAATTTTTAAAAGAAAAATTTTTAAGAAAGGAATAATAATAATAAAAAAAAATAAATAAATTCTACCAAGTTTTTTCTACTACGCGAAAAAAAAGATAAATTCGTAAAATTTTTTTAAAGAAAAAAGTTTTTTCTATCACGCGAAAATAAAATAAAATTCTCAAAACTCTTTAAAAGAAAAATTTTCTATCTCTTGAAAAAAAAATTATTTTCAAAATAAATCTCCCGTGCCCAAAATATCAGCGTACTCTAACACGATCACTCACAAAAATCATTATCAATTCACACTTCCGCTAAAATATCACTATCTATCAACACTTCCGGTCTATTCCGCTCCAAAACGCGCTTATCAACGTCGGACTGTAAGATAAAATCTTCCGAATGACCTTCAGTTGACCTTGAGAGCGTGCAGGCGTGCAGGTGTCGTATAATCCGCAAATACACACTACTTACAATTTATTAGAGAGATGGATCAAAGTATTACTATATCGGTATGACTAGATGGAAATTTAAGTAATGAAAAAAGAAGCAGGTAGCAGGTATTAAACATAATAGAGAAACCACAGTGCCGGTACGATTATACTAAGAAGAATTCACCTTCATAAATTTTAAGGAAAAGTAAGATCATTTTTCCCTACAGTTTTTACTATCCATCAGTTATAAGGGAAACCACGTAGATTATTTTGTAAACGATGCAGCATCATTTTACTTAAATTATGGCTCAAGTTACTCAATGGTTACTAAATTAAAAATAAACATCAAAAGTAAAATAAAATAATGACGCGTTTAATATAAAAGAGTGACAATGTATTAGAGAGAAGGATCAAAGTATTACTATATTGGTATGACTAGTAGGAAATTTAAGTAATGAAAAAAAGAAGCAGGTAGCAGGTATTAAACATAATAGAGAAACCACAGCGCCGGTAAGATTATATCAAGAAGAATTCACCTTAATAAATTTTAAGGAAAAGTAAGATCATTTATCCCTTCAGTTTTTACTATCCACCAGTTATAATGGAAACCACATAGATTATTTTGTAAACGATGCAGTATCATTTTACTTAAATTATGGCTCAAGTTACTCAATGGTTACTAAATTAAAAATAAACATAAAAAGTAAAATAAAATAATGACGCGTTTAATATAAAAGTGTGACAATGTATTAAAGAGAAGGATCAAAGTATTACTATATTGGAATGACTAGTTGGAAATTTAAGTAATGAAAAAAGAAGCAGGTAGCAGATATTAAACATAATAGAGAAACCACAGCCCTGGTAAGATTATGTCAAGTAGAAATCACCTTAATAAATTTTAAGGAAAAGTAAGATCATTTATCCCTACAGTCTTTACTATCCATCAGTCATAATGGAAACCACATAGATTATTTTATAATGATGCAGCGTCATTTTACTTAAATTATGGCTCGAGTTACTCAATGATTACTAAATTAAAAACGAACATAAACGAAAAATAAAATAATGACGCCCGTAATATAAAAGAGTGACAATTTATTAGAGAGAAGGATCAAAGTATTTCTATATTGGTATAACTAGTAGGAAATTTAAGTATTGAAAAAAGAAGCAGGTAGCAGATATTAAACATAATAGAGAAACCACAGCCCTGGTAAGATTATGTCAAGTAGAAATCACCTTAATAAATTTGAAGGAAAAGTAAGATCATTTATCCCTACAGTCTTTACTATCCATCAGTTATAATGGAAACCACATAGATTATTTTTTAAACGATGCAGCATCATTTTATTTAAATTATGGCTCAAGCTACTCAATGGTTACTAAATTAAAAATAAACATAAAAGTTAAATAAAATAATGACGCACGTAATATAAAAGAGTGGCAATTTATTAGAGAGAAGGATCAAAGTATTACTACATTGGTATGACTAGTAGGAAATTTAAGTAATGAAAAAAGAAGCAGGTAGCAGATATTAAACATAATAGAGAAACCACAGCCCCGGTAAGATTATGTCAAGAAGAAATCCCCTTAATAAATTTTAAGGAAAAGTAAGATCATTTTTCCCTACAGTCTTTAC
Organism: Maratus speciosus; assembly: GCA_963932465.1. NCBI lineage: Eukaryota > Metazoa > Arthropoda > Arachnida > Araneae > Salticidae > Maratus > Maratus speciosus. Next base: position 364,382,054 of record OZ010799.1, read on the forward strand.
TATCCATCAGTTATAAGGGAAACCACATAGATTCTTTTCTAATGATGTAGCGTCATTTTACTTAAATTATGGCTCGAGTTACTCAATGGTTACTAAATTTAAAACGAACATAAACGAAAAATAAAATAATGACGCGCGTAATATAAAAGAGTGACAATTTATTAGAGAGAAGGATCAAAGTATTTCTATATTGGTATAACTAGTCGGAAATTTAAGTAATGAAAAAAGAAGCAGGTAGCAGATATTAAACATAATAGAGAAACCACAGCCCTGGTAAGATTATGTCAAGTAGAAATCACCTTAATAAATTTTAAGGAAAAGTAAGATCATTTATCCCTACAGTCTTTACTATCCATAAGTTATAATGGAAACCACATAGATTATTTTTTAAACGATGCAGCATCATTTTATTTAAATTATGGCTCAAGCTACTCAATGGTTACTAAATTAAAAATAAACATAAAAGTTAAATAAAATAATGACGCACGTAATATAAAAGAGTGGCAATTTATTAGAGAGAAGGATCAAAGTATTACTATATTGGTATGACTAGTAGGAAATTTAAGTAATGAAAAAAGAAGCAGGCAGCAGATATTAAACATAATAGAGAAACCACAGCCCCGGTAAGATTATGTCAAGAAGAAATCCCCTTAATAAATTTTAAGGAAAAGTAAGATCATTTTTCCCTACAGTCTTTACTATCCATCAGTTATAAGGGAAACCACATAGATTCTTTTCTAATGATGTAGCGTCATTTTACTTAAATTATGGCTCGAGTTACTCAATGGTTACTAAATTTAAAAGGAACATAAACGAAAAATAAAATAATGACGCGCGTAATATAAAAGAGTGACAATTTATTAGAGAGAAGGATCAAAGTATTTCTATATTGGTATAACTAGTCGGAAATTTAAGTAATGAAAAAAGAAGCAGGTAGCAGATATTAAACATAATAGAGAAACCACAGCCCTGGTAAGATTATGTCAAGTAGAAATCACCTTAATAAATTTTAAGGAAAAGTAAGATCATTTATCCCTACAGTCTTTACTATCCATAAGTTATAATGGAAACCACATAGATTATTTTTTAAACGATGCAGCATCATTTTATTTAAATTATGGCTCAAGCTACTCAATGGTTACTAAATTAAAAATAAACATAAAAGTTAAATAAAATAATGACGCACGTAATATAAAAGAGTGGCAATTTATTAGAGAGAAGGATCAAAGTATTACTATATTGGTATGACTAGTAGGAAATTTAAGTAATGAAAAAAGAAGCAGGCAGCAGATATTAAACATAATAGAGAAACCACAGCCCCGGTAAGATTATGTCAAGAAGAAATCCCCTTAATAAATTTTAAGGAAAAGTAAGATCATTTTTCCCTACAGTCTTTACTATCCATCAGTTATAAGGGAAACCACATAGATTCTTTTCTAATGATATAGCGTCATTTTACTTAAATTATGGCTCGAGTTACTCAATGGTTACTAAATTTAAAACGAACATAAACGAAAAATAAAATAATGACGCGCGTAATATAAAAGAGTGACAATTTATTAGAGAGAAGGATCAAAGTATTTCTATATTGGTATAACTAGTCGGAAATTTAAGTAATGAAAAAAGAAGCAGGTAGCAGATATTAAACATAATAGAGAAACCACAGCCCTGGTAAGATTATGTCAAGTAGAAATCACCTTAATAAATTTTAAGGAAAAGTAAGATCATTTATCCCTACAGTCTTTACTATCCATCAGTTATAATGGAAACCACATAGATTCTTTTCTAATGATGTAGCGTCATTTTACTTAAATTATGGCTCGAGTTACTCAATGGTTACTAAATTAAAAAGGAACATAAACGAAAAATAAAATAATGACGCGCGTAATATAAAAGAGTGACAATGTATTAGAGAGAAGGATCAAAGTATTACTATATTGGTATGACTGGTAGGAAATTTAAGTAATGAAAAAAGAAGCAGGTAGCAGGTATTAAACATAATAGAGAAACCACAGCGCCGGTAAGATTATATCAAGAAGAATTCACCTTAATAAATTTTAAGGAAAAGTAAGATCATTTATCCCTTCAGCTTTTACTATCCATCAGTTATAATGGAAACCACATAGATTATTTTGTAAACGATGCAGTATCATTTTACTTAAATTATGGCTCAAGTTACTGAATGGTTACTAAATTAAAAATAAACATAAAAAGTAAAATAAAATAATGACGCGTTTAATATAAAAGTGTGACAATGTATTAAAGAGAAGGATCAAAGTATTACTATATTGGAATGACTAGTTGGAAATTTAAGTAATGAAAAAAGAAGCAGGTAGCAGATATTAAACATAATAGAGAAACCACAGCCCTGGTAAGATTATGTCAAGTAGAAATCACCTTAATAAATTTTAAGGAAAAGTAAGATCATTTATCCCTACAGTCTTTACTATCCATCAGTCATAATGGAAACCACATAGATTATTTTGTAATGATGCAGCGTCATTTTACTTAAATTATGGCTCGAGTTACTCAATGATTACTAAATTAAAAACGACCATAAACGAAAAATAAAATAATGACGCGCGTAATATAAAAAAATGACAATTTATTAGAGAGAAGGATCAAAGTATTTCTATATTGGTATAACTAGTAGGAAATTTAAGTAATGAAAAAAGAAGCAGGTAGCAGATATTAAACATAATAGAGAAACCACAGCCCTGGTAAGATTATGTCAAGTAGAAATCACCTTAATAATTTTGAAGGAAAAGTAAGATCATATATCCCTACAGTCTTTACTATCCATCAGTTATAATGGAAACCACATAGATTATTTTTTAAACGATGCAGCATCATTTTATTTAAATTATGGCTCAAGCTACTCAATGGTTACTAAATTAAAAATAAACATAAAAGTTAAATAAAATAATGACGCACGTAATATAAAAGAGTGGCAATTTATTAGAGAGAAGGATTAAAGTATTTCTATATTGGTATAACTAGTAGGAAATTTAAGTAATGAAAAAAGAAGCAGGTAGCAGATATTAAACATAATAGAGAAACCACAGCCCCGGTAAGATTATGTCAAGAAGAATTCCCCTTAATAAATTTTAAGGAAAAGTAAGATCATTTTTCCCTACAGTCTTTACTATCCATCAGTTATAAGGGAAACCACATAGATTCTTTTGTAATGATGCAGCGTCATTTTACTTAAATTATGGCTCGAGTTACTCAATGGTTACTAAATTTAAAACGAACATAAACGAAAAATAAAATAATGACGCGCGTAATATAAAAGAGTGACAATTTATTAGAGAGAAGGATCAAAGTATTTCTATATTGATATAACTAGTCGGAAATTTAAGTAATGAAAAAAGAAGCAGGTAGCAGATATTAAACATAATAGAGAAACCACAGCCCTGGTAAGATTATGTCAAGTAGAAATCACCTTAATAAATTTTAAGGAAAAGTAAGATCATTTATCTCTACAGTCTTTACTATCCATCAGTTATAATGGAAACCACATAGATTATTTTTTAAACGATGCAGCATCATTTTATTTAAATTATGGCTCAAGTTACTCAATGGTTACTAAATTAAAAATAAACATAAAAGTTAAATAAAATAATGACGCACGTAATATAAAAGAGTGGCAATTTATTAGAGAGAAGGATCAAAGTATTACTATATTGGTATGACTAGTAGGAAATTTAAGTAATGAAAAAAGAAGCAGGTAGCAGATATTAAACATAATAGAGAAACCACAGCCCCGGTAAGATTATGTCAAGAAGAAATCCCCTTAATAAATTTTAAGGAAAAGTAAGATCATTTATCTCTACAGTCTTTACTATCCATCAGTTATAATGGAAACCACATAGATTATTTTGTAAACGATGCAGCATCATTTTACTTAAATTATGGCTCAAGTTACTCAATGTTTACTAAATTAAAAATAAACATAAAAGTAAAATAAAATAATGACGCGCGTAATATATAAGAGTACGTGAAAGAATTAATGTTGGAGTTCCAAATCATTGCATCAAAGATCGTGCATTTTTTGAATATTTTTATTTAGCTGTTTTGAAATTATCTCGGGTAGAGTCGAAAAATGTAAGCAGTGGAATAGAACATTTTTACTGTTTTTAAAGTTTTGATCTTAAGCCTTTTATAAATTAAAAGTAGTTTTCCTTTAATTATGTCAATATTTTCACTCTTTCTTCCTTTAAAAATCCTTATACTACTACATTTGAATGCCTTTCACTCTGCTGTATAAAAATCTTAAACGATCATTTGTATAACGAAACTGATCTATTTAAAGTTATGTAAAATATAAGGTCACATTTGATGAAATGAAGAATTGAAAAAATGCAATTAACAAGCTTCAATAAATTATTTCAAGTTTAAGATTGTACAGCGTATTGAAAATTTCGATACAGTAACTGTTTATTTATTAAGGTAGAAAATTCGCTTTGTTCTAATTATAAATATATGTATCGCTCAAAATAATTAATTGTAAAAAGAAAAACCTGTATTAAAAGTAATTTCTACAATGAAATTACATTTCGTTTCTAAATGAAAAAATAAATCAAATAAAAATGATCAGGAAAATAACTTAATAAATTGCATGGTTTTAATTCAGTTTACAAGAAGTGAAATTTAATATGCTATTGACAAAACAAAGAATCATTCCCCGATTGTATCTTTATCGATATGAATAATTAATTACTTTGGTTAATTATACTTTAAACTAATCTTCGGGAATCCTGAATGGAAATAGGATTCAAAGGAAAATAATTACAAAATTTATTTAAGCGAATGAAAAAAATGTACAGGACTTTGCGAAATCAAAGTCATTATCATTTATTTACAAAATTGCTATAGATAGTGAAAAGGTTTGAATAATCCAATTTTCATTATTTAAATAGCTTTAGGCAATGGAAAGCATTTAAATGAGTTTAAAACGTAGCTAAAACAATTACAATAAAACGTACATATTCAATGTTATAATAAACACTAAAACTAAATCTGCACTAATTATTATAAATAATTAACATTTGTTTATTTGCTTCTAGGGTAATCTCTGAAAGTATCGAACCGATTTAAAAAGTAATGGTTGCAAATTGATGTTGAAAGTCCTTGCTCCAATATAGGCTATATTTTATGTCGGTATCGCTATCCTCAATTGGGCGAAAAACGTTCAAAATTTGCGATTTTTGCGACACAGAAGGGAATAGAAATTTGAAATTTAGCATGGTATTTACTTATAATATGTAAATGCTCTCTAAGAATGGCCTCTAAAAAATTCCAATTTGTAAAAAAGGAAAGAATTGTTAAATGTAAAAGATTGAAAGTTGGAATGGTAGTTAGTAATAAGAACTAAATGTTCTCTAAGAACAGTTAAAAAAAATCGAAATTTAAAAGGGTAAAATGAGCGAAAACCGTTCTAAAAAGGTTTTTAATTACATTTACTGTAGAATCCAAGGAAATACCAAAACAATTTCAAAAGTAATAGTTGTAGATTGAAGGAGGTTGTCCCTGTTCCAACACTCGCTACATTTTATGTCGATGGCACTGCCACCAGGGAATAAAATGGGCAAAAAACGTTCTGAAATTGCAATTTTGGTGATACTGAAGGTGCTAGAAACTTGAAATATAACATGGTAGTTATTATAAGAGTTAAACTCTCTCTAAGAGCAGTTTTTGAAAGAAAAAACAGAAATTTAAAAGTGTGAAGTACGAGAAAAGCTTTCTAAAAACGTTCTAATGTACTATTTCTACGGAATTGTTAAAGACAGAAACTTCAAATTCGACATGGGTGCTGCTTTTAACACTGCACTGCACTCAAAGGAGAGTTTTTAAAATTATTCAAAATTTTAAAGGTTGCAGGACGAAAACATGTTCAAATTAAGATTTGTATGATACTGAAGGAACCAGATGCTCCATGTTTGTAATGGTGGTTACATTTAACGAAACTACGAAAAGTTTCTAAATAAAACATCAAAATTTAAAATGGTGAAGTCAGCGGTTATCGTTCTAAAAACATTCTAAATTACGATTTCTATGGAATTGTTAGAGATAAAAATTCGAAATTTGTCATGACTGTTCTTTATAAGACCTAAATGCTCGCACAAGTTTAAAGAAAATTCGAAATTTAAAAGAATGAAATGCATAAAAAGCGATCTAAAAACGCTCTAAATTATAATTTCTATTGAAATGCTAAGGACAGAAACTTGCAATTTAACATAGATGCAATCTTTAAAAATCAAGTACATCTGGAGAATCATTTTAAAATTTTCTTTTAATTTAAGAGGATGAAGGAGCGAAAATCGTTCTAAAATGGCAATTTTTGTAGTACTGAAGGCGATAGGAAAGCGGTAGTTATTTATAAGATGTAAATGCTCTCTAAGAACGTTTTCACATTACGTTAAAACGTTTAACCCTTATGTCAATGACCAAAATTTGCCCTTGAGTCCAATGACCCGTGTACCTTCTGCGATTTTAACATATGCGAGCCATAAAACACCACTATTTCATACATTGTAACTGTTTGCCTTTAGAGAAGAGATATTTGATGCATTTTTTCTAAATATTAATTACAGTTGAACCTTGCTAATCCGTACTAATTTTGACCGGTGCCTGTTCGGATTACAAACAATTCGGATTATCCGGAGTGTGGTGCGAAAGAAGTCAAGTTGATATTTCCGAGTCGCTATAGTGCGGAAAAGTTGCGATTGGTCAATACAAGAAAAACCCCAAAAAATTTCTTTAAATCGGACTTTATCTTCCGATCCCGCAAACCGCCTAAAAATTCAAAAAAATTGAAAAATTCCGATTTTTTTTTAGTATTAAAAAAAATTACGTATATATATATTTTATCACTATAGTGAAAAATATTTGCAGATTGTAATGTTTAGTAATAATAATAATAATAATAATAATAATAAACAATTGCGTTTAAAGAATATCTTCCGATCGCGCAAGCTCAATAAAAATCGGGAAAAATTCTATTTTCAGTGATTTTGATGAATAAAGAATATAATCAGCTGAGGTCAGTTTGCGGTCCAATGTTACCATTTGCATATACATTGTACAGCTCTTTGCTTGTTTAGATATTTGATAATATTTAAACAACCCAGAACTGACCACGGAAGATAGTTGCACTTTTGAGTTCAACTCACACCCTTCCTTTCATCCAACCAATTGTGTTTGCTATTTACACTACTTAAATACATAATTTGTTATAATACAGTCAAAACACTGTATTAAAAATCTAGTGTCGTGACAGTATAAGATATAAATTTTTTATTTCCTCTGTTTAAGTCTGACTTTTAGATGCAACTTTGTACTGCGATTTGGTGGTAATGTCTAGTATCATGGATATTGATTTCAATGTGTCCCTGATGAATCCATCTCTTGAGTGGGGCCCACATACCTTAAACGATGCTTCTGTTACCCATTTGACGGACCACTTGACAGCTTGTGTATGTCAAGGAAACTTTTTATCATCTCAGCCTGTGATATAACATGATTGAACAAAAAAATGTATTTCTTCATTGGTTATTCTCCAAAAAAGAGGAGGAGATGATAATTTTGCTAAATTCCAATAAATTAATTCTGTATAGTCAGCCGCATCGAAGTTTAAAGTAGGAGTGATAAAGATTCTGATGCTTTTGCCTTTTGGAACAGTATGCCTGGCTTTTAACACTCTTCTTAGCCCTAGCTTTTTTATGTGTCTCCTCTTATCAAACACCATTACCATCAGTAGGTTTTCCGGGTGAGAAAAGAATGAATTTCGTTCAATTACAGTTACGAGACATTTTTCAGGTTGTCACGCAAGTATCCAGATGTTTCTATTGCTCTGTACAGATAAATAGGCCAATCTATAATGTACTTAATGCATTTTTTTAAAACCAAACTGGCATGTAAGATTTTAAAATAAATGTCAATGTGGTTTTTAAGGCATCCGTTGAGTTTCCCACGCTTGCGTAAAGTCGAAGGACTATTTGCACAAATGAGCCATCTGGCATGTGAAATTGGGACGGGGTCACACTTTGATAAGTCATTTGGAAAGTTGCCAATTTTAATTGCCTTACTTACGTCAAAAAGATATCGTTTTCCCTTTCTCAATAATTGTCTGTCCACTTCTGGAATTTCACAATCAGTCAATTCAAAATTTATCCCTGAGAGCTTTTCACAACAATGAGATTCTACCCAATTGGTCTACTAAATGATCTTGGACCAGTTCTTTCACAATCCAAATGTTGAAAAAGATGGCGGAAAGGTAATTCAACAAAATGGAATAAACAAACAACTCACTGAAGTGGTAATCCGAGATGCACTTGAAGCTGCTTGATAGCACCACCTTTCCATCCAATATTGATATTTGTAGCATCACAGCCTACCAAATCTAAGTATTCTCATGAAATCCCTTGTTCAGTAAGACATGATACTATGAAAGCTACAATGCTTTTATCAGATCCGGAGTTTAGAGACACATGGCCTAAATAAACTGAGCCACGTTCTTTTATGACAGAATAGTGTTCCTCTTTAATAGTTCGACGAACCTGTTTTGATACAATCCTTTCTATAATTAGGGTATCGTCCTTTCTTCTGTCAAAATATATGCCATGTAAGTTCATTTGAATCCAGATGACTTTTGCTGTAAATTTTATGGAGTTAGGTGAGATTAGGTGGGAGCGCGTACCCGACTTCAGCGCTGTTTTGCAACGTGGCTAGCGGGAGTTGGGTGAACTACTTAACTTTTCAGACCTGGAACAAACTCTTCATGGTAAGCTCAGTGTTGTTTAAAAATGACCTAATATGCTCAATAGTATCAATTAACATTTAAATCTTAACCTCAGACCGCAAACTGACCTCAGTTGATTATATTCTTAAAGCATGAAAATCCCTCAAAATGGAATTTTTGCCGATTTTTATTGAGCTTGCGCGATCGGAAGATATTCTCTAACCACAACTTTTTTAATTATTATTATTAAACAGTACAATCTGTATTTATTTTTCACTATAGCGATAAAAAATATATCAACGTAAACAAAAAATATATTCTGAAAAAATCGAAATTTTTCAATTTTTTTTTAATTTTTAGGCGGTTTGCGGGATTGGAAGATAAAGTCCAATTTGAAGAATATTTTTTTTTGTTTTTCTCGTATTTACCAATCGCAACTTTTCCGCACTATAGCGACTCTGAAATATCAACTTCACTTTTTTCGCACCACCCTATTATCCAGATTTCAATGGAAATAGAAATGAAACAGATGCGTACTAAAAAATTTTAAGTTATAAGTACTCAGTAGTACTGTAAACATCCTCTAATCCGGCATCCTAAGTTCCGGCATGCTGGATAATCCGGCACGACTTTCTGAAAAAAAATATTATTCCTTGTTTAATAACTCCTGATGTTTATAATAATACAATAGAACTTCAGGATGAGGAATTACGTAACAACCCATTACATACTGTTTAAAAACGCGAATCTGCAAATAGCTGAGTCACGACGTCAACAAGGGGGAGATGAAAAAAAATTCTGTAAATAATTTGCGAAATCAAACTATTGAAGGGAAAAATAATTTTTTATCATCCGAATTAAATTATTGTTGCATTTCAGAAATTTATTTTATAGTACTGTCAAACAAACTGCTATTCGAGATTTGTATTCAGATGGGGTTCTGCCAGTAGGCTTGCAGTGCACGTTTTCATTTTATATTTGTGTACATATGTTTTACTTTTACAATATTCAGCATTTTTTAAATTCTATTCAAACTGTTTAAAGAAAACAAAACATGCTTTACTACTATTTTTTTCTTTAATTTTAACTTCTACGCGTTTTTCCCGACATTCATACGTTAAATAAAAGGGGTTCAGATTAACCGGAATTTCGAATTAGCGGGATTATAGTGCATTTCAGGTGTTAACAAATCAATCAAAGATCACACATTAGAGATGTAGAAAACTTATATCCGTTTTATCAAGCAAGTATGACTATAGATCTATTCTGGAATATTCTTAGATTTATTCGTTATGACAACCATAACACACGAGTGGAATGTCAAAACGTTAAAGCTGCAGCAATTCGTGATTTATGGACTATGTTAAATCCTAACCTATTGAAAAAATACATACCGACGAAAGAGTAAAGGGTTAATGAGCAGTTATCTCCGCTTCGAGGAAGAAAATGATTCACCCAATATATTCAGTCTAAACCGGCTAAATATGGGATCAAAATATGGTGGGTATGTCATGAAAATAATTACTAACCTCTTAACGGCGAACTATGTACCCTAAAAACAGGTACAGACTCTGAAATAAACCAAGATGAAAGAGTTGTGAAAGACTTCGCCTCTCTGTTCAAGGATTCTGGACAAAACATCAACAACTCATGACAACTTTTTTCTTCTTTTCCTTTGGCCAAGCATTTATTATAATGGAATCTCACAAAAGTTGAAACTTTGAAAGAAACAAACCTTATATTCCCCAACAAATAAAGCTATGTAAATCGCGCGCGTTTTATTCACAGAATTTGGATTTTATAATGACATAAGTATTTGTTCGTAAGTTCGAAAAAGAAACAAAGCTGTCATTCTAATGTCTAATATGCATCATGATAAAACCATCACAGGACCAACAGATAAACTAGAAATGGTTCAGTTTTATAAGGAAACTGAGATATGGAGTGGATATAATATTTAAGTTCTTAGTCCAATATACAACACATAGACGTACAACCACGTGGCCACTTGCATTATTTTTCTATATTGTGGATATAGCAGTACTTGCTACTTACATTATACAGACTGCAAATAATGATATGGTTATAAATAAAACAGACAATCGTCGCCTGTTATTTGCGGAAATTAGGTGAGACCTTGAGGGTTCCAGCAATTCAAGACCAATCGCAAAATGCACAGGATATCATACATTATTCGACCAAATCGTGAATTGAAAGTAAACTGAAAAAAATCTTTGACCGTATTTGAAGCTGCCACACTTTCAGAACCCAGTCCAAAAAGCTTGAGGCGTGATGAAACAAGAAGGTTAAAAACAGTTTGTGTCAGATTTGTTTGTTAGTGCCTCAAAAATGGCGCAGAAAAACCAGAAAATCATGTAAACTATGTAGAAAACTAGTATGTTATGTACATTGCAGCACCTTTTGCTATTGTACAGCTTGTCCACATAATTTCACGTAAATTAAAGATTTTACCTTAAAAAAATACGTCTAACCGTTTTTTCAAATTAAATTCAAGTTTTATTGATCTAAATCTAAATAGTCTATTAATTTCCGTATTTTTCCACAGAAAATTCGCATGGTTACCCTGGTCATTGATGACAGGTATAAAAATGTTTAATGTCTCAAAAAAGTAATAAAAAAAATTCCAAATTTTAAAATGATTATACTAATGTTCAGTGAATACTACAAATAATAAGCATCTAACTTCATTTTATTTTCTTTTGATATTAACACCCTGAAAACGAGATGAAAAGAGAAAAAAGGTACCCGAGTACCCGGTCATTGACATACGGGTTAAACACTTCTACATTTGAAAGACTGAAATGTGCGAGAAGCGTTCTAAATTACGATTTTTATGGAATTGATAAGAATGGAAACTTGAAAATTTACATCGCTATTACTTTTAAGAGGCAAATGCACACACAAAAACATTTTATTTTTAAATTCGAAATTAACAAGTGTGAAATGAGGGAAAACGTTCAACTTATATAGAAATTTTAAGGATAGAAATTTGAAATTTGACACGGTTTTTATTTTCAGACGTAAATGGTCATATAAGACATTTTTTTTTTTAAATCGAAATTAAAAACGATGCAGGTAAAAAAGTTCAAAACTTCCAATTGTTATGATACTGAATGGACGAGAAAATTAACATTTGATTTGGCATTTGCGTTTATGATACAATTGCTCGCTAAAAATGTTTTATAATAAATTTCAAAATTTAAAAAGATGAAAATGTTCAAAATTCGATTTGCATGGAATTCTACATAACGTGTATTAATTAATAAAAAATAATACGTAAATGCTTTTCATACAGCTGTAAAAGAATCTAAAACAATTATTTGTGTTAAATATATAAGCTAGAATCTTTTTACAACATTCAAACGCACAAATATGTACAACACCATGACATAAAAAAACGCTTACGGCAGTTTCAAGGATTCTAAGATCCCCTTCCACAGTGCGAAAAAAATAAAATTTAAAGATTAAAACGGTAGATCGGAACAGGTAATTTTAAGTTTGTAAAAAAAAATATCTGAAAACATTACATGGAGGAGGGTGATTATTCTAATAATAAACTACGTAATTCTGATGAGTAGGATTTAGGCGGTAGATGGCATCTCTTTCTGTAATTAGCGGCAGAATTGTAGAAGTCCATTTAAAGCGGCGGTCCAAATATGGCTACTCTCCCCTATATCAGTAAAAGAAACAAGAAATATAACATTTGATACTTCATAAGACATTTCCAATTAAAACTTTTATTGGAACGTTTCTATTTGTAATAATTAATTTTTAAAATAATTGCACAATTACACGAAGTAGCACTCTAGACTACACATGATAAAACATTTATTACATCACAAAACGAGTACAAAACGTATATATACTTCCTTAGAATATTTATAACATAAGCAATAGTTCCCACAAACTGTAATTTATGAATTTTACGTGTGGTGCTGCCATCTACAGTCTATATACCAAACTAAAGACTAACAGGAAATATCCAAATGTAAATACTCTTTATGGCCCAGTAGCGTAGTGGTCAGCACGTTTGTCTACCACGCTATAGGTCGGAAGTTCTGCTCCCGGATGAACAAGATCCACTCAACATTTCATCCCTTCGGGATCGATAAAATTAGCACCAAGCTTGCTTGGGAACTAAACACCGAGGGTCTCGCGTTGTGTTGACCACCTGGCTTGGGCACATGCTGCATAGCACTTCAGTGCCCAGGATCAAGTTGGGCGCTGTAGGCCCTGTTTCTTCACGAATTTTCAGACACAGGTTTAGTTTATTAAGTGCTTTTTCTATATGCATTACAGCCATGAATATAATATTCACATATCTATATAAAAATTCAAAGAAAAGATATAATATGTTAAAAATAGCAGTACTCCAAAACCCAAATAATACAAACCTTGTTAAATAGAAGCATCGGATAATTCGAACTTTTTAAAATTACATGCCAATTTGAGCATTTTTTTTAAGACTACCGGTTATAAAGATGATCGCGTAAAACGAATAATCTTCAAGTTCTTTTTAACTTCGGTATAAGTTGTTTCCACGGTATATTACTTTTCACAATGAAAGTGAAAATATTTCTTTCCGTTATTATATATTAATCTAAAGAAAATTCATTCAATATTTTGGAAAATGGAGAATAAATCAATTATCCATCAAAGTTATCTGCTTTCTCTATGTTATTTTTCTAAAGCAAATAGATAGGTGCAAAGGTTATGCAAGACGTTGATAGACCATAAATAATTCAAAGTTACGTATCGTTTCCTTTGGATGATTAATGGATACCTCCTGCTCGAAAAAAAGCTATCATTATGACGTCTTTCCTTTTTAAGATTTACCCTGTTATAAATCTAGTACATGAAAAAAATATTTAGCGCTTAAAAAGGATGACATGAAAAAAACTAAAAAAGCAGATAAATGACATTTAATGTAAAATAAAAATGAAACAAAAGCTTTATTTGTAAATTTTATTTGCGCACCAAAATGTTTAAACATAATAAATGTTTAAACATAAAAATCATTTTGGAGTTTTGAATTTAATGCAAAATAATTTAAGTTAATGCATAAATAAAAATAAAATACTATAACTCATAGTTGAAGAGCTTAGTGGAAGAATATGTTATGCTACATTTTCGGATAAAAATGTTTTATTTTACGGATGAAAGCGTTATGAGGCATTACATCATATGGCAAAACTAAAATGCTAAAATTCTACTTAGTATTGAAGATATGAAACAATATCTTTTAATATTTAATATTTCTATATTTAATAATTTAAATGGTGAAAATACTTTCTAATATTTATTGATTACGTGTTAATATTCTTTACTACGAGAGTTTAGTATCACTTATTAACATTTAAACATATGCTAGTAAGAAGGAATTAAATAAATAACTAAATTACAACAAAAAACTTTCACTTCGATTTTCTCGAAGTCTAATTTTTGTTACATAACATCTTTCCACTCAGGTCTTCAGCTGTTAAGGCGAAGAAACTTCAAGGTACGATCAGGATGTTATATGATTTATTCCCTGCAAATAGTTAAATACCAAACTACTATATACAAAATTACTCGATCGTTACCAAAACAGCCCAGTAGAAAATCATTTTAAATGTCAGCGATTCAATCTGACTTTTAAGAATGTAAAATATTGAATAACGTAACATGGTTACATATCAAAATAAATAAATTTGACCACAATATAAGGAGGTTGCCGCTCGGTAGACTTAAAATCAACAATGAAAGTTAAAGGCAGTGATGTAGACGTAAAAAAAACCAGAGGGTATACGCTATAGACAGGAGTTATACTCTTAAGTCATGAACGTCATGCCTAGACTGTATTCAATAGTTTTATTTCAGAAACAGAGGGTATAACCGCCGCGGCGAGCGGCCTCTTCTCGTCCGCAGCCCTTTAATCTTCCACTTATTCCGACTCTTTTGCGGAAGCTAAGTTCGTAGGTCCCCAGCCACGTCCCGAGTAAAAGACACTCTAGCGAAAGCCAGATTGAAAAAAAAAATAATATTAAATTAATTTAATTTTAATATTAAATGATTAAACAAATTTAATTTTAGATCGTCGTTAAAAAATCCAGAAGGTATAGGGCGTATATCTGCGTATATCCTTCACTACACACCCGGTTAAAGATTAAGGCATTGAGTTTAAGGTGATCTGTTAGAAGAATAGCTTCATTTAAATTTTATTTACCCACCAAATTGTTAAATATTAATAAAAAATTTGAATTTTTAAATTAATTTAATACTGAATACTCCACACATAAAGCATTATCTTTATACTTACATACTTGTATCTTTATTTTACTTATATGGTTATATATATCCAACAACTATACTTACCTACATATTATAAAATATATAATTTCTTACATATAACAACTTTTAATACATACTTTTAATAGGTCTAACAACCTCTATTTTAACAAATGAAAGTAACAATGACTAATGAAGAAGCTTCTTTAATAGTGACACAACAAAAATTTAACATTTTTCTTTTTAGTTAGTAGTATTTAATATTTGTTAGAGAAAAATAATGTACAGAGATTAGTTCTCTTTAAGAGTGCTTCCTTAAGAGTTAAGAGTTCAAGAGTTAACAGTTTAAAAGTATTTTCCCCGGTGATTGAAAGCGATAATCATCTCAGAAATACTCAGATAAGACATAAAAAATTAACCTTAAAAGATAGCCTGTTAAAAAGAATTATGGTATATTGATTTTCACTTAGAAAAGAATCTTTCTTGTCATTGAACATAAATTTTAAATAAGTTTGTTCAATATTTCGAGAAATCAAGCGTAAATTATGTTGCCTAGGGTTAAACTTATCTGCTTTTACTATGTTATTTTTCTACAACAAATAGAGGGGTACAAAGGTAATGCAAGACGTTAATAGACCGTAAATAATTCAACGTTGCGCATCGTTTGATTTGGAGGATTAATAGATACCTCTGACTTAAAAAAAATATATCGCTAAAATGTCTTCCCTTCTTAAAATATATCCCATTAATATTCAATCTAGTACATGAAAAATTATTTCGCGTTTAAAAAGGATAACATGAAAAACTTGATGATGTTAATGTATGATGTTAAGGTAACATAAAAAGAAACTAATAATTTATTTGTAAATTATCTTTACACACCAGAATATTTAAGTATAATAAAATGTTTTTAATTTTTTATTTAATTCCAGTATTGCCAGATTGGGGATTTCGAACCTCTAGGGGAATTTTTGGGGACAAGTAGTTCATGTGGAAATTTTTGGGGACTATCAACATTTTTGGGGAAAAACTTGGGTATTTTTTTCACGATTTCAAATAAAGTTTACTTTTAATCGTCTGACAACACTGGATCTCTCTCAAATTCGATTTTGAGTTGAAAAACGAAAATAAAATACAGAAATCGGAGATATCAATCATTATTCTCGTGGTCGTTCTCGTCGATTAGAAAATGACAGTTTACACGTACCACAGAGGTGTATCATGGCCTGCCTGGACTATCACCATCTGAATTTTCAGACCACTATATAAGTGCGGCAGATTTTCCTAGTCATCGCGAACAAATGCACATTTCAGAAGGGCCGACAAAAAAATTGGAAGCAACGTTTTATAAGTTAAGTCAGATAGAAGCAGGTGCGGACAACACCATCTCAGATTTATTCAAATCTCAACTGATTAGAGACGGTCTAAACCTTAAAAAACTTATTGGCATAAACGAGGTGGAGTTAACGTAATGATAGGCCAGCATCTTCCATTGGAAATAATTTAGAAAACAAGTATAAAATAACTTGTAAAATGTATCTCTCCTTCTCTTCGTTTAGTTGCGAATATGCATGCAAAATTCTGCTTATTTTAAATGTTTATTTTTTTTTTTTTATAAATGGGGAATTTTTTTCAAAAAAAGGCTTGATTTGGGGGAAAAATTCAGTTTAAATTTGTTAAACATTTTTATAGTGGTAAATTGAAAATTGAAAATTTTCTTTTTTAAGTAGAAACTGAGTTGGGGACTTTCTCGGAAAAAATCCCTCATTTGGGGAACATTTGAGAAATTTGGGGAAAATTGACTTTCCACTATCTGGCAACACTGTTTAATTCAATGCAGAATATTTCATACATAATGCATTATCTTCATATAATATACATCTTTTTCTTATTTTATTTGGATACACTATACATATATAAATATTATATATATGGCAAATAGACCTATTAAATACTTTTCTTAATGTGTCGCCCCTCACCTTACACATGGACCCCGATGATCATGCTAATCACGAGTTTGCAGCGTAATCATTTCTGTCACCCAAATAATAAAACCACATGCCTTGCCGAGCTGGTAATCCCGCGGCAGGGCTACAACAGGTGACTATTTTTCTATTCTATTCGCACCACTGTTAAAAAAAAAAACAGATTTTGTAGTATATTTCTCTTGCAAATGCTCTCTAACAGTATATCAATACTTTTTGCTTCGAGAAAGTGGTGTTAGGTAGAATTTTAAAAAAAGTCACCGGCGGCAGCCCTTCACGGAGATGAGAAATTACTAAAATCCTTTCACGAAGTTGCTGAAGAAACCCTCCTGTTTGGCAGCAGGGATAATTTGTCCGAAATTTGTTAGTGATTTAACCCTTCCCACTCCACTGGGTCCGCTGAGGAGACATTCTTAGTCTTTGCAAAATTTGTTTTTGGTACCAGTAATAAAGGAAAATAAAATTCACCTTATTTAATCAGAGCATTTTTGAAATTGTGTACTTGAAGGAAGCTGCTTTTTAAAAAGTCCTTCCGGCCAGTGCCGGGAGGAAGATGTAGCTTCCATAATCCTTATTTAAAAAAAGCCAACTTATATCATGCAAACACACGAAGCTCAATTTAGTGGAAACCGAATATAGGAGATTCAATACTAATTTTTATCAATATAATGAATGAGAATTTCGCGAAATTAGTCAGCTTTATCCAAGCTGCTTTTCTTTAAAGTAACTTATATTTGTCTGCCAAATTCGGCAATTTCTTAAAGTGCCTGTCATTTTAAGACAACATGGTGGATGAGGCTAAGCAGTGAACTTGGTCGAGACCTTAGTAATTGCTGTGCACATGCTCACACACATTGGAATCGGTTAATATATAGGAGTGCTGTCGCATGCAAAAAATCAGATTTTTCAAAATGTCATCCACAATAGAAATTGAAACTGCTATATCTGAGCCATTTTCTAAGGTAAAGACAAACAAAAAATGCTCCTGAATCCTTATATCAAGATCAAATACTTAAGAAAGAAACCTTTTTCAATTTCTAATTTTTTGCACCTAACTTTAAATATATATATATTTTTTAATTTAATGGCCGCCATTTTGAAACAAGATGGCTGATGAATCTGGCCAGCGAACTTGGTCGAGGTGTTGATGTATACTATCCACATGCCTTCTTACATCGAAATATGCGAATACGTGTGTTATCGCGTGACAAATACAAGATAGTTTCAAAATGTTAGCCATGCTAGAAATTCAAAGTGCTATAAATCAACCATTTTTTAAGATATCAACAAAAGAACAAATTTTCAGAAACAAAAACTGCTCCGTAATCTTTGTATCAAGGCCAAACACATAAAAAAAATCTTTTTCATTTTCCAATTTTTTAATACCTCATTTTAAATTTTAAATTTAATTTATTTTTAAATGGCAACCCTTTTGAAACAAGAGAGCGAATGAAGCTGGCCAACGAAATCGGTCGAGACATTGGTATGTACTATGTACAGACCAAGTTACACCCAAATAGGTTCATAAATACTCCTGTTATCGCGTGACAAAAATCAGATCGTTTTAAAATGTCAGCAACAAGAGAAATTCAAAATGCTATTACTCAGCCATTTTTTTTAGATATAGACGAAAGAAAAACTGTTCCGGAATCTTTGTATTAAGGTCAAAGACATACAAAAAAAATCTTTTTCATTTTCCAATTTTTTGGTATCTCATTTAAATTTTTTAATTTTTTAATTTTTTTAAATGGCCGCCATTTTGAAACAAGATGGCGGATGAAGCTGGCCAACGAACTCGGTCGAGATATTTGTATGTACTATGTACACACCAAGGTACATCCAAGTCGGTTCATAAATACGCCTGTTATTACGTGAGAAAAATCAGGACGTTTCAAAATGTCAGCCACGCTAGAAATTCAAAATGCTATAACTCAGCCATTTCTTAAGATATAGACGAAACAAAAACTGCTCCCGAATCTTTTTATCAAGGTCAAACACATAAGAAGAAAATATTTTTTTACATTTTCAATTTTTGGTACCACATTTCAAATTTAAATTTTTCTTAAAAATTTAAATGGCCGCCATTTTTAAACAAGATGGCGGGTGAAGCTGGCCAACGAACCCGGTCGAGACATTGGTATGTACTATGTATAAACGAAGTTACATCCAAATCGGTTCATAAATACGCCTTTTATCGCGTGACAAAATTCAGGACGTTTCAAAATGTCAGCCACGCTAGAAATTCAAAATGCTATAACCCAGCCATTTTTTAAGATATAGACGAAACAAAAACTGCTCCGAAATCTTTGTATAAAGGTCGAATACATAAGAAAAAAATATTTTTCCATTTTCAATTTTTTGGTACCACATTTCAAATTTTAAATTTTTTAAAAAACTTTAAATGGCCGCCATTTTGAAACAAAATGGCGGATGAAGCTGGCCAACGAACTCGGTTGAGAGATTGGTATGTACTATGTACACACCGAATTACATCCAGATCGGTTCATAAATACGCCTTTTATCGCGTGACAAAATTCAGGACGTTTCAAAATGTCAGCCACGCTAGAAATTCAAAATGCTATAACTCAGCCATTTTTTAAGATATAGACGAAACAAAAACTGCTCCGGAATCTTTGTATAAAGGACAAATACATAAGAAAAAAATATTTTTCCATTTGTAATTTTTTGGTACCACATTTCGAGTTTTAAATTTTTTTAAAAATTTTAAATGGCCGCCATTTTGAAACAAAACGGCGGATGAAGCTGGCCAACGAACTCGGTCGAGGCATTGGTATGTACTATGTACACACCGAATTACATCGAAATCGGTTCAAAATTACGGGAGTTACAGTGTGACATAGGTCAGATATATATATATATATATATCAATTTTGAACGGAGGGTGGTTTCGGGGTCTGGGGGTCATGATCGATGAAAATATACCAAAATTTTTTGAAATCGCTTTCCTCCGAACGGCTGCAATAGGTAGCTTTTTTGTAAAGAAAGCTATCTAAAAGTGGTGCCGATCGAATAAAATTTGTGTAAGAGATGCCGGGGCTTTATGGGTTAAAGACATTTACTCATTTTAAAAAGACGGATTGATTACTGTCATAATAAACAAAAATATTATAAAAATAGTATAATATTCAAAATAGTACATAAAAAATATTTTGCTTTTAGAAAGGCTGACATAAAAAAAAAAAAAACATAAAAATCATATGAATTACGTTAATATAAAATATAAAGAAAATAATAATTTGTTTGTAAATTTTTATTTAACAACCAGAATATTTACGATTCATAAAAGATTTTGAATTTTTAAATTGATTTAATACTGAATATTCTATAGATAATGCATTATCTCTATGAAACAGATATTTTTTTCCTTACTTGTATGATGATACATATTATGTATATATACTATAGGGTAAAGTGCCCATATTTCGTCCCCCTTAACTTCTTCACTTCTGCGAAAGCGGCGCCACTTATGAACCAAGGCCCAGGGGACGGGAGGTAAAAGGGGTCACTGTTGAAAGTTTCGTTTGCGAAAACGCATACATAAATTAAAGACGGCAAATTCACTATTTTTAGAAGACACCAGTTCTTATTACGTCGTTTGTAGAACGTTAATTACTGTACTGTAAGTATTTATTTCTTATTCATTGCATGTATTTTAAGATGGTAAGATGCTGACAGTAGCATACTGTGAGTTTTAGGACGCTCAGTTCATCTTACGGGAACTGAAGCTCCGTCATATTGGAAAGTAGCGTGGTCCCACTTTCGTCCCTCTTGCAGTTCTTATTTTCGTCCCGGGCACGAAATTATGAATGCTTTTCCAGTACATTTTTTTTATTTTTTCCTCATGTTTGGATGACTAATGTTTCGTTATGTTATTCTTCCACTGATAATTAATACTTTGTGCCTTACTTCAATGTAAATTAAATGACTTACTCATTTAGAAATAAATTTTTATTTAGTTATAAGTTAAGCCTCAGGGTACTGGATTTTTTGGGGGGGGACGAAATTGGGACCATTTGTTTTCTTTTGCATTTTTTAGATACTTTTGAAAAAACAATTTTTCGCATTGTTCGCATTGTACGCAATCCACGATATTTGCCTATGTTTCTATGTGCGTGGATAGTTTGTCTATGTAAAATCCAAATTTGGTAGATTTTCACCGAAAATTACAACTTCCAAGGGCCTAAAAGTGACTGGGGCACGATAATAAGGCACCTTACCCTATATGTGTGAGTGTGCAGGAATCAGGCCTATTAAATATTTCTTTTAATTAGTCGTCACTCACTTGATATACAGATCCCGATTACTTATTATCCGAGTTTGCAGTATAACCATTTCGATCATCCAAATAATAAAACCAGAAAACTTGCCGAGTTGGTAATGGGCTATATGGGCTGGTAATGGCTACGGAGGTCAGAAATTGCTGAAATATTTCAACGCAGTTGGCTGTAATCAAACACTCCGGTTTACAAGCATGGATGATTTGTCCCAAAGTCTGCTCGTAATTTAAGTACATTTACTCATTTATAAAACGTATTAAAAAGTGCAAAAAAGTACAACACGACACGTATCCATCTTAAATACTTACTTATATCTTATAAAATTTATATTTGTCTTTTAAACAATAACTTCCAAAACAAGCAATAGGTCTTTCAATGTATCTTAAAAAAAAAAAACAATAGTGAAAAATGAAGAATCTTCTATAATTTCCTTAATACTAATTCATCTAAAATAATCATCTCTGAATACAGTTTCACCTACAAATTAAAAAAAAAAGTTTACGCATAAAAGGTCTGTTTATGAAAAAAATGTTAAATTGATTTGCACTTAGAAAAGCACCTTGACTGAGATTGAGTATAATTTTAAGGGGTCTCAGAACTCTTAAAACTTGAAAATGTTTGAAATTTTATTTTTTTAGATGTTAAACACCAACTTTTCCTGAACATTTTTATATAAATATTTCCATGAAATTCACATTAGAAGATATTTTATGACTTTTAGAATTATGCGAGCTTAATAGCTCAAGCGGCGTTTACGAAACTTTGAAGTCATTTTCCTCCAAATGACATTTTTGGGCATAACGCGCGGGATATCTCAAAAACTTCTCAATATTTTTTCATGAAAATTTTAAAACATATGTTTCATGTTAATTTGTATGAACTGAACCTAACATTTTACTTTTATTGTTAAAAAAAATATTTTTGTAGGTGATTCTACTGTTGAAATTTTCCAAATTTTGTATTCGCTAAATACAACTTTGTATTAAAAATATAAAAATGCTTTAAATACAAATTTAGTTACGTTCACGGTAATTATTATAATCTGAAGTATAATTAGGCAAACAAAATTTCATTTGTAATCCTGCGCGTAAGCTGTTATACCAATTCTTTGCTCGAAAAATGTCTGATAGTTTGGAGCCCCCTGTAAAAACTAATTCTGCATCTTGTAATTTTTAAAATACATAAAAGGAAAGAACAGACTCATATTTTTCATACCAATAAAAATTTTGTGTTTGAATCGTATACATTTTAAGATATTAAATGTTCAAAACGGTCTTCTTTTTTATATTTTTTCCCAATTTTAAGTGTTCTGAGACCCCTTAAAATACATTTATTGGAAGTCGCAAGAAATGAAGCGTAAAATATTTTGCCTAAGGTCAAAGTAATCTGCTTTCTCTGTGTTCAATGGTAGTACAAGACGTTAATAGATCATAAATAATTCAAAGTTACGAATCATTTCCTTTGGAAAAGCGTTTGAATTTTTTAATTAATTCAATACTGAATATTACATTCATAATGCATTATAATTATATAATAAATGTCTTTTTCTTACTTTATGTCGTTAGATACACACACATATATATATATATATGTAGCAATCAAACCTATTAATTATTTTTTCTTAATTAGTCACACCTGACTTTAGATAGGAACAGCGATGACTTATAATCAGGAGTTTGCAGTGTAACCATTTCTATCGCCCAAATAATAAAATCACGTGCCTTGCCGAGAAGGATCTGAATCCTACAGGGATGAGAAATTTCTAAAATACTTCCACGTAATTGGCTGTAAGGAAACCACAATGTTTGACTGCAAGGGTGGTTTTTCCCCCAAGTCTGTTCTTTATTTAAATATATTTCTCATTTTAAAAACGTTTTGATTACTGTCATTATAAGCAAAACACGACATGTATCCGTCTTACATACTTAAAGCCTTATAGAATGCATAATTTCCTTATATACAACAACTTCCAATACGTACAATAGATCTTTCAATCTATCTCTTAACAAGTAAATATAATAGTGAAAACTGAAGAATCTTCTATAATTTATTTAACACACAATTGGTTCTTTTTAAAAAAATACAGCACTAGTTCATATCCATGATTATGGTTCTTTTGCCATAAATAAAATGCAGTATTTTGTTGCCGGTGATTGAAAGCGATAATCGTCTCTGAAAACACAACCACATAAAAACATGCATAAAAGGTACCCTGTCTATAAAAAATAATCTTTTATTGATTTTCACTTATCTAGACAGCCATTGAGCATAAATTTAATAAGTTTTATTCGAATATAGTATAAGTTTATTCGAACTTTCAGGAGATCAAGAGTAAATCATCTTGTCTAGGAATAAAGTTACCTGCTATGTTATTTTTCTACAACTAATAGAAGGGTACAAAGGTGATGTAAGACGCTTATAGACCACAAATAATTTAAAGCAAAGTATTGTTTCCTTTGGATGATTAATGTATGCCTTTTTCTCGAAAAAAAAATACCACTACAACGTATTTTCTTCTTAAGATATATCCCATTAATATTCAATCTAGTACATTGAAAAATATTTTGCGTTTAAAAAAGAAAGACACGAAAAACTGAAAGAGTTTATAAATTACGTTAATGTAAAATAAAAATAATAATGTATTTGCACATTATGTTTACGCACCAGAATGTCTAAGTTTAAAAAAAGCTTTAAAATTTTTAAATTCGTTTAATGCTGAAGACTCCATACATAATGCATTAATTTATATAACATTCATCATTTCCTTATGTGTATGGTTATATAATTAAATATTTAGGTTATAAAATTAGATTCCGTTCAAATGAAATCGAAATAAATCTTAGACTTCTTCCATTTTTAATTGAAAATATTTGTATTGCAGATTTTGTATTATGTTTATGACAATTGTGCATTAAATGATAAGATGCATACGAAATACAAAACTTAAAAAAAGCCTAAGATTTATTTCGATTTCATTTGAACGGAATCTAATTTTTTAGGGTGTTTTAAGATCATATTGTATGAATTTTATTTTTATTTTTTAATCTTCAACTGGCTTAACTAATTTGTTACAAAAATTTAACATTAAATGTAGAACTAATTGAAATAAGTAACTCAATATCTGTCCCTTCTCGGGCTTAAACAATGTAGGAAATAAATTTCGTTTTTTAAATTTGTTCTTCAAATTAAGTTTTTGTTTAATATATCAAGTTTTTTAATAACTACTGCACTCAGACGAACACATTTCAAAATTAATAGAGAGTATCATCATCAGGCTTTGATGTATGCGGTATTGCATCAAAATGTGGGATACAGTTTACCAATGTAAATGCAGTTTACCAGCTTGCTTCGTTACTAAAAGCTTTTCCACACCACTAATTTTCACCTGAAATTTTCGGTTCATTAAATGATAGACTTTTCTCGATTATTTAAGGTAAATATTTTTGTAATTAAAAAGTGGTGTTTTCTCCCTGTTTTTAGTTTATGGTGTCAAACATATGGTGTCAAAAAAATGTGACAGTTAAGTGGTTAAATATCCTTCTTAATGAACCGATCCTCTCTTGAGATACGTGTGCGGATGGCTTATAATCAGGAGTTTGCAGATAAACATTTTTATTGCCGAAATAATAAAACCACACGTTTGCCGTGCAGGAAACTGTAAGGACATAAGAAATTTCTAAAATACTTCTACGAAGTAGGCTGCAAGAAAACTGAACAGCAGGGACGGTTTGTCCCATGTCTTTTTATGATTTAAATAAATTTAATCAGTTTAGAAATGTATTGATTACTGTCATTAGAAACGAAACCCTACATATAAGTAATGTGCAGCTGGCGTCACTGTGGATTAAATTACTTTGGATCAACAAGAAACATCTGTACGTTCTTTATGAATCCTGCTGTACAGTGTACACTTGAGTTCGTGTAATTTGATTGGTCTATGCTTAACAGGTCTATAGTATAATTGGCCTAAAATTTAAAAGATATGCATAAAAGATAGTCTGTTATAAAAAAAAATTGCTAGATTGTTTTTACTTAGAAAAAACTCTTTTCAGTCTTTGAGCTTAAATTTAAAATAAGTTTTTCAATATTACAAGAAATCGAGAGCAATTCGTCATGCCTAGGATTAAAGTTATATACTTTCTTTATTAAATTTTTTGTTCGAACATGAATTTTATGCTTTAAGTCAACCGGAAACTCGTCTTGAACCCGACACAAAATTTGTCAACCTAAAACCTGACCCAAAATCAATACATTACAACGCAAACACAAACTTTTAAAAGTCCAGCACGACCCAAACATAAAATAATCCATATTTTAATAAAATGTAAAAAAAAAGAGTTTACAATTATTTGTAGTATAAATTTCATTTTTTTATTAAAATGAACCCTAATGCTCTGATTAATATTAAAATGTATAGTTTTTCCTTTCAAATATCACCAAAGCTTTCTTTTGAAAAGTCGTGTTAACTTGAATTCGACTCGAAAGAGTGAGAAACTAACCCAGAACCAGTCCGAACGTGAAACATTTATATTCAACTTGACAAGCATTGAAAAAAATTACTTTAAACCAGTTTGACCCCAACCATGGTTCGGGTTATCCAGGTTCGGTTTAGGTTTTCGGTGATTGAGAGCGATAATCGCCTCTGACGTATTCGCATCTAAATTAAAAAAGTTTCACATAAAATATGGTTTGTAAAAAAAATGATTCTATATCAGTTTCGCTTAGAAAAGAATCTTTCTGTCATTGTACATAAATTTAAAATAAGTTTATTCAATATTTCACGAAGTCGAGTGTAAATCATCTTTCTTAAGGTCAAAGTTATGTGATTTTTCAATGTTATTTTTCTATTGCGACCGAAGGATGAAAGTGATGCCAGAAGCTGATGGATTATAATAACTGTGTATTTGCATTGTTCGTTTGGATGATTAATGTATATGTTTCTTTGGATAAATATATGCTGTAAGGTCAATGTTGTTTTTAAATTGTTCATAAAACTTGGCTTCTACTATTCAATATAATACACGAAAAAATATTTTGCTTTTAAAAATGATGACACAAAGAAACAAGAAAGAAAAATCAAGCTTCAAGAATAGATTATGTACTATTTGCAACACACTCATAATTTTTCAGCAAAAATATCTCAGTGAACTATTAAAAAAAAACCTAACGTAATTGAAAAACCAGTTTATGTATTTACTATCTATAATCGAAATATCATCCGAAAGCTTTTGTTCAGCCTGCATATGATCTTTAGATTCGTATATATATGCTATATAGAATGCTAAATTTTAGTTCAGTTATGAAACGCTGAATTCAGCTGAAAATTCTAGTTCAATAGTTTCCGCGAATAAAAGAAAATATACTTGAATTCTGTTTAGAAGCATTTTACATAATTTAAGTGTTTATGCAATCGGAGTAAAATGCAAACATTCAGTTAAAGGGGTCCGGGACAAAAAAAATCTTCAAATTTTCAATTTTTTTATTGGATTAAATTTTTTACTGCCATTTTCTGCTTAAAATGATGTTTAAATCATGTTTCTATCTTAATTAGAACTGGAAATATTAATTTTTTCGTTTTGGTTTGTTTTCAAAATCTGCCTTTAAACCTATAGTTGTTAAGGAAACGAGTTCTTGTGAAATTGCGTTTTCCGTCATGATAGGTTTTTGTTAGAATGTTATTCCATATGGAAGGCATGAATACGAAATTCCTCAATAGGTAAACAATAAAAAGGTTAAAAGTTTTACCTTTATGTTTTGATGTGTTTCAATAGAAATATATTCTTCTTTGGATGAACAAAGAACATTTATTAGAAGATTGAATACATTAGAATAATATATATGCTGGTCAAAATACGGATCATACTTCACAATAAAACAAAACAGATGAATAAGACTATTTACAAACACAAAGAAATACTTTGAACTATGGTTTGTTGCAGTTATTTAATCATATTATATTCCTTTGGAATATTATTGGATTTTTTTAATCAAGCAGCATTTTGCTGCCAACTGCTATAAGGGAAGGAGCAACACTCACTGAACTGAGTGTCTGTCACAGTAGATCAAATAAAAAATGATTGTCTGATGCTGCCATCTGGTGGATGTTCTTGAAAACAAAAGAGCATTTTCTAACATCTCTCCCGTTTTGTGATAGAATCTGACACCAGGTGGATAAGGTTTCTACAAAGTTCAAATTTGGCCTTTGGCAACGGCTTCGTCATTATATCTGCTATCCTTTAATTTGTTGATAAATATTTGACATCTATAACATTTTTCGTTTTTAAATCTCGTGTGTAATGATACTTTGTATCAATGTGCTTAGTGCGAGATTTAAATTTTTCACTTTCAACCAATTTAATTGTAGATTGGCTATCCTCAAAAATTCTAATAGGAAAATGTTGTTGTAAATTGAGATCTTTACATAATTTTAAGATCCATGGCACCTCTTGAGTTCCTTGTGACAGTGCCACATATTCAGCTTCTGCTGACGACAATGTCACACATGTTTGTTTTCGTGAGAACCAAGAAATGCAGCTATTGCCTAAGAAGATTACATTTCCTGAGGTGGATTTTCTGTCTGTATCATCTTGACCCCAGTCTGCATCCGAGTATGCAACTATATTAGGATATTCTTTTGAAGAAATGTAGAGATCAAGGTCTTTCGTTGTTTTTAAGTATCTTATTACCCTCTTAACAGCATTCCAGTCCTTTTGTCTTGGATTATTGCATCTTCGACTTAGTATGTGTGTAGGAGCGGTAATATCAGGTCTTGTGCGTGAGGAAATATATAAAAGAGTTCCTATAGCTTGTCTATAATTATCATTTGATGATAAAAGATTTTCTTCTTTATCTAAAGTGTAATAGTTAGTTTCCATTGGGGTGTAAGTTGGTTTGGCTTCTTCAAGCTGAAAATCCTTAACTAATTGATTTATTTTACTTCTTTGTGAAAGTAAATAACTTCCATCTTCTTTTCTGTAAATTTGTATACCTAAGAAGTATTTTGCTTCTCCTAGTAATGTTATGGGATAAGATTTCTTTAAGTAATTTATTACTTAATTAACTTCATTTTCATCTTCTGAGCTCATCAGCATATCATCTACATACAGTATGAGAGAAATTGTCTTCTTTGATTTTTCCTTTATGAGCAAACATGGATCAGCTTCACTTTGTTTAAATCCATATGCCTTTAAAGTATTCTCTATTTCTTCATTCCAGCACTTGGCGGCTTGTTTAAGACCGTATATAGCCTTTTTTAATTTATAGACTTTGTCTTTATTTTTTTCATCATGAATGCCTTCTGGTTGATGCATATATAATTCTTCATTATCTAGTTTACCATGTAGAAAGGCTGTTTTAACATCTAATTGGAATACTCTGGCTTTATGATAAGCTGCCCAGGTCAGGAAAGCTCTAATTGTTGTATGTTTGACGACAGGAGAGAAGGTTTCATTATAATCAGTGCCTAATTTTTGAGCGAAACCTTTGGCAACTAATCGTGCTTTGCATTTTATTTCTTCTCCATTTTCATTACGTTTTGTTTTGTAAACCCATTTACAGCCAATGGCGTGCTTGCCTTTGGGTAAAGTAACAAGCTCAAACACTTCATTTTCCTTTAAAGAGTTAAATTCTTCCTTCATAGTTTGAAACCATTTCTGTTGATCTTTTACTGGTAATTGTAAAACATCTTTAAAAGTTTCAGGATTTTGATCTCTGGAATAACTGTCTTCAGTTTTATAAGAATATCTTTCTGGTGGAATTCCTTTAGTCTCTCTGTTAGATATTCTTCTCTGGAAATTATCTTCACTTTCTTCAGTTGTTGGGCTATCTACTGATTTTTCATCCGTATTTATTTCTTCTGCAGTATTTTCTATTTGGACAGCTTCACTATCATTTTCAAGATTTTCTTCTGAAAAATTGAAGTGCATTAAATCTTAGATTCGCTCTTCAGGATTTTCTTTAAAGACATTTTCACAGTTCATATTTTCAAATAACTTCACTGTTCTGCTTATCACTATTTTTCTACCGCCTATATAAATTCGGTATCCTTTGCTTCTTAAATCGTAACCAACAAAGACTCCTTCAGAGGCCTTTTCGTCAAATTTTTGTCTCTTCTGTTTATGAACATACACATATGCTTTGCATCCAAATACTTTAAGGTGACTCAAATTTGGCTTATGCCCATTCCACAGTTCATCTGGTGTCTTTTCAGTTGATTTTGTGGGTAATCTATTTTGTAAGTAGGCTGCTGTAGCTATGGCTTCTGCCCAGAATGTTTTTGGCAATTTAGCATTTATAAACATGGCTTTACTCATTTCAATAAGCGAGCGATTCTTTCTTTCTGCGACTCCATTTTGGGACGGTGAATATGGCGTCGTTGTTTCATGATTTATTCCTAAGTTTTTAAGGTAGTCTTTGACAGATTCGTTGCAATATTCTGTTCCATTGTCACTACGCAAGGATTTAATCTTCAATCTAAATTTATTTGTTGTTGATGCAACATACTCTTTTAATTTATCAAATACTTCATCTTTAGAAGAAATAAAATATACTTGTGTATAACGAGAGTAATCATCAATAAATGTAACAAAATATCTTTTTGATCCCATACTTTTTGTTTCTGCAGGACCGCATACGTCGCTGTATATCAAATCAAGTGGTTTTTAACTTCTGTGTTGTGTTTCTTTTGGAAATGATTTTTCTGTTAGCTTAGCTTTTATGCAACTTGAACATTCAGTATTATGAGAACAATTATTCACAGTAATACCTAAAGCTAAATCATCCTTTTGAATTTTCTTGATGGATTCCAAATTTCTATGGCCCAGCTTTTGGTGCCAATTTAGAATGCAGTTAACATTAGAACAAACGGGTAATATTTTTGAAGCACTATATACCTTTTCATTTGTAGGTATTATTTTTAATCTATATAACCCCTCATCAGCTTTTGCATCTGCAACTAGGATGTTGCCCTTTTTAATTAAACATATATCATCTTTAAATGTCACAACAAAACCTTTCTCAGTACAAGACTGGACAGATAATAAATTACTATTCAACTCGGGAACATAAAGCACATGATCCAATGTAACTCTATTTGTTTGACCATTAAGTGTTTCAATATTAAAAGTACATTTACCCTTTCCCTTTGCAGTTAATTTAGTTCCATTAGCAATTGTAATTGTATCTTTATTCGAACTTTTTAATTCTGAGAACAGTTTCAAGGAATTAGCTAAATGAACAGACGCACCTGAATCAATAACAAAAGACAAATTTTTGTTTTTATTTCCATTTTGTTGAGATTTCATAACAAAACACGAAGAATTTGATTCTTCCATTAATTCATGATAGTTTTGAGAATCTGATAGATTTTCATTTTGACTAGCAGTAGAGGCA
Organism: Maratus speciosus; assembly: GCA_963932465.1. NCBI lineage: Eukaryota > Metazoa > Arthropoda > Arachnida > Araneae > Salticidae > Maratus > Maratus speciosus. The sequence goes on from OZ010799.1 coordinate 364,412,758, forward strand.
GAGAAATTGTTTGGTTTTTTAAACTGTTGACGTGATCTATCTTGGGTGAAATTTGGTTTTGTTTTGTTAGTATTATTACCCTTTAAGTGAAAACAATCTTCACGGTTGTGATTATTCTTTTTGCAATGAGAACAAAATTTTTGCTTATTCAAATGCTTTGGTTTATCCCTATTACCCTTTAAAGCAATAGATTCAAATTTTGTTGAAATTTGTTTAGTTTCAACTCTTCTAAGATACTCATCAATTAATTTGTTTTGAACATATTTTAATGATAAATCTGTTTCATATTTACTTTCAATAGCAGTTATAAAGGTACTATAAGAATTTGGTAAGGAACAGAGCAAAATAGCTATTAAATTATCATCTTGTATTACTTCACCTATACTTCTTAATTTTTCTGCTAATTCTAAGACAGAATTAATATGTTCCTGCATTTTTACACTTTCATTATATTTAATGGAATACAGCTTCCTAAGAAGATAAAGTTTATTTGTTAAATTTATTCTTTCATGAACAGATTTCAATTGATCATATGTTTCTTTAGCACTTTTAGGATGTCTGACATGAACAATTTGTGAATCTGAGATATTTAAACAAATTAATGCCCTAGCATTTTTATCATTTTTTACCCAATTATCATCATTTTCCTTTTTAGGTTCAAATACAACATCATACAGACCTTCTTTGATTAACAATTGCTCTATTTCAAACTTCCAAACTGAATAGTTGTCATCAGTTAATTTATCAACATAATGAGATTCTTTAATACTAGACAATATGATATAATAATATTTGCTTATTTCACAGAAAATAAAACTTTTTCTCTTATTAATACATCAAAACAACAATTATAAACTCAAATATAATGCTAATGATGAAATAAGAACAAAATAAAATTCTTGAGAACAATTTTTGAAGTTACTTTTGATTTCAGAAAAACTGTTCTTAAATGTTCAATTCTTTGTTTAAAACATAAATTTACATTTGCAACTTGTATAATAAAATTTCAATAAGAAACTGGCAAAATAATTTCTTTTCTTATCAATACACAATACTTTTGATTTCAAAATAAGAACAATTCTTTGAATTTTCTTTTATATCATTCACCCAAGAAAAATACCAACATTCAGAAAATAATTATTTCTTTGAATTTACTTATATTATATTTTTTTCTTTTATATTACTATATTTAAAATTGAGATAACTTCAGTCTCATAATCGACTGTTAGAATGTTATTCCATATGGAAGGTACGAAATTCCTCAATAGGTAAACAATAAAAAGGTTAAAAGTTTTACCTTTATGTTTTGATGTGTTTCAATAGAAATATATTCTTCTTTGGATGAACAAAGAACATTTATTAGAAGATTGAATACACTAGAATAATATATATGCTGGTCAAAATACGGATCATACTTCACAATAAAACAAAACAGATGAATAAGACTATTTAGAAACACAAAGAAATACTTTGAACTATGGTTTCTTGCAGTTATTTAATCATATTATATTTCTTTGGAATATTATTGGATTTTTTTAATCAAGCAGCATTTTGCTGCCAACTGCTATAAGGGAAGGAGCAACACTCACTGAACTGAGTGTCTGTCACAGTAGATCAAATAAAAAATGATTGTCTGATGCTGCCATCTGGTGGATGTTCTTGAAAACAAAAGAGCATTTTCTAACAGTTTTTTCACCATTTCTCATATTTAAATTCTTATAACTCGAGAACCGTTAAAGATACAGGATTGAAACTCGGAACATATCTTTTTCAATTATTTTACTTTACTTTTGAGCCAGCATATTAGAAAAAAATATTCACTTTTGAAAATATGATTTAAAAAAAAAAGTTGCACCACTTTTTTTGCAATTTTTTCGTTAAATTTTTTTTTTAAATTAATATTTTTTAAAATGTTGGCTTTAAATTAAAAAATATATATCTCTGCTTATTTAAATGAAAAACAATTTAAATTCCACAAATAATATTTCGAGTTATAACGATTTTAAGTTATACCACTTTTTTCATAAATTTTAAATTTAAATTTTTTTAAAAAAAGCTATAAGAAGTTTTATCATTTGATTTTGTTTACAAATGATATGGTTAACTATCACAAAAAAATTCAAAATTTTAACTTAATAAATAAAATTTTTTTGAAAATGTGTCCCGGACCCCCTTAAGCTTAAAAAACCATACCGCAACAGAAAATGCATTTCCAACTATTCTCGTAGATAGGCAGTACTGTAACTGTATTTTGTGCGTCCCAGTAAGTGAACACTAAATGCTATTACCACTATATTAAAAATTATACTTCTTGTAGCGAATCTCAGTTTTGTTTATCAATTTCAATATATTTTAATTAGTGTAACATCTTTAACCCTTTGTATCACCGCGTTGCACATCTGTAAAACATACGCAAAAGTCAATGTCACTTATACAGAGTGCTTTAAAAAAAAGATCTTATTTATCACTGATGTCTCCCAGTTCAGAAGTTATCATAATTTTTTTTATAGAATTCTCAATATACGGCGATACTGAGTTTGTTTTTCCTGCCAAAGTTTTATTTACCATTTGAACAGATTCGCATCGTTATTGCTAAAATGAACTTCGTAATTTTTGTAAAATTAAATAGGCTGAGACATCCAATAATACATTTTTTTACAAAGCTAAGTTTGTGTAGTATGAAATTTTGTATTAGAAAATTCACACTATTTATGAGAAATATGTAATTTTTTGCTAATTATGGATGTGAAAAAAATACCCATTAGCCAATATTTTTTTGTGTTCTAAACTTTTTTTTATTGTTTTTTACAAGCTTAAACTGATGTATTCTAACATCTGAATAAATATTCTTGAAATCGGAGTTATTGAGTCACAAAAATTTAAAATAAAATGTTACGACTTTTCCCCATAGACCAGATTGTATCTTAACTCATTTCAATATTCCTGTAAATGAACTATAAAAACGACAAACTTCATTTCGTGTAGAGAACATGTCAATACTACCTGTCAAATACATGTAAATATCAGTATATTTAATCGAGCTAGAGCACGGACTAACGGACAAACTAACCCCAGTCATATGCTCTTACATTAAACTATGCTGTTTCTATATCTAAAGAACGCTTTTGGGAACCATTAGTAACTCAGTAGACGTTTTTGTATAGGGTTAGCCTAAATGATTCGCCAGGTTTCAAAAGACTGTTTATTTACAAGTATATGGCGTACAAATACGGGTTATACATGCAAAGATAAATAGAGTCAAGTGTATAGGGCAACAAGTGTACATAGAGACAAGTGCATAGGGTTAGCCTAAATGATTCATCGTGTTTCAAAAGATTGTTTATTTACAAGTATATGGCATACAAATACGGCTGATACATGAAAAGATAAATAGAGTCAAGTGCATAGGGCAACAAGTATACGTAGAGACAAGTGTATAGGGCAACAAGTATACATAGAGACAAGTGTATAGGGTTGGCCTAAATGATTCATCGGGTTTCAAAAGACCGTTTATTTACAAGTATATGGTCTACAAATACGGGTGATACATGAAAAGATAAATAGAGTCAAATGTATAGGGCATACATAGAGACAAGTGTATAGGGTTTGCCTAAATGATTCACCGTGTTTCAAAAGATTGTTTATTTACAAGTATATGGCGTACAAATACGGCTGATACATGAAAAGATAAATAGAGTCAAGTGTATAAGGCAACGAGTATACATAGAGACAAGTGTATAGGGCTAGGCTAAATGATTCATCGGGTTTCAAAAGAGTGTTTATTTACAAATATATAACGTACAAATACAGGTGATACATGAAAAGATACATACTCTCACCAAGTTTCTGGTACATACTAGAAATGTTCAATGTGTACGTCTTTAGTCACCCGGCAAACATCCCAACGGTAATCCAGTCCCGTCCATACGATCAACAGCATGTTTTTGTCAATAACCGTCACAGCAGTAGTGATGCGTCCCTGCACGTGATTCCCGAGGTGGTCTTATTAACTTGCTGAGTGTATGTACTTGTCATGTATCACCCGTCTTTGCAGGTCATATACCTCTTAATACGCAGTGTTTTGAAACACGATAAATCATTTAGGTTACTATTGTTTAGGGTAACTCATTTAGGCTAAATATATTTTCATCCGTGGTTATATTAAATTTTCCTAGATTATTATTTTTTTTAACAGTGTATGTGACGACCGTGTCTTTTACAGTATTTAACAAAAACAATCAACTATCTAATAAAAAATCCAGCACAAAAAATACTACTTCACAAAGGAGGACATAAATCTGTCGATTTTAGAAAAAAAAATTAAATTATCTGGAATTTTTTTTTTTTTTAAGTTCTCCTATCACCTAACAAAAATCACAAATAAATCGATAACATTATCTGAAATGTTTCAAATCCCAAAACATTCCCTGCAACTGGATTCTGTATGCTAGCAAAATGGAGAAAATTATTTTAAAGGAAGCGAAATAGATTGTAAACAGCTGTTAATGATGCAGTTGAAATTAAAGTGAAGTGAAGTTAATTTCAGAAATTAACTCTCAGCTCTCAAGACGAATCCCCAAAACACTTTATTTCGTAGCCTGTGAAAGAATATCGCCAGAAATATTTTACAGAAAACCGGTAGATATTAAGATAAATATACAATTGAGGTATAATTTTATTGCTTTATTCTTTTATCGTTTCAAATTTGTCGAAATTTTAAGTTACATAAAGGCTCTAAATGTACAATTTTTAGTAACTGATGTGAATTTTTTTTTTTTTTGTTTTACCCAATCAAAAACAGAATGCGCATTATACACTAGGTCGTGTTATACTTGAGTAAATATTGTATGTACGTTATAAAGTGTATGCAAGTTTATTTTATAGATTTTAACCCATTTAATCGATTTGCTAAATTTCCTGCCAACATATATTATTATAGTTCGTACCACATTTTTCGAAAAGTAACATTTTATGACAAAATATTTCATTGAATTAAGGTGAAAATCATTTTTTTTAAATAGTAGTACCCGAAAAATAAAACTAAATGAATCTTGTTTTCAGAACTTATGTCACTTTCTTATAATATGAAAGAAACAGCTTTTTTCATTTATTGTTTCTTATTTCCATTTACCTACTAAAGTCCTTAGTTTATATTTTTTGACCAGTCTAATTATTAAAAATGTCTTTCTTCACTTAATATGAAGCTGTCAAAAAAAAAAAAAAAATCACTAATTTTACAACAAATTTCAAATATGTCCCAGAGTGTTAATAATAGATGAGAAAGGAAAGAGTCTCTCTATTCTAAAAAAAAGTAACTTACGCTGTCACCGCCGCCGCCGGTTTTGAATTTTTTGTGACCGGAGGTCTTTCTCCGTTAATATTAAGAAAAATATTGCATACAAAAGTATGGAAATCGGCGGTATTATAGAGAAATGTTTGATAAACACGCTGATGCAGTTTTCAAATCGAAGAATTATTTTAAGAGATATTTAATACTAAAGTTGGACAAAATTATTCCATTAAAAAAGATTTATAGGAGCAAAATCTATACATGGGAATTAATTCATTTTTAGATCGTTTTATACTTTAGAATTTCCGGTGTACAGACTCCATTTATTTTTTGAATTTGACTCATTTTTTGAGGTTTTATTTCTATTTTACATTCAAATTTTCAGCATTTCGAGAGATATGTTTTACTTATTTTAGAAAATGGTATTAATTTAAACTGTTGCCAACTGTATAAACAACGCAAACAATAATGTTTGCTTCAAATTAAAAATTTATTTACACGTGACTATTATAAACAGACAAAAAAATCTTTCAAATTAGAATTAAATAATTACGTATAAAAAGCAAGAACTTATTGCAAATTACTTCATAAAAACTATATTTACACGTGAATTTTAAAAGAGAAAGGATATTTAAAGAGATTAAAAGATTAAAAGAGAAAGGTAAAATAATAAATTCATTAACATGCGTTACAAGTCTTAAATAGGAGAAATTACTTCACATTTACGTCACATTACACTTATTACGTAAAATGAACAGATATTGCCAAACAGTTTAAATTTAAAAATTGCGCGAGACATTTATTTGATATTTTGAGATTATCTTTTCAACTATTTTTGTTAGGACAGCGCAAATAATATTTAATTTCTAACAAAAGTATTTTCACATGAATACTGAAAAGAGAAAGAAAAGTTTGGTGAACATTACATCAGATTAAAAACGATACATTTAAAATGTCTTATATAAAAAATCTTTCTTTTCGCTTTGTTAAAAATACCGGGAGACAAAGACTGTTTACTTAATTCATTTTATATTAGCTTATTTTGAAATGTTTAACGGATTTTATTTAATCAAAGACGAAAACAGCCATTGTATCTTTTAACAGCAGCATGTTTGGCCTTAAAATTCCCCAATCAAGGAGAAATGAATAGAAACCCGTTTATAGGGAGATCGCCACTGTTTTTTAAATTATAATTCAATCTTCCAAAATCTTTTTAAAACCGATCAAATTAGCGTGCTTTTAGAGACTGCGGTGTCTGAACGGGTCAAGTCTTCGCCAAATCGCAAGATTATGATACAAAAACCATGAACTCTGTATTTTTATGTTAGCTGGGTGCAGGTGAGTCATTCTTGCCGTCATTGCCAAACATTGTTTACATCGTATTTTTTCGTATTTTATTAATTCCATTTAAAATATAATGCTTTTACTTATTTTATTTAAAATAGATAACTTTAATTTAAAACTGAAATATTTAAAATTTAGGACTCAATTATTTCTTTAAAAAAAAAAAGAAAAAAAAGAAGAAAAGTAATAAATAATACCATAAACAATGATATTTAATTTCAACATCAAAGCTTTGTTTTAATTCACCGCTCGAAAAATTGTTTATGACAGTCGCAGGAAATGCACTATTAATATCCATGACACGATGGCGATGGAACAATATTTGGCTATTTATCACCTGTGTCCGGCTAACATTAAATTACCAAATTGGGCGCCCATATAAAAAGCGAAGCGGTCAACCCGGAACTGTTGATGACAGTCACATGACTTAGGCTATTATTATTGAGATTGAGAGAATGTATGTGAGTATGGTGTATTCAGCGTAAAAAAAAAAAAAATCAGAAATTAGTCGGTTCTACGCTGTAAAAAAAAAAAAAATAATGCCAGTTTTCCGGTAGGAATCGGAAAAATAGTTGCCCTTATCGTACCAGGATAATTTCCAACCCAGCTCGGAATAAAATCCATAAAAATAAGGAAATAGCCAGTAAAACGGTATTTTACGGATTTTATTCCGAGCTGGGTTGGAAATTATCCCGGTACGATAAGGGCAACTATTTTTCCGATTCCTACAGGAAAACTGGTATTATTATTTTTTTTTACAGTGTATCAATCTCAACACTTATTCTATCTCATGTGTGTGAATGCTTCAAAATTCGCTACCTCAGGACTAAAATTAAATGACAATCTATGCCCATCATGAGTATTCTAAAGATATATGTTCGTTGAATTGTGTGCATTTAAACGAAAGATACAAGCATAGCATTTTTTAAACAAACCATTCAATTTCAGCAACCAGCCTTTAGATGCCTGCAACCAAATTTCCCGACCCAAAGAGCATAAAAGCAGCGCCTGCTGAGAAGTATACCCCCAAGCCAAATAAATATCTATTTTTGTGACAGTGTAACAGAATATGAAGCTTGCTTAAATTCCGTGCATTATTTTATGTGATATAGTTATCGTTAAAATCGTAAATATACAGCATTCCAACGCCACCTGTTATATGATTTACACGAAAACCTAATCAGCACCAACTTATGTCAAGGTCTAAGAGTATGAAGTTTGAAGAACATCGGTGCATTAGCTTTTAAGATATGATTATTACTAAATGCTGATAAATCTTGACAAATGCAGCATAACAGCGACAAATGTCATATGATTTACACGAAAAACTAATCATCACCAACTTATGTCAAAGTTTAAGAAAATATTAAGTTTGAAGGAATTCCGTGCATTAGTTCTTGAGCTAAAACTATCGGTAAAATCTAATAAATCCTTTAATATGCAGCACAGCAGCAGCACTTGTAGGGTGATTTGCACCAAAACCTAATTAGCAAGAACTCACGACAATATATAACTGAATCTGTGATCAGAGCTGTAGATGGACCAATTGGTCAATAGAGGGTGCTCTGATTTTTTGGTCACTCAGTGTATATCAGAACGTATGACAAAACAGAATCTAAACATAAACATTGTTCGTGATGTCACAATGTAATGTGTCACGGCTTTCTTCAATCGAAAGTATGTTGGTTTCATTCGGTCTTCAAAATAACGGTACTTGTACCGAGAAAAAACTGCTCGAAATAAGGAAACATGGGTATCAGATCGTATGACAGTACATGTTATTAAAGTTTTATACTAATTGACGTTTTCAAATGAATAATATTTTTACTTTAAGAAAATATAAGAAGATTCATGTACATTTATCCATATTTGCATTTAGACAAAAATAGATAAGCCTAAAAAAATATATAATATTAGGGTTCCGAAAGATTACAAAAATTCTTGTCACTGCCCATAAATTAAATGAAACTCGTTCAATATTTTTGAAAAATTGTCGTAAATGAATGTGACACCTATTCCCTACGTTGTTTTTTCACACAAATATAAAAGTGAGAAAATGTCAGAAATCGTTGATGGACCATAAATAATTCAGAGTTAATGTTGCCCCCATGAAATGATTAATGGATACCTCTTAGGCGAAAAAATATATTTCTAAGACATTTTCCCGTGATAAGATAAATTCTTTCTATGTATAATCTAGTACAGTAAAATTATTTTACGTTAAAAATTATGACATAAAAAAATCTTTTTAAAAAAGTATATAAATGACATTACTCTAAAATGAAAAACAAAATTTTTATATCTATTCGCATCCTACTGAAAATTTTAAGGAAAAAGAAGTATAGTATATTCAAATAAAGATGCTATACAGGTTTTCACTCTAAACGGCGTTCAATGGCTAATTTTTAAACCGTAACTCATAGGCGTATAGTTCCAGTTACAAAACAATTTTAAATGAGGTAAAAAAAAAAAAAAAAAAAATTAAGTCGTTTTTATCAATAGAAACATTTCTAAAAAATTTACGAAATTTAAATTTTTATACGGTCCTAAATGCTTATAAGTGATACTTAGGAAATATTTTCTATTATATTAACAAGTAAGACAAAAAACTCCCACTCATCTAACTTTAAAATTGACCAAGTTATGAAATTTGAATTGCATGACTTATGCAAATTTTCTGCGTCTGAACAGAGACGAGTTGGGTCATGCTTCGAGGAATCGTACACAAAGGGCTTAAAAGAGAAGGATTTATTTCGAATCTGCATTTCTGCATTGCAGCCGAAGGGAGTCACTTCGAGCAAATTTTATAACTTATTTTTTCATTAATTAAGTTTTAAATTAGATAATCAGATAATTAGATAATTAGATATAAATTAGATAATTAAGTTTTAAATTCCATGATAAGATTTTACAATATGTATCATCTTGTAAAGAATTTCGACTGTTGCTTTTCATCCTTTCATTTAACAACAATTCTGTTATTATTTTTATTTTTTTAGTACAAGTTGTATACAGTCTTTAATATGTCAGAATGAAAATATATTTCAAATTTATATTGTAATGTTAATTTCATTCTCAAACATTATTTCTTCATATCTAACGATTCTATTACTTGTAAATTTGTAAATGACCTCCTATTTCGAAACAAAAAAGATGCTTCAACTTTAAGCCACTATTATTCGGTCAGTTTTAATCGCAGAAGAATGGGACTTTTTTGGTACTACTTGGTTATCCCGTCGACCAAAAATCTATCGCCAAACTATAAAATGAAATGCCAATAATGGTTGATCGTAAATGTCACATTCACTTGAAATTAAGCAACCTACACGTGTTTACATCATCAAGGTTTTTGTTTCGACGTTTTATTTGTATTTTTAATTATGTTATACTAATTTATTTGTTCATTCGTTATTTAAAATAAAAATTATGTCAATTTGTATAATTTGGCGAGTGGTTTGACAATTTATCGAATTTGGCGAAATTGGTCAGCTGGATAACTAAGTAGTACACTTTTTTTGTCTTACTTCTTAGTGTAATAGGATATTTTTACTAAATACAACTTATAGGACCGGTGGACGGTACAAAAATTTAAACTTCGTAAATGTTTAAGAAATGTTTTTGTTGGGCCAAATCGCTTTTTAAATACTTCTTTATCTCATTTAAATCATTTTTGTAACTGTAACTCTATGTTTATATATAACGGTTTAGGAATTAGCCATTGGACACCGTTGAGAGTGGACACCCTATGTAGTTTTTTTACAAAATAAACATGTCCTTTTCCTACATTGAGCATAAATTTAAAATGTAATATTTAGCGTTTTGGGAAATCGAGCGTATGTGAATGTGAACTGGTCTTCTATCAAAGTTTTTTTAATTCTCTATTTGTCTACAGCGACAGTGTTGTCAGTAGGCTATCTATATTATAAAGGACAAACATATCTGTGCGTAACGCATACGTCATTTTGCGAATGGCAACACTTTGAAATTTGAAATAAAATTTTGGTTTTGAAATTTCCTCTGCTGCAAATTTTTAAACTTTTAAACATCGCACATTTTAAATTTTTACACCGTCGTATGAGGAAAAAAATGCTCTTTTAAATGCAATTTGTTTGAAAGCTGTATCTCAATTTATTTTTGAGATATTAATTTTTTTTGTAGTTTTTAATATCATTTTTCTTATCGTGGCAACAAAAGTACCCCATTTCTATTGAAAGTCATTGAAAGTAAACGGAAAATAGAAGATACTGTATCTTTTTGTTTCCATTTTCTAATAAAACCTGAAAAAAAAAGTTGAAATTAAAATATGGGCTATGCCAAGAATATTGTATGTTATTCCGTGATAATGACGTCATATGCATACTTTTCTATAGACGAAGATATAAGAGCTTCATAAGAGCCTCAATTCATAAGCACATCCTAATAATTGATCTTTATAATATTTTAATGATTAAGTATCTATCTATATTATAAAGAACAAACGTATCTGTGCGTAACGCTGACATCATTTTGCGAATGGCAACACGTCAAGATCAAATTTCGGTCTTGAAATTTTCGCTATTGCGATTTTTTAATCTTCTGACCATCGTACATTTTCAATTTTCGCCGCATAGGGAAAAATTTACTTTCAAATGCAATTTCTTTAAAAACTGTACCTTAATTGACTGATGATTTTCTAAAATAATTTTTAAGCATGATTTTTTTTTAAGTTTATCTCATTACGTGCCGGATTCAATGCATAATAATAATAACTATTTTGCACATAAAGCATCAAACATTTTTCAGCATTTGTTTCTGACTATTTTTGCATAACGAAAATAATACTACCTTTATAAACAAATAAAATAATAATATTAAAAAAATCCACCAATCTAACATATTTGTGAAAGACAAATTAACGAAATTAATACTTCTTTTATAAACAAATAAAAGAATAATATTGTAAAAACACAAATCTAACATTTTTGTAATCGTACAATTTAAATTTTTAGATCCCCAAATAGGATTTTTTTTTCAAATGGAATTTGTTTGCAAAGTTCATCTCAGTTTACTGATTGTCTATGGTTTTAAAAACAATTTTAAAGCATGAAATATTTTTTAATTTATCTATATCGCGCGGAGTTCGATTACGACAGATTAATCCGTTTGCTCTTAAAACAAAATAAAGAGTTCATCCTTTTCTTACGGATAATATCCATTAAAAACTTCCCTATGAATAAATAAATAAAATAATATAAATAAAACAAAAATTGGTACTTTTTAGTTATCCCATCGACCAATTTCGCCAAATTATATATATCGCTAAACCACTCGCCAAATTATACACATTGACATAATTTTTATTTTAAATAACGAAAGAACAAATAAATTAGTAAAACATTAATAAGAAATACAAATAAAACGTCGAATTAATGGTTTTAAGTGTCCCAAAATTTAATGTACAAGCTCTGAAATTATCAGAATATAAAAGGATGCCATAAGTAGCAAAATCTTGCTCAAATAACTGTTAGCACAAGGCTAATAAGAAAATATTGCTTTTGATGAATTAAAAAAATTTATTTGATTGTATAATTCGTATTTTCTATCTAAAAAATGCTTTTTTTTTTTTTTTTTTTTTTTTTTTTTTTTTTTTTTTGTAAGTGGGAAATCTATAAAATTTATTGCATAAAAAAAAGTTATTAGTTTTCAATTTAAAAAATGTTTTGACCTATATTCTTTAACCCGGGAAGCCCGGGTACGATCCACTAGTTTTTTTAAATTCAGATTTCTTAACTGGCATCAATTTTTTGAAATGTCAATATCCCCCTTGTTTTCTCCTTAAATAATATGTTATTAAATAAGGCGAAATTTTCCATTAAAAAAAAATCCCTGCCGGCTCGGGCCTACAGGCGGAGATAGATTTCGAAGTTAAGTACTAAATTCACCAACTAAACTTAAATCAAGATTAGAGATAAACCCAGTTCCTTCACTAAGAATGAGCTCTAGGGAGCTAAACATTTTGTGAAAATTCTAATATACACGAATACACACACGCATGTATACGGAATAGGTTTTAAAATGGCTAAAGCAAATTCAGAGAACCTCAAAATGTTAAAATATGTTAATATATCCATAGTCGGGTTTTTATCATGTTTTAATACGTTTCTTTAAACTCATATGACGTTACATATTCACCTGCTGAGGTCCATTATATTTCCAATATCACGAAATATTATTATTTTTTTTTTATTCGTCGAACTATTTATTTCATTTTGAGTTTTCATGCGGAATTCTTGCTCTAGAAAACTTATGACGTAATATTCAATTTGTTTTCAATTCGTCAAACTATTTATTTAATTTAATTTTTCAAGTGAAATCTTGTAATAGAAAGGCAATTGTTGTGGTGAGAATTTTATTGCTTTTTTTTATTGTTGGCAACTGCTATAACGAAAAATATTTATTTTTTCCTGTCATTGTTGTGTAAGAGCTGGTTTTATCAGAATCGTGTTAAGACGGTATTCAAAATTTTGAGCCCTCACCATTTCCATTCCCTTGGGCCGATTTTGCCCATTTTCAATCCCCGCCGAGATATTAACCATCTCAAAGTTGTTGGCGAGTTTGAAGACGATCCGTGCATAATTGCGACTTTTATCGTGCGGACAAAATTTAGTACATACATATATATATATATATATATAAACTTTTTAGGTGGGGGTGGTTTTAGGTTCCTGGGGTCCTATAATGAAAAGTTATGAAGGAATTTTTCAAAAGTCGCACCATGGTAACGACTGCAATAGGTAGTATTTCTTACGAAATCTACCTAAAAGTGTTACCATGAAATATGAATATGAATTTAATGAAATATGAATTTTAATATGAATTTAAAATAAGTAGACCACTGGCAACACTGTGCGGCGATAGAAGGTCACAAAAGCAATGCAGAATGTTGATGGACCATGAATAATTTAAAGTTAGTATCGTTGCCTTAAGGTGATTATTAGATACCTCTTGCTCGGAAAATAAATATATCTGTAAGTCATTTTCCGGTAATAAGATAAATCTTTCTGTTATTTAATCTAGTAACGGTAAAATTATTTTATAGTAAAAATTTATCTCATGGAAAACTTAAAAGAAAAACACATAATAAATTGCGCTAATGTAAAAACTAAAATAATAAGATAATCGCGTATATTTTTATCTATTCGCATGTAAATTAAAAAACTAAGGCAAAAGAATGATAGTGTGTTCAAATAAAAATGCTCCATTGCTTTTTACAAAGAAGAGAACATTTTCGCTTCCCATTGGTCATGAATCTAAAATAAGTATATTCAGCTTTTCAACAAATCGAGCAGGAATCAAGTTGTCTTGTATCAAAGTTATTTGCTTTCTCTATGTTATTTGTCTACAGAGATAGAACGGCGTAAAAGTGATGCGAGATATTTATGGACCATAAATAATTCAAAGTTAGTATTGTTCTTATCGGATGAATAATGGAAATGCTTGAAACAATATATCGGTGACACATCTTCCATTAGTAAAAGTACATTACTGATATATCCTTGTAATATGTTTTATTGATATATAATTCCATAATGTAACTTATTTTACCACAGTGTTATATACAGGACTGCTTAGCTTTAAAGATTTTTTACAAATAATATTGTATTTTTTAATTCTGCTCCATAGTATATTGCTGATAAATCCTTGTAATATAGCTGTAACAAGCCGCCCTTGGCGACCAGTTTAGTCTCCGTTAGATGTGTGTTAAGCATTGTATCATGTTACTTTTATCCAAAATTTAATTTACTTTCTCAATTATTCGCCAAATCAGAAGTTTCTAGTAGAGAAATCAAGAACTCCGTATTTTTATGGGTACTACTTGGTTATCCAGTCGACCAAAAATATATCGCCAAATTATAAGATTAAATATCAATAATGGTTGAAAATTGTCGTAAATGTCATATTCGTTTATTTTTAAGCAAGCTACACGTGTTTACATCATCAAGTTATTTTTATTTCGACGTTTTATTTGTATTTTTATTAATGTTATACTAATTTATTTGTTCTTTCACTATTTAAAATAAAAAATTATGTCAAATTGTATAATTTGGCGAGTGGTTTGGCGATTTATATAATTTGGAAAAATGGGTCGACGGTATAACTAAGTAGTACCTTTTTATGCTAGCCAGGCGCAAGTGATAAATCATCAAACATTGTCTTTCCAATCGCATTATTTCATATTTCATTAAATTCATCTAAAATATAATAATATCACTCATTTTATTTAAAATACATAATTTTAATTTGAAATTCATGACTTTCACCTTTTCTTTCCCTTTTTTAAGAAAAAGAAAAGAAAAAGAATAAATAATACCAAAAACCATGACTTTTAATTTCAATATCAAAGCACTGGTTTAATTTACCACGCGAAAAATAAAAAATTTAAAAAATGGTCACCTGGCATATAAAAAGCGAAGCGGTCAGCCCGGAACTATTGATGGCAGTCACATGACTTCGACTATTATTATAGAGATAATTCAACAAGTTGTAATAATGCTCGATTTCCCTGCTCCACGAAGGGAAAGAATATTTTTGTGTATTGCAAGGTTACAACTATGTATAGTATATTTTTATATTCCTGTAATATTTAATTCATATTTTACCATAGGCATACAAGACTGCTCATATTTATCTGATTTTCATACGTAATAATGCATGTTTTAATTTTACTTCTTAGTTGAGAACTTACATTCATGAAGGATATTCTTGATACATCTTTGTAATATATTTCATTGATACATTCTTCAAATATATATATCGTACATTTTAAGATCGCACTACGTACAGGATAGCTCAGATTTATCGAATTTTCCCAAGTAATACAGTATAACTTCAAAAATCCGGCATCATCGGGACCGAGACTATGCCGGATTTTTGAAAATTCCGGAATTTTGAAGGAACTTCAAAAGTAGTAACAAGGAATATCAAAATATTACTATCTATATTATAAAGGACAAACATATCTGTGCGTAACGCATACGTCATTCTGCGAATGGCAACACTCTGAAATTTGAAATGAAATTTCGGTTTTGCAATTTTCGCTACTGCAAATTTTTTAACTTCTAAACATCGCACAGTTTCAATTTTTACACCGTCGTACAGGGAAACAATATACTTTTAAATGCAATTTGTTTGAAAGCTCTATCTCAATTTATTTTTCAGATATTAATTTTTGTATTGTTTTTAGTAACAATTTTGTAATTGTGGCAACTGAAGTACACCATTTCTATTAAAAGTAAAGGGAAAATAGTCATGATTTATTTATCCTTATTGATGCCATTTTCACATTACAAATAAAAGTAACATTTTTTTATAATTTTTGAACAGAAAATGACGTAGCTATTTAAAAAAAACAAAAAAAAACAGGCATATTTTTTTATAAATCAGTTACATTTCAATATTTTTTTACATTACGCTGATACTGAATTTGAGACGCTAGACAAAATGAATCAGTGAGTAAAAATGATGTCATATTTAAGAAAAAACTATCATTTTCTTTGGTAAAACTAAATATTTGACCAATACTAAACGGCCAATGCTATAACGACTAAAGGTAAATTTCTGAATTTTTTATTCGCGGGTACTGAGATTAGAACGTAAAGTTTGTATTACGTATTCTAATACAGTTTAATTTTTAAATAATTTAAGCAGTTGAAGTTTGTGGAAATAACATTTTGATAATTTTAGGTTTAAAAAATTATTTGTTTTAACAGTTAGACAACCAATATAAGATGAATTTTTTATTGTAATTATTTTTGTAGGTTTATCATAAATTTGATCTCATAGTTTCTTTCTAAACATTTTACTTCGTCGAATTTCGGCGGGTTCCAACTGGTATTCTTAACGGCGCCTTTAGCTATTTTTTAAATCATTTTAAGAGGTAATTGTGTACGAAAAAGAGAAAATTAAATATAAACTTACATTAATTGGTATTTTCTATTTTATAGAAAAAAATCTAATAAAGAGTGAAATTATATCTTTTCGTGTAATTTCGGAAACATCGATGTCACTTTTGTTTGCTTGAATTGTTTTTTTTGTGTTTCTTTAACAAGTTTTCCTTGCATGTTATACAAACGAAAAATCTCTATTTCGGAATACAGTCTTGTTCTCTAATGCAGATATTAATCCTCCAGTCAACTTTATTCATTTTTCAAATAACACCTTTTCTTTGGCCTGTTGTTTCTTTTCGTCTTCGGAGCTGCTACTAGCGTTATCGACGGTTCTATTTAGTACAGCGTCAGAAGAGAGACTCCAAAACACTTCTCCCGAAGAACTTGTGTACTAGTCTCCACGCCGTTGCTGAGCAGCGATGCAGTTCCTAAAAAAATTGTTCAGAAAATAATCGCCTCTGACAAATAAAAAAAATGTCAAATATTATTTTTTTGCATTTTTACTTTCGATCTTGAAGTTTTTAATTCATAAACAATTGCTATTTTTCTTCTACCATAACTTGAACGTGTAAAATAAAAAGAAGGCAAAAAGATGGTTTTGATGCCGGATTTTTGAAGTTTCTGGATTTCTGAATGCCGGATTTTTGAAGTCACGCTGTATTTGATTTTGTAATTCTTTTTCAACACCGGTTAAAAAAAACATACCATAAAAAACAACATACACCGGTTAAAAAAAAGATTCAAGAAATGTGCATTCAATTATTCTTATCCACGTTTTTATCAACGTGACAACGGTAGTGCTTAACTTGCGCCAGGATCACGGGAGCCCAGCTCCGATAATTTTTTGTTTTTAGTGAGAAGTTGAATATTGGTCCGAGTTCATCAGAGGTCATAAATGATGCGTTCCGCAGTCCAGCGGAACAACACTACTGAAAAAACAAACACAAAATTATCTTTTTCTAGTCCGTTGTTTCTTACCAAAGTGCTTACATATGTGACGTAGCGTGTCGCATACGAAAGAGTGTAGCTCCTGTCTAGATTCTACGACTCCTGACTAGCACTCGAAAGAGTAGAATCAATGCTTTTTTGTCCAAATGGTTTTCGAACGGCGACGCAAAATGCCAGAATTAACTGCAATCGTATCTGCCGTTTTTACTCGGGGGCGTTCCCGCTGCTTCTTGTTCGTGTTTATAAATATTTTTACTAATAAACCGTTTTGCTCCACGCGTTTCTTAATGTGCACCGAAGTTCAGAAGAGAACAACTCCAATACTTCTTTATTTTTAGGGAATAATTAAATGTCGCAACCCACCGGAACTTGTAAATACTGAGCTCCGAAGCCCGCCGAATCAGTGCTGTGTTTTGTTACTTGGTACAAAGAAATCCTTCGCGAGTAGGATTTCCCAATTTTCCCTGCTCCTGATACTAATGTTTTTGCTTCATATATTAGATCTTATTACATATGAATGCATATATATATATATATATATATTTGCTGATGACAAAATTGCTTTATATTTTGAAAATATTGTATGAAATATATATATATGCGGGCTGAGGGGACGCGGGTGGGGGGATACAATACGGTTGTTATTACTCCAGAATATTAAAGCTCCGGTACTTTTTTAGTTATATATTAACCCTAAACACCGGTATGTTAATCTGGTTTACACGATTTGAATAATGGGGGAAACAACAACAAAACACGGTTTTTGAGCTCATATTCTAGACATTTTAACCCGAGAGTAGTCGCGACATTTTTTAGAACGTTAGTAGTTGCGTTCGGTCCATTTGCCGCCGTTACCAGCAGGCCGAAAACGAAGGGGAAACTTGCCGGTGTTATCAGATGATCGAAAACGGATAACGTAGGGTGAAAATATTGACTGAACTTTAAAAGATTACAGCAATTATTCATTTTACAACCTTTTACAGCACATTATTTATTTCGCTTAAGTATATATTCAGTTGGCATCTAGATAAATGTTTTTAATAACTCTTTCTTCGTTTTGCATAAATACTTAAAAGTAAATAGTAAATGATTTGATTGAATTTCTGATGTTACTATGAATCAATAATTAGTAGGAAAACATTTACGAATATGAATCTAAATTCGTGATAGAGGTTTTTTTTTTTTTTTTTTTTTTTTTTTTTTGGAAGGACAGAATCAGAGTCAGGTAGATTTTTATGATACTCCGACACTCTATATCCATTTAATAAAATAAAATTAATAAATTTAGCATCAATATTTTACACTGACATTAAATTGAACAATTAAACTGAAAATAAAAATGGAACCTATGACATGCAACAGCAAATAAAATACAATACCACTAATTCATCAGCATATTATATATAATAAAGAAAAAGGTAAAACATACTTAATTTCAAAATTATAAATGTAAATGTTGTAACTACGTTTTATTTATTTATTTTGTGGGGTGTCTATGTGTGTATGAGGGGGGGGGGAGAGGAGGGGGGGGGCTCTCGAGATTTTATGATTAAATCCATTTTTAAATGAAAATGCACGATTTGTAGTTTTTCTACTTATTTCAGGGCGGGAGCAGCGCCCCTGAATAAAAACTCTGTATACGAACTTTGCTTATATAAAGTAAATAATAAGTTATTGAAATTATATATTTAATTTAAATACATTTGCAATTGTAGATTTAAATCCTAAGATGGATAAATTACTTTAATTAATAGAATCACTGAAAGGTTCATCTTAATAGGGATGTATTTTACAGCAACTATTTAATTAAAATAAATATCCAATTGTACATTTCATAATAAGGTATTATTGTTATAATTTATTGTTTTATAATAACATTCATTAAAATAATAAAAACAATAAGAAATTTTTCTCCGAAATTATAAATATGCAGCATTAATTTTATTTAAATGAATTTTCTCTCGTATTCTGAAAAACATTATTCTGAAAAATAGTGTGAAAAATTGATGAAGGACAACAAATTTAAATTTGTTAGATACCGTCCCCAAGCCTCTATTGGATTTCAATAATAATAAAAAAAACCTTTTCTGCGGCATTGTTAAAAAAAATGAGTTTTTATTTACAGTATGAAAATTTAAAAATAGATAAATTTTAGAAAAAAAATTAAAATATTTTTTAAAATCATAGTATAAATATTCACTGAATTATCCAAAAGAGATTTTTATTTGCGTAATTTCTAACCTACATTATAAAATTCTCATTATTGTGCAAATAAATTATATGTACGTTCTTCGCAAATATACATACTACATTTCTGAGAAAACTGTTTTATCTTTCGAGTTTGTTTTATTGTACAAAAACGATACTTTTCAGATTTTGGAGATACGGCAATTTTTTTACTGATTCCCACAAAATTCTCTTCTCTCTTTTTTAATGGTTTGGCTGTATTATTGTGTGTTTTTTTTTTTTTTCATTTATATGTTCCGGTAATAAATGGAAAGCAACTTCTTTCAAATAATGATGATGAATTTCCCTTTTTTTCCATATTTGAACGATTATCAATTTGAGAATTTATTCCCGCAATGTTTGACAACGAAAAAAAAAAAAAAATGTAACTGACCATCAATCAGTTTTTAGTGCGAACTGACTTCACAACTAATATAATAATAAGTAACATTCTAAAAGTAAAAAAAAGTACTCTTATGAACGGGTAAAATAGCAGAAAGAAGAAAGACGAAATAACAACAGACTGAGAGTCCGTACTTCGAAGAAACTTTCCCCCGCAGATTTCGCGGAAATGGGAAAGGATGAACACGAGGGGAAAAAAATTCAACTAACGCAAGTGGTCGCAACGCGGTCATTTAGACCGATTGAAACTTAAGAATGCCATAAAATGCTAAAAAATAACAGGAATGACTTGCAATTTTACTACACAAGAGTGTGAACACTCAAGGTCAGCTACACGGAATTTGGCTATCGTAACTTTAACAGGAAATGAGTTACAGGAAGATAACGAATTTCGGGCGGGGAAAAGACCAACGCGCGACTATTAACGGGTTAAAGATTCAAAAAGTGCAAAATCAAAAAATATGGATTTTTTAAACGTTTTTTCATAATACCACTTAATAACTACTTATTAGTGAAAAATTTGACGTATCAATATTGTTTAAAATATAACACATTTTATGCTAGAAAAGGTTTGTGAAAAAGTCTTGATTTATTAAGAGTGGTTTAAAATGACGGTATTTTTCAAAGACAAAGAAAATATACAAAAAATAAATATAGCTTTCTGTTGAACATGTAATAATAGGTATCGTATATTTCTGATAGTTTTAAATATATTTAACATGCTTTTTTTGCGCCTTTGAATACCTTTATCTTTTATTATCCCGAGTTAACCTATTACAGAAGACAACAGACTTCTGAATACAATATCAAAACAATCTAGTTAGTTTCTTCCGTTTCCTTTATTTATTATCGAATATTAGAAAATAGTTTAATAATTAATATTAGAGTAGCAACACTTAGTTACTAAACAATATTTTGTTATTGGCATTTAGTTATTGAGCAATTGTAATATTGAATAATAATATTAAATTATGTAATAATATGATAATAAAAATAATAATATTTACAATAATATTAAAAATTATAATATTATAATAAAAATAATAATATTTACAATAATATTAAAAATTATAATATTATAATAATTAATAATATTCTAAAGTAATATTTAATGATAATTCAATAATAACATTGAATATTATAATATGGAATACTCATATTAAATAATAAAGAATTAGTCGTTAGTTGCCATTTAGTTATTGAACAATATCAAATATACTATAACTTATTTCAGTAACTGCCAAATGAATCTGTTTCTAAAGCAATGTTATATTTCATATAAACAAATACGAATAACGTGAAACTTAATGCTTCATTTAATTATTAAGTGACTTTAAAGATGTTGAGGGGAATAACATTTGATTTGGTAAATAACGTTTAAAAAAATGTTTAAAATACGGAGTGTTAAATTACTACTGAACATATTTCAGAATAAAAGTTTTGTTTTGTTTCATGTATTCCATATTGATTAATAGCAGTGTTTAACACTAGAACGGCGGAAAATTTTACTAAAGTTTATTAAAAATATTTAATACCCGAATTTTTATTAAAAACTATTTCACTTATTTATTTAACTTAGTTTTATACAGTATATATTTCAGTTATTTTCTGAAGAAAGTGTTGGTTCGAATCCACATGTATACATTTGTTAAGGGTCGAAATGACCCCTCATTGCCGTTCTAGTGTTAATCATTTATTGCGGCAATTGTCCAAAGAACCTGTTTCTACAAAAATAATTTATTTTACAGATAGATTTAAACAGGGAACTAAGAATAAAGTTGAAATGACATATCCTCTAAATAGTGAAGCGTCAACTGTAACCTATTTCGCAGTGGCTCATTACAACCGCGTCAAGCTTCCACCAGTAAATTTAAATAGAAATTTTCTCCTTATTTAAACGCCTTATTAATTTAGACTTTCAGTCATAATTATTGCCAAAAGCAGATACTTATTTTTACTGTTAGAATTTTGCTTCGGCTCTAGTTAGGTCCTGCGTTTCCTATTGTGACAACCTAAACAACTTCCGGTAAGTGTCAGTGAAAAATATTATAATACTCGAGCTATATCCCTCCAGTAAAAGCGAATAATTTTTTTTACCAAAAATATGAGAGAATTTTATAAGGAATACGCCGCTAATATAAGGAGAAATTTTCTATTCAAAATTTACAGGTGCTTCGACGGTAATCAGAAACTGCTTAACCGGTGTAAAATATCAGCCGCCATCTTGTGTCAACCTCCTCAGTTACTTCACTCGCAACTCGTAGACTGTACACTATATGTCTCCTCCTCTTGATTCATAACTCCATTGATTTATACGCCGAATAGGACGGAAGGAAAAAAACTTCATTTAATTAAATGGCATTAAGAAATTGTTGGGATGAGGTATGCAAATGGCCCGAAAATGGTTTTAAAAAATTAAATGTTAAATTTTAGCTAAAATAAATGTGAATGAATTCATTACTTGGTTTTATGTGTTTCATACTAAAGGATTTCAAATTTTAATCGTTTATATCAATAGAAGAAAGAACCATTTTTCTGAATCATAATATTTCGTTGTTAGTTAGATAGAAATACACTGTTAAAAATTTTGTGATACGTTGAACCAATTTTTAATGCTCCAGTAGCTGCAACCATAAGATGATGAAATGTTGAACAAACATTTGGAGCTAAGGTTCAACCGGAGTTCAAATCTTGGAGTGAGATTTCACCATCTTATGGTTGCAGCTACTACAGCACCAAAAGTTGGTTCAACCTACTACAAAATTTTTAACAGTGTAGGAGCTTCATTTAATCAAATGACTTTAACAAAATTGTTGGAAATTGTTGGTTCACATATACAAACGATGAGAAAATGAGCTTAGAAAATGGAATGTAAAATTTAAGTCGATTTAACACTTTTGAATTTTACATTTTAAAATGTTAGCAAAAATAAATTCGAATAAAATCGTTATTCTATTTTATGTGTTTCCTACCGAACAATTGTAGATTTTAATCACTTATATCAATAGAAGATCGAACCTTTTAGGTAGATTTCGTAAGTAATACTACCTATTACATTCTACCCTATTTTGGAATTTCTGAAATATTTTTGCAGATCTACGCCGATAATGACCCCATAGAACCCCAAACCACCCCCAATTTCAAACCTTTATACATACATGCATATATATATATATGTATGTATATATATATATATATATATCACTTTTTTATGGACACGATAACTTCTGTAATTCTGCACAAATCTCCTCCAAACTGATAGCTAAAATCAAGGAGTAGAAAATCTCGGTCAAGTGCGTTAATGTTTTCGTCAATTAAGTGTGTCCATAGTCCGCGCCTATATCATAAGAAGTATTTTCCCTTAATTTTCATATTTCTAGGTTCAGTAGTTTGGGCTGTGCGTTGATTATTAGTGAGTCAGGACACACTCTTATATATATATATATATATATATATATCTTATATATATTGTTTAAGAAGTGTTTTGAATCTATCGTGTTCACTCACCACATACACACACAATTACACATAAATCATGATTACAATACTTTCCTTTTGCTATGTGCTGGGAGAGGTAAATACATATACCAAAATTAAAACATCCGCTTAAAAATTATAAATTGGCATATATTATAGACACATATTAAAATTAATACAAACGAATTGTAAAACGTGATTCATTTTAAGCCGATTAAAAATAATAGATAATTTTTAACGAATAATTTGTTTTGCTATATGAATGCATTTTAAAATGCTCAATTTTCCCCCTATAGTTGAATATTTTTCCTTTTTTTTTTTTTTTTTTTTTTTTTTTTTTTGTTCCACGAGAATTAGATTCATGTTCTGTGGTTAATTTACCATTTCACGTTTAAGTAATTTACTTGAAGAAAAATTAGCATATGCTTTATGAAACTTTATGACTTAACTTTAAGAGCTTTGTTTAAAAAAATAAGTTTAGTTACTCAACCACGAGAAGCCCGTTCGCGGTTTTAAAGCAGAAAAAATGCATAAGTGTTTAAGCACGCATATTGAATAAAGCAATAGTAGCAAAAAATATAATATTATATAAAACTTTCTTTATATTATCAAGTTTCAAAACCATGAATTGTGTTTAAATGAAATTGTAATACCGTACATTTATTTTAGAAGAGATATATACTGGGATTATTTTAGATGAAATTATTAATGTGTATTCTAAATTGTTAAAAAGGGAAAATCATCATAATTATTATTATGAAAATTTACGTTTCTAGAGGTCTTTGGGCTTTCTAAGCAACCAGAGCGTATGCTTATTTTTAATTTTGGATTGAATGAAATGTAATCTAATACACAGGTTTAAATATATTTAGTTCATTATTCTATTTCTGTAGTTCATGCAAAAATGCAAATAATTGTCCTGTCTGTATGACTTTAGCTTTGTATTTAATTAGCTTCTCAATATTTTGGGTTTCCTTTAATATTGAAATATTATTCTAATTCCCGTATTCACAAAACCCCTCCAATGCAACTAAACCAGGCGTCGAAATAATGTATTATATAATTTTTTGTTCGAATATTACTTATTTAAAATGTCTCAACAATTCCATAACCTTCCCATTCTGCTTTATTTCAGAAGACACAGATAAATATTGAAAGAAAATGAAAGCGTAATAATAGTTCCCTGAGGGAAAGTCTTCAAATACAATATCAATAACATTTTTTAAACATTAAAATACCATAGTGACAATAGTCATATTAAATTTTAATAAGCATATGAACAAATATAAACTAGTCGGACGTGGCAATCCCAAAACTTTCTTCTATCTCATACATGTTAATACTTCTTGAAAAATGCAGCATAGAAGCTGCACCGGTTAGGTGATTTACACACAAATCTAATCAGTAACAACTTATGTCAACTTCTAGTTGAATTTGAAGTTCGATGAAAATCCGAGTTTAGTTTTGGAGATAGAGCCAATGCGGAAAACGTAAAAAGAAAACGCGAAAATGCAGCATATTAGCGCCACCTATTGGGCGATTTTCACCAAAACTAAACAGCACTAATTTATATCATGGACAAACTGAATCTGAAGTTTGATGAAAATTCATGCATTAGTTCTTGAGATAGAGCTATTGCGATAATCATGAGTAATGCAGCATAGCAGCGCCACTTGTTGGACGATATACACCAAAAAGTTATCAGCACCAAATTATATGAAGGACTAGATGATCCAACCGGAGCGCCCACCAAATTTGGCATAGGCTATATGCTCCGGATGTAGGACTAACAGAATCTGAAGTTTTCTGAAAATCTGTGCTTTTGTTCTTTAGATATAGTGAAAATCATGATTAATGCAACATTTGAATATGCAGCTAATAATGCAGCTATTATGAAAATCATGAATAATGCATCAAACAGCGCCCCACTGCTGGGCGATTTACATCAAAAAATAATTAGCACTAATGTATATCACGAACTAACTGAATCTGAAGTTTTATTAAATTCTATCTATTAGTTCTTGAAGCAGAGCGCGCAGAAAATTTGCGTCGCACACAGACAGACATTTAAAAAAAAAAACTTGTTTTTCGGGATCTCTGACCCCAAAAACCGCTAAATCCTGTCGAAAACTGGATTTCGAATATTTTCAGGAATCCAATAGTTTCTTCTGGTAACGAAAGAAGTAAGTAAAAATGCAAAACAAAATTAGTTTATACATGAGGGATGAAGACTGTAATGACAAACATTATTTTTTTCTTTAATTGCCTATAACTTTACCTTTTCAAATTTGGAATCCACATAAACATTAACACAAAGTTATTTCTTAAATTTTAGGCATTCATAGTTTAAAAATTTTAAAATTACACAGTATTAACATTACAGCATTATTTATAATTGCTACCCGCAAACATTTTTGGATATTTGTGTGAAGCATTCATAATTTAGAGTTTGATAATGGAAATTTTTATTTATGTGTTTTAGAAGATTTCTTGAACGTACCGCAGTAATTCAACATTCAAACTACATATATATATATTTAAAGCATCCAATAAGTGCAAAGCCTTTAAATCATGGTAAAACTACTATACATAGATTTTATTTATGGTGAAATTTAACTAAAGACATGGAGAATATTTAGATTAGTGACTTTATATGATAATAAATCTATAAGAAACAATATAATTTTAAATATAATAAAATTAGTTTAAATACAAATAGTTGAATTATAAAATATGAAACAAAATATCCATTTCCCTGTATGGTCATCACATTTCCTTAATTATCGATCACAGGTCCAAATTATGAAGTTTTAAAATCCGCAAATTTTCATGATAATATCTCCTTTCACAGTAAAGTATGATTACCATCCTACGTCTTTCTGAAATATTGCTTTTTAATATCCATAATTTATAGTTCCAAAATGGCAATTATGATGCTATTTCGAAAGATTTTCTAAATTGATAGCATTAAAATATTTTGAAAAACTTTCCGTTGTCTTTAAATAAACCGAAAGAAGAAATAAAATATTGTAATTCACAGTTTTGTTAAAAAAGATTCTACAGAAAGATAGAATAAATAATCCTTTAAAAAACACAAGAAAATATTATTAGGTACGCTTGGGGGAAAAAATCTTCTGTTTTTAAATTAAGGTGTCTTTAGCTGAGTTACAATTTAACCCCCTTTTTATTCAGAATTTCTGAATTCGCATCAAAAACTTCGAATAGTAATTTTTACTCTATTTATTGTGTTTGGGTAAAGTAAATATTTTTTTCGGAATTCTGTGTATGATTTTGGTATTTCCGAATAAAAAATGAGTCAAACTGGTAATTCTGATCTATGGCAGCTAAATGGAATAAAAGAAAAATCATTTTTGATCGTGTTAAAATTTCATTTCACATTCTAATTTAAATTATTTTACTTGCGAAACATTGGAAAACGATGTTATCAGTTCATTTTAATTTCCACGTAAGTAAAACTTTTAGCTGTACTATTCACTCCTGTGACAAAGAAATGAGCTATGATTGCTTTGCTGACAACCAATGACATGTTCGTGGTGGTTATTTCGAGATCATCTGCGTAAATCATTAAATATAATATTTCCAGAAAGATGGTTTCTTTTAGTAGTTTTCATTAATCCTTTCGTGTGACTTATGTAATATAATCAATGATGTATTAGTATTATGACTCCTGCAAAAACTCACGTAATATTTGTAGCAAGTGTAAAACCTCATCTACTTGTTGTAATTGTAACTAATGTAATTTATTTAATTGTAAGTAATGTTGAGTCGTAAACTCTTGCTATCTATACCCACAAATTTCTACAGCTTTTCAATAAACAGAAGTTGTTTAGTCACGGTCTTTCAGGCTGTAGGATCACGCAACAGAGTACACGGCTTGCTGTCCAGTTATTCAATTATCTTGTAGGATATTGATCAACGTTTCTAAACTGTCGCTTAAAAATTCAACAAGGTTATCTTGAAATTGTATGTATGTATCGATAAAAATAATTTTACATCTGTAATGGAGAACGCTGTCACATATCGACTTTTCAAAATTAATTTAAACATAACTTTATGACTGTTAAAAGATATTGTTCTTCCCCACTCACGTTAAACTGAAATAAGTAATTAAATTAAATTCTTAAACACCATACGGATTTTATCTATGTATGTGTTTCCCTTTTCAGTAGCTAATTCAATTAAATAATTTTAAAATATTCTGTTTTATGATTTGTAATCCAGATGCATTTTTTTGCAGTTAGCAAAGCGTGTTTTCACATAATCATTTTCTTTCCGTTTCCACTTTGTTCATAATGTAAAAAAATATAATGCAGCTGTTGATAAAATTAGGTCTATATGTTTTATTTTCATTGGCAATAACTTGCGTTAAACATAAGTCATTCGTATAATTTCTTATACAATTTAACCGTTGAGGAAAGGTAACAAAAGAAAAAGTAACATTTATTTTATGCGAATGTGGTCCTTGAAATCATTTCATGTACGTTAACTTGTTTTATGGACAATAAAAAAAATGTATTCCTTTTCTATACATGACACAATTATAAGTAGCGATTTTTTAAGCTAACCATTTAGAGTTATACAGGGTCATCAAAAAATAATGCCTAGATTAAAAAAAATCATAACATCGAAACCTTTTATGTTAAATCAGTAATTATTTCACTACACGATAACTGGTGAACGCAAGTTTGGTTTTAGTTCACCAGAATTCGTTTGCGTGTCTCTGTTATGCGCGGATTAGTTGCGCAGTCGTCAAGGTCAGCCAACGCTCCAGACTGCAGCTGCTCAGTACGATGTTGTCTGTGCAACAAAAAGCACAGTACGATGTTGACCGTGCAACAAAAAGTACAGTGCGTGATTTGATATGTGGAGTCAAAGTCAATAGTAACTGTACAGCGGCTTTTTCGGTGAGCTTATCCAGGTTAAAATGCTCCAAGTGCTCACATTGCACACATTTGCTTCTGGTACACACCGAACGGTACTCACATTGAAACATACTAAGGTATGAAAAAAAAATTATTTTTTGCCGCACATTATAAGACTATAACCAATAAATTACCTTTCATAGTTTTTTTGTGACAGTTATTTAAAATCTAGGCATTATTTTTCGATGACACTGTGTAAACAAAGCCAGTTTTTCTGTCGCCCTTTTTACATAAATAAGAAGACGGTTATTTTGGAAACCTATGCTTCACGCGTCACAAAATAAGACACCAGATAATTTTACTCTAAACTAAATCGCCATACCTTTGTTCAGGTTAGTTCACTCACAAAAAAGTTTGTAAAGTGGAGATATTTTTCAACGCCAAGATATCTGGATTTCTAAAGAAATGTATAACTTCTATTGTCTCCGATTAAGATAAACACCTAATATCGGAGCCTTCGCGCGCTCTTTATGAGGGTTCTCTCTCTTAACTTAAGCACTTAGAAACATAATGCCCCGTCTGTAAATTTTAAAATGTCTGTTAAATAAATTGTGTTTCCGTATTTTAGAGTTGGAGTTTTTTTTTTGTATATTTAAATCACCCGTGCCACTGAACACAGTCACAACATCTACGTCAAAAATTCGATTTTGAGAACTCCCTAAAAATTATTTCAAATTTTGAGCTTTTTTATACAAAGAAGCAAAAACAAACAAAAAAACCCCTCTGATCCACTGAAAAGATTTAATCTAATTTACAATCTTTAACAAGAATGAAGTAGTAAATCATCAGTAAATATAAAGTGGAAGAGTGAAACGTTCAACAAACTGGTGTAATATACGAATAAAGAAAAAAACCTCCAAACAGCACCGTTAAATTAAAAGACAACCATCTTTCCATTTTATGCATTCCGACGTAAGTTATAACAATGTATAAATTTTAAACTCAAGGAAAATAACGTAAAATAATAGTTTTTTTTAGAATTTTTATAAATAAAGATGGAAAAGGCCATTCTTTTGCTCTCAGCAGGACAATTTTACATGTTCCGATGAAATTTAAGATATGATTTATTTTCATCTGAAAACGATTTCCATGTGTTATGCAAGATTTAAGCCAGAGATTATAAGCAAATTTTTATTTGTTTTAGATTTTTAATTTTTTGATAAAATTAACTCATAACACTAGATTGATTTTTAGATAGATTTCTCTATAATTTGCTCAGTTATCTAGCTTTCTGTTATCCCTTTGAGCAGAATTTTTTTTTAGCTTTAATGAAAGTTATAGGATTTCTCTTTTACTGTGACGGAAACGAACTGGAAATTGTTATCTGTGTGGACGACATTACAGATAATAACTAGATAACAAGAATTCTGCGTTTACAGAACTTAATGTCGCCCCCGATGAAAAAAAATGTATGTATATATAAATACTACAAAACATATTTCAATTTTAAGACAAAGCACACGCTTTTATTTTATGTGAAATGACGTCATTCGCATCCTCTTAAGAATTTCTCTTTTACGATCTTCTCCTAACCATCCACAGTAAAACATGCATAGGACGTCACTATCGCAAAATAATACAAAAATACAACAAAAAGAAGCCGTCGTTAAAGAAACTCGATAAAAACAAACGGATATTTAATGATTCATAGGCCTTCATTTGTTTGTAACATTAATATAGATACTTAAAATTAAATATAGTTTATAATAGATCCATGTTTTAACAGAAATTATTCGTTTATATTTTTTTCAAAATAGCACGTATTTTAATTACATTTTTTTAGGTTGTTATGAGAAAATTGCAACAAAAATATATAATTACTATTTTAGAACTATTTTTCCTTTATTTTCTACAGAACTGGAGTACTTCCGTTGCCAATATTAAGCAAATGGCTCTAAAAACTACAAAAAAAAATAATGTTTCAAAAATAAATGGGGATACAGTTTTCAATGTTCATTGCATTTAAAAGTACTTTTTTCATAATACGACGGTATAAAAATTGAAAATGTGCGATGCTTAGAAGTTAAAAATTTGCTGTAGAGTATTTAATCGTACAATGATACATCTGCTTTGTTTTACAGTTAGCTTATACAACGGAACGTTAATTTTTGGAGATGACACAAAATAAGCTGGGAGAAAGAAATAGCATACCGGGGGCTAATAAAGCAGCAGCACCCAAGTAAAGACGTACTTATGAACAATTTTTAGGAATAAAGTAACAATTCTCCCAGAGCTAGTAATTCATAAGATATTATTTTCTATACATGATATTATGTGTGAAAAGTAGACAAAAATTATTAGCGATTTACGTTACCAGCAATAACGCTAGAAGTTTTGTCTACGTGGAGTTTAGTAGACAAGATGCAAACCAGTTTGTTGACAAACATGCTTATTATCTGTAAAATGTGTGTTTCCTGCATGCGTATTTTAATAAAGTTTGAAGATACAGTTCATCAAAAAATGTGTTTATTTAGTGTTAAAAGTTCATTGTGTTATTAATATTAGAATATATAAAATACACGATGATGCAATGAGCGCTTCATATAGAAAAAAAATAATCATTAAAAAATGATGAAATTTGTTAATAATTGTTAAATAAAAAATCTTTTTTTTTATGTTGCACGTTTTACTTGTTGCTCGTGTATATTTTGGGTATTGTATAACGGATTCAAACGGTTTTCAGAAAAGCATCAATTGTAGTAAATTCAGTGAAGTGTATATACAATACATTTAGACAGTAACTATTATCAAAACACTCAAGTCATCTTAGAATACTAAAAATACTTGTTTGGCACTGTCAAGGATGAATGGGGGATAAGTTTCACCTACCTAGTTATGCCCCTGAACCACATCACGTAAGTACGATTTTCAGAAAGAGGAATTCATTCAAATGATTTTCATCAAAGATACTGAATACTAATGTTTCTAGAAATGTATAGGATTTACTCCACACTGTAAAAAAAAAAAAAAAAAAAAAAAAAAAAAAAAATGTAGATTTGCCAGCACAAACTGCTGGCGTCCGAATTGTTAACACATTGTACTGTTAATTCTACGCAACTACTGTATTTTTTATATTTATATAGTCAAAAAACCAAAGAAAGTTACAGCACATTCGACTGTGATCGAGTTTGAGCGTGAGATGAACAGTACTTTGTACTGCAAAAATGTCGGTTTTTTTCAGAGCAGAAGAAATAGAGTTTTTTGAAATTCGTGTGTTTGAAACTTTTGCAATTAATTCTCAAAGATATTTTCATATACCTAGCTATATTAGTTAAAGAAACAATTTCTGTAAAAAAAAAAAAAAAAAAAAAAAAAAAAAAAAAAAAAAACAAGCAAATTTAAACTTCCAAATCTTGTAGCATTGCACCAAAATACAAAATATACTAGTATCCGTTAGGCCGAAATGCTAAGCAATGTGTCGTATAATCATGAAAGATAACATTTTAAATAAAAAAGTTATTTTTGTTTATGTTTACTGTTTAGTAGTAGAGAAGGTCCAAATACCGGCTACTACGTGTTCAGAAAACTGAGCGCATCGCAGCCTAGCGGTGATTGGCAGAGTTTGTAACTTTAATTGAGAGAAGAAAGTTACGAAAAGTACGTCGTTGAAGTCTGTGTCATTTACAAATAGTAAATGCAAAAGTGTCGAATCTAAGTAATCTGGTACATAAAAACTTTTTCAGATATGTGTTTCTCATTTTTTTTAAATATACTGATCGTATATTGGCTTAAATTGTTGATTAAGTTATTTTCTAGACATATTTAGCTCTCAATTGTCACGCACACATTATTGGTATTTTATTATATGGATGAGTAATACGGGTTTTAACTTAAACATAGCAGTGGTCCGAATACCGGCTACCTAGAGTGGAATAAATACCGGCTAGCCGGTATTTGGACCTCTCTCGGTTGCTCTGCTTGTAGAGGAGGAAAATAAATTTATTTAAATAGTTCCATAATTAATAAATTAATTTAAATGGTTCAGAAATAATTCCAGTCCCATTTCGCAATATGAAAAAAGCAACCATGGCCGTAATTCTTCAGGACCGACACTGGTTACCGTATCACTTTCCAAAAAGCGTTGTTGGACACTACAAAATTGCCTGTAATAAATCTGAAGATAAAGGGAAAAAATTGACAGAGTAAATCAGACGAAAGAGGCAGAAATTTGATTTTAACCCTCTCGCTGCGCAACTCGAGATTTCCTCGGGGATGCAATTTTTCCGTCTAATTAAACTTCCTTGATTATTCCCACGAGTTATTTTTTTATTGTAAATTTTGCCTTATTTAATCGGAGCATTTTCTCGGTTAAATTAAACAAAAATGTTTGTTTTGAAAAACCGGTGAAGAAAGAATAAAAATACTTAAAAGGCGCTCGTCGCGAAGGTGTTAAATACGCAATTTTTTAAACTATTTTGATAAAACAATTGCGCAGCGAGGGGGTTAAAAAGGTGAAAAAGGAAAATGTCACACAGAGGAAGATGATAAATATGTGTCTTCTGCGTGGGTGCCTTCTCTGTGGACAAGAATGGGGGAGGGGATTCTGGGTTCAATGTTAAGAATGCGATATGTGGGCTGATAGGGACTGTACCGACGCAGAGAGTGAGATTATGTTTTTGATTTTTCAGATAAAAAAATTCTCATTTCAATCAGCAAGCTTTTTTTGTTGTTGTTTTACACATTAAAAAACAAAATTAGAAACATAATGGGAAGAAAACTGCGAGAGATAGGCGTAAAGAATTTTAGAAATTTGCCAAAAATACTTATTTATTAAAAATTGCGTATTTTTGTCTGTGCATAAGAAATGTTATTAAACAATACAATTTATTAAAATAATATTTTTATTCCTTAATAATTGTCATTAGCTCTATTTGTGTGAACTTTTCGGGAAAAAACTTAGATAACCGGTATTTAGACCCCATTTCAAAAACTCAATATTTGAAGACTTTCCGAATTTTGCTTTTTATAAACAGAAAACGCCTTTTAAACTGATTTTTTTTCTCTATACATGAGTAAAACATGTCAAGGTACCCTGCTATCACTTTTTATTTTATTAATTTTGAAAATTGTATGATCTAGATTGAAAACAAAAGTGGTAGCCGGTATTTGGACCTTTTCCTCTATAAAAGTGGGAAAATTGACATAAGGGCAATTGTAGCTCTACAATTTTCACTCACATGCATGGTCAATCACGCGTCTCTCCCAACTTTTCTTCGTTTGTCTGCACAGGAACGATGGAATCTAGGGTCACATAGGGACCCATCTTGCGGTGTTCTTCTTGCAGTCTGTTTGGGTCTTGTATTCAGGTCTAAATTCAGGAATATTCGTTTATTTGCATGTATTAATATCAGGTCGTTGATTATCTCCTTCCATTACTGATACACAGACGGCAGGCCCAAAGAGTCGGAATTCCTTTTCCAAGAACAGTTGAATAATACTTTCTATTAAATTTCAGTGTAGATGTTTTCTATATGCACAATAAAAAACAGGCTATTACAAAAAAATTAAATTTGCGCTACGCTTATTAAAACATATCAATAGTCTGCAAACCAGATTACGGAACTTTCCCTTGACATGCATACATCAAAATACAAACATACATACATATGAATACATACATGGTATGATATTTTTCTTGATTTCGTTGATGAATAATCATTTGTACGCGGCAAATACGAAAGTACCCAAATTCTTATTTTTCTTATACGCATTCGTTTCCTTTTCTTTAGTTTAAATTTAAAATTTAAGCTAAATTAGATCGATTTGTAAGTTACAAATACTGTAAGGTTTGATTTTGCTACCCTATGAGTTCACACTTTCAAAAACATAAAATAAATAAATAAATAAAAAAGAAATAAAAGAGGTGGTTATTAAAACTTCTAAAACTCATTCTATATCATTAATGACGCACAATTGTGGGATAATTTATTAGGAACGTCATAATGATGTGGACATCAATGAGGTTCAATAGCATAATTTATAACAATGAAGATTTTTTAATTAAAATTAAAAAGCATCAATCTTATATCTATGGGGGGAAATTTAAAATTGTTAGGTTGACGAAGGCTTAAAAACTGTCTTTGATATTCAATCCCGGGTGAGGTTTTCGGATTTTCGACGTTCATCTCAATTTTAGCGTCAATGGAGTATTATTTTGAGGGCTATCGTGCTAACAAAATCGTAATTTTTCACGGGAAGCCTTGCCAGTGCTCCAGCAATTAAAATTTTTAAAATTGTGCTTTTACTTTTTGTAAATATTTAAAATTCGTATCAAAGTCACTTTTCAAAGTCACTTTTTCACAAAGTCTGTCTTATTTTTAGGGTTGCGTACTTAAAAAGTAAAAACAGAACCATTATAACATCACTCCTGTGTCTGTCACAGCCATCTTACTCGTAAACTATGTAACGTGTAAAGTTCAAATTAGGGAAGTAAAAAAGACTATTGACCCACATAGTTACAGATTATCAAACATTCACAAATATATTTAGGAAAATGTAGATGTGCTAATTAAGTTACTTGAAGAAAAAAAACCTTTTTTGTCTATCGTTTTATGTATCGTTTGAAAGCTTTCAAAACGCTGAACTCAAAAATGCATTTCTTTTAAATTTAGGTATAATATTTTCAGAGATATCGTGGAAAAAGTACTGAAAATTTTTGTTTCCCTCCTCTGTTTCCGAATCCACTGAAACTAAAATTATGAAAATATTAGAGGTAGTAGAGGTTAATTTAAACATTTCAAAAACACTATAGCGATTAACCTAGGTCATATAGTTTTTGAGAAAAGTTTATTTTCCCGTTACACACAAATTTCGATTTGCAGGTATTCAGCGAAGGTGTTGAAGAAGGCTGGAAGTACCTATCGTAGCAGAAGTATAAGAGCATTGTTGATAATGATTTACCAAAAAATCATTGGTAATTAGACGAGATATTAACCCTTAAAGACACGGACGGTTTGGGCACACATAATGACAGGGGCGGCATACTATAGCTCGCCTGTCATGTAGCATCGGCTTTTAAATCCTAGATAACAACTTTTAATAATATATTTGTATAATGTAATGCGCAGTTGCAGTATAAAAGAAATAAATGCCAAGTTGTTAAAAACAGACTAATTTAATTAGAATTAATCACATAAATACTATGGGATTCGCGACTAGTTTGTATTTTGTGTATCTCTCAATACGCGTCCCGTGTCTTTAAAAGTTAATTAAAAACCAAGGACCAAGGCGGCGTTGCAACTTTGCGAACTCCTTTCAAAGTGTGCTTAGCACAATGCGAAGTTTATAAACTTTGAACATGTGTTTTGTTTAGGTACACTGTAAAAAGAAAAGACCATTACTACGCTGAATTTAGTTTTATGAATTGCCAAATGAAGCTTAAATATGCACTACTTTTATTGTCGCTACCAAATTAAGTTCATCATAAACAGATTAGGATAAGATTAAAAAGAGAGTTATACAGAATAGAAATATTTTATATTACACAGATAAAAAAAAAATATGGGAGCAATCAAAAAGTGAAGAGAACAGTGCGAGACAGCCTAGTACGGGCATAAAATGGATAATATACGTGTATCAATGCCCACTACAGAAAAAAAAGACGCAAAAAATTGTAAGGGAGCTTTTATTCTTTGAAAAGATGGAAAGAACATGAAAAGATGGTTTAAGGCAACAATTTGGTTTCATGTAAATGATAAAAATGTATTGTTTAGAAATGATGCAAGATTTTTAATTTGGCGTGTGGTCTTCTCGTACAGCTAAAACTGCTGCACACCTGTTTTCCATGGATGCGATGAGGCTATCGATAAGACTTTAAGGAATACTGTTCCACTGCTCAAGACTTGCAAATTCCAATTCCCGACAATAAAAGAAGGTCTTAGTCTCGCAGCAATGCGTCGTTTGAGTATGTCCCAGACATGCTTGATCGAATTTACGTCAAGAGAGCATGTTGGTTAAATACGCTGGTTAATTTGTCAATACGCTGTATTGTTTTAGCTTCAAGCATGTTTTCCACAAGATGGACTGTATGAGGTTTGGCATTATCATGCATGAAAAGAAAAAGAAATCACTAATTGCTTCGACATAATATACGACAAGAGGTCTCAGTATCACGTCTTATTACTTCGGACCGTCAAAGTACCATTGCGAATGATACGCAGGCCCATACGTCTACCTATGCTGATTCCAGCCCTTAGCATCAACCCACCTTGTCTGTAATGTGATCTTTCACAAACGAATGTTGTATTATTTTTAGTGCGTCTTTCCCTCCATACCAAAACACATCAGATGTAACATCCAGACTGAATCGGGACTTGTCTGTAAACAGAATTTGACTCCAACAACGTTGCCTTCAAACTCTATGTTCAGTTGCGCACCTTCTTTGGGTCGCATAGTTGCTTGAGATCAACGAAATACAGACCATTGGCTTACGTGCATAGGGTCCATACTTATGAAGCCTATTTCGCACTGTTTGGCTGGACACCCTTCGTCCAGTGGTCAAGAATGACTGTGTTTGCAGCAGAGTAGCATTGCCCATTCCGTCTCGACGAGCTGTTAACAGGATACATCAGTCATCAGTTTCTGTGGTAGCACTAGGCCAACTTTGCCCTTGTCGATGTTTGCCATTCCATGTGTCTTGGAATCAATTCCACAGACTTGCATTGACACTTCTTGAGACCCCAATAGCGTCCGCAACACTTTGTTGTGTTTCCCCAGGTTTAACTGTCCCGATAATACTCCACGTCATGAATTTCGTTAAATCACATTGTTGTGACATTTACAAGTCACCTTTTCTCAAAACACACGTTGAGCAATTGAATTTTTTAACTGAGACAGTGAAACAGACGTTTCTGCAAAATCACGATTTCAACACTTATATCCTTTTTCTACTTTTTGACGTCATAAACTTTAATTTGCATGTGAAGTTTTTTTTTATCTGTTTTCTACTATGCTTTTAATTATAGATGTTATATTTTACATTACTTATCGGTGTAAATATTTGCGTAATTTTGTTAAAACCATGTGCTCTCCTAATTGTTTTGAGCAGTTTATTTAAGCTTCACTCTTTGAAATTTTGTGGTATACCCATTCATACTTTTCTAGTATATATTGCTATAATCAACCCTACGTTGTATAGTTTTTTGCAAAGTCTTATTATTCATTTAGCGACGTTTTTTTAATAATACAGTTAATAATTCATATATTTATTGCATGGAACCCTCATAGAGCGAGTAATACTTGCACTTGACAGTTTATTTATAAATAGTTTAATCTTCCACTGAAAATGAAAGTTCTTTCATTTCGTATTTTTCCAGACTAAAATACGCATTCTGCAATCAATTTAAATTTTCCCGTTCGTAAATAATACTTCAAGTAAAAAAATATAGTTCACATGACTTATAAGAAACTTTCACACGTAAATTTAAGACTTTGTTTGAGAATTTTAATCACTTAAAAGTAAACAGTAGTAAGCAATTACGTGGATTGAAAAATGTCATCGTATCTTACATATTTAAGACATAAAATATGTAAATGTAAAAATATTAGCACATAATTCTACATGATACATTACAATATTATCCAACACTACATTTATATTTTAGAGTTAATCTGAATATAAAAAACGGTACCGTTATATTTTTAGAAGACTAAAGTTATACTCGACATGTCCTTTACTTTTTCTCGTCCATGTTACTAAGTGGAAGAAAAACAATAGTTAGCATGAGCTCTCACAAACTTTCTCATTTAAATTTAAAAGCATTTTTCAAAAGTTTACTTAATTAAATCAGAACACGAGTAAGCAATTCAGTGGTTTAAAGGAAAGCAAAGCGAGTCGCAAATTTAAGCATAAATGTGAAAATACTCGAAGAGATTACTATAATAAACTGTAAATATACAGGGTTTCTACAAATTAGTTGGGCAATTTCGTAAGTTAAGAACTTCCGAAATATTAAATGAAATCAATTAGCTGAAAGTCAAACTAGTAGTAATATTGCCGAAGTTTATTCATAGATGGCGTTAGGTGTCATAACGGACGCTATCGCTTAGCGAGCGGAGGTGCTATTTAATGGCCACCACGATTACAAGTTTCTTCACCGTTAGATTTCGTTGTAGGGGGTTTTGTAAAGGACATTGGTATGTGCTATGCATACAATCAATCTCATCCAAAAACAGTTTATAAATACGAAAGTTATAGCATGGCGAAAATCAGATTGTTTCAAAATGTCAGCCACCCTAAAAATTCAAACTGCTATATCTCAGCCATTTTTAAATATAAAGACGAAACAAAATATGCTCCTGAATCCTTGTACTATGGTCAAACTCTTAAGAAAAAAAAAATTTCGGTTTTAAAATTATTCGTACCGCTATTTAAATTTTTCACTTTTTATAGAATTTTAAATGGTCGCCTATTTGAAACAAGATAGCGAATGAAGCTGGCCAACGAACTTGGCGGAGACATTGGTATGTACTATGCATGCAACTAATTTCATCCAAATCAGTTAAAAAATACGAGAGTTTTCTCATGACAGAAATCAGATATCATTTTAGGAATTTAGGAATGAACTAAAAGCTTTATATTTATGTGAACTGAGTAAGATAATAATTAATTTAATCAGAATTTAATAGGATTAATGATAGATATTATTAAAGAATAAGAGCTTAGTGCAAATTCCGGCAATTTAGCATAATAAATGGAAATATCGCGAAGGAAGAATTAATAATATAACATATATAAATAAAATTTGGGTTTATATATGTATAAATGCATATGTAAACTAATGTAAAATGTTACTATGTTTGATTTTACAGCTGTTTATCTCATCCGGCGACAAATCTCACTTTCTGAAGACCGAAATGCACCAATCTTAAAAAAAAAAAAAGGTCAAAGTTCCTAAAGTGGGAAATTACCCAGTAATATATATATAAATAAAATGTATATATATATATATATATATTGTTAATAATCCAGTTCCAATATAATTTTTCCTTTCTCACATCAGATGGCAGCAAAGTTATGGCTTTCAGTCAGTTACTCAACTGTAGCCCACATGTTAAAATAGTCCTAACTCTGTCTTGCATCCTGACATGCCGAAGTTCTGGTTACTAGTATGTATTTGAGGTATTGTGCTCTAATAATTTTTAATATCCTGTGTGAGGTGGATCTTTCTTTAGATCTCTTGGATTTTTATTATCTATTTTCTGTTATGTTGTGTTATAAGGAGCTAAGTTTTGTCATTTTAGGCTTAATGCCGACAAAAATGGATGAAATAACGCATCTTCACTATGGATGAACCTACAAGCTCCTCTGAAGATTCTGTGGGATATTCATGGTTTCTTATTTTATATATTGGTTTCCTATGTTTATATCTAGTTCATGTTTAGAATTTTACCAATTTGTTCATATATTTGTGATTTCAAATTTATCATATATATATATATATACATTATGTTATATATATTATACCACAATAACGGTAAAATAAAGCCTTAGCTGGTAAGATTTTCGAAAAATTCCCCTTCCCTGTATATATGTTACCGGCCAAACCCGATTTTAGGCCAAACTAGTTTATCCTAACGCGCATCGGATAAACCAATTTTACCTAGGCAAAACAAGTTTATCCTAAGGCCCATAGGATAAACTAGTTTTTCCTAGGCCAAACTATTTTATCCAAACGCCCATAGGATAAGCTAGTTTTTCCTAGGCCAAACTAGTTTGGCCTAAAGCTCATAGGATAAACTAGTTTAGCCTGCTATTCATTGGTCCGAACTAGTTCATCCTAGGCCAATTCAATTTGGCGTGATTTTATTCATCCAAAGACCGCAACGGCGCCAACTTTCTAGTTCATCCTGAGCCGATTTGGTTTATCGTTGGCCAATGCAATTTGACGTGCTTTTATTGATCCCAACTACCGCTCCGACGACAACCTTGTGGAAAGTAGTATTGCCGTCACCCTCCGTATAATAAAATTTATTTGATGAGGAGTGGGATACTACCCCCCTATCTTCCCCATTTCACCACCGCCGGTAGTTACGAAATATCTTCCATATGACAAATTTTGTGCTAGAGTACCAAAGAATGGGATGAGATTTTATTATAAAATTTAGGAGAGGAAGAATTTACAGATTTTTTTTTCGCATAAATATCACTTGGCTTTGAATTATTTATGAATAAATGCATCATTAAGAATATGAGAAGTACATTTGACATTCTTTCAGAAATCTGGAATTTTCAAAAATCCGGCGAATTCCCGGCACCAGTTTGGCCTAAAATACATACATTTTTAAGCTACCACTATTTCACAATTAAAATTCTCTTTAAAGAATAGTATATATACATTTATACGATCGGGATACAGTACTGTGAAACCTGTTAGAAGAATCTGTGTATGACGAAATTCTGTATTAAACGCATTTTTTTTTTTTTTTATCGGTGCAAATTGGATACAATAATCCGTTTGAAAAAACATAATACATTTGCTAGAGACGATGGGCCTGCTAAAAAAGGAACGTAACCATAACGAAATT
Source organism: Maratus speciosus (assembly GCA_963932465.1). Taxonomy (NCBI): domain Eukaryota; kingdom Metazoa; phylum Arthropoda; class Arachnida; order Araneae; family Salticidae; genus Maratus; species Maratus speciosus. The sequence goes on from OZ010799.1 coordinate 364,453,839, forward strand.
TTTTTCTCTCCTATGTGATTCAGACTTTGAAGGTTTTTCTATATAATTTTTTTCAGATTTTCAAGTCTCCAAGCCGTGTAAAAAAATTAGTGTTAAGCATTTAGATATTTACATACAAATAGATATTCATTAAAAAATCAATATAGTTTACAATAGAATCCTTAATATCGTTAATACACATTCTGTGACTTAGAGATTTAAAAATTTTTAAAATCCTATACAATAAATCATCTAAGACAGAATTGCACAGGGAAGAAGAAAATCCGTTATAGGCAGGCTCCCTTATTAGAAGGTTCATCGTCTGTTGTAAATGCATTATATTAATTTTACAAGTAACTAATATCCTCATTTTATAGAGATCAACATATATGTTTTGTTAAACACGGGATTACGTCATAGGCTAGTTATTTTTTCTCGTTTTACCGTACTTTAAATGTATTACCTAAAAATGCATCTACTCACGTTAAAACTAGTAGGATGTACCAATTTCAAAACTTTTTTCTATCTCAAACATGTTAATACTTCAAAATTCGCTATCACAGTGAAAAATTAAATGGCAATCTATGCTCATCATCAGGATTCTAAAGATATGAAATTCCGTTCATTTGTTCTTGAGATATGAGTATCGCTGAAATCGTGTAAATCCAGCAAAGTGCAGCATAGCAGTCTGTGGAATAATTTACACCAAAACCTAACCAGAAACAACTTATGTTAACGTCTAGTTGAATCTGAAGTTTGGTGAAATTCCGTGTATTAGTTTTTGAGATACAGATACTGCGAAAATCGTAAAAAATCCAGCCCAGCAGCGTCACCTGTTGAGCGATTTACACCAAAAACTAATCAGCCACAATATTAATCAAGGTATACTTGAATCTGAAGTTTTATGAAAATCCGTGCATTAGTTTTTGAAATAGAGCTATTGATGAAATCGTGAAAAATACAGAATAGCAGCGCCACCTATTAGGCTATTTAAACCAACACCTAATCAGCATCAATTCATATCAAGGACAAACTGAATATGAACTTTCATGAAAATCTGTGCATTAGTTCTTGAGATAGAGCTATTGCAGAAATCGTGTAAATCCTGCAAAATGCAGCATAGCAGCAACACCTGTTGGGCGATATGCACCAAAACGTAAACATCATCAATTCATATCAAGGACTAACTGAATCTGAAGTTTCATGAAAATCCGTGCTTTAGCTCTCAAGATAGAGCTATTGTGTAAATCGTCAAAAATGCAGCATAGCAGCGCCACCTGTTGGGCGATTTACACCAAAAAGTAATCAGCACCAATTAATATCAGGGACTACCTGAATATAAATTTTTATTAAATTAGGTGGATTAGTTCTTGCGATAGAGCGCCCACAAAATTTGTGTCACATACATACAGACAAACATTTTGTAAAAACATGTTTTTGGTTATCTCTGACCCCTAAAACGTGTAAATCTGTCGAAAATTTTCACGAATCCAATATTTTAATCTTGTAAAGATAGAAGAAAGTAATATATATATATATCTATATATATATACATATAAATTTTAATTGTGGAATAATAGCGATTTAAAAAAACGTGCATAAAAAAAAAGTTTGGACGTGCCAAATGTTACTGATATTTTTACAGAACAGACATGAGATGGGTCCAAATGATTTTCATATGAGCTGGGTTGGACATTGGACTAAACATTTCTGCCTGTGCAGACATCAAGAAGAATACAGTCCAGTCCCGACTTAAGCCGGAAAAAAAATTGAGTCCTGGTCCATCTCGGTCCGAACCTCTCGAAAAAAGTAATCCCAAACCAAGTCCGGACCGAGTGTCGGGAAAGAAAATTTGGTGGGTCAGTAGAGACCTTTACATCGAATAACCAAAGACTAGCTTACGAAATTTTGTAAATTTGGTTGCTAAACTTCTATTATATTTAAAAATATTAATTAAAAATACGAGTTTTTAGTGGACTTCCATAGATGTGTTTGAGTTGAGCGGATTCGTTTGAATAATTTTGAATTTGAGCTTGAAGTTGACTCATTATTGAGAAATTGAATTTGAGTTTGAATTAGTTCGGTTCGTTTCTTTTTTTTCTTTTTTCATTTTGTGGCATCAGTATAAGAATGTAAAATTGAATTGGCGTAGGATAAACTAGATTGGCCAACGATAAACTAGAAGGTTGGCGCGGAAGCGGTTTTTGGGATCAATAAAAGCACGCCAAATTGAATTGGCCTAGGATGAACTAGATCGGCCTAGGATAAACTAGTTCAGACCAATGAATAGCAGGCTAAACTAGTTTATCCTATGAGCGTTAGGCGAAACTAGTTTGGCCTAGGAAAAACTAGTTTATCCTACGGGCGTTAGGATAAACTAGTTTGGCCTAGGAAAAACTAGTTTATCCTATCGGCCTTAGGATGAACTAGTTTGGCCTAGGAAAAACTAGTTTATCCGATGCGCGTTAGGATAAACTAGTTTGGCCTAAAATCGGGTTTGGCCGGTAACATATATATAAAAATCCTTGGCTGGTAAGATTTCAGAAAAATTCCTCATCCCTATATCTATATATATATATATATATACATACAGGGATGGGGAATTTTTCTAAAATCTTACCAACCAAGGATTTATTTTACCAACCAGCAAAATGCCACATGTACTTGAAATTTGTTATGACAAAATTTAAAACATTGCAAAAATTGTTATTTACTTTTACTACAATGCATTTTCATATTTTTGTTATATAAAATTAAAAATAATACCCAATAGAGAAAATTTTACTATAGGATAGAACTTAGTACAATGTTTACATTACAGTAATTTCAAAAGTGGAAAAATATAGCAAACTAGAAAAAATGAAGTTTTTGGCATATCTCTATAGTTTGCAGCTTTAAAAACAGCCTAAAAATTCAGTCTCCCTCACAGAAAGTTCACTCGCCAGTGGTGAGTAAATTGATGTATTTCCCCACCACTGTATATGTATATATATATATGAATTCATATATAAACATTACGCTTTTATGTTTACTACTTTATGTAAATGAATACGATTTACATTTTTTAAATTACAAAATAATTTTAATTTAAAAGACAAATGTTTCATTTAATTTACAATTATTTTTCTAATCAACGAATAGTTTCAGAATATAGAGCAAAAACAAATTTACAAACATATATCGAAAGACAATGTGTAATCAATTTATAATAAATGATGCTATAACGTCAGAGGAAAACAAAGAATCAAATAATCATTTCCAATTTAGCTTTATTCACGTAAATAAAAAGATGTTGCGTATATGAATTAATCATGAATATTTAATGAAACCTTTTCTAGTTAAATAACGATATTTTACTAAACAACTCAGTGTAAAAGTGAAAAAAAAAAATAGGAAAATCGTCTAAAAGACAGATATAGCTTTTTCTTTTGTTAATATGATGTAATAAAAATTTTAACAGACACAATTGTAATTACCGTTACTTGAAGATTTGGGGATAGTAGATAATTGCAATTTTAAATTCTTACTTGTTGCTTAAAAAAGCTACATTTAATAACAGTATTCGTTTAAAAAAAGTATACGAACATATGAAAAATTAATGTCAGAGGAAACACAAAAAAATTTAAATTCGATAAAAATTCTATGTGATACTTTCTCATATCAAAGTAAGTGTTTAGTTTCTAAAGTAATAGCAAAATTCCATTTTTATTTAAAATATATATATATTACTTTTTGGAGTGGAGACCCCTCTCAACTCATCAAGCACATCAAACACATGTATACAACATTCATATAGTACTATCATACATATTGTTTTACATATTATTTTGCATATTTAGTTATTTATCGATATTTATAATATTGTGTGCAGAAATATCAGGTTGTAACAAAAGTTTCCCGCCACAGCTAATACGGTCTGTGCAAACAGTTCGTGTTGACGTGTTTGCTCATATTTTGTCAAACGATTTTTGGCATTTGAAGGAAAGAGACTTGCTTTATAACACTGTGTTGTGAAATTTGTAAAAAAAAATATCGTTATCATTAAGTACAAGTTGTCTGAAATGAAACTATCACGCTACCAGATTAGAATCATCCTTTACTTCCAGTTCTGTTGCAAAAAGAGCTATAGAATGTCACCGAATAAAGCATATAGCTTTAGGTACTAGTGTTGTATCATATGACACTGTGAAGGTTTGGCGGAAAGGTGGTTATATATAATATTACAGTTAATTTTATGTATTATAATTAGTATTATGGAATGGTGATTTGGCGGAAAACTTACGTTACAATCTAATATTTTTGCCCGACTGCACAAGAAGGGTTATGTGTTTCACGCGTATCTGGGTATGTGGATTTCTTTATACCCTTGAAACATCGCAACGCCTGGATGGATTTTAATGAGTGGGATTTCTATCGATTCGTCTTAACCGTCCAATGGTTATAGGCTATGTTTTGTTTTTATAAATTCAAAATGGCTGCCGTAACATACAAAATGGCGGTAGAGACGAAAACAATTTGTACGCACCCTATTGAGTGGCATATCATTGGATAGTTCTTTCAAAGGGAAGACGATATTTCATTGCCTATTTTACAGTCAGAAGCTCCGTTTAAATATTTCACAACCTAGAAGTTGTGTAGGTAGGATCTCTAGCTTTACTGCAACACTAACCATCATAGACATCTCTTGGCCTCATCAAAACAGTGTTTATCGATAGGAACTAACAATTAAACACAACTTAATAGTCATCAATACAAATAAATAAAAAAATAGGTAAGTAATATAAAAAGTAGTTTCATATTGATGAGAAATAATTCATTTGTTCGCTTTTTACGCAGTCGGGTTTTTTGATTTTTTAACTTTAATTAGTTTTATTTTCCCAGGTTTATGTGGCAGGAACAGGTGTTTTATACAAGTAATGATCTTGGTTCCACTAATTTAAAGAAAGTACTTCTGGAGACTATGTATCCGGACTTTCATGAAAGCCTTGACACTTTCTGTCAAGACTTGCTTATGGGGGTTATTTACTTGTGTCATAAATGGGGCTCCACAGTTCGAGCCCTGGGTCTAACAGGGCGGCCCTCTGCTAGAGAAGGTGGAGTTTTCTCCGGCCCGGATTCTCCAATGAGAGGCGGGCAGTCCAGATTACTTTTGATATCACTCGGAAATTGCTCCGGAGAGGTATAAAAATTATTCAGGGCCCTGCCTTCACCTTAGTCTCCTAAAAAATACTATTTTCGCTGAAGCGCATTTTATATTCAGTCAATTTAATTGCATTTCTTTAAAACTCAATTTTTTCCTGTTATTGAATTACATAAAAAAAAAATAATAATAACTTTCCATCATCCGTTCTTTAGAAAAATTATTTTCGAATTCAAACTGTCCATTTCTGACACATTTAATACATTATTTTTTATTAATAGCATTTCTTATTCAGATAAAATAATTCGAATAGCGTTTTCCATTTTTACACATACAAAATGCCGTTCAGAAAAATTTTTAAAAATGCCTATTTATTCTGTATTTTGAAACGCGAAGGGACAGGAAATGTCATTATGGGGGTAAGCGTTTGTAATTAAAGCTGTTTGTTATTTATGAAGTAAAAAATGTTGTTTTTAGGCTTCTATATAAAAATGTCTGGACATTTTAATTATTTGCATGGAAAAATTAGTTCCGCCGATGTGACATAAAGTTTTGCGTTTTTGAGCGGAGAGAAGAAAAACAATTCTGAAATTGTACGTCAAACTTGGCAAATGAGGTACGTTCGTACTATAACTGGTTTTATAAACATTCAGATCATGGTGCAATAGCTGTTGCACTGTTGAAATGAAACGGTTTTGAGTTATGGTATTAATTTGTATTATTTAAAGAAATGCTCTTATGCGAAAAGGCACGAACACAAAATTTATTACGATTATATATATTAAATTCTGTCATACCGAAATATTAGGACTCCATCTTAAATGTGACTTGATTACCATGGCTAATCTAGAATCATTACATATCATGGGATATCATTAAATTAATTGCATATGATAGGATTTAATACAATGAAGATAACTTTTATTATTATCTTTTTTAAGTTTTGATTCAATTTTCATAATTTGAAATGACTCAACAAACATCAGCAACGATTATATATATTAAATTTCAAACCATTCGCTTGGGTAGTTTTTGCGCTGCTATATTCGGGCAGACGGGCGGCACAGACGACAACACAGTCCTTTACAATCTGTGCTACGAATTTATAGTATTAAAAACACACCAAACATTGAGAACATCCTTTACTGCATCAATTAAAACCAAAAAATGATCTTATTTCGCTAATTTCTTAAAAAACGAGAAATCATGAACAGCAAAAAAAAAAATAAAATAAAATAAAATAAACATAAAATAAATAAATAAATAAAAGATCCGACTTTCCTCGAAAAACAAAAATTTATTTCATTAATAACAGGATGTGTACTAACTCAGGTGAAAGAAGCGAAACAAATTATGGTTTCTGTAACTGAGGTATCTCATTTGTAGAAGTTAAATGCTAATTAAAAAATTCTTCATTTTTTTATTTGAAATAAAATTTAAACAACTTTAGAATCTTTGTAAATATTACGATTAAAATGTAAATATTACATATAAAAGAAAAGAAAATATACATATTTTGTGAAGCATAAAATAAAAGTACATTATTTTATATTATTTGTCTCTTATAGTCGAGGGGGCAGATTCATATTTTTGCACCCAAGTTTATCGTTGATTTTTTTGGCATATGTGATACATTCGATTGAACAGATATCAAAGTGCCACTCAACTGCCGTAACAACGGGGGTGCTGCCATAGGAATGTCGTACTTTCGGCTGTACTGTTAAATGAATGGTAACCCGCTTACTCATTATGCCTAACATCAGCACTCAGGTTGTCATTCATTTCATATTATATGGCAGTGTACGATGTTTCTATGGAAACTTTTAAAATATCTAGAAGGGGTGAGTTTGCGATTAGCTTGAAGCCAAGGACCCAGTATAAATATAAAATTATTATACCAAAAGTATTTATATCAACAATGAAAGGTCGAAAGTTTTCTCTTACCTTTCTGGTAAGTGAACACAGAGTGCTTGACTTCTCACGTTGATCACCTAGAAACACTCGATTAATTTTATTTGAAAAAATGTGTAAGTGGTATTCATTGATGAGCAGAAGTGCAGAATAAAACCGTTTAATCTAATGCTATATCTTGGTTACATAAGGTCGAACACTCACACTATAAAAGAAGAATAAAATAAGATTAGTGATATAATTTGAATCATGATATTGGATCCACGGAGATACAAGGTTTTTTATAACAATAGAACAACGCACAGAAATTCGTGCGTTGTTGGCTCGACAACATCGGCCATTCGAGTGAGAAGTAAAAAAGGGGCCCACAAGAGTTAAAACAGAGTAAAAAAGCCTGAAAAAATAAAAACGGCTTAACAAGCAAAAAAAGGTTCTATTTAAAATGAGTCTATCAGAAAAGTTCTGTAGTGCTGCGATCTGTTGTCGCCTTTTCGAAACAAAAGTCTTTTACACAATTGTTCGCTAGTCTGTGATCTTACGCCACCATAGCTCAGGGAAGTGTCGCCATCTTGGAACATATTTCACAACTAAAAAACGCGTTGCATATATCACGAGGAAATTGTCCTTTCACAAGCGAGGTGATGTTGGACATAAAATCACTTACACTGGGACGTTTTCCAACACCCCCGCTTTTTATGTCAAACCGACGAGCGTAGAATCTTTAACTTGTTTCTCAAACACTCGAAATGAGGTTAGGCAACGGCTTGGTGAGCACGTCTGCCAGCATTAACTTCGATGGGCAATAAGTTATTTTGATTATACCATTCTGGCATAGATGTCTGATGTGGTGATACTTAACTTCCACGTGTTTAGTTCTTGTCTGTGCCTTTTCGTTTTCGGTCAATCTTATGGCTGATAAGTTATCTTCGTACAATGTTACGGGTAGTTGTTGACATAGTTCGAGGTCATTTAACAGGTCTAACAACCACGAGATCTCTTGACCTGCATTAGAGGCAGCGATATATTCAGCCTCCGTGGACGAGAGTGCTGTGCAACTCTGCTTCCTCGATGACCATGCCAATATATTATTTCCTAATTTAAACAAGTTTCCAGTGGTTGATTTCCTGTCTATTCTGTCGTTCCCCAAATCGGCATCGCTGTATGCCGTTAGGATTGGAGGTTTTTTTTTTATCTATGACGAATTTAAGATCTTTGGTAGTAAGCAGATATCTAATTAATTTCTCGATAGCTTGCCAATCGACTTCCCTTGGGGATTCACTCCTTCTTCCCAGGATGTTAACGACTGATGCTATGTCGGGTCTAGTTAAAGTTGCAATGTATAGAAGCCCTCCTATAGCCTGTCTAAATTTTACGTTATCTCCCATTAGTTTCCCGTTTGGATCTAGATTAATGTAGTTAGTATTCATGGGTGTATACGTAGGCTTACCATTTAACAAATGGAATTTTTCTGCGATTTGTATTATTTTGTGTTCCTGGTCTAATTATAGATTACCATTTGCTGTTTCCTTTATGTTTATGCCTAAATATTGTGTTACTTGACCCAAATTTTTGATTTCGTATTGCTTTGATAATTCAGTGTATATTTCGTGTGTGTCTGTTTTGTCTCCTGCGACTAAGATGTCATCAACATACACTATTATGTATGCGATTTTTCCATCTTGGACTCTTTTGTACAGACATTTGTCTGACGCGCATTCAACGAAATTTAGTTCTTTTAGAGATTTACTTATTTTTTGGTTCCACGCCCTAGCTGCCTGCTTAAGGCCGTAAATCGCTTTGTTTAAACTACACACTTTATCTTCTTCCCCTTTTGTTATGTATCCCTCTGGCTGATGCATATAAACCTCCTCTTCTAAATCGCCATGTAAGAAAGCAGTTTTGACATCTAGGTGAGTAATTTTAAGGTCTTTGTACACCGCTGCGTTTAAGAATGCTCGCAGGGTGGTATGCGCTACAACGGGTGCGTAGGTCTCGTCGAAATCGCTTCCATATTTTTGAGCATATCCCTTAGCGACCAATCTGGCTTTATATCGCTCTATAGACCCGTTGGCTCCACTTTTTGCCTTAAACTTCTACCTACAACCTATGACGCGTTTTCCCGGGATAGGTTTTATTAATCTCCAAGTATTATTTTGCTTCAGAGAATCTATTTCCTCACTTGTGGCTTTTAGCCATTTATCTTTAGTTTCTGCGTCATTGATATTTTGTAGGTCTGTCCATGACTTTGGCTCCTGAATTTGACACAGGTTTGCGCTTATTCCATAACGGTTAGGTGGTACGCCACGATTCTGTCTCTGCGATCTTCTCGGCTCAAGGGATGTGTCGGTCGGGGTGTTATTCTGATCATCGTCGCGCTCTTCTAGATCAATTTCAATATTATCTGCGGGAGTTTGTTCGTTGTTTTGATTTTCTTTGGCGGGTTTAATTTCCTCATCTTTTATACCTTCTTCGAAGAATTTTACGGTTCTAGATATTATAATTTTATTTTCACCCGTGTATATCCTATAGCCCTTGCTTCTGAAATCATATCCCAACATTATTCCCTCGATGGCTTTCTCATCTAATTTATTTCTTTTAGGTTTGTCGACATAGGCAAATGCCTTACATCCGAATGTTTTGATGTTCGAGAGATCGGGTTTTCTTTTATGCCAAAGTTCATAGGGTGTCATGTTATTTTTGTTAGCCTTTGTTGGTAGACGGTTGATGAGGTAGGTGGCGGACATGACAGCTTCCCCCCAGAATTGCTTAGGTAACTTGGCGTCCGACAACATGGTTCTAGCCATTTCCACTATCGTTCTATTCTTTCTTTCTGAAACGCCGTTCTGTGGGCTAGAATAGAGAACACTCAATTGACGCCCTATCCCGTTTTCTATCAGGCAGTTTTCAAATTCATCACTGATATACTCTTTTGCGTTATCGGACCTTATTGCCTTTATCAACTTGCCAAATTTATTTTTTGTTAGCGCTATGTATTCTTTCAGTTTGTTAACGGGTTCCGATTTATGCGCAATTAAGTATGTTATTGTGTACCTGCTATAATCATCCGTGAATGTTATAAAGTACCTTTTCCCTCCTATCGTTTCAGTATTCATGGGGCCACATATATCGGAATGTGCGAGGGTACCGATGTCTTTGCTTCTGTTTGTGGCTACTTTAGGGTAGGGCAGAGCGGAAAGTTTCCCTTCAATGCACTTGGTGCATCGCGTGTCATGTTTACATTTGTTAATTGTTATCCCATTGGCTAATTCATGATTAACAAGGTATTTAATATCATCAAAATTTTTGTGTCCGAGTCTTCGGTGCCACAATGAAATACAATTTGTATTGTTACAGAAAGTTTGAGTACTTATAGTATAGCCGTAATCATCTTCAGGGTTTAATACGTAGAGATTATCATTTAATTTAGCTGTCAAGATTATATTATCATCTTTGACAAATAAACATGCATTTTTCTCGAAAATTACCTTTATATTATTTTCAGTGGCTTTCTTAACTGACAATGAATTGCCCTTTAGTTCTGGACAGTACAATACATTTCTTAGTGTAATGTAGTGGTTTTTGTCTGTTTTTATTTTTACGTCGCCCATACCTTCCGAATTAAGCCTTTTTCCATTAGCGATTGTTATATTCCCAAAATTCCCGGCTGTGAATGTAGCGAAATTTGTTTTTGCTGATGCAACGTGCCTGGTACAACCCGAGTCAATGATATATGTGTTTGGATCTGTTGTTTGTGTTTGGTTAATTTTTACTGACTCAATTTCAAAATTGTTTTCCACTGGGAAGAGAGGAATGATCGATTGGTTGACCTCATCCTCTATATTTGACTTACTGTTGAAACAAAAATTCGAGGAGTCGGTTTTACTACCATTGTGTTGATTTTTGGTGTTTACCGAATTGGCTTTAAAGTTGGCATGGTTGTTAAATTTATTACTGTTATAATTTTCACTTCTTTGGTAATTGTTTTTCTGTTTGTTTTTCAATTTGTAACATTCTGAACGAGCGTGCCCATCTCGTTGACAGAAGCTGCAATACCTTTTATTTCCTTTATTTATAATTTTATATGCTGTGTCCCTTGGTCGTGTGCTGGTGTTTTTGTATTCGATTCGATGAGAGTACTCATCGATGAGCTTGTTTTTTACAAACTCGAGGTCTAGATCCTTTTCGTCTCTAGCCTCCATGCTTGTTATAAGAGGAGCGTATGACTGAGGCAAGCTGCAAAGCATAAGAGCCACAATGTGCGAATCATTTATGAGCTCTCCAATGGCAGCGAGTTTGTCGCGGATAGTTAAAATATTGTTGATATGTAAATTTAAGTCTCCGCCCCCGTTGAGCCTTTGCGAATATAGTTTCCTCAAAAGGAATAATTTGGATGATAAATTCGCCCTTTGGTGAACACTTTTTAATCTTTCCCAAATTTCTTTGGGAGATGTCAAATGTCTGATGTGCACAATTTGTGTATTTTCAATGTACAAACAAATTATGGCTTTCGCCTTAGCCGCGTTTTTAGTATATGTATCATCGGGTGTGGCAGGTGGAGATTCTGTTATATATTTGAATAGGTCATCTTTAATTAACAGATTTTCTAATTTAAAACACCAATGATTATAATTATTATCATTTAATTTCTCTACTGCCGTAATTTCTTTTGAGGCAGACATAGCGTGTTATTCAAGTATTATAAATTCTTTGATAACAAATATATTTACTATAAGAAGTTTGTGACTTTCTTAAAATAATTTATTAGAATATGTTATAAATATAAATAAAATGATCAGTTATTCACAATAATCAATCAATATTCGTTCACAATAATACTCTTTTTTGCGATATTATATATATCGTTATTTATTCATGCACATTTATTTTTATTTTCATGTATATATTTCAATATTTCATATTCATATGTGCATCTTGTTCATCATTTTATCACAATCAGATAAACAAATTTTTATTACTGGGTTTTTTTATTTATTTATTTACTTTCCCTTTCAACTCAGCCTTCATAATCTTTTAAAATGTCTAGAAGGGGTGAGTTCGCGATTAGCTTGAAGCCAAGGACCCAGTATAAATATAAAATTATTATACCAAAAGTATTTATATCAACAATGAAAGACAGAAAGTTTTTTCTTACCTTTCTGGTAAGTGAACACAGAGTGCTTGACTTCTCACGTTGATCACCTAGAAACACTCGATTAATTTTATTTGAAAAAATGTGTAAGTGGTATTCATTGATGAGCAGAAGTGCAGAATAAAACCGTTTAATCTAATGCTATATCTTGGTTACATAAGGTCGAACACTCACACTATAAAAGAAGAATAAAATAAGATTAGTGATATAATTTGAATCATGATATTGGATCCACGGAGATACAAGGTTTTTTATAACAATAGAACAACGCACAGAAATTCGTGCGTTGTTGGCTCGACAACATCAGCCATTCGAGTGAGAAGTAAAAAAGGGGCCCACAAGAGTTAAAACAGAGTAAAAAAGCCTGAAACAATAAAAACTGCTTAACAAGCAAAAAAAGGTTCTATTTAAAATGAGTCTATCAGAAAAGTTCTGTAGTGCTGCGATCTGTTGTCGCCTTTTCGAAACAAAAGCCTTTTACACAATTGTTCGCTAGTCTGTGATCTTACGCCACCATAGCTCAGGGAAGTGTCGCCATCTTGGAACATATTTCACAACTAAAAAACGCGTTGCATATGTCACGAGGAAATTGTCATTTCACAAGCGAGGTGATGTTGGACATAAAATCACTTACACTGGGACGTTTTCCAACAGAAACAGACCCTCCACCTTCACTGGTATGACAGATGACTTGCAGTTTCGTTTTATATTATACGTTTATTTATCGATACCTTATTTTGAATAATATTTTATTACAACCTGAAATTTTATAAATAATTAAAATAAATAAAGTAAAAGAGAAATTAAAAAGGAAATTAAAATCAAAAGTAAATGTTTTTGTACTATATTCAGGTTACATAAAGACCTCTGCAATTTAAATCAACTAAAAGTTTCAGATAATAACCCTATATACATGAGAATACAGATTTGCAATTAGCGAATCCAAGTATGTCGTCAGTTCGAATTTACGGTGAGATTACCTGCCACTTTCAGACATTTAACATATAAAGTGATGTTTGGCTGTGTAGCACTCAAACAATTAGATACTTTGAAATCAGCATTGTGAATATTTCTATTTTAATTTAACTCACAAAGGCTTCCAAATTTAGTTTCCTCTGTTTTATGTGTTATCTAATGAATTGATTGCGTGTCATTAAGGAAGATGATTTTATTTCATTTTGAGATTTCAGTATTATATACATTTTTCATTATTTTTCTATAATACATTTGAAATGAAATTTTCGAAAAAAAAATTATATTTAACTAAAATATGAGATATTATCGTATAAAATACTTTTATGTAATGTAGGATCTAGATTACACAAGTATTAATATAGGATCTATATTGCATGCATCCTTACGCAGCTGTATTTCGGAAATTTTTAATACATTTTATTATATTTTTTTCTATTATTCAAGCAACTAGCAAACTAGGCGGCTTTTCTTGCGTAATTGTTGAAATGTACCAAACTGTATATGTGTAACTATTTTTATTATAGGGAATTATGCCGGTACGGATAATTCACAAATTACAAATTAAGCCACAGTTTGATTAAACTTTGTTCGTAAACGGCATTCGGCGAACATGAGACTTAAATTATAAAGAACTGAAATTTATGCTATATAAATGGTAATTTAGAATGAATTTCGCAGATTACCAGCTGATTTATATTTTTCCATTGAAGTTTCGATTTTCTAGAAACCGTTCTTAGCATTCTTCATTTACATTTTAAAAGTAACCACCATGCCAAATTCCAAGATTCCAGTAATGCAATCGTTTCTAACAACTGGTATATTACATAAATCGCAATTTTAGAACGTTGTCTCTTCCGGCACACTTTAAAATTACTAAATTTTTAAAAACTGTTTTGAGGGTGCTTTTACGTCTCTAAAGTAAAAGCCATGTTAAATTTCGAGTTTCTGTCCCAAACAATTCCAAATAAATCATAGTTTAGATGGTATTTAGAAAGATTCCTACTTATTTCAACCTAGTAAATTTCGAATTTTTTTAGAAACAGTTTTAAGCGAGCTCTTAAATCTAAAACACAACCACTATGCACATTGTCAAGATTCTAGCCCAGCACCATAACACAAAATACAATTTTTTTTATTCTGCACCTTTTTAAGAAGGGGACTCTTAAAGCTTCGAAATTTTAATTTTTTAGATGTTAACCCATTTTAGGCCAAGCATAGAAATTTTATAAAATGTGGTATTATTTTCATTGAAATATGCTTAAATTAAATTCATTAAGACAAAAAAAAAGTTTCGTGCATGAAAAATAATATTTTATTTGAGAAATAAAATGCATTCGGCATTTTCATGCATTCGATCAATGGTGCACTAAAGCACCATTAAATTTAAAATTAATATATATATATATTTTAATTTTTAAGACATTTGTTTTATTATTATTTTATTTACAGAACTTGCAACTTTGATCCATTATAAAAACGTATGATTAATTTCAAGTGGAATAATTATACATCTTCAAAAAGTCGAATTTTTCAATAACCGTTTCAATTTTAACAGACTAGCGTATTTTGAAAATTTCTCAACAGAAAGTATTTAGTCCAGTTGAATTACTGATAATTTTATAGATGTCTCCAGAACCCTTAAAAGTACCAGAAAAATAAAATTAGCGAAAAATATTCGTCACAGTGTTAATAAAAAATATTTATTGAAATGGTGCGTTTACGCACCTTTGGCCGAAAATGGGTTAAGCTACTATTTTTTCTGAACATTTTAATGTGATTGTTGTCTTGAAAATCTCATTAGAATCGATGCTATTGCTTTTAAAATTATAACCACTCAATAGCAGAAGCGGCTGTTCCGAAACTTTGAAGTCATTTTTCTTCAAATGAAGTTTTTGGGCATAACGCGCAGGATATCTCAAACACTTCTAAATATCTTTCATAAAATTTTCAAAGCATATGTTTCATGTTAGTCGGTATAAACTGTATCTAAAATTTTTGGCTTTTTAATGTTGGAAAAAATATCTTTTAGTTGATTATACTGTTGAAATTTTCAAAATTCTGTATTAGCTAAATACAACTTTGCATTAAAAATATAAAAACGCTTTAAATACAAATTTATTTATGTTCAGAGTAATTACTGTAATCTGAAGTATAATTAGTCACAAAAAAAAGTCATTCTAGTTTCAAAATTTATTTTGTAATCCTGCGCGTTAGCTGTTATACCACTTCTTTGCTCGACAAATGTCTGACAGTTTGGAGCCTTTTATAAATGCTAATTCTGCGACTTGCAGTTTTTTGAATACATGAAATAAATTAGCATAACACCCCAGGAAAAATCTTTTTTAAAATCATATACATTTTAAGGTATTAAATGTTGAAAATGGTCTTTTTTTTCCATGTTTTGCAATTTTAAGAGTCCTGAGACCCCTTAAATTTAAATTTTGTAAAAACTGTTCTGTATGAGCATTTACGCCTTAAAAATAACAGACATGTCAAATTTTAAGTTTCTATCTCTAACAATTCTAAATAACCGTAATGTTGAACGATTTCCGGTCATTTCACATCTTTAAGTATCGAATTTTTAATCAACTGTTTATACCAAGCATCTGCATCTCAAAGGTAACCACTACACTAAATTTCAAGTTTCTCATACGAAAAAATTCAAATAGATCGTAATTTACAACGTTTATAGAATATTTTTTGCTCATTTAATTTTTTAAGTTTCAATTTTTTTTAGAATTTTAAATATCTTTGAAAAATTACATCTTTTACATCCAAATTATATATCTTACATTCACTATATCAAATTCGAAGCTTCTTTACCAGCTGTATCACATAAATCACAGTTTTAGATCTTTTCTACTGCTGCATTCTTTTAGATTTCGAACTGCTCTTGGAGTAACATTTACGTCATTAGAATAAGAGCCATGCCAAATTTTAGTTTCTAGCTTTAACAGGTGCAAATAAATCGTAATTTAGAACGTTTTTAGAGCGTTTTCCCTTAAAAATTTCGAATTTTGTTTAGAAACCGTTCTGAGCGTGCATTTGCTTCTTCAAAGTAATTGTAACGCCAAATTCCAAGTTTCTATACAAACTGTATCACACAAATCACAATTTCAGCACTTTTTTGCTGCTGCAGCCTTTTAAATTTCGAATTTTTTGAAAACTGTTCCGGTCGTGTATTTACGTTTCTAAAGTAACAAATATGCCAGATTTTATGTTTCTAGCTCTAACAATTTCAAATGAATCGTAATTTAGAATGCCTTTAAAATGTTTTCGCACATCTCATCTTTTTAAATTCCAATTTTTTTAGAAATCGTTCATAACGAGTATTCACATGTTAAAAGTTACAACCACATCAAATTTCAAATTTCTAGCCACAACAATATCACAGAAATAGCAATTTTAGGACATATTTTGCTTCTGCACCCCCTTGGAGTTTTTGTATTGACATAAAGTGTAGCCTAAGTTAGAGCAGAGATGGTCCCCAGCATGTTGCTACCATTATTTTTTAAACCGGTTCTGTAATTCCAGAGATTGCCCGTACAAACAAAAACAAACAAACAATCGTTTCTTCTTCTTTATAATAGGGCAATTCCATCGTAACTGACGTAACATTTTACCATCGAATTTTGTTTTCAAAACTATGTAACATATTTACTTATAAACCTAGGACAAATTTTCACATTGTCCTTCATTTTGTTTTAAAGTGTTCATAAATGATTACTGTTTAACACTTTATTTACGGAATTATTTATCAAGAGATTGCTTCACCTTAATGATTATCTTCTTTAATATCTGAAAATATACTGGAAATCTTAAATAACATTACTGTGAAATTTAGATACATTTTTCATTTAAACTGATTAAAGAAATTGTAGTTATAACTATTTTTTTGCAAAATATTTACAAGAATAATCAAATTAATTTACCAAAAATACTCTTATGGAGATGTCAAAATTATTATGAAAGCCATGTATATATATTATGATCTTCTCTGTAAATGTAAAGGCTTTTATAGTTGAAAATGTTTCATATAGCGTTTTTAGAATAAGAAGAGCTCTAACTTTGTAAATGATTAAGAAAATCACCACTTAAAAAAAAAAATATTTAGATTCTATTGTTTCTCTACGCTTTCTAAATTTGGTCGAGCGGAGTATTTTGTGTGGAAAGAAAAATGTACTTTTATTAATAGACAGAATAAATAAACTTTATATAAATAATTCTTCAATGGTACTTAAAAGTATCGTCAGTACATAAAAAGTTAATATATCTATTTTTTTTCAGAGCTTGAATGTTTTGAATTTTTTAAAGCCCTAAGACCCCTTAAACGTATCGATGTAACAATTAAATATCAATTTATTTATAGATGTTCATACTTTACGTTATACTTCATTAGAATTTGAAAAAAAAAAGACAAAAAACACAAAGCAAAAATTAACTATTCATATGATGTAGGAAAGAATAGGGAGAGTTGACCCGCTTTTTACAAAAGGATTTTTTATTTTTTAAATAGTTAACGTAGAATAAAGTTTTATATATTATTCTATTTGTTATACAATCAGTTATCAAAATTAAATTGCTACATAAGTGTAAAATATAAGAAATAAAAAAAAATGATTGATTTTAATCGTGAGAAAATAATGAGTCAAGGCTCCTCACATATGGGAGGGTTGGCCCAACATATGGGAAGCTTGAGCCACTTTGTTTTATAATGGAATATTTGTGAAGAGATATAAAATCAGTTAAAAAAAGCAAAATAACTTTATGCTACATGCTTTAATTATTATAAAAAATTGTTTTTTGAAAATATGATGCTTAAACAAACCTGTTTAGGCGCAATCACAAGTCAGAGGGTAATTTTTTTTTATTTTTTTGTTTTAAACTAGATTTTGTCTGAGCAGGTATAATTGTACAGCAGGGAAAATGAAATTTTAATATTTTATTATGTCCCGATTTCGGAGCCAAAGTCCCGCTTTTTTTGTCTCATTGTTCTACATTTTGTGACACTTGACCTGGCCACTCTAGTTGTCACATAGTTCGGCTTCATCTCACTCTATTCATCCTGGTGAAATTTGTCCACATACCTTCCTAAAGTTTTCCGATCAATGCTATGTTCTTTTTCAGCCGCATGAAGGCTTAACTTATCATTAAGATATTTTAACCCTTTCAGGGACAAGGTACTTTCAGTACTAAAATGTTGAAATAAATGACTGGCACCGGAATTTACGAACAAATTTATTTGGGAATACGAAAAAGGCTATATTTCACATACATATTAAATGAAAAAGATTTTAGCAAAATTCTGGTGCTATTGTGGCGTTTCATAATTAACATTAAGTGGTTTTATAAATATACCAATGCCCTTAAAAAGGTTAATACTGCTGTTTTCATCCTTTCTAGTATTTTACACTGTTTCTATTTACCTATTGTGAGTAATATTTAAATGGAAAAAAGTTCCTAACAACTTTCCCATTTATATTTCATTAAATTTTTGTTGCAGTTTATACAATGGCAATTTTTCACATCTCTCTTTAATAAGTGTTAAACATTTCATTTTTCATCACCCCATTTACTGTAGTTCCACAGAATAAATTTACCTTCTTTTTATATGAAGTCGTGAGTTTCAAGACTCGCCTTATCCAAAAAATCAAATTTTGGAAATCGCGAAAAACCTGTAACTGCCGCCCCGTGCATCCAATACCTCCATTTTTTTTTAATACTTATATCTAGTTGCTGTGTGATATCATTGTGTTAAGTTGGAAAATCTACTTTAATTCCTTTAATTAATTAATTGGAAAAGTTTCGGATAAGAAGAGTTTTGTAGCCAACCTGTGGATAAGAAGAGTTTTGTAGTCAACCTATGAATAAGGAAGTTTTGATATCAATTTCTTTAAAAAAAAATCGTTTATTATACTTGCTGAAAGAAATTAATAATTTCTATTTTTGGTCATCAAATGATAATATTTTGTATTCAAAAATAATCCTTATGACAGCAATATAGTATAATTGAAATTTAGTATTACGTTTTATTATAAAAAAGCAAACTTATTAACAATCAAATAAAACTTATCATAACTACCTTATGAATAAAATATTTTTTTTAATGTGATATAATATAATCTATGTGACGTTTAACATGTACTTACAGAATATCCAAAAATAAATTAAACAACTAACTCATTGAGTTTTTCATAGTAATCCTCCTCGACCATCTCTTTCTGTTCTAGTTCCTTAGAAATAATATTTTTATCGAAAGTAAGCACCTCCATTTCTGACCAGTTTTCATCAAAATGTTTTTTTAACAATGCTTGGAAATTCTTAAGTTTCTCTTGCTTCACGGAGTCTAGCTCCCTCTTCTTTTTGAAAGAGAAAGTCCAGTTTTTGGATGCCTCTAGCACAACTTTTACACTCTGAAGTTTGATATTCCAAGAATCTTCTGAAATGCACTTCCGCAAATTTAAAGATGGCCATGGTTCTTAGTCTTTATATAGTACCTTATGGTAATGCCTTTGAAAGCGCACTGAGATGCACTTAAAAAAAAAACTTTCAAGGTGAAAATTTTACTTTTCTGGATGTTTCATGGAAGGAAAGTACCCTCATAGCATGCATGGTCACAGTGACGTCATTGTGACGTCACTGTAAGTCACTGTGGTCACGTCACAACTGTGACCAAAATGCCACCACTAAGTGACGTCACATTGTGACTGATATGTGAACTTCTTAGAAAACTTTTAAAAATTACAAAAATTCTTCAAAACATGTTATTTACCGTAAAAAATATTTTTCTGTCAATTTTAAAAAATTGTGACGTCATTGTTATGACACTACATGTAACGTACGTCTCATTATGTGACAAAAAACCCTACCATGTTGTAAACTCACAGTGTGACAAAACATATGTTAAGATTAAAACTTCCCACTTCAAACAATAAAAATAATTCAGTGTTTGTTCCCGGCTAATATTCCACAACAAAATTAAAAACTTCATCAAAAAATGTACATAAATAAAACACAAATATAATAGACACGTAATCTAACTACTCGCTTAGACTATTAAAACTATTTGAATTAAAAAAACTGTTGTAAATAGTAAAATATTTGGCGATTTTTTCGACTATTAGCTCTTGGAATGTTGCTAATATGAAAGTATCGCTATTGAATTTTAAAACTTTATTTGAATACATAATTGATATTTTTCTTATAGAAATGTTTTTTTGGGGTTATTAGTGGTCAATATAGAAAAATGTATTAACTGTAGAGATTTCAATAATAAGAAAATGTTTTTACCCTGTATTCTATAATCCGGGAAATTGGTTTGTTATCTATAAATTATTGTTATCAGCGGAAATGGCAGAAATTAATATACAGGTGGAGAAAGCAAAGATTTGTTTGTGTGTGGGCATGGGAAGGGACGGAGTTTTGCAATAAAGCAATGTTTTATTATATAAATAAAAACACTTGCATATTTTCAGTAATAAACTTTTCTGCTAGTGTTTAGTTATTTTTAGTAGCAATTCTTAAAAAATAAATTTGGCTACTTGTGTCACACTTTTTAAATAAATTTAACTTTTTCCGAATATAAAATAAAATATAAAAAATATATGCAAAACACGTGGCGTAATTAATTATTCATATTTATTTATCTTTTTTTCGTTTCTGGAAATTTATTTTGAAAAATACTGTTATCTTACAAGATGTTTTATTCTACAAGAAATTAAAATAGAAAAAAATGACACTTGCCTGATCCCGCCCCCCCACTCCCACACTAAAAACATTATTTCTCCAGTTATTTTATTTCTTTTTTATGTTGCATTTACTACCTATAATATAAAATTTAATTTTCTATTTTCAAAAGACCTTGCACTATTGCATATTAAAATGAATTTTAAATACTCTAAAAATTTAAACATTCTTTAATTTGTACACTCCCAATATTAGTTTAATTATTGTCATATTCGACAGTAGCTTTACAAAACTTAAAACTTGAACTATTTTGAAACACACAAAAAAAAAGTTAAATGCATCAAAAAATTCTAGAAACGAGAAATTTTAATTGGAAGTATGCTTTATGTCATATAAATGTATAAGAACGGAAAAGCCATCTGTTCTTGCTTTCATAAACAAAACAGCGCTAAAAACCGCAGACGATAAAACTATACTGCGTTATATCTTTAGAACAGACAGATGGAGTTTTTGCTGGACAATAGGTAGCGTTATGAACATGCAGTCTGTCAGATATAAACATTTAACCTAAGAAATTCATAGGAATAATCATCCCAAGATAATACTTTAGACAAAAGTATGAGTTTGAGATATTTACACCAGCTTTGGTGTGGTTTAAATGATTCCAATCATTGCTGTTGTATGTATTATTGAACACATATTTTCTACTTCCAAAATTTGTTCTTCCTAAAACATGGATTACATCGGAATTTAAAGAACGACGTTAATGGAAAAAAAAAAGGTATGGAAAATATTTTATTCCAGAGTTTGCTTTTCTTTAAATTATAACGATTTTAGTACATTCTTATAGACATTTCATTAACCTAATAAAGTTTAGTAGATTTAATATTTAATTTTTTGAAATAAATAACTGTCTATCAACAATTTTAATCAGATGATTAAAATCAATTATATAAATTTATTTTAATCAGATTTGTTTTCTTTTAAAATATTATAGGATAAAATCACATATTTTCTCAAACTTTAAAATGATATATACAAATATTATAATCAAAGTTTAACATAATTACCAAATATTTAAATGTATTTAACGTACTAAATAAAAAGGCCTTTTTATGGAATAAAATTTTTTGATAGTCTCAAGCAATTTGCGTTGCATATTTTTATTTAAAAATTAATATATGTTCAGAAGAAAAGAAGATAGTCTATTTAAAAGAAATAAGAATTTTTTTACTTAATGGAGAAGTACTATTTAAAGGATATCATGCAAATGTAGTATTAAGAGGGAAAAATCAGTGTCAATAAATATTATTAGATGTGACAAAAGTTATAAAAATTTATAAAGAGATATCCTTAGTTGGTAAGAACTTTTCAGTTAAACATTATGAACGAAAAGTTTTCAACGTAAACCGGTGTCTCAATTTGTTGATAAATATAGAAATTTTGCAACCCAGTGAGGGTTTAAATATGGTTTTATTGAAATATTTTAATTATTAAAATCATATCCATGTACTTGAATGAAGGAAGCTAAAATGTAAAATATATTTTATTATTTTTTTTTCTGGATACTTTTAATATTTTACTTCTTGAATGATTTTATACGCATAAACTTCAAAATAGTTATACTATACACTTTGTTAGAAAACTGATTAACTCATATTGAAGCACACCGATTAAATATTTTTGAAAAATTTTAAAACTTCAATTACATCATTAATATTGTGTAATTAAGTAGATACTAGCAAAATTTTGAAAAAAACGTTTTTAATTTTTTAAGTAACTAGTTGTCCTTTAAACAGGACATATTAGTAGGACACATAGTAAGGACATATAAAATGCATACATAAAATAATTTTATGAGCAAATATTTTATTTTACTTTAAAAAACTGTTTCTGTTGTACAAAAATACTCTATGATTTCTCCAATAAAAAGATAATAATAACGGTAAAATTCTAGATTATAAGATCACAATTCTTAAAGAATTTTTTAAATAGATTTTTTTCAATTAAATTTTAATTGGTTACTTGTTTTTTTTTTTTTTTTTTTTTTTGTTTATATGTTATATTTTTATGTATTTTAAAGACGTCATAACAAAATGCATCCAAAAAATCCTTACCAATTTTATTTTAAAAAATGTTTTATTAGCTGTCCTATTTATAGGACAGCGGTACAATGTGGGTTAAAGGGGGCTTGTTATTTATAATTATCTAATCTTGTAAATAAAATAATAATAGTAATAATGAATCAATGTGTGTTTTTATTTTGTGCTTATGGTTTGAATTTTTATACATTATTCACATAAAAATAGCTAACTATTTTATATTATTTTCATTATTTTTTATTTTACTGCGTCATGTAAAAGTTAATAGTAAATATGGATACATGCATTTGTAACAGACTGTATATATAAAATTTTCACCACACGTTATTCTAAAACATTTATAGTAAATTAAAAACTTCATCAAAAATTGTACATAAATAAAACAAATTTAATAAACATGTAATCGAACAGCTCGCTTAAACTACTAAAACTATCAGAATTTATAAAAAAAAAAAAAAAAAAACTGCTGTAGGTAGCAAAATCTTTGGCGATTTCTTCGACAATAAACTCTTGGAATGTTGCTAATATGAAAGTATCGCTATTGAATTTCAAAACTTTATTTGAATAAATAATTGATATTTTTCATATAAAAATGCTTTTTGGTGTTTTTAGTCAAATGTATTAAAAAGAGGTGCTAGTTCAGTAAAATCAGAGCATGATGACAGAGCTTCATGAGTAAATGTAATATTAGTAATGTGTTTAGTAATGTTATAAGAAAAAAGTATATAATTTGTTAATATGATAAATAAAGTGACAATAATTTTTAAGGATTTTATGAATTACAAATTGAAAAATACAATTAAATAACGACATGATTTAACAATATCTTGTATTTTCTAAAGAAATAAAGTTCTATAATTTTTGCAAGGTCTTGGGCACACTGATTTAGAAATACTGTGGTATGGGGAAGTTTTTTACAAGAAATCTCCGATTGCAACTAAAGGAGAATTTCATTTAAAAAAAAAAGGATGTATTTCGCCCATTTTAAAAAGAGCAGGGTGCTGCAACTTTAAAAAATGGCCTAGATGGAACAGTAAGTAATATCAGAATTAATAAAAACAGCAAATAAATATAATTTAGTTAGTGGCACAAATAACAAAACAAGCAAATATGGTTTGCAGCTCATCTTGCATTTGTACAAAGGAATAATACTATTAATCTCCGACGCTTTGGACAGAAGTGAAGATGACATTTTATGGAATGACGGAGATTCTTCATACACCGATTCATATTACAATAGTGGTACTGATACCTTCAGTGAAAGTGATTTATTATGAGAATTTTTTGTCAAAATTTTAACAAAGATTATTTGTAAATTTTACGTCTATAAAAATATTACCATAAAAAGAAAAATGGTATTTAATAAACAGCACATAGATTGGAAACATTTGATAAGTTACTAACTTTATTATAATGTGTTTTTTTTATACCAGTAATGTTTTAGCATTAGAGTGTACAATATTGTGTAGTAGATTTCCCCGCATAATAGTCGCACTTAGACTTTCAGAATGAAAAATTGGCAAAAAAAGTGCGACTATTACGCGAGTAAATACTATAGTTGTTGAGCAGATATCATTCTTCCCTTCTTCTTTAGCTCCAATTTGCTGTAAATTTATTATTGAAAAAGCAGAATGAGAAAATATTACCTAATTATTCTTTTACTCTCAAAAGTTTTTTATACTTGCTATGATGTTTATAGAAAAGAAAGAATAGATTGGTTAAAGGTGAATTTCGTAAAAGGATCACGAAAAAATGCAAATTTCGTCAAAAGATCATGGAAAAAAGCGAATTTCATCTAAGAATAGCAAATTTTGTCAAAATTTTGTAGAAAAAACGCGAATTTCGTCAATGGACCGCATGAAAGGCGATTTTTTTAAAATAAAACGCGCAAATAAGGCGAATTTTGTCAAACGATCGCGAAAAAAAATTTTAATTTCTTCAAAAGGTAGTTGAAAAAAACGTGAATTTAATCTAAGAATCGCAATTTCGTCAAGAGATTGAAAATAAAACGTGAATTTCGTCAAAGGATTGCGAAAAAATGCAAATTTCGTCAAAAGATTGTGCAAAAAAGCGAATTTCACCTAGGAATAGCAATTTTGTCAAAAGATTGTAGAAAAAACGCGAGTTTAATCAATGGACCGCATAAAAGGCGAAATTTTGTAAATAAATCGCGTAAATAAGGCAAATTTTGTCAAACGATCGCGAAAAAAATCTAAATATCTTCAAAAGGTCGCTGAAAAAAACGTGAATTTCATCTAAGAATCACAATTTCGTCAAGAGATTGAGGAAAAACGTAAATTTCGTCAAAGCATAGTGAAAAAAAGCAAATTTTGTTAAAGCATAGCGAAAAAAAAGCGAATTTCGTCAAATGATACTGAAAAAACATGACATTTTGTGAATAAATCGTACAAATAAGGTGAATTTCACCGAAGGATTTCGAAAAAAACGTAAATTTCGACAAAGTATCGTGAAAAAAACATTCTGAAATTTTTCTGCGAACTTCAGAATTTTCTTTTACTCATAATCACTCCTGCCTCCATTGTCATAGTTCATTGATTGAACTCGAATAGCGATTTCATTTTTCAATAAATGTATTGCATCTTAACGCTGTCACAACATTGTCATTGTAGTCACATATTCGTCACAAAAATAATGACAAAATCGTCACAAATTACACAATTTTCACAAAATTGTCGAAATGTGACTTCACAACATTGTCACTGTCGTCACAGAATCATCACAGTGTTAATGACAATTTCGTCACAAATGACACATATTTCACAAATTGGTCACACCGTGACTTCACAAATTGGTCACAATGTGACGTCACAAATGAGCTCTAAAACGGCCATAACGACCTCACATTCTAGTCACTGTGACTTCACATCGACGTCACGTGACGTCACATCGACGGTCACAAAGTCACAGTGTGACTTCACAACGACGTCGCCGTAACGTCACCATGCCTTACGGGTAATTTGGACGGTTTCTTGAAGCTGATGTTTGAGATGTGAACTTCAAAATAAACTTATCTTATGCAGTTTTGTCTTTACTTAAAAAAAAAGCTTGGTAAAAAAGGTCATATATCTTGTATTGAGATAGTTGAATACTCGAGGTTCTCTTTCTGGTGAGTGCACTTTGAGAGGACGGAAATGCCTTAGGTTTATGTCTGAGAATAAAAATTAAATCTTTTAACACCTTCTGACAGTAAGAAATATAGAAAGTGATTCTCCATTTTGAAATTACATTTTAATCTTCTTTTGCGTGTATTCTTTACTAGACCATGTGTTCGTATTTCTTTTTCTATTCTTCCTCCTTCCCCTACAAAAAAGAAGAGTCTATTCACTGTCCGTTATACATAAGACATGCTGTAAAACTTTTTTAATTAGTTTGTATGAATAGAACAGGTAAAAACTTTAAACAAAAATAGCAAAAGGTCGCAGAGAAATGAAGGAAAATTACTGTGATAACAGCTGATAAGCTAGTCGTCCGTTGGTCTACGCATGCGCAGGGATAAAGCTAGTTTTGTTTCCAACTCCCCAGTGGATAAGGCGAGTTTTCAAAGGAAACCAATACTTTAAGAATCCATAAATAAAGGATAAAAATATTTTTTTTTACAGATTATAGTGTTTTTTCTGTGCAGGATTACCAATAGAATAGATTGGTAGAGAAAAGTCAATTTTTTTAAATTTTGGATAAGGCGAGTTTTGAAACTCATCTCCTCATATATAACAATTAAACTTTCATTAGGCACAGTGTTTAATAAAATGATTTCCCAAACCACATAACTGAGGGAGCCTTGAGCATCTGGTAAACCCTCCCTCACATTGACTGTGTCAAGCCTTCCCATATAGCCCTTTTCTAAAAATAGCACATTGTTATGTTAAGCCTAACATGCTGTACATTTTTTATGCCTGGAATGAAAGCTCGCTATTTCTGCATTACTTAAAACTTACTTACTTAAATTTCTATGATATATTTTATTTGAAAAAAATCTTAAAAAATCTTTCTAAAAAAAATCAACTTTCAGGTTGAAAACACTTCACAATCGATTTCTTCCACATCTATTTCGATTATCTGCATGAAACAAAGACTGTTGTTTCAGCATTCCAGTAGTTTTGGTTGACATCTATTGATAAAACTCTGAAATTATTTAAAATATGAAAACTGATGAGTGGGTCAAGCCTCCCGTATGGCCAACTCTCCCTAGTTTCCCCTATATCCATTTTGGTAAGAGAAACGTAGAATTATGAATAATATCACAATAGAATAAGAAAGAAATAGACGGCATGCTTTTCAATATGTATATAGTAACGTGAAGACAGACGCCGTGGTGGGACAGATACCGTAGAAATTGTACTGGAGACACAAGCGCTCCCTAGGCCAAATCAAGAATTTCGTTGTGTGCCTAAATACTGTCTGCTGTGTTGTACGCGTTTCCACCGCTTAATTGTCAGTATTTACTTATTTATGCCGGTTTTTATGGTTCGAAGCTGCATGGTAAGTTGCTAAAATTATTCTAATAAAGTTTTATAACATATTTTAATCAAAATAAAAAGAGATTTCATCCCAAAACCGATTGCAACTGTAGACTAGATCCTCGTAAAAAACATACATGTGCTTGTCTTTCTCTCGCGTCGCTCACATGACACAAAATGGTGACGCGGCATATTACCCGCCACTTTGGGACAGATGCCGCACCGAGCTGGAGGGACAGATGCCGCAAAATATATTTTAGCTTTTCGCTTCAATAAATTCATCACTGCGATTTAAGTAGAACTTACATTTAAATGAACGAATATTAGCGCATTCTGCTACTTATCAAAATACTCTCAGAAACAGTGGTGGTTCACGAAGTATGAATAAGGAAAACGTAGGCCAGTTACAATTCTCTTCATCTAAACTATTAAATAATGGTCAAAAGATCAATACAGCCAAGTGAGAGAAAGCAAAAGGCTGCAGATATTATAAACACAGATTTTATAAACTAGTAAATCTGCAGATCAGGAGCCTCAACGTCAGCCTCTGCAAGTCATTGTTTTTTAAACACACATTCAATTTCCTGCAAACCGCAATTTAAAGTTTTCAGATTATTTTTTTATTTATAAGAATAAAAAAATACAAAGTTTTCAGATATTAGAAGCGTTAAATTAAAAACGTTGTTATGTAAGGATATTTTGAAATTTTCATCAGTTACTAATTCTGGAATTTTTTTAGATAATAAAGTAGATTTCTTCAGGGGGGTCCGCCCACCCCCCTGAACCCCCCATGGTCTCATTAAATTTACATATATAACTTTTTATAGATTGCGCTAATAGTTATTGTAAATCTTAGATTTGTTTTTTACACTTCCGAGCCCTATTTTTCAATATCGGTGGACAGAAAAGGATTTACACTGAGGCAATTATATTAAAAGTTTAAGTTTTATGAACGAAAATGTAATTTCCTTTTAAAAATAAAATAATTTTCATTCATATTTTCTGAAATGAGGCTGCATTAAGAAGTAACACTCGTCAAAAAATGTTTTTTTGGGACAATCTATTTAATGCTTGGTTTTTAAGAAAGAAAATATTTATTTCCCGATACAATGACGTTATTTTCGACAGAGATAATTTTGCGGTGCTTTATTTTGACATTTACTATCTATTTGCTTTTCAAAAGGTTTTTTTTTTTTTTTTTTTTTTTTTTCTGATTGAAATTTTCGATTAAAAATTAAACATTTCTGTTAGCCGTGTGCAGATGATAAACCGTGGTAACATTTTTTTTTAATAATAAGAATTAATATCATAACACAAGGCCCTTTTATTTCAACCGCAAAGGGTATTCGTTTTATTTTTGATATATGAGGTCAAATTCACCTCCTTTTCGTATTTTTGTTTTATTTCCAATATGAAGACGTATTCATGTCTATTTTTATTTCATTTTCCTCTTGCACATGGAATTCTTTCAAATCAAAATTAACTGTTTAGGATAAATTACTATTCCGGGATCTGATTTTCTTGGCAACGGTAAAGAAAAAAAAAAAAAAAAAAGGTTTCAAAATTTTATAGCAAAATGTCAGTTTATTCCTTATGAAAATAATGAACTTTTTTATTTAAAAGAAAGATATTTGAACAAAATAAATCGAACACAGCCTTTCTTTATTTCTGGGGTAAATTCCATCTATATGTAAAGACGCAAAAGGCATTCATTCCTTTTGACGTTGATTTGACTCCAAACAATTACACATACTTTCACATTTACGATATTTTTAGGTGTAGTTCCGTTGCTAGGCAACAGTTAAAAGAAAATTAAAACAATGCATTAAAAAA
The DNA here is from genome assembly GCA_963932465.1 of Maratus speciosus. Lineage (NCBI taxonomy): Eukaryota > Metazoa > Arthropoda > Arachnida > Araneae > Salticidae > Maratus > Maratus speciosus. The sequence continues at coordinate 364,483,092 of OZ010799.1, forward strand.
AAAAAGAAAATTTGTAAAAGAAAATATTTGGTATTATTGGAACACATATATAAAATCCCTTCATAAGTTATACACCGAATTTAAAAACTCTGAAAAATGTATACACAAAAATGCATGGTTCTAATTAGGAAATTTCATTATCCATAATTTACTATTTAAATCCTTCAATCATATGAGCCATTTCCTTTCAACAAATAAAAATGGAAAAATCGTCTGAATTGCTATAGAAAAACATTATTGCGCAAAATAAAATATTCTATATTTTCCGAACGAATGAACCAAATATAACAAAAAACTATACAGCTAAATCCGGGTACTTCACTAACATACCCACTTAATTTCAAGCTAATCGGATGCTTTTTGCGGCAGTTATCGCGGAACAGACAGACTAACAGAAACAGACAGACTAACGAAAACCAAAACTTTTCGTGTCTCCACAGTAAGCCTTCACTGACGTTTCGGCAACAAGAAAAAAGAAGAAGGAAATAAAAAGCAAAAGAAGCAAGAAAGCGTCAATGAACAACAGCTTGGCGGAAGTAAAATGTATAAAAAATGAAGGGAAAGATCAACTTGAAAACACCCCACTTGAGGAAGAAACTGAAATGCGAGTCACCTTCCGACAGTGACGGAAGTATTCCTCTTATGGATTCTGAAGGCAGTATTGGATTGGAATTTGATGACTCTGAATGTGCTGAGTGTCTGGAGTCATATCAAGAAACAAACTCTAAAGCGGACTGGATTCAGTTCATAGCATTCAACCGGTGGCTACATGAAACATGCTAACTTTACTCTTGCAACGGAAAGTGTTGTGATTGTAGGCTAATAGAAATACGAAATAAAAAAAATGAGAAGAAAAGCCAAAAATAAACAGACTACGACCTAAAATGAATGGAACTAGTACTTAAGAGCAAACTACAATGGTCGCCTGGATACAAACAAGTGGTTTATGTCTTTTTTGTAATTATGCTGTCTGTTGTTTCCAGTGAATTTTTTTTTTCTTTTTTGCCTCAAGTTTTATTTTTTGAGCTTGCACTTTTGCAATTTCTTTAAACTTTTCACAATTTAGTGATATATATAATTTGTTGGAGTTTACAATTATTTATCTTCATTTTAAGTATTTTGAGGAAATAAAAATGTGATTTACTTGAAAAAAAATTAAACAGCATAGCTTTTTTCTCCATGCGGCATCTGTACCACACCCCCTGCGGCATCTTATCCAGCACATAAAAAATAATGTTAAAAAGGACGTTTGGGAAAATAATTATGCCTGCTTTATTAATAGGGTTTTAACTTGTTTAACATAGAAATTTGATTTTAAAGGGTTTGATTAATGATTTCTGGTACTTAGTTTATTGTTTTTTGCTTTATTGTACATTTTAAAAGAAGAAAAGTAAAACTGCGGCATCTGTCCCCACTTTACTATATACATCTATTTACAAATGTATTATTGCACTACATTCAAAAAGAAAAAATATGATTATTTACATGTATGACAGATTAGAATATGACAGATAAGGCTTATGCTAATAAGTTCTTTATACATGATATTATATATGTGCATATATGCTATCAATTTAAATTTACTACGAGTTTTTTAAGCGCAATTAAAATTTAAGACATAAAGTAAAACTGGTTTACGAAGCACGCAAACCATTAGCTATTTCCCCAAGAGTTCTTTATATATGTCCATATTAATTTACCCGCATAGAATATATATTATATTTTTCTTCCTTGTATGTGACATAAAAAATATGTAAGTGTGCCCTTAAGAGACTACTTCAGTCAAGTGAAAAGACCCGTTCGCTAATGCTAATCCTATGGAAGAAATTTATAACGATACCTCGGTTACATTTCAATATTTTTAAATGATTTTTTTTTTTTGCATTGGATAGCTGAGATCGATCTGTACAAAGGCCGTTTTTTATTTTTTCGATTTTGTTTACAGATATTTTTAATGAGGACGCTTTCATTTTCGGAACCGGTTTCGAAACTGAAAGCATGCTCATAAAAAAAATCTGTAATCAAAATCGAACAAGTAAAAAACGGTCTGCATACACATCGATCTCAGCTATCGAATGCAAAAAAAAAAAAAAAAAAAAAAATCATTTAAAAATATTGAAATGCAACCGAGATATCGTTATAAATTTCTTCCTTAGGATTAGCATTAGCGAACGGGTCTTTTCATTTGACTGAAGTAGCCTCTTAAGGGGTCTCAGGACTCTTAAAGCTTTAAAATTTTCGAAATTTTAATTTTGTCAGATGTTAAACTCCTATCTTTTCTGAACATTTTGATACGATTGTTTCCTTTAAATTCCTATTAGAACTGAAGTTATGGCTTTTACATTTATACACGTTCAATAGATGATGCGTCGTTTCGGAAACTTTGAAGCCATTTTTCTCCAAATGACGTTTTTGGGCATAATGCGCACGATATCTCAAAAACTTATGAATATTTTTTCATGAAATTTTCAAAACATATGTTTCATGTTAGTCTGTATAAACTGAACCTAAAATTTCCTTTTTATTGTTCAAAACAATAATTTTTTAGGTGATTATACTGTTGAAGTTTTCTTAATTTTGCATTAGCTAAATAAAACTTTGTATTAAAAATATAAAAAAGCTTTAAATACAAATTTATTTAGGTTCAGGGTAATTATTACAATCTGAAGTATAAGTAGGTACCAAAATTTCCAATCTAGTTTCAACATTTATTTTGTAATCGTGCGCGTAACCTGTTATGCCGATTTTTTGCTCGAAAAATGCCTAATAGATTGGAGCCCCCTGTAAATGCTAATTTTGCATCTTATAATTTTTTAAATACATGAAATGAAAGAACATACTTACATGTTTTATTTCAATTAAAATTGTGTCTTAAAATCAAATACATTTTAAGATATTAAATGTTGAAAATGGTCTTTTTTTTTTCTTTTTTTCCAATTTTAAGAGTCCTGAGACCCCTTAAGTAAAATAATCTTATTGTATTTTCAGAATTCTATAAATGGAAAACTTTTAATAAATAATTCAGTTTAAAAACATAAATATATTTTCATTATGCATTCATATAGCATTAATATGAATAATCTAAAAACGAACGCCAGTAGTGGGCGTCGTTGTCTTTTTGGCACGACGACGTAGAGTATTGTACATATATTTTAACGAATGCTTTACCCATAGAAATATTCTACGATTAAATCAGTTTAAGATTATCAATCGAAATTTCTTGTAGTAATTGCTTAAAAATTAGGGTCTGAAACAGCTTTTACGAAAATAACGAGTAGCACCATTGAACATTAAGGCGAACCAGATCTGAGAACTTTCATACAATTAAATACAAACATCCATACCAAACCAATGCAAATAGTGCAAAAATTTAATATGATGCATCCATTACGTTTTTTAACCGACTTCAAAAAAAAGGGGGGGGGGAGATTCTTCAATCGACGCGTCTGTATTTTTTTATGTATAATCACTGATTACTCCGAAATTACGCCATCGATTCATATATATATATATTTTTTTAACTGGAAGAGGATACTCTCTAATTGGTCCTATTTAAATTTCATTAAAATTAGTTTAGTACTTTTTTAGAACTAGCGAAAGTCATGCTTTGTTTGGATTCGCGAAGCATTATTTAATAAGATAAATATTTGAAAGTAACAATATTTTTATATTATTTTTGCATGCAAAAACGTTATTTCATGTTTTAACGGATTTTAATTTTAGAAATGTAAATTCAGCCAAATAACTAAGAATTTCCCCAGAATTTTTTATTTACGATGTAACGGATTTAACAATTTTATTTGTTTACTATTCTTTTGCTGCCACTTTACAAAAAAAATCATAATATAATTCTTTTAAAATGGGTAAGTATCGTATGCGTAAATGATTTCACATAATAAGAATAAATTGTGTATTTGAATTCTTAACACTGAGAAATACTTTTATAATTGAATGTAAATAATTGAATTTTCACAAATTTTAATTTATTAAAAATATGCTATGATTTTCATAAAAAAGGGTATTTCAAAAAATTCATAAAATAAATCGTAACTCTGGGATTCATTTTTTCTTCTGAAAATATCCATCAGTAAATAAATAAATAGAAATGCTTAATTCATCTTTAAAAAGTTAAACTTAACTTACACTATGTGCAAAAATACTTAAAAGATGAGACGATATTTAAAAAGATGTTAAATTATTTTAATACCTTAGTACTTTTAACTATAAAAACATAGTCTGCCTCAGAGAAATACAAGAAATACTGTTGTTATTAACGTCTAATATTCTAATATTCCATCTAAGTGGAGTTTGAATATTAGACGTTAATAACAACAGTATTTCTTGTATTTCTCTGAGGAAGACTATGCTTTTATAGTTGAATGTACTAAGGTATTAAAATAATTTAACATCTTTTTAAATATCGTCTCATCTTTTAAGTATTTTTGTACATAGTGAAAATATACATGTTTCATTTTTTATTTGTAAAAATGCGTCCATAAAATTAAAACATGTAAAATTAATTAATTAAAATAATAATTTTTTAAGGTTATTTTGTAAAGAAAATAATAATATTGTGCAAATCTACAGATCATAATTTATTTTTTATGTTTCATTTCAAGTCAAAATACTGAATAGTTTTTTTTTTGTAAAGTGTATGACAAAATGTAATTTGCGTAGCCTAGTACAGTATTCGCTTCGCTCAACATAAAAATAAATAAATAAACATTTTTCTTTTAATATTTTATTTTCATAGATTTTAATCAAGTTGCGTATCGCTATCTGTTTGGTTAGAAACTCGCTACATGGTGATTTTCCTCCCTCTTTATACGGTTTTGTTTCTAGGATTGTTGATTAATACAGGGTAGGTCAACAATTCCTGACATTAAATATATATATATATATATATATATGTTATAAAAAAAATTTTACTTTTACTATTCATTTAAATTATTCTAAATTGCCGGCCTATTCATTATTTCCTTTTTTTAATACGCTCTATTATTTAGTTCAGGTTAAATTCCTATAGGTTTAAAACGCGTATCTTAATAATAGTTTTATTCGAAAACGTAATCTAAACTTTTAATTCCTTTATTATTTTATCGTCTACCAAAACTGCAAAGTTCTGAACGCAGTTACTTATTTTTTGAATTTTTATAAAAGCCATTTTTACATTTTTATTCTATTTCATCTCATTTTCCCGCCAGCTGGGAGACAGCCTTTTTTCATCGAAATCCTTCCATTAGCAGCGCCGGGATTCTTTTCTTTGACGTTTCTCGATCGCTCTCCATTGGCTGAGTGACGGATCGCAGTTTCACTCCGAGTCTCGTTTGATATTTTGTTTGGTTAGCCTGAAGTTTCCATTTCAATCGTATTTCCTCCGCGCATTCTAATAAATACCTCAAGCATGAGCTCAGAAGTAGATTTTTTGTGCTGTTTGATTGCTTACATAATCTGTTACCTGGTGTCCTAAGTCGCATAGAATATAATTCGTTATTTAACATCTCTTTCTCATGAATAACTAGCTAGTGCTCAAACGGGATGGCTCTGATTTCTCATCCTGTGGAAATTGTTTAATGGTGGTATGTTCTGATGAAATAAACAGTTTCCTAAGACTACGTTTCTATGTTTTTAATTGGGAAAACCCCAGATTTCTTCATAAGCCTTTTTTCACCACTCACGCGGCCTAATCAGCCTTTTCTTCATGATGAATAAATGAGTGTTTGATTGGACTCTATCAATATTATCATCGCTCCACAGCTGCTAAATTTCCACAGAGTTGATACCTCCACTAGCGATGCTTGCGCTAAGTGGTATGACTGCTATATAACCTCACAAACGGCTGATTAACATGTGGTACTAATCCAGTAATATGTCGTAAAAAGCACGACGAGATTGTTCGACTTAACCCATCAATTTGTTTCGTTATATATATATATATATATATATATATATATATATATATATATATGTATATATAATTAAATAATTAGCGTAGTGAAGTTATTTTTTGTTGAAAAGTTAATTATCGAAAATAAAGCTTCAGTCAAAATACAAATAATGATAATTGTAAGTAAAAGGCGGTTGAACTGCATCCTTTCACTTCAATAAATTTTACAACCTTAAACACCTATGGTTTAAAAACTCATGTTTTCTACAACAGCCAATAAAATAAAGTAAAGTAAAATGGTGATAATTTTGAATGCAAAATAAGTTAGGAAAAATTAGTTTAGATCATAATCTAATATATATATATATATATATATCATAACTTGATCAATAAAATATAACTTCTTGTAAGTTTAAACTTTTATAAGCCGAATCAAGATTCAGTGAAATTTTTGAAGATTATTTTTCGTATTTCAACTTTTGACATTTTAAGAAGTTCAGAGTTACCAATAACTAAAATTGAAAGAAAAAAAATCGATATAACTTGAGACTAACGGTTTATTGAGAAACTCTTTATTTTTATAAATATACATTTTCTTTAAATGTATAAATTTTATCGCTAAATAAAGAACTCTCAACAAAACGAATAATAAATTGTTTCACAAGTTATTAATTTAAATGACAAAAAAAAGTGATAAAAGTGAAAGAATAGACAACCCTAGGTTCTAAAAAAAAAAAAAAACTTTTCTTTTTCATCTTTTTTTTCACACTAAATAATGCAGCAGTGATGCATTAAGAATCGTTAACTGTACAAAACTGCCAGATGTGTTTAACTAACTTGTTCACAGATTAGGTATTTGTCGTGTTACGAATGGTTCGCACATCGAACATTTGAAACTGAAAAAAATGAACTTGGAATAGTCTTCTTTATTTTCATATATTCTTTATTATGATATTTATGTATTGTGCAATAGTTTTGAAAATATGAATTTATAAAATTCTCATTCATTTCTAACCCTGCATTTCATAAATATTCAATGCATTATTTTACTCACTACTAATTTTAAAATGGATGTTTTTGAATTAACATTGATACCATATTCAAAGCTGGAGTAGCACAGTTGAAGTTTATTCCAACAGAGCGAAAAATGTCCAGACCAGGGATCGAACCTGGATACTTGGCGTGCCGTGCCAATGCCTTACCTGTTAGGCTATCCGGAACGATATCTGGCTGACATAATTCACTCTTATTAGTTGGACTTGGCTGCGAACTGCAGCGCTATTTCATTCATCCGAGCTACAACTGTAGCATTTACATGATGAAACTACTTCAACACGGAAACTCCTGTATACCATGTAATTAGGTCATAATGAAGGGAACGAATATTTTTTTTTTCCAACTGGATTATATCATATTCAAAGCTGGAGTAGCACAGTTGAAGTTTATTCCAACAGAGCGAAAAATGTCCAGACCAGGGATCGAACCTGGATACTTGGCGTGCCGTGCCAATGCCTTACCTGTTAGGCTATCCGGAACGATATCTGGCTGACATAATTCACTCTTATTAGTTGGACTTGGCTGCGAACTGCAGCGCTATTTCATTCATCCGAGCTACAACTGTAGCATTTACATGATGAAACTACTTCAACACGGAAACTCCTGTATACCATGTAATTAGGTCATAATGAAGGGAACGAATATTTTTTTTTTCCAACTGGATTATATCATATTCAAAGCTGGAGTAGCACAGTTGAAGTTTATTCCAACAGAGCGAAAAATGTCCAGACCAGGGATCGAACCTGGATACTTGGCGTGCCGTGCCAATGCCTTACCTGTTAGGCTATCCGGAACGATATCTGGCTGACATAATTCACTCTTATTAGTTGGACTTGGCTGCGAACTGCAGCGCTATTTCATTCATCCGAGCTACAACTGTAGCATTTACATGATGAAACTACTTCAACACGGAACTTCCTGTATACCATGTAATTAGGTCATAATGAAGGGAACGAATATTTTTTTTTTCCAACTGGATTATATCATATTCAAAGCTGGAGTAGCACAGTTGAAGTTTATTCCAACAGAGCGAAAAATGTCCAGACCAGGGATCGAACCTGGATACTTGGCGTGCCGTGCCAATGCCTTACCTGTTAGGCTATCCGGAACGATATCTGGCTGACATAATTTACTCTTATTAGTTGGACTTGGCTGCGAACTGCAGCGCTATTTCATTCATCCGAGCTACAACTGTAGCATTTACATGATGAAACTACTTCAACACGGAAACTCCTGTATACCATGTAATTAGGTCATAATGAAGGGAACGAATATTTTTTTTTTTTTTTTTTTTTTTTCCAACTGGATTATATCATATTCAAAGCTGGAGTAGCACAGTTGAAGTTTATTCCAACAGAGCGAAAAATGTCCAGACCAGGGATCGAACCTGGATACTTGGCGTGCCGTGCCAATGCCTTACCTGTTAGGCTATCCGGAACGATATCTGGCTGACATAATTCACTCTTATTAGTTGGACTTGGCTGCGAACTGCAGCGCTATTTCATTCATCCGAGCTACAACTGTAGCATTTACATGATGAAACTACTTCAACACGGAAACTCCTGTATACCATGTAATTAGGTCATAATGAAGGGAACGAATATTTTTTTTTCCAACTGGATTATATCATATTCAAAGCTGGAGTAGCACAGTTGAAGTTTATTCCAACAGAGCGAAAAATGTCCAGACCAGGGATCGAACCTGGATACTTGGCGTGCCGTGCCAATGCCTTACCTGTTAGGCTATCCGGAACGATATCTGGCTGACATAATTCACTCTTATTAGTTGGACTTGGCTGCGAACTGCAGCGCTATTTCATTCATCCGAGCTACAACTGTAGCATTTACATGATGAAACTACTTCAACACGGAAACTCCTGTATACCATGTAATTAGGTCATAATGAAGGGAACGAATATTTTTTTTTTTTTCCAACTGGATTATATCATATTCAAAGCTGGAGTAGCACAGTTGAAGTTTATTCCAACAGAGCGAAAAATGTCCAGACCAGGGATCGAACCTGGATACTTGGCGTGCCGTGCCAATGCCTTACCTGTTAGGCTATCCTAACAGGTAACAGGTAACAACCTAAATTACATGGTATACAGGAGTTTCCGTGTTGAAGTAGTTTCATCATGTAAATGCTACAGTTGTAGCTCGGATGAATGAAATAGCGCTGCAGTTCGCAGCCAAGTCCAACTAATAAGAGTGAATTATGTCAGCCAGATATCGTTCCGGATAGCCTAACAGGTAAGGCATTGGCACGGCACGCCAAGTATCCAGGTTCGATCCCTGGTCTGGACATTTTTCGCTCTGTTGGAATAAACTTCAACTGTGCTACTCCAGCTTTGAATATGATATAATCCAATTGGAAAAAAAAAATATTCGTTCCCTTCATTATGACCTAATTACATGGTATACAGGAGTTTCCGTGTTGAAGTAGTTTCATCATGTAAATGCTACAGTTGTAGCTCGGATGAATGAAATAGCGCTGCAGTTCGCAGCCAAGTCCAACTAATAAGAGTGAACTATGTCAGCCAGATATCGTTCCGGATAGCCTAACAGGTAAGGCATTGGCACGGCACGCCAAGTATCCAGGTTCGATCCCTGGTCTGGACATTTTTCGCTCTGTTGGAATAAACTTCAACTGTGCTACTCCAGCTTTGAATATGATATAATCCAGTTGGAAAAAAAAAATATATTCGTTCCCTTCATTATGACCTAATTACATGGTATACAGGAGTTTCCGTGTTGAAGTAGTTTCGTCATGTAAATGCTACAGTTGTAGCTCGGATGAATGAAATAGCGCTGCAGTTCGCAGCCAAGTCCAACTAATAAGAGTGAATTATGTCAGCCAGATATCGTTCCGGATAGCCTAACAGGTAAGGCATTGGCACGGCACGCCAAGTATCCAGGTTCGATCCCTGGTCTGGACATTTTTCGCTCTGTTGGAATAAACTTCAACTGTGCTACTCCAGCTTTGAATATGATATAATCCAGTTGGAAAAAAAAAATATTCGTTCCCTTCATTATGACCTAATTACATGGTATACAGGAGTTTCCGTGTTGAAGTAGTTTCATCATGTAAATGCTACAGTTGTAGCTCGGATGAATGAAATAGCGCTGCAGTTCGCAACCAAGTCCAACTAATAAGAGTGAATTATGTCAGCCAGATATCGTTCCGGATAGCCTAACAGGTAAGGCATTGGCACGGCACGCCAAGTATCCAGGTTCGATCCCTGGTCTGGACATTTTTCGCTCTGTTGGAATAAACTTCAACTGTGCTACTCCAGCTTTGAATATGATATAATCCAGTTGGAAAAAAAAAAAAAAAAAAAAAAATATTCGTTCCCTTCATTATGACCTAATTACATGGTATACAGGAGTTTCCGTGTTGAAGTAGTTTCATCATGTAAATGCTACAGTTGTAGCTCGGATGAATGAAATAGCGCTGCAGTTCGCAGCCAAGTCCAACTAATAAGAGTGAATTATGTCAGCCAGATATCGTTCCGGATAGCCTAACAGGTAAGGCATTGGCACGGCACGCCAAGTATCCAGGTTCGATCCCTGGTCTGGACATTTTTCGCTCTGTTGGAATAAACTTCAACTGTGCTACTCCAACTTTGAATATGATATAATCCAGTTGGAAAAAAAAAAATATATTCGTTCCCTTCATTATGACCTAATTACATGGTATACAGGAGTTTCCGTGTTGAAGTAGTTTCATCATGTAAATGCTACAGTTGTAGCTCGGATGAATGAAATAGCGCTGCAGTTCGCAGCCAAGTCCAACTAATAAGAGTGAATTATGTCAGCCAGATATCGTTCCGGATAGCCTAACAGGTAAGGCATTGGCACGGCACGCCAAGTATCCAGGTTCGATCCCTGGTCTGGACATTTTTCGCTCTGTTGGAATAAACTTCAACTGTGCTACTCCAGCTTTGAATATGATATAATCCAGTTGGAAAAAAAAAAAAAAAAAATATTCGTTCCCTTCATTATAACATTGATACGTTTAATTTAGCATAATTATTTTTACTTTAACATTAGAATGACAATAAAAATATATGATGAGTAAACTCTTATTTTCTACAGAATCTATACCCGTTTTATATATATATATATATATATATTTCTCTAAACATTGAAATAAAATGATTAATCGAAAAGTCAAAGCTTTTTATTAAATTGCGTTAGAGTTTCTTTCGGAATAGTTTAGGAAAACGAATCAAAAATCTTAAGTAATTGTAATAATAATAATAATAATTTCATGCATAAAATAATTTTTTTATAAAATAAATGGATAAGTATTAAAATAATTAAAAATTCCTTTCCTCTTTTTTTTTTTATCGATGAAAAGAATCTTTCACTTCTTCAATTAAAAATTAAAATATTTAATGAAATCATGATACAATTCTAACAGAAAATTACAATAAGAGTCATAAAAAGAAAAAAACATTTACAATTGGAAATATGGTACAAAAATTTAGTTTTTTGAAATTAAAATGATTACTTTATTTACAAATGTAATTAAATTATTTTCTAACTGAGAAAATATTCCTTCCGTGCACTTGTTTTAAGACTGCATAAAAAATAATTTATATTTTTTATTAGAAAGAAAAGAAATGGTCTCTTTAAATGAAATATTGTATTAAATGATGAATACAAATAAAGGAATAATTATTATCGATCAATTACGAATGAAAAAGGTAAAACTAAAAGCATTTAAAATGTCATTTGAAAATAAGATTCAAGAAATACATTTTTTTTTAATATTGTAATCAAATGAGTACCTTCTAAATGGAATTAAAACAACTTTTTAAGCAGGCATGAATTTTCCCATGCGTTCACTTTCAAAACCTCATTAAAAGCATTTATCTTTTATATTACCTTTAAAATATACCTCTTATGCTAATAATAAAACAACCCATTCATTACATATAAATAAAAGTCATGAATTTAAAATTTATTAGTTAAAAATTAGTAAAATGTTACCGGGCTCTGTCATGATCACACATAAAGAAAAAGAGAAATGCTCAGTAATATTCGAGATTAAAATATAACTAAGCATCAGAATACCTAATAAGCTCTGCCGAGTTACCCGTTGCATTCTGCTCGGCTGCTAGAACAGCGCTGGCAGGTCGAGCATGTGATTGTTTTTTTTTTGTTTTTTTTTTGTTTTTTTCTCTCTAATTTTTTTTTTTTTTTTTTTTTTTTTTTTTTTTTAGAGTTAGGCAGTTTGATGGACACTGATTGAGAATGATGTTGAATCCGCAGCGAAATAATTTTTTTAGTTTTGAGAGTATGTGTTTGTTATTGGTGTCCTCTTCACTTGGTCGAAACTTGCCGGAGTCGAGTAAAAAATTGAGACCTATGGATTTGTGTGTTTCATAAAAAAAGGGATAAAATGTTCTTTAAAGTAAATAGAATGTGACGAAATGCAGCTTTGTGGCGTTCTGTGAAAGTATTGAAAAAAAAAAAAGTTGTGATTTCGATTTCAGTTGAGAAATATTAGTGTGAAATAAATATTCTTCAGTTAAAGAACATGTATCAATTTTAATAAAAATAAGTTAATTTAATAGAGTTGCTATAATTTGTTGTGTTTAGTTTCGATTTTGAGTTAACTTTGTCTTGTTTGTTTCGATTTGATATTTAACGTTGTGAGTTATTTCCGAGTGTAAGGTTTATAACTTTGTTGAGTTTAGTTTCGAATTTGAATTTAAAAATTTTGAGTTTGACTTTAATTTATTGCAATTACTTGAGTTCTCTTTTCAAACGAAATGCTGTTATCGAAATTAAAGATGAATGAAATTAATTGAAGTTGAATTAAAGAGTCGAGGTTGCCGAATCACTGGAGCCTACGTTACCTACGAGGCCGACCATAGTGTCGCTAAAAGAATTAATTGAAACGAGCGAAATTTATAAAACTAATTAGGACCTTGTGGGAACGTTTGTTGAATCCGTGACTCAGAAGGAAAAAGACAACAAAAGGAAGGCTGAGCGTGGGAGATTAGAAAGAGATTCGACGCTGAAATCGGAAAAATTTAACTTGCGCACAAGGGCGTAGGGGGTGTACATCTATTGCGCCTACAGTAGGAGATCATAAATTGCGCTTACAGCTTCGATCCCATCTGTATGAACTGCGCACGAGGGGGTGAGATAAGCAATCCATCATTATATTTAGGGTTGCCTTTAAGAGTTATTTTTCCCCAAAAGTCCTCTGGATGCAAATCTAGCCACAATAAATCCTGGCGCCAATAATCACAATACTTATAAGCATGTGGCCCGCATTTATTCATCTAGCATTGCATTACATCTTTACTTTTTATTTAAAAGTCAAAGTATTTTAGTAATAAGATTTTCAACGTAATAAATACAAATAAAATATTAAAATGAAGTATAATTCCTTACGTAGAGAATACTAACTAATATTTATTTCGAAAGAAGGGCAATGATCAAAGGAGTATTGTAAAGTAAAGCAATAATAACATATGTAAAGTAAGGCAATAATCACAATATTTAGTATAAGCAAAGGGGGATTTCGATTTAAACGGACCCGGTACAAACTGCCACCCCAAGTTTTGTTAGCTCTTTCAAGGAATTCCAAGAACTATCTAATGTTAATTAAAAACACACACCATTGTTAAGAAACTTTTTATTTTGACTTGTAACATTTGGATAAAAAGCGATTTTCCGTTTTTAATATAAAAAAAAAATGCTAAAAATTCATAAAATTAATGTTATCATATCTCGGCAAGTTTTATTTGTACAAAAATGAATCTTTTATTTTTTTTACTTATTAGTACACGAAGAAAATTTTACTAAATATATAGTAATTTGATAAAGTAAAAAAAAAAAATAACTTTAAAAAATATATATATATATATTGTATAAACGGGTTTAATAGGATGAAGAACAACTTTGAAACTGTTGGGTTTAAAGGCGAGCGAACATTTTTTATGCGCATTATACCTGCGCACTGCCAGTCTTTTCTCCCGCCACACTCAGTCTGCGTGCGAACGATAGAAGAGTGTAGACGTAAAAATTATTCTGTGTGAAGTTATTATGAAAAAGTAATCTGTGTGAGAAATTTATCTTTAAATTAATTGTTTTGTGTTTGTGCAGTGTTTTCGTTTAATAAACTGTTTGTTCTGTCAATATCCACGGACTTAGTGAAAATTAATATTAGTGAAAGAACAACAAAATGGTAGCAGTTCGCGGTTGATATTCTAAATCGAAATTAGTTTTGTCAAAAGAAACCATGGACAAGTTAAACGTCCCCGAATTAAACGGAACTAATTATTTTATATGGAGTCTAAAAATTAAAGCTGCTTTAAGCCTTAAAAGGTTGGATACTTTCATATCCGAAGTAAAATCAGAAGGGCTGAGTGAGAAGGATTCTGCCGAATGGGACCAAAAAAATAGCGATGCCGTCGCATATATAAAGCTGTCATTGTCTGATGAACAGGCGCTACAGTTTGCAGCAGAAGAAAATGCGAAATTATTATGGGAAAAAATAAGATCGACTTTTACCGGTCAAGCAGAAGATAGAAGAATAGATGCCGGCAACGAGTTAAAGAACTTAGAAATGAAGTCAAATGAATCTGCAAATGATTATATAGCCAGAGCTCGAGGCATCTCAACAAAATGTCAAACACTTGGATTGGCTATAACAGAGAGAGAACTTGTATTCTACACGGTACGAGGTCTGAAAGGAAAGTTCTCGAAAGTAAGAGATATTTTAAAAACTCAACGTGAGAAAAGTATGGATGAAGTACTAGAAATTCTACGGGAAGAAGAACTGACGAATACCGCTCGTGCTGAAGGGACCGCCGCTGAAGTATTCTACTCCAGGAAAAACAAAAGTCCGAGACTTTGTTACATTTGCAGACGTCCGAATCACATAGCCAAGGATTGTTTTTACAGGAATAATATTTCAAGAAATGACAGGTCCAATGGAAATCGACAAAGAAGAAAAACGCACCACGATGTAAATTATCCAGTTAAGGACAGAAACAATTCGGTACTGACTGTTTCATCTGAACAATGTGAACTATGTGATAAAATATGGTTATTAGCAGCGGGGCCAGCTCGCATATGTGTAAAGATAAAATATGGTTCAGTAATCTAATTCCTGAAGAAAAGGATATCTATCAAGCAGGTAAAAATTCCAAAATAATTTCGAAAGGTACAGGTACGGTATCATGTGATACGGTAAGTAAAAATAATTCTATACATTTAACAATAAACAATGTTAGTTTTGTACCAGATTTAAGATATAATTTATTATCTGTTACTGCTTTAATGGATAAGGGTTGTAGAATTATTTCTGAAAATAACTGTGTGCTAATTTTTGACAAATATAATAAATTTCTAACTAAAGCATTTAAAAATGATAATCGATTAGAGATTAAACTTCAACCTGCCTATAATTCTGAGTGTAATTTTACTGATAAGAGTGCTAGTAATTATGAACTGTGGCATAACAGATTGTGTCATTTAAATTCAAAATATATGTTAAAAATGAAAGAGTATATTGATCTTAAAGATGTAAATGTGTCTGATTTTAAGTGTGATACATGTGACATAAGTAAAATAACCAGGAAAATTCCTCCAAATATTGATATTGACCAAAGTTCTGATATTATGCAGTTGTTTCATTTGGATTTATGTGGCCCGATACCACCCGAATCGCTTGGTGGGGCAAAATATTTTATGGTGCTAGTGGATGATTTTTCTGGAATGTATTTTACTTATTTCCTCAAAAGTAAAAATGAAGCATTTGATGTATTTTATAAATTTAAAGCTAAATATGAAAATCTTATGGGTAAAAGAATTAAAAAAGTGAGAAGTGACAGTGGGATCGAATTCGTAAATACGGAATTTGACAATTATCTTGCTAATGCAGGTATTTTTCACGAAAAAACTGTCCCATATAACAGCGAAAGCAATGGAAAGGCTGAAAGAACGAATAGAGTTCTATTAGAAAGGCCTTGGTCTTTATTATTTGAAAGCGAACTTCCCACCAAATTCTGGGCAGAAGCTATCAGTTGCAGTACACAAGTATCTAATATAACATCCCGCAAAGGAAAAGAAAAACTCCCCTTAGAAATTTGGACAGGTAAAAAGCCCAATTTAAATTATGTAAGAAAATTTGGTTGTTTAGCTTATTTTCATATTCCTAAAACAATGAGAAATAAATTCGATGTACCAGGAAGAAGTGGAATTGTGTTAGGATATGCTAGAGATAGGAGGGGATATCGTATTTATGATGTAAAAAATAAGAAAGTGATTGAGGAACGTTCTGTTAAGTTCAATGAAACTATAAAGGGAAGTAGATATTTTGGATTAAGTAAATGTTCAGAGTGTTGGGATATTGAACCGCTAATAAATAAAAATTTTCCGGAAGAGAATGAAATTCGTGAAAATCAAAAGAATAAATCTCTCAATTTAGAAATTTCTGACACAAGCGAAATAAAAAACGGTTGCGCAATCCCATTAACAGAACTTAATTTGTCTCCAGCTAGACATGAAGGCGCGGAGAAAAGGAATCGAAACAACAAAATAAAAGACCGAAGTGAAAATATGACTTAAGTTCGAAGGTCAGAAAGATTGAAAAGTAAATATTCGTCAGCTAATTTAACTGATAATGTCCCGAGCAATTATTTAGAGGCAATAAATAGTGTGAATTCACGTGATTGGGGAATAGCTATGAAAAATGAATTGGATTCTTTAATTAAGCATAATGTTTGGGAAATCGTTGATATGCCAGAAAAAACGAAATTGATTAAAAGTAAATGGGTCTATGCTTTAAAAGAGGGCGACAGTAAGGAAATAAAATATAAAGCCAGATTAGTGGCAGCTGGATTTAATCAAATTAAAAACAAAGATTATACTGAATCGTATTCACCTGTTGTAAATATTGAGTCATTTAGATTACTAATTGCACTTGCAGCTAAATTAAATTTGATTGTTAAGTTTTTTGATGTAAAAACAGCATATTTATGCAGTGATTTGGAAGAAACTTTATATATGTCACCACCACCTGGATATGAACAACTGATAGGGGTTAATAAAGTTTATAAACTGAAAAAGAGTATTTATGGATTACCCCAATCGGGTAGAAATTGGTATTTAAAAATAAAAGAGGAACTTGGTAATATTGGATTAAATCAATTAGCTTCTGATAACTGTGTATTCATTAAAGTTGAAAATGATAACATTTTTATATTATGTATGTATGTGGATGATTTAGCTATCTTTTGTAATAACCAAATAATGTATGAAAATATTGTTTCTAAAATTAAAAATTTATTCGAATTGTACGAAAATAAGAATTCTAAATTTTTAGGTATAGAAATTGAAAAACATGAAAAAGGTATAAGTTTGTCACAAGTGGAATATATTGAGTCATTGTTGGTAAAACATAATTTAGAAAATTGTAAATCTGTGAAAACACCTATTGTTAAAGGTGAAGATAAAAGTTTTCCTCCAACAAATGAATTGTTTGACATAACTATGTATCAGGAAATTATTGGTGAGCTTTTATATTTAGCCAATAGAACACGCCCTGATATATCATTTGTCACAACTTATTTGTCTCAATTTAATCACAAACCAGAGAAAAGGCATTACATTTTGGCTAAAAGAGTATTAAGGTATTTAAAAGGTACAAAAGACAAAAAATTATTTTACAGCAACGAATTTGGGTGTTTAAATAGTAGTTCAGATGCTAGTTGGAGAAATGGATAAAATGGAAGGTCTTTTTCAGGAGGAGTTGTATTGTTTGGAAAGTCATTAGTATCTTGGAAATGTCGTAAACAAAAAAGTGTTAGTCTTTCTACATGTGAAGCAGAATTATTTTCTATTTCAGAAATGTGTAAGCATATAATATGGACTGTAAACTTATTGTCTGAGTTAAATTGTAACCAATTTATAAAAGATGCCATAATTTTAAGCACTGATAGTCAAGCAGCAATACAGTGGATTAAATGTACAAAATCCTCAAATAAATCTAGGCAGATGAACTTAAGATTTCATTTTGTCAGGGATTTATTGTCAGAAGGTATTATTTCATTGGAATATGTTCAAAGTGAACATATTATTTCTGATTTCCTTACTAAAGGTGTAAATGAAGATAAGTTGTTATATTCTATGGAAAGTATTTCACTATTATGATATGTGTAATTATTGTATGTAATTTGTGTGTAATTTTTGTATGTATATGTATATGTGTTTTTGGAATTGTTTGAAGAGAAAAAAAAAATGTATCTCTCGCAGGAGGGGTGTGTTGGGTTTAAAGGCGAGCAAACATTTTTTATGCGCATTATACCTGCGCACTGCCAGTCTTTTCTCCCGCCACACTCAGTCTGCGTGCGAACGATAGAAGAGTGTAGACGTAAAAATTATTCTGTGTGAAGTTATTATGAAAAAGTAATCTGTGTGAGAAATTTATCTTTAAATTAATTGTTTTGTGTTTGTGCAGTGTTTTCGTTTAATAAACTGTTTGTTCTGTCAATATCCACGGACTTAGTGAAAATTAATATTAGTGAAAGAACAACAGAAACATGTTTGCTAATGAAGCTATACGTCTAAAGCTAATGGTTTAGAAAATTAGTCATTGGGCAACAATTAGAGCTGACACTCTTATATACTATTTGTCACGATTTTCAATATTTTATAATCTAAAGTTCATTAATTTTCACAAATATTTTCCTCATATAATAACAAATCTGTCAGTATCATGTTTAAATTAACAACATTATTACTGTAAGTTGTAGTATTACTATTATTAGTTGCATTATATTTTTTAAATGAAGTAGAATGGTGAAGGCTCCAATTTAGGATTATTGTAAAAATCATTAATATTTTAAATATTTCTATCACAGCATAATTTTCATCTATTCACGTATTTGATATTATCTTTCAGATATCAAATATCTGATCCATTAGTTCTACTTAAAAATTTCCTTTTAAAAGTCAGCAAAAATTTTATTTAAAAATATTTTGAGGATCAATCATAAAGTCAACTATAATATATTATTTAAAGTGTATTTTTATTTTATAAGAAGTCATCTATTAATAAAAAGGATATTTTATCTTTATAGATAAATAAACCTTAAAACTATAGTTGGAGCACATGTGTTGATGTAATACGAAATTAGAAAATCATAATCTTATACGGATGAAAGTTTTTAAGATTTAAGGATGTTGTAAGAGTTTTCCTCGAAATTTTCTAACTTACAAACTCGTTTTTTAACGTAAAAGCATGTCACCTGCAGACATGACTATTGAATTAATTTAGAATCGAATAATATTTTCATTTTTAGATAAATGAATAAATGTTGAATTAATAACGATTCTTGTTTGATGAAAATTTTTATCAGACTGTCACGTCTGGAAATTCAGTTTAGAACCCTTTGTGGAAATTCAGTTCAAATGCTAAATGCTTTTAACAGCATTTTAATAGCAGATTGTTTTTAATGAAAATTTCGTAAAACCGTTCGATTTCACAGTTTCTAAGTAACAGCATCTGTGACTTTCATGCAAGTACAATCAAATATGAATTCTGGAAAGTAACCAGTAGGATTTTAAACAGTCTTAAGGCTGCTCTCAAATTCAAAGAAGCTATTTTTCGACACATTTCTGAATTCATTTTTGCTTGAAAACATATTAAATTAGAATGTATTTTTATTCAGAAAATGTGTGACCGAATGACTTTTATATTTTATGGAAAAAGCAGATGATTTTACATAAAATACTGTAAAAGTTGGCACTTTGAACCAAATTCACGACGCAGCAGTGCGAGAAAGAAGAAAAACTTGTCGTCACGTAACAAGAATAGTTTATAACTCTATAAATAAATTATTTATCTGAAAATGGAAAATGCTATTCAATTATAAATTGCTTCAATGGGCCTGTTAATTTTATTCTTTTAAGTATAAAAATAAATCAATGTGTCATAAAATTTTGTGTTGCGAGCAGGGAATTTGTGAAGCACCTTAAGTACAGCTTAAAAAAATTAAGTTTCTTTACACCACTTTTTTATGCATGTTTTTCAAATGATAATGCAATTCTCAGTTTTGAATTCATGAGAATTTACTGCTCTTCTTCTTCTTATTATTAATTTATAAGCATGTGCATAAGAGAATAGTGCGTGATTATAAGAATTATGTATTCAGTAAAAATTAAATTTTATCTAGAAATACATATTTAAGTTTCGCTTATAAAACATCGTGCAACCGCTTTGGAATTTTAAAATTTACTTTAGAATTTAGAAAAAAATTAAGTTTTGAAAGAAAATAATAAATTATTTAAATACCATAGTTTCAAATAAGCTAATAATAGTACAAAGAAAATATATAGAGCAATAAAAGAAGTACTAATTAGCGTTCATAGAATTATTTCAGCAGTAAGAATAGTCTTCTTTTTAGAATGTTGTTCCTTTTCCTCAGCATCTTTCTTTCAAAATACCACAGAGAATAACTTTAAGGTGAAAATTATTTCTAGTATCGTAATTGAAATACGAAATATCTGTAAATATCTGTATATAAATGTTAATATTGTATATCGATATATAAATGTTAATATTGTATATCTATATATAAATGTTAATAACGCTTTAAAGTTCTTGAAGAATCTTAGAATGAAACATCTGAAGGCACAGTCAACGAGAAATTAGTTTAATCCTGACAGAAATATTTGTTTCCCTGCATAATTAGACCATGTCGAATATTATATTTCTGAACGAAAAATAATATGCTTGGAGAAAAAAATGGCATTATTAGGTAACAAGTGTTATTTCTTCATAAAATTTTCTTTTCCAAAGTAGTTTTAAAAAATTCTCCAACGTTTAAATTTTTATGTAAATAATTGAAATCGATGATGAATTGTAATATTCTATAATGCTTATATATTCACATATATATGGATTTTTTTATCATCATATTTTTATTTATTCCTCCCCCCCCCCCTTTTTTTTTCAATTTGTGCATTTTATATTAACGGAATATACATTTTTATATTGTCGTTTTTTCTCTGATTTAATAGTTATTATTAACAAAAAAATTATAAAATTTTTTGCGAGTTTAAGCATTATTGATAGCCGAAATTATCGATAAAGCGCCTAATTTAGCAAATTAGCGCCAACAGCAAAGAGTCTTTCCAACAAAAAAAGCTGTCTCTTCGGCCCATAAATATAAGAGACGGGGGTGAAAATGATATCCGGTCCAACGTGACGCTGAGCGCAGTTCATACAGGGGGAGGCAAAGAAGGGTCGGCATCGGCGCAGTTCGCCGGTCTCCGGCGTAGGAACCGGGGAGCTGGGGGATCTGTGGCTCCCCCTTGAATATTTCAGACGGGCTTAGCTCCCCCGGGAGAAATTCTCGCCCCACATCTGTTTACGATACATTGCTGAATTAAAAAATAAAGTATACTTTTTCTAGAAAATTCACACAATAAACAACAAAGAGAAGAAAGAGAGGGGTGGTGAGCACACTTGTCACTAGTCTTCACCCTTTTTCTCATTGTTTACAACCCTCCCGATTTCCAGAAAAAAGGGGGTCTACTACAAATTACCTGCACCGATAACATACTTATAAAGAGGATGCCTTTAAAATTGATTTGGAAGATATTTGTAAAGAATTTGTAAGCAAAACAATAGAAAGCACTTTAATTTTTGGTAAATGGAAGTGGGAGAAGTCTTAAATTTGAATATTGTATTCGGGATCGCACATAAATTAAGTTTCTATGTATCAAGTATGTCTATTAAAAATTATTTTAACTGGATTAAAGAGTTGGTGATCTTTTGATATGCTTCTATTTTATACTTCTGTTTGTGAAATGTGCAGCACTATGAAGGAAAACTCCAAAATGAACGAAATGATCTGCGCCACTAGCTTTCCGCAATATACCCCGGCTCCCCTTGTTTGTACAAAGTTCCTACGCCACTGCTTGCGCAGTTAGAAAAACAATTAGAACTTACTAATATTCAGAAAGAAACACCGCCTATTTCAGTGAAGCCGTAGTAAAAAGGGATTCTGAGGTATCAAATTGTAGTTTAGAAAATTTGTTAAAAAGTGTTAAAACACTAACTATTCCAGTACCTTCGCGTGCAGAATTATACAATCTCTTTTTTCAATCACTGGAAAGATCGTTTAAAACAAAGAATGTTCCGGAGGAGTTTAGAGGGGAAATTCTTTTAAATATCTTAGGCGAAAAGGCCACTAATTTAATGGTATATTTGAGTGTAGATGACATAAGTAAATATGATAAACTTAAAGAAGTTGTGCTGAAAGAATTTCAATCCACTCCGCAGGAAGTGTTAAACAATTTTTAGAAGGGAGTGAAAATTTCAAAACGAAAGTTATGTTCAATTCGCGTCGCGATTCACTGCAACATTTGATTATTACTGTCAATTAAGAAAGGTGAATGACTTTAAGGGATTGTTTGAATTAATGATTTCCGACAAAATATTTAGCTCGTTAGATCGTGAACTTCAAATTCATATATGTGTAAATCAAGGATAATCTTTGTATTTGTCGCAAGAATTATCCAGATATTGTGATATTTGTGTATCATCTAAGAATAAATGTAAAACCGTAAATAGCGCGTTTTCACCTCCGCAGTTTGGAAACAATTCGCAAAAATATCGTAATGTATACAGTCCACAAAACAATTATAAAGTGTTTATGTCGGAATTTAAAACTTCAAAATGCAAGTATAATGGGAATCATTATCTTGATATGTGGCCTTTATTTTAAAAAAAATTAGTGAACGAATTGAGTTCGTTAAAAATAATCAACTGTGTTTTAATTGTCTTAATCATCATAAGATTATCAATTGATCTTCTAAATTCAATTGCTCTATTTATAAGAAACGGCATCATATATATTTACATATTGATAAAAAAAGTAGATGAAGGGCGTACGCATGGCAGTGCGAAAGATACCAATTCTAACAAGCCAATTGGAATGTCGGGTGCCGCTTTAGATCCAAGATCAAATGTTTTTGTTCCGAAAAGAGCATGTAGTGATAACTCATCAACCGAGAGTAGAGAATCGTTGTCTTTCACGGCCGCAAATGTTAATGTTAACAAATCTCGTATGGTTTTTCTGAGCACAGCCAAAATAATGATCGCGGATAATTTTGGAATATTCAATGAAGCGGGTGCATTATTAAACAATGGAAGTCAGTCATGCTTCATATCAAAACAGTGCGCTGGCAGATTTAATTTAAAGAAGGAAAAAATAAATCTTGTAGTTTTTGGTTTGAATAAATCATAATGTAGTAATAATAAATTCAGTAGTGAAAACGAAAATTGCGAATCATAGCAGAACTTTCGAAAAAAGAGCAGAGCTTTTGATAGTTTCGAATGTAACAAATTACACACCCGCTATGCAATTTATCATCGATATGAAACATTTAGAGAATTTAACATTTGCAGATGAGCGTTTCAATAGGCCATGTGTTGTGGATATTTTGTTGGGCGCACAACTATTTTATGAAATTTTAAAATCCGGTCAAATGAGGATCCCCGAGACAGATATCATTTTGCAAAATTCAGTATTTGGGTTTATTGCTACTAGGGGTCGTGCACTAGAAAACGAAGCTTCTGTTCATTGTTGGTTAATTATGGAAAATTTAGACATAACTTTGAAAAAATTTTGGGAGATTGAAAATGTTGAGGCAGAGAGAGAGATAAGACGATGAGAGTTTAATATGCGAAGATCATTTCATGAAAACTATGCCTTATCATGGTGCTTATAGGCCGGACAATAGTAGAACTAAATTACGCTTTGTTTTCAATGCTTCACAAGTAATGTCATCTGGACGAATACTCTTAACCCGGCAGGACGCGCGCCGTGAAACGTAACACGAGAACGAGCATGGGGTGTCAGCACACCCCCAAACATATTAAATGGCATAAATACGAAAAAAAAACTTTAGAATTTGTGTCTGTTAGTGAAATTCAATATAATACACTCATTCTCGTGAAAAATGAAAGCTGAAATATAAAATTATAGTTAATTTTAAAAATTAATAAACAATAAATTAAAAGCACTCACCGACTTAAGACGAATATTTTCGAGCGTGGGGTGTCAAAACACCCCGCGCCCGTCCTGCCGGGTTAATGATAAGTTGTATTCTTGTTTTGTTGTCCAGGATGATTTATTTTCAATTTTGTTGCGATTTAGGAAGCATACTGCAGTTTTCACAGCGGACATAAAAAAATATGTATAGGCAAACTTATCAGTCCCGATCAATGAGATTTACAATGTATTTTATGGAAGGGTCATGAGAATGAAATTATACGCGTTTTTAAGTTGCTCACCGTTACGAGCTTCAACATCTATGTCACGATGAGAAGGCGAAGTATCTATTAGATGCCGCTGCTGGCAAAGATTTTTATGTAGATGACATTCTCAGCGGTACAATTGACATAGCTACTGCCATTGAATTGCAACGTCAGTTAATATCACTATAAAATGCTGGTGGGCTGAAATTTCACAAGTGGAGCTCTAACAACGAGTGGCTATTAAAAAATCTTCCAACCAGCGAGAAGGAATACAACTTTGATTCTCATGATTCAGAAACTGTTAAAACACTCGGACTGCAGTTCAATCCTATCAAGGATACATTTTACTTTAAGGTTTGTGAGTAACATTTGTGAGTTCGATAACTAAAAGAACTATCTTATCAGACATTACACGGTTATTTGACCTTTTAGGTCTTTTAGGTCCTCTGATAGTTACAGCAAAAACTTATATGCAGAAGTTGTGGCTCCTTAAGCTTGACTGGGATGACGACATTCCACTACAAGAAAGAAAAGCTTGAAATAAATTTCGCGAAGAACTGACAGAATTGAGACATTTGCAGATAAAACGTCATGTTTTATGGCCAAATGCGCAACATATAGACTTGATCGGATTCGGTGATGCTTTTAAGATGAGTACGTTTGTGTTATGTACTTCTATCTATCTCCGAGTCAGGCGGATCCAAGGTGTCACTCCTGTGTAGTAAATCGCGGGTGGGACCCCTCAAGAAGATTACGACACCTAGATTAGAACTCTGCGACGCAGAGTTGCTTTTGAAATTTACAGTTAAAATACTGTCATCCTTGGACGTTTTAATTCGTGGAGTATATTTATACTCAGATTCGACAGTAGTCCTGGCATGGACTGCTTCACCATTTCAAAAGCTTAAGGTTTTTGTGTAAACTCGTGTCACCAAAATTCAAAATAGTACTAAAGACTTCACATGGGATTATGTAAAAACTTCTGAAAATCATGTAGACTTAATTTAACGTAGTGTTAGTCCAGCGAAAACTGTTGATCTTATACTCTGGTGGAACGGCCCAGATTTTTTTGCAGAATCAGGAAAGTTATAAAGTTGAGAAAGAACATTTACCTGTAAATGAAACAGAGGAGTTCCAACAGCAACTCAGACAGAACTGTAATTTTCAAAACTATGAAGTTGGTTTTTTCAATGAAATTTCAGACATTGATTATATATTTAAAATCACTAATTTATATGTAAAATTAATCCGAATCATTAGTTTTATTTTCAGATTCATCTCTAATTCAAGGTGTTATACAAAAGAAAAGGGACCTTTATCTCCAGCTGAATTAAAGAAAAGTAAATTGTTTTTAATAAAATATGTACAAATGCAGGTATTTCCTAGGGAGATAAAGGCCTTGAGAGAGGAAAGAAATATTAAGGAATTTAATGTAAGTAGTTTGTGCACTTTTATTGATGATGATGATATAATACGCGTGGGTGGCCGCTTAGTTAATGCTAACTTACAAATTGACGTTAAACATCCCATTTTACTTTCTAAGAGCCACAAATTCACGGAAATGATTTTTTTGTATCTTCATTTAAAAAAATTTCGTGTTGGGCCCTAAACTTTGTTGCATGCCGTCGGCAAGAATATTGGCCTTTGGGAGGGACGTGCTATTCCTAGAAAGACTGTACATAATTGTGTAACATGCTTTAAGGCGAACACAAAAGAAATGAGTCGAATTATGACACCTTTACCTAAGGAAAGAGTAACAATTAATCTTTCTTTTTCCAATTCAGGCCTAGATTGTTGTGGGCCTTTCTTAATAAGGTATAAGAACCAAAAGAAAGGTATATATCAAAACATTTGTGTTTGTGCATTTGTGTGTTATATGATTAAGTTCAGTTCATTTTGAAATTATCACTGAGATATCGACAGAAGCCATGATTGCGTGTTTAAAAAGATTTTTTGCACGCAGAGGTTTGGCATCTCACCTTTTTCTGATAATGGCTCTAATTTTCGAGGTGCTGCTTCAGAAATAAAGGCGTTATTTCCCTTATTTAAAAATGTGTATGTAGCTGATTATCTGTGTTCTGAAGGTGTGTCATGGAGCTTTATCCTTCCACAGTCGCCTAATTTTGGGGGACTGTGGGAGGCGGGGGTAAAGTCTTTCAAACACCATTTTAAAAGAGTGGTTGGGGAAGTCAAACTCACATTTGAGGAGTTTTTGACTATTAGCAATCAAACTGAAACTATTTTAAATAGCCGACTTCTGATACCACTGTCATCCGATCCAGATGATTATAATGTTTTAACGCCAGGTCACTTTTTGATCGGTAGGCCACTTAACTCTTTACCTGAGATAGACATTTCATATGTAGAAACAAATAGACTTTATAAATGGCAACCATTAACAAAACTGGTTCAAACTATTTGGAAAAAATGGACCAGAGATCCTTTGTGTAATTTACAACAACGATCCTAGTGGTATAGTATTAAAGGTGATATTAAACCAAACATGGCTGTATTGTAAACGAAGAAAACCTACGAGTACGTACGTGGGTAATTGGTAGAATATAAAGCGTCATTCGTAGAAATGACGGAAAAATCAGAGTTCTTAATGTAAAAACGCCTAAGGCACTTATAAACGAAGTATTTCAAATGTATGTATTTTACCTATTTCAGATAATGTTATGTAAACTTGTTAATTTTGCTATTGTATGATTATAATTGAATTTCTTATTTCATTAATATATTCAGAGTGTGTATATATTGTGCTAGTTATTGTACCTTTATATCTATTGTATATGTAATGTGAAAATGTAGTAATAGTACGTGTTTTAATTGAAACCTTTAGGTTTCAAGGTGAAGAGTGAATTTGCCTCGGCAGCTAGAACAGCGCCGGCAGGTCGAGCAGGTGATTTTTTTTCTCTCTATCTGTTTTGAGAGTCAGTCAGTTTGATGGACACCTATTGAGAAAGATGTTGGATCCGCAGTAAAATAAATTTATTAGTTTTGAGAATATGTGTTTGTTATTGGTGTCCTCTTCATCCGTAAATCCGAAAAGCGTCCGTTATCGTTAGAAACCTCATAAACAAATCTATTTTCGAAATTTAGAAAAGGCTTTCCAAAAACAAAGTTTCTTTTGCTTCTACTGATTTTTGGAGACTTTTTCGAGAAGTTTTTATAGAGTATTAAAGAGATTTCTGGAACCTGAATATCGTTTTGTATTAAGCGATCAATTCTTAATTAAACAGTTACAGCTGCGTAACTGAATTTATTTATGCAAGACATACACAATTGCATTAATTTTAATGTTACTGTTAATGATGTTAATTTATTATGTTTGCCAATAAAACATGCTTGTAGAACATGAAAACATTTACTAGAGAATTGATAGAATTCTGAAAACCGATATACCACTTTCAGTAAAGCTTATTAATACACTTCAAAGACTACTTCGAAACGTTTCTGAAAAGTAGTGGCAGAAGAAGAACTTTTCTTTTTTATAAATGATTCATTAAGTATAGAATATATATCAGTTTCTGAGGATTCTAATGATAAAAAACTTTTTTTAGTATCCCGAGTAACTTGAAAGTTGTTACTGGATATTTTCGTTTGAATTATATTACATTTTGTTAGATTGACACAATTATATTTTTTATACAGTCCACGACTAAAACAAACATTTTAAACTGTAGATTTAGGAATTAGCTGTTTAAGAATGGTATGACTGAACTATATTGTCTCGGAAGTATAGAAAAAAATAACTCAACTAGTGGAAAAAAAATCCAAAAATAGTTTTAGTCTTTTAAAACACTTTAATTTTTATCATTTCGTTTATTTGTCTATCTGCCTGTGCTTAAACTCGCGAAAATATACTACTATAGCCCTGAAATTAACATATATTATTGATTTTTGGTACTGTAAATGAATTGTGTAGCATTTAAGTTTGTTTGCAGTGTCACTAAAAATAATTCTTGTAGCCTAGAGGTTTTGCTCTCGAAGCTGGTAGACGGCAGGTGCTGGGTTCGTATCCAATCGCGCCCGTCGGCCTAATTGTTCGGAGTTTTCGTGGTTTTCTTCGAACCTTGGATGTCCAAGCGTAAATACGGGTTAGGTTCCCTTAGAAATACCCCTCACGAAGGGCACTGCCCCCTTTAGGGCCTATATCCCTCGTGTTGATAATTGGCCGTCAAAAATCAACCCAACCCAACCCTAAAAATAATTCCGTTGCATTATTGTCTAAGGAAAATCGTTTGTGGTGTATGTTGATAATATTACACTATACAAAACGCATTTAAATTGGTATACATCATTGCTTGCACTACAACATGGTTACTATACAATGGGATGTGCGTAGCATACACCGTTTATTTCCAGGTCGCTTCTGTGAACAATAATAGATGGAAGTGATTTTTCAGCTGTGGTACGCGTTTTAGAATTTAACTAATTTTAATATTTTGCTTGTTGTGTATAAATTCTATAAATCATATACAGTGTTGCACAGAAAATCACGAGTACATTTCCGCTTATTGGCGGAAATTGCTGACCTGAAATTTTCAACTGTGCTACCTGTTTTCTAACTGAAGTAATTTTTAGCATTCCATGGAGTATGTACATCTATACATCACACACAAGACTGCACAAAAACGTCGGATATTTTACTGACTATTGTTGGTAATTGCTAAAATTGCATTTTCAAATGTGCCATACGTTTTCCAAACTGTTTACTTGAATGTATTTCGTAACTTTTTTAAGATTGGATTTTGTTAAATAATTCGGGAATTGTTAGAAAGTGTTTCATAATCTATGCTTGATGCAAGATTTTTTTCTTCATTAAAATTAAATTTCTGGAAACAATATAAACTTTAAAGCAAACATATAACATGCATCTTATAGGTTTTACAGAGCCTTTAAAGTATAGCGGTATTATGAAATCCATAAAGTCATGTTTCATTTCCTGAACAAAATACAACTTGTAGATAAAGAAAAGTATTTTTATTAAGGTAATATAAGGGAACATTAATCATAAAACTCAATAGTAAAAACAATTACGAAAGCAACAAATAAAATTAAACATCTTGAAATGTGCAAAAAGTTTAAATAATATTTGTGATAAAAATTTTAATAATTAATAATTTTATACTTCTAACATTTAAAATTCATTTTTTTTAAATACAAACATTTTATTGAATATTTACTTGGTGCATTTCTTCTCTAATTTGTAAGAGAAATGTCAATGTGATTGAAAAGCGAAAGTAGCTTTGTAGAATTAATTCATTTGTGTTTGGATTTGTAAATGGTTCTAAAATATTTGCAAAGTAAATAGTTGAAGGCAAATTCTGAGCCTGTTCAAAATAGGTCGCTAAAAGATTTAGATTTTATTATTGTAACTGAAGACATGTGTATTTTACCTGGAGACATGTAAAACTAATAGTGAATTTCGGTTTTAATTTCTTCCTTTCAACACTAAAAACACCTTGAGGGGTCATTTCAACTCCTACCATATGAATATATTTCGGTCAGAAATTTCTTTATAAAATAAGTTTTAAAGATAGAAAGAAGAAAAAATGTTAAATAAATATCTTAAACAGATTTAAATAAAAATCCCGGTGTTAAATATTTTTATAAAACTTGAGTAAAATTTCCGGTCGTTTCAGTGTTAGAGCATTATCAAAAATCAGCAATTTCATGTGACATATCTATAATGCAGAGTTACCAAGTCTCCAGCTTTTTGCACACCACTATTATCTTAGCGAAAATCTGGTTCTTTTAAATTGCCCAAATATTCTAATTAAATAAAACAACATTTACTGAATTAGAATAATGGTATCCAAAAAGCCGGAGACTTTGCAGAACTGATAACGTTAATTTAGATATTTTTTATGTGCTGGTTGTACTCTTCTCTTTTTTGGCGAACTTTTTTTAATGAAGGCTGATTAAGTTCTCCGTATGGACCATAATAGCACCTACCTAAACTAATTACTGGAACACGTAAAAAAAACAACGCCACAAGTATGGAAGAAATTTTGTTATAACAGACAACATCCTTCGTAAAATAAAATTACATTGCAATACAAATGAAATACAGTTATACGCAATACAATTAAACTAAAAGAAAATAATAAATTTAGGTACTTCTTAGTTATCCCGTCGACCAATTTCGCCAAATTATATAAATCGCCAAACCACTAGCCAAATTATACACATTAATATACTTTTTATTTTAGATAACGAAAGAACAAATAAATTAGTAAAACATTAATAAAAATACAAATAAAACGTCGAATTAATGGTTTTATTGGCCATTATTGGCATTTAATCTTAAAATTAATTAATTAATGGCAACCATTATTGGCATTTAATCTTGCAATTTGGCGACAGTAATTTGGTCGACGGGATAACTAAGGAGTACCGAAATGTACTAATTTTTGCTTTTACAATACTTGATTACGTATGAATAGATTAATATATAAAATTACCAAGGTAAGATAAAAAAGAACTTCTTAAGGGGCTACAGGACTGTTAAACATTGAAAAAATCAGTTTTCGGATTCTGCTTTATTCTGAATTTTTAAAAATTTCTTAATAATATGTGGCAAACCCCATTCAAAAATCTGCAGTATATCTTGAGTTATATTCATTTATAGACGGCGAGTATAACTGAAAGTCTGTTGATATAGAAATTTTAAAACTGTTTTCTCAGATTACTAAATTTAGAGTTTGCGTTACTTTAAAAAAAAAATAAACTAAATTAGCGTTTCCTTATAGTCTTCATGCTAAAAAAAAAAAAAAAAAAAAAAAAAAAAAAAAAAAAAAAAAAGTTTTGATTTTTTTTTTTTTTTTTTTTTTTTTTTTTTTTTTTTTTTTACTTGAAAAAAAATGTTGAAAATTTTGTATTCTTAAAAATTTTGTGCAACAATAAATTAAAAAAAAACTTTTTGTATATATTTTGCTTTTAATTTAGAAGTGGGAGTGTTATGATTCTATTATGTTCAAAAATTGTTTTCTATTTGCATGACTCAGAGTTGTATCATGCACTGTTAAAAATTTGCAGCATTCTGGCAGGTCATTTGACCGTTTTTTTTTTCGAAAACGATTACACAACCGTAATTTTAACACTATTCTGACCATATTATTGGCCATTTTATGGTCAAAATATAGTTAAATTATGGTTATGAAACCGTTTTTTTTTTCAAAAAACGGTCGAATGACCTGCCAGAATGTTGCAAACTTTTTAACAGTGTGCGCTCAGCACTTAATGATTTTAATTCATGCATCAATGAAAAGAATTTTTTAATTTAAAATTTAAATATTAATTTTTTATAAAAAAAACCTTTCTTATTCTGGATAATATAGTTAAGAATATATAGTTTAGGCAGAAAGGGAAAAAAAAAAAGATCTTACTTGCATATTATTTCTGTTTTGGTATCTTGAAATAGGAGACGTTTTTGATCGTTTCGACAAACTCAAAGGTCCTGTGCCCCCTTAAAAGTACCAAAAAGTTACAGAAATGCGCCAAGCCTTTCAAAAGAACTTACGCTTTCCTCATCAGGCAAAAAGGGTACGCGGCTTGTACCTTTAAAGCAGGAGCAAGATTGGGAGAAAATCGATAAGGGAAAGGGACAAGTCATCATTAAATATGAAAATTACTGAGATGTATTAATACTTTAAAAGTAAAAGCAAACTTAAAATGAAAAAAAAACCTCGGAATATACATATATCTAATAAAATGAAGTAAAATCTAATTAATTATTATGAGCAGAGAAACGCTCGCACCTGTTTAATACACTGTTAAAAATGTTGTGCAGAGTTGAACCATCTTTTGGTATGGCAGCATTTGCTACCATAAGATGCTTAAATCTGTTTCAGTTTTGGTTCAATTACAGCTTCAGGTGAGTAAAATGTGCAATCCTGCACAAAATTTTTAAGAGTGCTCTATTGGTGTATATACCAATTGCTGTTAAAAATGATATCTAATCAAACTATTATGAACGTTACTCTGTCTCTAAAAATCTATGTATAACATTTTTTGTTTGGATGTTTTTAAAATACATATATTAGGATTTTTGCAGGATTCTGTTATTTTTTTAATATTCCAACAAAGACTGAGTTTGTTATCAGAATTTTAAAAAAATTATCTGCTGCGTATTTATGTCAAGCATTTTCTATTTTCTTCTATTTATTATTTTGAATAACATATTTTTTTTTTAAATAATGAATTTCCTTATAGTTGTGTATTCACCCGTAAAAATATATTAAAAGCGAAACTAATCATGGACTAATTTAAATAATCATTAGTCATATTTTATGTTATACAAAAATATAAAATAGTGGAATTTTTCACATAATTATGTCAGTAATATTTTACAGATATTTTACATGACGTCTTTTACATTATCATTGAGTTAAACGAAGCAAAACGTTAGATGACATTTAATCAGTGCTTATCAAAATAAGTAACATTTCTTTTTTGCATTTAATTATCTTAAGAGGAATGTCGACGTTCGGGGCATTTGTTTATTTAAAAAATTGCAATTAATTGTCAAAATGAACTAATTTATATTTGAATTTTAAACCATCGAATTAAGTATGACTTTACTTATATTTTACACTATTTTTTTTTTTTAAATATGCAGTTATGAACAGAAATTGCAGCATAATACTTTTATAAAAATAACAAAATGAGAGTTTAACACTTTTCTAAGCAATTTATTTTCTAACATTTCCAAAACGTTAAATTCACACAAATAGAAAAGATACTATACAAGTATGAAAAAAATCTGTAGTATATTTAAATTGAAAAAACAGATTATAAGATCTATACTTTTAAAATTTAATACTGAACCCAAATACTCAACGTGTATCTGTGAACACTTTCGAAAACTTTAATTTAGAAAATTATTATAAACTTACTAATAAAGCACATATGAATGGTTGAAAAACTATAATTTAAAATTTCGTTTAATTTAAGTATTGCGCGGCAGCGCAATACATATTTATTTCCAGTGTCACTTCTCAATGTTAATTTAACATAGAAAAGCCTATGGAGATCATAACTTTTTCATTTTTTCTTCCCACCTTTTTGTCCCTGATGCCACTCATTTTTAATTATTTGCTAATTCTAATAATATTATAAATTCAAAGTATAAAAACATTTGCCTGACGTCAGGGTCAAAACGGATCATGAAATGTCTTTGCATATAGGTGGATTATGATTTAGAGAGTAACATGGGCTGATTTTTATTTACATTATTCAAATATTTTTCTCAATAATTCCAAATTTCGCTTTTTTCATTGAGAATCAATGGACATTTTCTAATAAAATTTAACATTTTCCCTTCATTGTTTTAAATAATTCAAAAGCCGTAATAATAATTTGCCTATTTTTAATTGAATGATTTTCACGTGAAACATGAAACTAAAGAAACTGAAATAGTTTTTTATTTAAGAATTAAAAAGAAAATGAATATGGCGTCATAGTGGAAATAAAAATGACATTTTCAGATTGTAATTTTTTGACCAAACTACAGCGACCTACATTACTGCACTGGGGAAACATTTTGAATTATACATAGGTAAATTGCATCACAAATTGTGATGCGATATCGCACAAATCAAAGACTGATGATGATACCCTCTATTAATTTCGAAATATGTTCGTCTGAATGCAGTAGTTATTAAAAAACTTGACATATTGAACAAAAACCTAATTTGCAGAACAAATTAAAAAACAAAATTTATTTCCTAAATTGTTTAAGCCCGAGAAGAGGCAGATATTAAGATATTTCCTTCAATTCGATCTACATTTAATGTTAAATTTTTATAACAAATAAGTTAAACCAATTCAACATTAAAAAATAAAAAGGAAATTCATACAATATAATATTTTAAAAACATTTAATACTTAGATTCCGTTCAAATGAAATCGAAATAAATCTTAGACTTTTTCCATTTTTAAGTTGTAAATATTTGTACTGCAGATTTTGCATTATGTTTATGACGATTGTACATAATATGATAAGATACATGCAAAATACAAAACTTTAAAAAAAGTCTAATATTTATTTCGATTTCATTTGAACAGAATCAAGTATATAGGTGTTTAAAGTATTATATTGCATGAATTTCATTTTTTTTTTTTATGTTCAATTAGTTTAACTTGTTTGTTATAAAAATTTAACATTAAATGTAGATCGAATTGAATGAAATATCTTAATATCAGCCCCATCTCGGGCTTAAACAATTTAGGAAATAAATTTTGTTTTTTTAATTTGTTCTGCAAATTAGGTTTTTGTTTAATATATATATTGTTAACTTCCTATTGTAAAGTTCTGCTAGAATGCAAAAGTTCTTGGTATATTGAGTTGGTACAATATACCATGTCACCCGTTTTAAACTCTCATTATTTAACTTTTGTAAAGATGATTTATTTTTTTAAGTTAAAGAGATAATGCTTGGAATATTATGCGATCGATGCCTACTTCTTATTCATAATATAATAAAAGATTTTAGATCGTGTATTTCCAAGTCATGTTTTGTAAATCATCTATTGTGAAACTTGACAGGAATACAAATTTTCAGAATAGGTTTAGCTATTATAATGAATCATGCTTTTTTCAGTTTTTGATTATTTAACTCTAAATTTAATATAAACTACTTAAACTAGGGATGCACAACCTGTGGCCCGCGGGCCAAAAGTGGCCCACCATGGGCTAACTTGTGGCCCGCGATCACAATTTATACAATTTCTTCGTTTTTTTTTACACAATTTCGTCAATTTATAACTGAAAAAATTGCAATTTTTGTCCATATGTCGCAGAAAAAATCGCAAATTTGTCAATTTGCCTCGGGAAGAAATTGCAAATTTCATCAGAGCCAATTAAGAATCGCAAATTTCGTTGATCGAGTTCGGAAAAATCGCGAATTTTATCGATGAGTAGCAGAAAAATCATGAATTTCGTTGATCGTCGTGGTAAAAATCGCGAATTTTGTCGATTATGTGATTCTTGATGGGTTCCGGAAAAATCGCGAGTTTTGTCAGTTTATCGTGAGAAAAAATAGGTATTTTGTCAATTTGCAGCGGGAAAAATTACAGATTTCGTCAGGGTCAGTTAAAAATCGCAAATTTCGTTTATCAGGCGCGAAAAATTTTCGAATTTTGTTGATCGCGAGAAGAAAAATTGCGCATTTTGTCGATTCGGCGCGAAGAAATCTCAAACTTCGTTTATCGGGCACAGAAAAATCGCGAATTTTGACGTTGAGGTATGGAAAATTTGTTGATCGGCTGCGGAAAAATCGTGAGTTTCGTCAATTGATCATGAGAAAATATCTCGACTTTCATCAATTTGTCGCGTAAAAATTACAAATTTCTTCAGAGTCAGTAAAGAATCGCGAATTTCGTTGATCGGACGCGGAAAAATCGTGAATTTTGTCTATGAGCTGAGGAAAAATTGCAAACTTTCTTGATCGGCTGCGGAAAAATCATGAGTTTCGCCATCTTATTGCGAGAAAAATCGCAAATTTAATCAATTCGCCATGGGAAAAATTACAAATTTCGTCAGAGTCAGTTAACAATCGCGAATTTCGTTAATCGGGCACAAAAAAATCGCGAATTTTGTCGATGAGGTACGAAAAATTGCAAATTTCGTTGATCGGCTGGAGAAAAATCGCAATTATGTCAATTTATCGCGAGAAAAAGTCACGAATCCCAGCTAAAAATGAACTGTAGTTTTTTTACAGAAATGAGGTATTTTTCAAGTTTTTGTACGGTCAACTGTAGTTTTTTTTGTAATGCAATATCAACAGTAAAAACACTTCAGTTATTTTCCAGTTATTGACAAGTATTTTTTCAACCCAAAATTTAAAAAAATAGTAAGACTTTATGTCTACAGTAAAACGGCAGTGAATTTCAAGTGATTTTATA
This sequence comes from Maratus speciosus, assembly GCA_963932465.1. Lineage (NCBI taxonomy): Eukaryota > Metazoa > Arthropoda > Arachnida > Araneae > Salticidae > Maratus > Maratus speciosus. Next base: position 364,519,243 of record OZ010799.1, read on the forward strand.
GCAATTAATTCACAAAAATTTTCGGTGATGTATCTGCAGTCTGACTGCAGTTTCTGAAGAACTTTACAGGTCTTAATTTTGTAAGTATGATTATTATAATAGTAACTACAGTATAACAGCAGTTACTGTAAGATTCTTTTGCAAGACACAATGCTGTATGATTGTGTGATATTTCCCGAATTTTCTAAAGTGTTTAAAATTGTTTTAATTTTGTGAGAGTTGCATGTTATGAAACACACTTTTTAAATACTAATGATAATTAATACTCTTTCCAAGACTTTTAAGGACTTAATTGAAAGTCACATTCCTACCTAACGCAAAATTTTTAGTTCCTCTTTCATTTTAAGCTAAGATAAAAAAAATTAAATTTCACTATGATTTTCAAAATCAGAGAAAAACAATTAGTTAAATTTCAAAATCGAGGGAGGGGCAGTGGCATCAACCCACCTGTGCCCCTGCCCACTACGGAAAATTCTTAGTTTTTTTTTTAACTTACTCTAAACGAATAAATTTTGCTATTTTTTTTTTTTCAAAATCGGAGAAAAATATTTTAATTAAATTTCAAAAGCCAGGGGGGGGGGGCGGGAAATGAGAAATTTCTTCATTTTTTTATTGTAAGTTACTCGAAAAGTATACATTTTACTATGTTTTTGAAATAGAAGAAAAGGAAATTTTAATTAATTAACTTTTGAAATCCAGGGAGGGGCAATATGTTTCTCCTACCCCCTACCCTATCCCTAACTGAAAATTCTTAATTCATCTTTTATTCTAAGATAATTAAAAAAAAATTCAGTATGTTTTTCAAAAGCGAAGAAAATAGTTAACATTTAAATTCAAGGGAGGGGCAATCGCTCAGCTATGCCCCTTCCCCTAACAGGAAATTCTTAGTTTCTTTATTTTTAGTTAGTCGAAAAGAATAAATTTGACTACTTTTCAAAAGTGGAAAAAAATAAATTTTTATTAGTTACATTTTAAAATCCAGGGAGGGGAGGGCAATGAACCTCTCAACCCCCCCCTCCCTCCCTCTTAATGTAAAATTTCTCATTTTTCTATTCTAAGTTACTCGAAAAGTATAAACTTTACTATGTTTTTGAAAACAAAAGAAAAAGAATATTTAATTAATTAAATTTTTAAATTTAGGGAGGGGCAATAGCTCTCTTCTAACTTTGTTCCCCTAAGAGAAAATTCTTAGTTATTCTTTTATTTTAAGATAAGAGAAAAGATCAAATTTCACTATGTTTTTCAAAAATCAGAGAAAAAAATAGTTACAATTTAAAATCGAGGGAGGGGCAATGACTCACATATGCCCCCTTCCCCTAACAGAAAGTTCTTAGTTCCTTTATTTTAAGTTATTCGAAAAGAATAAATTTTACTATGTTTTTGTAAATTGGAGAAAAAATTGCTAATTAAATTTCAAAATCCAGGGAGGGGCAATGAGTCTCACCCCCCCCCCCCCACACACACACACACACCACCACCACCCCTTAACTGAAAATTTCTTATTTATTTTCATTTTAAGTTACTCAAAATATTTACATAATGTTTTTGAAAACAGAAGAAAAGAAATTCTTATTAATTAAATTTTAAAATCAAGGGAGGGGCAATAGGTCTCCATTGCTCACTGCCCCACTATCTTCATAACTAGTTTTTAGTTCTTCTTTTATTTTAAATTACTCGAAAAAACATTACTATGTTTTTCAAAATCGAAGAAAAAGGAAATTTAATTAAATTTCAAAATCGAGAGGGACAGTGGCCCAACCATTCTTTTATATGTCGCCCATGATTAGAAATTAGAAACACAGGTGGGTTTACTCATTGCATATTGCATAAATTGTCTTTCTTCCATATCGGGCATACATATAACTTCCAGTTTTCCACTTTTACCTCATAAAAACAAAGAAGAACAACAAAAGAATAGTATCATTTTCTTCCTTTATTTAAATTTCTCATTTGGACATATGATTTATTTTTCAACCCCTTACAGCTGAATGTCTAACCCCATGGTTTCGTTGCAACTGCAGGAGAAGCATTAAAGAAACACCTCAACTCACGGAAACGCCGGCTTGTTTATGAAAATCGGCGCGGAGTACCACGTTGATTTGCTGAAAGAAGATCATTTATTTTGCAGTTTGGCGAAAAATATCACCACTGTTCATTGAAATAAAGTGGCTGTATGGGTATTTTTACATTCTCAATCGAGAGAAATTAATTTCAGATCCACACGATTGAGTTAATTTGAATAAAGTGATAACGATTTATAAACCGTCGCAATTTTTGTACAATCATCGTTAGTATTTCAAATCCAGATGAGATTGTACTATTAACGGTTAATGCATGCGAAAAAAAAAAATTAGGTCCATTTCATATTAACAGGATTAATTAAATTCAAATGTCATCCAAAACATTTGATAAAATTTTGTTTCTGACAATCCAGATAGTTCGATTTTACTTGATTTAGTGCACTTACCTATTTATAGTAATTAACAATGTTTTATTTCAGATTTACACTTGCTTCAATCAGTATGTTCTTTTAGATTAGGAGTTTCAGAATGTTTAAATATCTTACACAGATACTTATCTGTGCTTTGTATTAAAGTATGTTTTGATGTTCAGTTACACAAAAAATCAATACTGAACTTCAAATTATAACTTGATGCCTGTCTAGGATACCTACAATAAGTGCATAACATTTCACACGTAAGTAACTTATTTTCTTTTTAGGAATGAAACAGTTTTATGTAATACAAAGCGGTTTGACACATTGTGTTAATAACATAACATAGAGTTAATAATAATTTTTATTTAATGAGTACGTACTCACTAATTATGTAAAATATTAAATTTTTTAAATGAAGCAATCATTTTTACTGTCATATGAATTGTGTTATTGTAAAAAGAAAATTTACACTTCTGAATGGTAATAGGGCCAAATTAGTTTTTTTCGTCAATTATGACACTTCTCAGAATCAAATAATAAAGGCAATATTTTGCAATATTATATTTCTATTCTACCCACTGTTAAAATTTAGTTTTTTCTTGATACTGATTTGTGAAACTCGTGGGATTTTTATCATATGGTCGCTGAAAGAATTTAGACTTTCAGAGCACTTTTTCAGATTTTCCCTGCAAGCGATCGAAGAATTTTTTTTTTTCCACATGACAGAGTTTTCATATGCGTTTAAATTTTTTAAATGATTTTTTCATTTATTAAGAAGGATATTGAATGAGCTTAGTACACCGTCATGTTACAATACACACAAGCTAATGTTAAACCACTGAAAATATCCTTAATTATTTTAAATATTTTTTTTTTTTTTTTGCATAGGAGGACATTGAATGAGCTTAGTACACTGTCATGTTACAATACTCACAAGCTAATGTTAAACAAATGACAATATCCTTAAATTTACGTTAACACTTTGGCTGCCGCCCATTTTTCAAAATCTGTTCACAGGCATCGAATGCGTGACTTAGAGATCTGCACGGGCAGACCCGTGGCCCCAGAGTTGATTTCAGGGGGTGGTCCGGGGGGGGACATTCCTTCCAGAGCAATGAGAGCTCCCCCCCAGGCCACCCCCTGAAATCAACTCTGGGGCCACGGGTCTGCCTGTGATGATCTCTAAGTCACGCATTCGGTGCCTGGGAACAGATTTTGAAAAATGGACGGCAGCCAAAGTGTTAAGGTAAATTTTTGATCAAAATCCCCAACTAAAAGATTTCTCTTTTTTGTCCAACAATCAACTGGCAAATTTCACAAATTTTTCTGATGACTTAATGACTATTTTCAGTTTTTTTTTCATGCAACTGATTGACAAATTTTGCAATATTATATTTCTACCCACTGGTAAAATTTAGTTTTTCTTGATACTGATTTGTGTGAGCTTAGTACACCGTCATGTTACAATACACACAAGCGAATGTTAAACCACTAAAAATATCCTTAATTATTTTAAATGTTTTTTTTTTTTTTTTTTTTGCATTGGAGGACATTGAATGAGCTTAGTACACTGTCATGTTACAATATTCACAAGCTAATGTTAAACCAATGACAATATCCTTAAATTTACGTTAACACTTTGGCTGCCGCCCATTTTTCAAAATCTGTTCCCAGGCACCGAATGCGTGACTTAAATCTGCATGGGCAGACTTGTGGCCGCAGAGTTGATTTCAGGGGGTGGTCTGGGGGGGGGACATTCCTTCCAAAGCAATGAGAGCCCCCCCCCCCCGGGCCACCCCCTGAAATAAACTCTGGGGCCACGGGACTGCCCGTGCAGATCTCTAACTCACGCATTCGGTGCCTGGGAACAGATTTTGAAAAATGGGCGGCAGCCAAACTGTTAAGGTAAATTTTTGATCAAAATCCCCGACTAAAGAATTTCTCTTTTTTGTCCAACAATCAAGTGGCAAATTTCACCAAATTTTCTGACGACTTAATGACTATTTTCCTTTTTTTTTCATGCAACTGATTGACAAATTTTGCAATATTATATTTCTACCCACTGGTAAAATTTAGTTTTTTCTTGATACTGATTTGTGAAACTTGTGGGACTTTTATCATATGGTCGATGAATGAATTTAGACTTTCAGACCACTTTTTCAGATTTTCCCTGCAAGCGACAAGGTACAAGTGTGCTGTTTTTTAAACATTTCCGCCCAGTGGCCCTTTTTATCTAGAATCAACACTAGGATAGTGATGATTCTAGAAAAAAGGACTGCTGTGTGCGAATTTTTAAAAAAGGGCACTCGCAGAAGAGAAGTGTTTAATCTAGGCGCCAGCAGGCAGTTTCTTACCACTAAATTTTATTAGTTCTCTTCACTTAAATTCTTACAAAAAATTTAGGTGAAATATTAGACAAAAAATAACAAATAAAATTTAGTGGTGAGAGACTGCCCATTGGCACCTAAATTTTTTTCTTGCATTCGTGTACCTTGTTCAAAAAAATAATTTGAATTGGTTTTCTTAGATTCCTTTTTTATTAGTGGTGTACCGAGTAGTACTTTGGCCGAGTACCGAGTACTCTGCCACTGACTACTCGACCGAGTACCGAATACTGAGTAGTTGTGTAATAAGAAAAACTTACTTTTATTTGTATGTGTGAAACTAAATTTTAATCTTGAATTATTTTATGAGGGGTTTTTGCTTAACTTTTTTTATATTTTGTACACATATTGTTAAATACTGAGTAAATAGTTTTATGAATTATTACATATATTATACATTGATATTCGAATAACTTTTTACTGATCAGTTTGAAATTCTTACAACTACTCGGTATTGGCCGAGTACTCGGCCAAAATTTCGCCGAGTACCGAGTACTCGGCAAATTGGCCGAGTATGCCGAATACTCAGTATTTACCGAGTACTCAGTACAGCTCTATTTTTTATCAATAAAATTTTGCAATGTTTTCCTGTGACAGATTGAATTTTGCGATTTTTCCCCCATTTAATGTTATTATGCATTCCTTTTTTTAAATATTAATATTCAATAACTATTTTTCAATTATCAGTTAATGTGACTTATTTAGCAGTTTTTCAGCTGCAATCGGTCGACAAATTTCACATTTTTTCCTGCCACCAACTGAAGAATCTTGTGAGTTTTGTCTCGATTGATGAATTTCACGATTGATTTCTGCAACAGGTTGACAAGTTTCACAATATTTTAAAGCAGCCGACTGAATAATTGTTCTGTTTTTTTTTTTCAATAATGGTTGTTGGTTGTGTTTATGATGGCCAGTTATCAGCACGAGGGTTATAGGCCCTAACGGGGGGGGGAGTGCCCTCCGTAGGTGGTCTTTCTAAGGGAACTTAACCCGTATTTATGCTTGGAAAACCAAGGTCCGAAGAAAACTCTAAAAGATTAGGCCGACGGGCGCTATTGGGATCGAACACAGCACCTCCCGTCCTACCAGCTTCAAGAACAGAACCTCTCGGCCACTGGTGGGGCTTTTCAATAATGGACTGGGGAATTTCATAAATCTTTTCATTGAGTGAGTAATGATTTTTGCAATTTTTTTCACGCTACTAATTCTCGAGTTTTGCAATATTTTATTTCTACTGATCGGGGAAATGTGCGGGAGCTTCCTTGCGATCGATTTGCAAAACTCGTGCGATTTTTTTCATATTGTCGATGGATGAATTTCGCAGATTTTCACCACGTCCGATCGAAGAATTTCATTATTTCTCTTACTTTTTGAACTGTTTTAATATTTTCATCCTTTTAGATTGGATTTTTTTACAGAGCCCTCCGATAAATGTCATTTATAATATATAAAAATTTCATAGAGAAGTGAGGGTGTATTCCAGGTGGTGCAACCCCCACTTTTCAAAATTTTGCCGACATCCCTCATGTAACTTGTTAGAAAGGCCCCATCACCACTTATTTATGTTATGCACATCCGGCTTTCCTCACCCGCTTTGCCCCCCCGCACCTTCCAAGGGGGAACTTTTCTAAATTTTGCCAACATGCCTTGTAACATATTGTTGGAAAGGCCTGTGAGCACTTATTCATGTTGTGCACATCCGGTCCCCCCCCCTAGGGGGCACTTTTCTAAATTTTGCTGACACCCCTCGTGTGACCCATCGCTGGAAAGGCCAATGACTACTTATTAAGTTATGCACATTTGGCTTTCCTCCCCACACTTTGCCCCCTCCAAGGGGGGGCACTTTTCTAAATTTTGCAGTCACCCATCATGTGACATATTGTTGGAAAGGCCTAATGCCACTTATTCATTTTATGCACATCCAGCTTCCCTCCCCCTCTTGCCCCCCTCAAGGGGGGCACTTTTCTAAATTTTGCAGTCACCCATTATGTGACATATTGTTGGAAAGGTCTAATACCACTTATTCATGTTATGCACATCCGGCTTCCCTCACCCCACTTTGCCCCCCCAAGGGGGGCACATTTCTAAATTTTGAAGTCACCCATCATGTGACATATTGTTGGAAAGGCCTAATACCACTTATTCATGTTATGCACATCTGGCTTCCCTCACCTGACTTTGCCCCCCCAAAGGGGGGCACTTTTCTAAAGTTTGCAGTCACCCATCATGTGACATATTGTTGGAAAGGCCTAATACCACTTATTCATGTTATGCACATCCGGCTCTCCCCCCCCACTTTGCTCCCCCCTGAGGGGCACTTTTCTAAATTTTGCCGACACCCCTCGTGTGACCCATTGCTGGAAAGGCCAATAGCTACTTATTCAAGTTATGCACATTTGGCTTTCCTCCCCACACTTCCCCCCGCAAGGGGGGCACTTTTCTAAATTTTGAAGTCACCCATCATGTGACATATTGTTGGAAAGGCCTAATACCACTTATTCATGTTATGCACATCTGGCTTCCCTCACCTGACTTTGCCCCCCCCCAAAGGGGGGCACTTTTCTAAAGTTTGCAGTCACCCATCATGTGACATATTGTTGGAAAGGCCTAATACCACTTATTCATGTTATGCACATCCGGCTCTCCCCCCCCACTTTGCTCCCCCCTGAGGGGCACTTTTCTAAATTTTGCCGACATCCCTCGTGTGACCCATTGCTGGAAAGGCCAATAGCTACTTATTCAAGTTATGCACATTTGGCTTTCCTCCCCACACTTCCCCCCGCAAGGGGTGCACTTTTCTAAATTTTGCAGTCACCCATCATGTGACATATTGTTGGAAAGGCCTAATACCACTTATTCATGTTATGCACATCCAACTTCCCTCACCCCACTTTGCCCCCCCCCCAAGGGGGGCACTTTTCTAAATTTTGCAGTCACCCATCATGTAACATATTGTTGGAAAGGCCTAATACCACTTATTCATGTTATGCACATCCGTCTTCCCTCCCCCCACTTTGCCCCCCCAAAGGGGCACTTTTTCTAAATTTTGGAGTCACCCATCATGTGGCATTTTGTTGGAAAGGCCTAATACGACTTATTTATGTTATGCACATCCGGCATTTCTCCTCATATTTTCTAATAAATTTTTAAAAGGCTACAGTCAAACTGCAAAAAAAATGTAGTTGGGAGACTGCGGTGATTTGGCACAAATCCCTGCAGTTCTTTTGAAGTCGACATAACTATAAATTTACTGCGGTGAGTGTGTAGTTATCAACTACACATTTACTGCGGTTAATTTATAGTTATGTCGACTTCAAAAACACTGCAGGGATTTGTGCCAAATCACCGCAGTCTTCCAACTACATTTTTTTTAAAGTTTCACTGCAGTTCATTTTTAGCTGGGATTTTTCAATCTGTTGCAGAAAAAATCACGAATTTCGACGATTGATAGAAAAAAATTACAAATTTTGTCAATTGGTCGCAAAAATATTGTGAAATTTGTCAATCGCTCGTAAAACATCGTGAATTTCCTCAAAAACTCGTGAATTTCGTGAATATCTCATGGTAAAAAATTACTAATTTTGTGTGTCGGTCCCAAAAAGTATCATGAAATAGAAATCCATTGGTCGCAGGAAAAAATCGCAAATTTCATCGATTATGCGTGTAAAAAAATCGCGACTTTCGCCAATTTATTGAGCGAGAAAAATCGCAAATTACATTAATGTATATCAGGAATGAATTAAGTTTCGTCGATTAGTCGTTGGAAAAAAATTGCAAATATTGTCAATCCGTCACGTAAAATATCGCAAAATTCGCCAATCACTCATGAAAAAAAAATCGCGAATTTTGTCAATCGTTCATGGAAAAAACTTACCAATTTCGAAGATGATCGCAGAACAAAAAATTCGCGAAATAATTCGATTGGGGGCGGAAAAAATCGCAATTTTCATTGATCCGTTGTGAAAAAAATCGCGAATTTTGAAAATTTATCGCTAAAAAAATCACAAATTTCGTGAATTTATCGCAGGTATCGCAAATTGGTTGGTTGAAAAGATTGCAAATTTTACCAATCGGCAATGGAAAACTACCGCGAAATCTGTCAAACGGTCGTTGATAAAAAAGCGCGTATTTCGTCAATTAGTCGTACTTGATTGACAAAAGAAAACGAAAACAAGTTTTGTTAATAATCCACAAAAAATAGCATAATTAGTTCATCATGCCTTGTTATTAGGTAGCTTTCTTTACAAAAAAGCTACCTATTGCAGCCGTTCGGAGGAAAGCGATTTCAAAAAATTTTGGTATATTTTCATCGACCATGACCCCCAGACCCCGAAACCACCCTCCGTTCAAAATTGATATATATATATATATATATATATATATATATATATATATATATATATATATATATATATATATCTGAACTATGTCACACTGTAACTCCCGTAATTATGAACTGATTTCGATGTAATTCGGTGTGTACATAGTACATACCAATGTCTCGACCGAGTTCGTTGGCCAGCTTCATCCGCCGTTTTGTTTCAAAATGGCGGCCATTTAAAAATTTAAAAAAAATTTTAAACTTCAAATGTGGTACCAAAAAATTAAAAATGGAAAAAAATATTTTTTTCTTATGTATTTGACCTTTATACAAAGATTCCGGAGCAGTTTTTGTTTCGTCTATATCTTAAAAAATGGCTGAGTTACAGCATTTTGAATTTCTAGCGTGGCTGACATTTTGAAACGTCCTGAATTTTGTCACGCGATAAAAGGCGTATTTATGAACCGATTTGGATGTAATTCAGTGTGTACATAGTACATACCAATCTCTCGACCGAGTTCGTTGGCCAGCTTCATCCGCCATTTTGTTTTAAAATGGCGGCCATTTAAATTTTTTTTTTAATTTAAAAATTGAAATGTGGTACCAAAAAATTGAAAATGAAAAAATATTTTTTCTTATGTATTTGACCTTCATACAAAGATTTCGGAGCAGTTTTTGTTTCGTCTATATCTTAAAAAATGGCTGAGTTATAGCATTTTGAATTTCTAGCGTGGGTGACATTTTGAAACGTCCTGAATTTTGTCACGCGATAAAAGGCGTATTTATGAACCGATTTGGACGCAACTTCGTTTATACATAGTACATACCAATGTCTCGACCGGGTTCGTTGGCCACCTTCATTCGCCATCTTGTTTAAAAATGGTGGCCATTTAAATTTTTAAGAAAAATTTAAATTTGAAATGTGGTACCAAAAAATTAAAAATTGAAAAAATATTTTCTTCTTATGTGTTTGACCTTGATAAAAAGATTCGGGAGCAGTTTTTGTTTCGTCTATATCTTAAGAAATGGCTGAGTTTTAGCATTTTGAATTTCTAGCGTGGCTGACATTTTGAAACGTCCTGATTTTTCTCACGTAATAACAGGCGTATTTATGAACCGACTTGGATGTACCTTGGTGTGTACATAGTACATACAAATATCTCGACCGAGTTCGTTGGCTGGCTTCATCCGCCATCTTGTTTCAAAATGGCGGCCATTTAAAAAAATAAAAAAATAAAAAAATTTAAATTAGATACCAAAAAATTTGAAAGTGAAAAAGATTTTTTTTGTTGTACGTGTTTGACCTTAATACAAAGATTCCGGAACAGTTTTTCTTTTGTCTATATCTAAAAAAATGGCTGAGTAATAGCATTTTGAATTTCTCTTGTGGCTGACATTTTAAAACGACCTGATTTTTGTCACGCGATAACAGGCGTAATTATGAACCTATTTGCATGTAACTTGGTCTGTACATAGTACATACCAATGTCTCGACCGAGTTCGTTGGCCAGCTTCATTCGCCATCTTGTTTAAAAAGGGTTGCCATTTAAAAAAATTAAATTTAAAATTCAAAATGAGGTATTAAACAATTGGAAAATGAAAAAGACTTTTTTATGTGTTTGGCCTTGATACAAAGATTCCGGAGCAGTTTTTGTTTCTGAAAATTTGTTCTTTTGTTTATATCTTAAAAAAATGGTTGATTTATAGCACTTTGAATTTCTAGCATGGCTAACATTTTGAAACGATCTTGTATTTGTTACGCGATAACACACGTATTCTTCTATTTCGATGTAAGAAGGCATGTGGATAGTATACATCAACACCTCGACCAAGTTCGCTGGCCAGATTCATCAGCCATCTTGTTTCAAAATGGCGACCATTAAATTAAAAAAATATGTATATATATTTAAAGTGAGGTGCAAAAAAATTAGAAATTGAAAAAGGTTTCTTTCTTAAGTACTTGACCTTGATATAAGGATTCAGGAGCATTTTTTGTTTGTCTTTACCTTAAAAAAGGGCTCAGATATAGCAGTTTCAATTTCTATTGTGGGTGACATTTTGAAAAATCTGATTTTTTGCATGCGACAGCACTCCTATATATTAACCGATTCCGATGTGAGTGAGCATGTGCACAGCAATTACTAAGGTCTCGACCAAGTTCACTGCTTAGCCTCATCCACCATGTTGTCTTAAAATGACAGGCACTTTAAGAAATTGCCGAATTTGGCAGCCAAATATATGTTACTTTAAAGAAAAGCAGCTTGGATAAAGCTGACTAATTTCGCGAAATTCTCATTCATTATATTGATAAAAATTAGTATTGAATCTCCTATAATCGGTTTCCACTAAATTGAGCTTCGTGTGTTTAAATGATATAATTTGGCTTTTTTTAAATAAGGATTATGAAAGCTACCTCTTCCTCCCGGCACTGGCCGGAAGGACTTTTTCAGAAATAAGTTTCCTTTTATTTTAAATGAAGTTATTCTTCAATAATTTTTTTTTATAATTTTCAATAACGTTCAATTATTTAGAAATGTTGTGTAATTTTTCTTCTTCAAGTTACCATTTATCAAGAAGGAGCCGTTAATCTTTATAAAGTGTTGTATGGTTGGTTATTCATACAGATGCGAAGAATTTGTGTGTTGCCACTTTGGGGACTTTTTTAATTCATATTATTTGACTTTCACCACTTTTTGAAAATAGTATAATTCGCCTTATTTTTTCAGAATTGTTAATCTATTTTTAAATAGGCCGAATATTTCTATTTAAAAAAAAAGCGGTGACAATCAACAATCTGGGGGCAAAAATGTTCCCAATCAGGCAACACTGGCGAAGAAGCCCTGCATTCCTGCATACAATTATTTATTTCCGTTTGTTTATTTTTGGTATAGACAAAAACTAATTATTCATCAAGAATAAAGACTTATTAACCCTCCATACCCCCCCCCCCCGATATAGAAATTTCTCTGTATTACTGATGTGGCCCTCGACAACCCAAACATTTTTGTAAGTTGTCCTTCTCTTAAAAAGGTTGTGCACCCCTAACTTAAACTATTTAAGCATAATTATGCATGAATCAGTCGATAAAAGTCGTAAGACGTGACCTAAAACTTTTTCTGTATCGTCTATATTAGATACGCTCTTTTTATTGAATGTTTGAATACTTTCATCAAAATAAATAAAATAATAGCCATCTGAAATATTAAAAATTGATTTTTATGCATTTTATTTCTAAAACTTTCTATAAATTAAATATTGCTTAAAGTTTAAATATTTAAAAATATATAATTTTTTGAGGGCGTCTTTTTACTTCCTTAAGGGGTCTCAGGACCCTTAAAATTGGAAAAATATCACAAAAAGACCATTTTAACATTTAATATCTTAAAATGTATCTGTTATTAAAACCCAATTTTTATTGGGATGTAAGATATAAATATGTTCTTTCATTTCGTGTATTTAAAAAATTGCAAAATGTAGAATTATCATTTATAGGGGCTCCAAACTTTCAGACATTTGATGAGCAGAAAATTGGTATAACACCTTACCCACAGGATTGCAAAATACATTTTGCAACAAGAATGAATTTTTTTGTGTCTAATTACACATAAGATTATAGCACCTACCATGAACCTAAAGTAATTTGTATTTAAAGCATTTTTGTATTTTTATTTAGCTACTACAAAATTTTGGAAATTTCAACTGAATAATAACCTAAAATAACTAGGACTTCCCTCAGAGGGATTAGTCTGAGCGATATTCCTGGGAACATAGATTTAATAATAACATGTGGAAGCAAAAAAAAAAAAAAAAATGAGATATTATCTTTAATTGTCCATATACTGAGATAAATTGAAATGATGAAAATAAACGAATAGTAGAATTACAAAATTTTATATATAAATTCGTATACAACTGTTTAAAAAATGGGAACGCAAACCATGCAAAATAACCATGCATAGATATAAAATTGAAAGTACGCAATACATTAAAAGTAAAATAGAAAATGAAACACTAAATTTTCTTATATCGAAATTTAAGAGCATAATCAGACGCTCCGCACCAATTTGGGTAACTTTAAATGACAAATATATGATGTTTAAAAAGAATGGACTATACTTTATACGGTGTGCTCCCCCGGAATAGTTAATATTGTACAATATCTGTTTTCCACAGATGCAATGAGGTTGTCGATAAGAGATAAGGCATTCTCTCTTCAAAATCTGATATAGTATCAAAGTACCGAACACATCAAGAGTGGCATGCAATGCGTCAAATGTAAACATAAAATTTTATGTTTACAATGTTTTTCATTATGCATCATGTCGCGTGACATTGTTTACTATGTTTATTGTTTTTAAATTATGTGAAAATATTTTCTATCGTTGAATGATTTGGAAAATGTTGCCTTTTGTGCAACGAAACGATCGTCAATCTTAATAAAGATTTTCTATCACTTTTTATAGCATTTTTTAACTTTATTTATTTCATTTTCATTTTTTCACATGGCAATCTTGCAGTAGAAAATTAATTGTTGTAGTAAGAATATTATTGTGTATTTTAATTGTTGGCAACTTCTATAACGAAAAATGTTTAAATTTGATAAGAAATTGCTGTTAAATTGGTGGTTTTTTATTAATTAAATATTAACTATAAATTATTTCGATTCCGGATTACTTTAGTTGCCGCGACCGTGTTTTAATACACATGTACGTATATTTTCACAATTTTGGGTTCCAGACTGTCGATTTGTATAGAATTACAAACAGACTGATAGACAAAATTACATTTTTATATATTAGATTATATACAAACATAAATAACTTATCTAATACGCGTTAACAGATGCATTTTTAAATATATATATATATAAACCCGTATAATACTTATTCTGTTTTATTTTCATAGTCATTTGGCAAAATATCTCACTTTCTTAACCCCGAATTGTGCGATTTTTACAAAAGCGCCAATGCCCATATAATAGCGAAGTACCATGAAAAGCATTAAATGCATGGTAATAAGGTACTTAGAATGCGACATTTACGATCAACCATTATTGGCATTCAATCTTATAGTTTGGCGATAGATTCTTGGTCGACGGGATAACTAAGTAGTACCAAATAGTGTACATTGCAACTTAACTTCAATTTAAATTAATCTTCTCTATTCTGCAATTTTAAGATTTTAAACTTCTAAACATCGCACATTTTCAATTTTTATACCGTCGTATTGGGGAGAAAAAGTACTTTTAAGTGCAATTTGTTTGAAAACTGCATCTCAATTTATTTTTGAAATATTAATTTTTTTTGTAGTTTTTAGCGCCATTTGTTTAATTTTGGAAACTCAAGTACTCCATTTCTGTAGAAAGTAGAGGGAAAATAGTAATTATACGTTTTTGTGGCCTTTTTCCCTTAACAACTTTAAAAAATTTAATTAAAATACGTGCTATTTAAAAAATATATAAATGAATGATTCCTTTTGCAAAATTTAATTTTAAGTATCTATATTAATATTACAAACAAAAGAAGGCATATAAATCATGAGATAGCCGATTTTTTTTTTTTTTTTTTTTTTTTTTTTTTTTTTTTTTTTTTTTTGTAGAGTTTCTTGAATGACGACATCTTTTTTTTTTTTTTTGGATTTGTGTATTATTCAGCGATAGTGACGTCCTATGCGTACTTTACTGCAGAGGTTGTTTAAGACTTTGTCTTAAATGAAGAATTCTTCAGCGGATGCGGATGACGTCATTCTGTACAAAATAAAAGAGTGTGTTTTAAGTCTTAACCCATTTGTGCCTGGCGTCCTAATTTTGGGACGCTTTCTTAAAAAAATTCCCATTACAAATTGAATTATGATATCCTTTCAAAACTTAGTAAAATATATCCTTAGTATTTGTTTTCAATATTTATCCATAAATGGCAGTGCATTTTTAAGAATAAAAAGGGGAAATAAATGTTTGTTGTAGAGCAAAGTTGGATTTTCTTGAAATAAAATGGCGCGTAAGAAAACGTAAGATATTTCTTTTATTTTTTTATCAATCATTTTATTAGTGGTATTATTTATAAGATAGAACATTATTTTATAATACGAATTTTTGCATTTTTTTAGATTTCTATTTTTTTTCTGGAATTTGAACCTTTATATATCGTCCCAATTTTGGGACGCTAGGCACGAATGGGTAGGGGTTTTCTCCGTTACTGTCTATGCATTAAATGTATGTTTTATGCCATTTATTTTGTTACAAAATGGTTACATACCACTCGGATTATTATTTGGTTATAAAATTATTATTCGGATTATTATTTGGCTATTCTTTATTATTACTATAGGGGGAACAGGGGCTGGGCTCTGTTCAAGAACAAGACACCCACCCCTTCCTACCCTTAGCTATTGGCTTAGTAAAAATTTATATCTAAATTATGTTTTGTACTTAGTTTAGTATTTGACATTCTGAGATTACTAAAATATATACAGCAGAACCTCAATTATCCGACGTAATTGTGTCCGAACCGACAGCGGATAATCAAATTTCCAGATAATCGAGAATTTATCAATAATCATCTAGTTTAATATTCAACATCGTCATCAAACTGCTATTAGGACTATTTAAACTGCTTAATAAACATCTAAATTTAAATTATACGTGAAAATAATTTTATTTGTTTAGAACAGGACGTGTACACGGGGGGGGGGGGGGGGGAGAATAATCTTCACGGGTTCGGATCTTGCCGGAGCTCAAGCTAATTTCAATGGAATTCGAAGAAAGGGGAACCAAAATGCTTATCTCTACTCGTGGTTTGGAAGAGAACACTTGCATACACAAGGAATGTGAAAGTAAAAAAAAAAAAAAAAAAAAAAAAAAGTTGGAAAAAATTCCGGATATCGACATCGGTTTACAGAGAGTTCCGGTTACACGAGGGTCGGATAATCGAAGTTCTACCTTACCATCTATACTCATGTGTAAAACGAAGAATTTTTGACAATTTTCTGCAAGTAAATTGGGGGTAAACTTATACGCGAATCAATTACATAAGCCAAAAAAAAAAAAAAAAACCTTCGAATACTGCAAAAGTCTGATATTTTATGTATATAAATAATAAAATAATATATAAAATATACAAATAATAATAATTTATTATTAAAAAATTTCAAAGATTTGTTTTTATTTACTTACTAATTTTTCGCATTAGTAAGTGAAATCTTTGGTTTAATTTTGGGCGAAATTGAAGTAAAAAGTTAGGGGGTCGACATACGCGAGTTTTTGCATTCAAAAGTTAATGGGTCGGCGTACATGCGAGTATATAAGGTACACTATTACGGTATGTACGGTACTCTATTAGTAATTATTGATTTTTATAAATTTTTACTATATAAATTTTTACTATGCCAATAGCTAATGGTGAGGAGGAAGGGGGTCTTTTTCATGAGCCGACCCCATTCCTCCCCCAACCCTTATAGTAATAATAATAATAAAAAATTATAGTCAAATAATAACCCGAATGATATATAACCTTTTTGAAACATATTAAATGGCATAAAACATAGATATAATGCTTAGACAGTAACGGAGAAAACCCCTACCCTTTCGTGCCTAGTGTCCCAAAATTGGGACGTTTAGATTTTTATATGTTAAATAAATATTTTTTCAAAGAGAATTTTTTTATTATTTTTTACGTTCATTTTACACCATTTGCTATAATTAAGCACAATATTGAGTTGAAAAAAAATTCAGGCACTAATGGGTTAAAACCGAAATATGTTTTGTACTATCCATATTTATATATTTTATTTTCATCGAGGGTGACACTAAATTCAGAAAAAACAGACTTCCCGTTTTCTAGTATTTTTCAATATTTGTGCAGTTTCGCCTCAAAAAGTGAGATTTGTTGCAAAAAGATATAAATAGCTTTGAAAAGAAACCTGATGAACCTTTATGCTTATTTTTAAAAGTAAATATGGCAGAGATGTCATATACGCACCGAGGTACCTAATTGGCGCCAAAGTGGCGTTACTTTGCCTGACTTGGTAACCAGTGGGGGCTCGTGACTGTCATATTTTGGGGCACTAAATGCATGGCGGGCATTGTTATTCTTTTCTTACCATTATTTTTTGAAAGAAAAAGATTAACTTGTTTAATGGTCGAATATTCTGCCAACAAATATGGCAAAGATTTCTTTAGCAATAGTGGTAAGAGAAGAATCAATGTGGCAGCTATGGATTTAGTGCCCCCCAAAATACCAGTCACGAGCCACCACCGATGTAACCATATGTAAAGCTATTATAAATTATTCTGTTCTATAATTATATCATTTATTGATTGTTATTTCCTTTTAAAAATAATAGAAAATGTTTTGTTTATCACTTTATTTTGTTTTCATATTGAAATAAAAAATAACGTACTATTATAGCACGCTATATGTAACTGGTATTCGTAAATGACGGTTTCTCCAAATTATCATAAAAAATCGAGCCAAATCCGGATGCGTTTATGGCATCTGTGCCATAAATATAAACATTTTATTTATATATGTAATATCATTGCTTTTTATATACTTTCGTTTTTACTTTCGTTTGTATATAAAAATAGGTAAGTGGCTTGTTAACACAATATAAATTGCATAAATCTTTAAAAAACTGCTTGAGTATATGAAACAATGAATAAGTTGCACGAAAATACATATAAAAAGCTTACTTGTCTCACCAAACCCATTTTCTCTACTTCGACAAGGCTCTTATACAGGAAAAGTACAAATTTCATTTTTAAAGACTAAAAAGAAATTAATATAAATGGAAATTGTTTTTTTTTAAATCATGCTTTCATTAAAATTCACAAAAATTTTGAAAATATATATGTTTTTTAAATGCACTAAATATTAGAAAAGTCTTGATAAAAACCTTAAATACACGGAGTTTAAATTTAATTAGGAGAGTTCAATTATGGAAGATAAATGGATTTAAATGGGAATTTTGCCAAATTAGCCAGCTATCTCCAAGCTGGCTTCATGTATAGAAACTGTTTTGTCGCCAAATTTGGCGATATTTCGCCACGTTGGCCAAAGTTTGTCGATATCGCGGAAACCCTATCATTAGTACTTTTCAACAAATATTGTTGAAGCTAATGCTGATATCTCTATAGAAAATCAAACGTAACCATTAACTAATTCACCCCCCCACACACACACACACACCGTTGCCCCCTTAGGGATCGAATTTTAAACAATCAATGTCAAATTCATATATTGCCCTCAGGAATACATATATATTCCAAATTTCAAAACTGTATGCCAACAGGAAGTGGATGAAAACTGAATCACAAGATTTGAGTGCCACAGACAAATATAATTGTAAGTTAAAAGAAAGCATGTAAAAAAAAAAATAAAGAAAATAAGAAGAAATGATGCTATAAAGCAAAATATTTCATTACACATCATATAATTGTTTCTAATTTTCACACGCGAAATATAAAATATGCTTTTGGCGATTAAAAAATGCTATTGAGGGATTATCGCAAAATCTCACATCAAAGTTTTTATGCCTTTTTTTCTTTTAAATGGAAAAACAAACAGATTTATTTTCCTGTTTGATTAAATTTAAATATGTTTTATGGCACTTCGATATTACTGCGTGCGTATTTTTTTTTTTTTTTTTTTTTTTTTTTTTTGCTCCATGTGTTCAAACCAGTTGTCTACGAAAACATCAACCGGTGAAAGTGACGCGCTCCAAATTTTTTGTGACGTATGCAGATAAACAGTGCTTTTTATCAGTTTTTCTACATAATTTTTAAACGGTTTAGAGCTTATTTTTCATAATAGGTGCATTCAGTAGGCGACCCTCATAGGTACCTTCTGGTGCAATCAGAAACGAAATCCGACAAATATTTTTTGTGTTATGCTTGACGAAATGTTTTTATTAGGCTTTTTATTTAGTAGGACATGGCGTTAATATCAATCATAGATGTATGCTTCGCTGAGTATTAGCCTTCGCTTCGCTCAGACAATTATTTTTTTGAACAATAGAAAGGAAATGTTAGGTTCAGTTTATGGAGACTAACATAATGCATGAGTTTTGAAAACTTCATGAAAAATTATTCTGAAGTGTTTGAGATATCTTTTGCGTTATGCCCAAAAGTGTCATTTGGCGAAAAATGACTTCAAAATTTTGGAAACGCAGATTCAGCTATTGAAGGAATAAAATTCTAAAAGCCATAACTTCTGTTCTAATGCGAATTTCAAATAAACAATTATACCAAAATGTCAGAAAAGATAGTAATTTAACATATAAAAAATAATAATTTCGAAAATTTTGAAGCTTTAAAAGTCCTGAGACCCCTTAGTGACTATTTTTGTAAATAGTGAGGAAACTTCTGATAATTCTGAACTGTTTAATACAATGAAAGGAATATAATAAAAGAAACACTTTGTTAAATAATTTGTAATAGGGGTGCACAATCTGCATCATGCTGCCAACCAAGCTACCACTATTTTAGAATAGAATCAATTTATTTAATGAATGCGGTTACATAAGGCAAAGCTCCCCTATCGAAACCGTGACAGGAGCAAACTTTTAGGGCAAAAGGTTGTGCATCCCTAATTTATAATATAACATTTTTATCTGTTTAAAAACATAGATATGAGTTTGTTATTTTTCACATTTTCAGGAAATAAGTTAACATTAAGTCAAAATTTCAAAAACTTATCAACGTTTCATCTATTTAAAACTAAAGGATTATTGAAAGTACGATGTCAAGAAAAAACTACAGAAGGGTTTCCCAAAAGAATCATTAAAAAATTATATATAACTAAGTATTACACAGTTTCCTCAGGCAATATAGAACTAAGGAGAATTCGACTGTGACACTCTGCTTGAGCTGTTTGCTGTCAACTTAAAATCAAGTGACATAGCTTGGGGGCTACACCTTAATTTTCACTGATTTCTTAATGGAATAAATGACATGTTTCCAGATTTAGGTTTTATTAATATATCTGTTTCTTTAATTATTCTTAGAAATTTCTGTAAAACTCTAAAAAGTTATTTCAAAATACATTTTTCTTTATGCATGTTACAGTGGTGACTTGTCAAAAGTTTGTATTTAGAACTTGAAAGATTTATCACATATTCTGTGAAAGAAATTCAACAGTTATGTATTCATCTATTTGAAATAAATATATACCTGATTCTACAATTCCAAAATACACAGATTTTATAATACTGCTAGTATTATATTTTATAAACAAGGTTAATAATTTTAGTTTTAATTTGAGGGATCTCAGGGCTCTTAAAGCTTCAAAATTTTCGAAATTAAAAATATTTTTAAATTTTAAACTCCTATCTTTTCTGAACATTTTAATATAAATATTTACTTGGAATTTCCATTAGAACAGAAGTTATAGCCTTTAAAATTACACGCACTCGATAGCTGAAGTAGCGTTTCCGAATCTTTGAAGTCATTTTTCTCGAAATGGCGTTTTTAGCCATAACGGGCAGGATATCTCAAAAACTTCTGAATATTGTTTCATGAAATTTTTAAAACGTTTTATGATATTCTGTATAAACTGAACCTAAAATTTTATTTTTATTGATAAAAAAAAAATCCTTTAAATACAAATTTATGTAGGTACAAAGTAATTATTACAATCTGAAGTATAATTAAGCAAAAAAAAAATCATTCTAGTTCCAAACTATATTTTGTAATTCTTCGCGTAAGCTTTTAAACACATTTTCTGCTCCACAATTGTTTGACAGTTTGGAGCACCCTACAGATACTAATTCTGCATCTTACAATTTTATAAATTCATGAAATTTAAGAACACAATCATATCTTTTATCTCAATAAAAATTGTGTTTTAAAATCATATACATTTTAAGATATTAAATGTTGAAAATAATGGTCTTTTTTTCCCCTTTTTACCAATTTGAAAAGTCGTGAGACACCTTAATGGAATGAATGACATATTTCCAGATTTAAGTTATATTAATATATCTGTTTTTTTTTTCAAATATTCTTAGAAATTTCTGGAAGACTATAAAAAGTTTTTTCAAAATACATTTTGCTTTATGCATATTACAGTGGTGACTTATCAAAAAATTTCCTTTAGAACTTAAAAGACTTATTACACATTTTTTGAAAGAAATTCAACGGTTATGTATTAATCTAATAGTTTTAATTTAACACGTTCACGCCGGCGCGGTGGGTCATACTCCACTGTCTTAGAGTTGTTAAGTCTCCGGATTTTTGCACACCACTATTGTTTTAGAGGAAATGTAGTTCCTTTAAATCCACCAATTGTTCTTATTAAATAAAACAACATTTTCAGTATTAAAATACTAGTGTACAAAAATACAGAGACTTTGCAGCTCTGAGACAGTCGAGTGTGACCCACCGCGCCGACGTGAACGTGTTAAAGAAACATGAAATAAAAAAAATTCACGTGGTTTTACATGATTGTTTCTCAACACATTCACGACGGGAAACGAATATTCTCATTTTCATTCAAAAAACATCATTGGCTAAGGGCGGGGCTTCTACCTTACAGAAAATGTATTTATATCATGTTGTCCATGTTCTTTTTAGATTGTCAGACATTGTAGAAAAAGAATTGCAGTTAGATTAGCGCAACGCGCAATGCAATATTTTACTTCTACTTCCATTCATAGAACACTCCCAGAATGTCTTGTTCTTTGGTAAACAGAATGCAACGAACGTTGCTTTAAGATGGCATGATTTTGTTAAGATTGAAAAATGTCACTTTATTGTCGAAATATGAATATGAAAGTGGAGCATTGCGTCTCCCAATATTATGATTTAAAACCGTGTAAATATGTAATATAACAGTAAATAGTATTTCTAATTCTATTAAATCTTTTTCTTAAAAAAACTTCGGCGCCATTGTTCATTAAGTTTTGATTTGTCACTGATACGCTGATTCTTCTTGTTTATTTCCAGACCAGATTATTATTTTAGAATGTTTTGATATTATTAAAGATTCGATTTACTTGATGTATGATTTACAGATGGGAGAGTGATATTCAGATTTTTGATCCGACCTTGACAGATAGAGATATACTTCCTTTTTTTCCATGGTGCATCCGACGGGAATAGAACCCGCCCCCCCCCACCCACCCACCCCCCGCGTGGCAGGCGAGCAGTCTACCACTGAGCCACCGATGCTGGGGGCTCTGCCGGGATCTCTCCCCCATCGTGTTGAAGAAATTCGTAAGCTGAGTTCCCCTTCTGATTGGCATCATTGCTCAGGGAGACAATCCCGGAGACCTTGTCTCAAGAGAAGAAAAAGTTTCCAAGCTCATCAATGACCCGACTTGGTTTTTTGGGCCAAAGTTGCTTAGCTTCCCACCAGAATTTTGGCCAAGATCTGAAGATAAATAAATAATTGATGAAGATGAATTAGAATACAGAAAGAAACCTAATGACATACTGCAATGCGAGTGCATAATCGAAGAGATTAAAAATCCTATTGATATAACCAAATTTAGTAATCTGGAGAAACTAATAAGAATAACTGCTTGGGTAAAAAGATTTAAATTGAAGTTAAAAAAGTCTATTGAAGTTTGCGGCCCACTAACAGCTGAAGAATTATTAGGAGCAAAAAATTCTTAATACGAAGTGAACAGAAGTAATTTTATAAAGTAGAATTTGATTCTCTTAGAAATAATAATTCTGTAGAAAGATGACCAAATGCTAGTCAAATTAAATTCAAAGAAAAGAAAAACTATCAGTATTCACATTTGGAAATAAAACCCCAATTCACATACGCCATTAAAAGTGTGCGATGTTGTATTGATACAAGATGATGTGAGAAATAAACTTCTCTGGAGACTTGGCAGAATTAATAGAACAATTCCAGGAAGAGATAACAAAATTCGCTCATACGAAATAAACTAGTAAATCTATATATTTGTTGGAGGTTGGATTCATCAAAAGGGTCTTCCAAAAACAATAAACGAGAAACCTCAAACTTCCAGAGAAGTTTATTTTTCACATCATCTGTATCAATACAACATCATCCACTTTTAATGGCGTATATGAAATGGGATTTTTCAATTATTAATATCGATTTAATTAATGTTATTGATGTTTAAAAATTTATTTGAGTATTACAAACAACTAATTTCACATTCATCTTAAAATGGGTTTTACACAAAACACTTTCTCCTATATGGTTAATAAAAGCATGTATTCATTCGTACCTAGCATCCTACATTTGGGGCGATGCAAACATGCAGAAAAAAATAGGCTAGAACATATAATTTGGCAAAAATAAGTATTTCAATGACGTCTACAAGATAAGATTATAACATATTTCTTTGGATTTATGATAGAAAAAATAGAAATTAACTGACATTTTACATCCATTTTACACATTTTGAACGAAAAAACATGCATCCAGTGTAGATTATAAAACATTTTCCAACACTAACAGAATATTATTAAATAATTAATCTTTTTGTTTCATTTTCTCACACAATGAAATGATATATCTAAAGAAACAACTTAAAGGACAATATAACTGAGTAAAAATATTTTTTCAGCAGTTGTTGTACATATCCGGTGATGTGTGCAAATTTATTTGTGGAGCCGTGAATACGACCTATTGAATGTATACACGCCATCTAATACATTCAAAATTAGATAAGTTTAGAAATACACACTTGAGTGCAAAGTCCTCTGCATTATCGGTCTTGCTCAGTTTTGTAACCGAATTGTTTCGTGTGTCTATGTAACAGAATTATAAATGCTATGGGCTCCATAATGCAAAGAAAACATGTAGTAGTGCACTTCAGTTATTTCGTTATGTTTGAAACAGCATTACATCATTAAAGTGAAACGCAAACGAATCCCGCACCCTCCCCCCCTAGATTATATTATAAATGATTTTTTATGTGTCCTTAAAAAAACTTTAAATGATACCTACCGTATATTTCCGTGTATAAGCCGAGTATACGACTTTTCAGCGAAAAATCGTCAAAATCGGAACCCGTATACAATCCGATGTTAGAAAAACATGATGAAAAATCGACCGAAAAAAAACTTAGCTTATTTTTGTGAATAGCTAATAGAAAAAAATGCTGTATCTGAAATTATTGATATCAGTTATGCTGTCTTGTCGCGTCGCCAAATCTGTTTAATTGGGCTCCGCTCATCCTGTTATGACGTGGTTGTTCATAAAAAGCAAACTTCCTATTTTTGTAAATGGGAAAGACTTTCTCTACTTCACGTGACTGCTAACTTTTACATTAGCTTAAGGAAAGATGGCTGGTGAAAAGCGCAGGAATTGTAATACAGGTTTTACGTAAATTAAAAGTCATTAACTTTGCTGAGCAGATGAATAATTCAGTGGCTGCTGGTCATTTCACACTAATTGAAAAACAAGTGCGAGAATGGAGAATGAAAAAAGAAAAAAATTCATATAGTTCCAAATTAATAAAAGCTGCACGTCGGTGCAAAAGTGTCGTCTTTTGAAGAAGATGGTGTTGATAATGATAATGAATTATTCACTAATGATATTCATCCTATTGTACCAAAGAAAGAAAGCAATGTTAAAGAGTTGCTTTAAAATTGTGATAATAACCTCGATAGTGATTGGCGATTGGTAACTTTTACATAGTAAAAAGGTGGGGTATTTAAGTATTTTTAGAAGTTTTTATGTTTTTTAGATTTACCACATTTTTTAGTTTTGAATATCAATTTTTGATATTTAATTAGACTTGTGTATAAACCGCTCCTCTACCCCCTTTGGAGCTAAAAAAATGCCCAAAAAATTTCGGCTTATATACGGAAATATACGGTATTCTATACTCCTTCGAAACCATGTTATTGTCCATCTCAGTGATGCATATCAATCTCATCATGTTAAAATCGTAAGATAAACAAAATCATCAGAAGCTATTTTCCCCCATAGGCCAAAGATAGATCCCCCATAGATTAAACTTAATTTTTTTTTTTTTTTTTTTTTTTTTTTTTTTTTTTTTTTTTGCCAAAAAGAAAGTTTATTTCGAAGATAAGTGATAAATTATTTTTCAATATATCACTTCATTTCCATTGAGTATTTCATTGATATTCATTTATTCATTCATTATTATTTATTTATCACTTATTTATTTCACTTCATTTCCATCATATTTCCAGTGAAATTCAATTCAAACTTTAACCATTTTCTATGTTTATGGTAAAAGACTAAATCCATGGTAGAAGTGTTATAGGTTTTTCCGATTTAAAAAAAAAAAAAAAAACTTTAAATTAAGTTTAATACCGTATACGATAAAAAAAAAAATCGATGGCTTATTATCGTCTTAAACATAATTCTCTTTAAAATGTTCAAAATAATTTAGCACATAAAATAATTATTAACGGAAATACATGAGAATATGAGATATGACAAAAGAAAAGAGATAAATTTAAGAAATATAGTTTTATTCTATTATGCCAAATTTTATATTAATTTGTTCTATTTTGCCAAACCGCTAAGTTCTTTTAAATTACTATCTATTATGTTATAGTCTTCATGGATAGTATTGGCAAACCGCAAACACTGCTTTCAGAAAGCAAGAAGTTAAATTTTTTTTCAAAAACATATCTTTAAAAAAGAAAAAAAAAAGTTGATCTTGATGTATTGCGTGTCAGAAAATAAATGATATGGGGTCACTTATCAAAATCGCACATTTTACTTTATTGAGAGTAATTAGTAGAGAACGTGAAATAAGTAGTGCTCATATATCATATAATTATTCAAACATTATCTTTTTGAGTGAAAATAATATATCATTGTTACTAACGTTAAATAAATAGAGCTTAAAATGAGAACTAAAGTATGTTAGATTTGGGTGCTACTTAGTTATCCGATCGACCAATTTTATAAATCGCTAAACCACTCGCCAAATTATACAAATTCACATAATTTTTATTTAAAATAACTCGTGAAAAGAGCCATTTTTTATAAGAGTTTTACAATATTTTCAAAATTAATTGAAATATTTCAAAATACGTCAAAAAATACATTTTAAAATTCAAAATAACCTTTTTTTTTATAATCGAGTACTTATAAAATAACTACATTATCTCATAGTGTTTAGATACTAGTTCAGAGCATAGAGAGTAAAATGAAGCATTCTAAGAAAATTTCACTGAAATGTGTTTAAAACATCTTAAATAATGAAATTAAACCAGGATATAACGGAAAATTTGACTTTTCAGAGATCGCATTTAAAGATTTCTTTCACATCTTTTAGATACATTCAAAATTAATCTAGAAGTACCAATTAAGGTTTATTACTGTTTTTATGTAAAACAAAGTATGAAAAAGATACATAAAAACATTGTTTTCATTTTTCCTGGCGTTCCTACGACCATTTTCGGTATTTGACTCATTACTTCCAGTTTATTAAATTTGCCATAACTCATCTTTTGTATATCATAGATATAAAATTAAAACAGATTTGGAATAGTAAATAAAAGCTCCTTCATATAAAACAACAAAAAAATTCGAAAACTTTCAAGAAATCACCCATTTTTTGTACCTTAAGTGAAACTCATCATTAGTTGCATTCTAATCAGATCGCCTCAATTCTTGTCTACAATTGTGGATAAAAAACTGATTACACGTAATGACGATATTTTTTTTTTTGAGGGGTTACTAAAAAAGCACCGTGACCAAAATGTGAAAGCATTGTGACATAATTACAACTGTTACTGTCCACATTGCCATAAGGAGGCGTATAAAACGAGTCAATATGTTATCACTGCATTGAAATATTTGATTTTTTTGCGAGGTACAACTGAATCAAAATTCGTAAATTTTAAGATTACGGTGTACACATAAAGTGACGATTACCGGAGAGCCATAATGTGACGAATTAACGGTATCATATTTTAGTCACAGTTGTAAATTTAACGCGACACCTGGTGACATCACATCGATTTGGCTTTTAGGGTAGCCCAAAATTTTATCACATTTTAACCACAGCGAAGCATTCTCCTTATGCTAACGAAAATCTTTTTTTTTTTTTTTTTTTTTTTTGCGCAGAATGTTTGAATGTAGGAAATAGTAATTAATTGTGAAAGACCTTAATTAGCTCCAATATCTATTAAATATTTTCGCGACGAGATTCCTTTACATATTTTGTGATCTTTTTCAACACCGGTTTATCAACAAAAATTGTTTTGCCTAACTTAATCAAGCGTTAATACGGGTTAGGTTCCCTTAGAAAGACCCCCACGAAGGGCACTCCCCCCGGGCCTATATCCCTCGTGCAGATAATTGGCCGTCATAAATACAACCAACCAACCAACCTAACTTAATCGGAGAAATGCTTTAGTTAATTAAGGTAAAATTTTCACTTAAAAATTACTACTAGGAATAATCAGTTATTCTGAGCAATTTGCGCGTCACGTATGCGTGACTCTTGTTAGCAGCGGTTAAGAGTCAATGTGTCAAATACTCGACCAATTGCACATATCTTATTTATCAACTTTAACAATTAACAGGAAAAGTTTTGAAATACTATGTATATGTATTAAAAGTCAAACAAATTTATAATAAAAAATGACATAAGTTTCCTAATTAATATATGAAATATTTCTTTAGAGTAAAATTCTAAAAATATATTCATACGTCTCAATCAAAAATGACTTTTTTGGAATATTTTTCTTTATTATGCCTCTATTTATGGCAACTCTATTATCATTACATAAATTGAGTTCAAAAAATGTTTCGTACTATTGACCAAGAAAATCTTTAAAAGAATCTTTAGAATTCATATATTCATTTTTAAAGAATTTTCTAATTTCTTGAAAATTCCTCTCATGATATTAATTTTAAAAATGTCGAAGAAATGTTTTCATCTTACATATTTTTTCCCTTACAGAATGGAAATATGCAACAGAATTAAGAGTTTTACTTATTTTTATTTAAGATTTATCTATTTAAATCTTTTACGAATTTCAGGATGTAATTTAATTTATGTCTTATAAAAAAAGGATTCGAAGTTCTATCTTCATAAAATTTGAAATATGTAAAAATGCTAAACGTTTCATCTAAGTCTTTATTTTTCTTTAAAATAGTTTCAGAATGAAAAAAAAAATGTTTTTTGGCTGAGTTGTCTTGTTCGTGAAGATTGCATCAGTTAATTTAATTTATTTCCAGGAAAAGGAAAAATTTGACTTTTGAAAGAAAACTGTAGTCTGAAACCGTCAGTCTAAAATCACTAAAATCTGTATTACTATTATTGTTATTATTATTTATTATGTAAGTTTTTATAGCAGCGCGATTTTCACATACTACAGTCATTGAATACAAATAATTTTTAACTAGATTTAGCTAAAGAATCATACAAATAATTTAAAAAAATTTATTTGTCCGATAATTTTCAGTTATAAAATTAAACTTAAGAAATATACATAAAATAGATTTCATTTATAGATTTTTTTTCTTTAGAAAATTAGAAGTATGTCGTAAAGTTTATGTATTTATGTATTACACATCTTTCCAATAAGTTAGAAAAAGTTAAACAATTAAATTTATTTCTAGTCATAAAAAGCCTTTAATATTATATTTAAACTAGGGGGCTCTGCCCCATGCAAGCTACGCTCGCCAACCCCCGTTCAGACACCACAGAATCTAAAAACACGCTAATCTGATCGGTTTTAAAAAATATTATAGAAGATTGAATTATACTGAAAAAAGCTATGCAGATCTCCCTGTAAACGGGTTCCCATTCGATTTCCTTTGATTTCAAAAATTTAAGTCCGAATCAGTTGCTGTTAAGAGATCTAATGGTTGTTTATAATAGTCCAAGTCATGTAACTGCCATAAATAAATACGCTCTGATCCCTTCGCTTTTCATAAGAAAGTTTGGCCCAGATATCATATACGGCCCCATATTGGCGCGATTTTTTTCCGACGCTAATTTGAGGAAAACATCAACAGCATAAACAACAACATCCGGCTTATCAAATCATGCAAAATAACGATACTATGGTGCCAGTTAAGTACACGTTGCGTATATGACATTGGCGTCAGAAAAAAATCGCGCCAATATGGGTCCGTATATGACATCTGTGCCGAAAGTTTTCCCTTTTGATTAAAAAATCAAATTTCTTTTTCGAATAAAACTACATAAAAGTTTCCATGGTCGCAAAGAATTCTTGGTATTGTTACGCTAGCCGGGTGCCAATCTCGCCAATAGCTATTTTTCAACTCGTCAGTTAGCATCTTTTTTTTCGAGTGCTAAATTAAAACATTGCTTTGAAGTTGAAATTAAATTTCATCGTTTGTTACATCATTTAATATTTGGCTAGATGCCACATACGCACCGGGTTTAGCGTGTTATTTTTTTTTTTGTTTTTTTATTTTTTTTTTTGTATATTTTTCGTTTTTTTTTACGAAAATTTGGCGAAAACCTCGTTTTCGAATACCAGTTAGCATTTTTTTTTGAGTTGTAAAATAAAACATTGCTTTGAAGTTGAAATTAAAAGTCATCGTTTGTTACATCATTTAATATTTTGCCAGATGCCATATACGCACCGGGTTTGGCGTGTTTTTGTTTACGGAAATTTGGCGAAAACCTCGTTTTCGAATACCAGTTACATATGTATTTTTGGTACTACTTGGTTATCCCGTCGACCAAAAATCTATCACCAAACTATAAGATTAAATGCCAATAATGGTTGATCGTAAATGTCACATTCACTTGACTTTAAGCAAGTTGCACGTCTTTTCGTCATCAATTGATTTTTATTTCGATGTTTTATTTGTATATTTATTAATGTTATACTATTTTCTTTGTTCTTTCATTATTTAAAATAAAAATTATGCCAATTTGTATAATTTGGCGATTTATATAATTTGGCGAAATGGGTCGATGGAATAAGTAGTACCGTATTTTTTAATTATTTTCTATTATTTTTTATTTTTAAAGAAAAATAACCAAAAAAATAATTAACTATAGAACAAAACAATTTATGTAATTTAAAAAAATAAAATAAAGTAAATAAACATTTATTATTAAATAAACAACAATAGCCGGGTTACCATGTCAACCAAAATAATGCCATTTTGGCGCCAATTAGGTACACCGGTGCGTATATGACATCTATGTCTAATATTTTTCTTTTCATTTCGTTTAAAAAAAACAAAGAAGTGAAAGCCATTTATTTTAAATGTTTCAGTTTGTATTAAATAAAATGATAATAAAATACAAAATTGAATTATGAATAAAAGTAACATGATACATTTCTTAGCATACATTTAAGGGAGGCCAAACTTCTCGCCAAATTAGTTTTAAATAGTAATATTTCTAAAATCTGAAAAGAAAAAAATATCTGTTATGATTAAAATTTGAGTTGTCATCAGAGAAAAGTATATAAAATTCGAAAAAAAATTAATATTTCGAAAACTAATTCGAATTTAAAAATTCGAATACCAGTTTTGAGATCTGCAGATCAATACGGATTATTTGTGTTAATTTCATCGCAAAGTATTCCGTATTTTAGGAGAAATCACCGTGAAACATAATCAGTTATTTAATCAGTCGATTCATACTTCCGTTTCATACTTCAATTTCATAAATTCGTTTCATTAGGATTTTATATATAAAGGGTAGATAAAATTAGAATAAAATATCATCATTAAGCGCTATAATGCATAATTTGTTCCAATTTAAAATTGTTTTGAGTTAATTTGTTGACACCGGTAAGAACAATTGTTTACAAGTAAACGTTTAACCATTTAAAAATCAAGCAAAAAGAAAAAGAAAGGGAAATGTTAAAAAGTTAATGGATTACATACACACGCACACAAATGTAGAGATTGAAAATGCATTGTGTGTCATATTTAAAAAAAAAATTGTAGAATATTTGTTATATTGATTACATTGATTACAAATTGATTAAAAAAATGTAGAGATTGAAAATGCATTGTGTGTCATATTTAAAATAAATTGTAGAATATTTGCTATATTGATTACAATGTTTACAAATTGATTACAAAAATGTAGAGATTGAAAATGCATTGTGTGTCATATTTAAAAAAAAAAATGTAGAATGTTTGCTATATTGATTACATTGTTTACAAATTTATTACAAAATGTAGTGATTGAAAATGCATTGTGTGTCATATTAAAAAAAATTTTTGAATGTTTGCTATATTGATTACATGTTTTACATTGCGACCGCTTTAAGTAAATATGACAATTTTTTTTATAGGAATGGAAATGAGTAAATGTTTTCTTTATATAGAGGATAAAGTGTAGAAGGACTTGTTAAATTATTTGATTCGTCTGCAAATCTGTATCCCTATGACTTTATTATTCTTAGAAAAGTAAAGCAGTGGAAGCATTTATTTAACAGAGTGTAGAGAGAACTCTTAGCTTATAAAGATTTAAACGGTCCATTTTGGTCAAAAGTGCCCACATACCAGACTTTAGCTATGACATTAAATTCCTCCACATTACATGCTCTATTAGAAGTAAGGAGATGTCTCCAGGTACTCTGTTCCAGTATTTCGCCCAAGTCCAAGTCGCAAAACAAAACAAATATTTTCCCTCATATTAAGTGGTGTGTAAACAACACACGCTTCGACATCTATGCTGTGAACCTGTTGCAACGCTAGGCTTTAATGGGTTAAAGATATGCAGTTTTTTGTAATGATCTTGTTGGAACATCAGGAAATTATTTTATTGGATCAATTTTGTTTACGAGAGGGAGGGGGGGTGTTCTTGTAGAATCTTTAAAAATTAACTTTTTTAAAATTAACGGGTAGGTTATTTCATTAACATATTTTTATTTCCTGATTTATTTGATCACTTTGTGTGACTTTTTTGTGTATGCGCTCTAATTTTTGTTTTCTACAGTTTTTACACCTTACTGGTTAATTAATGCTACTTTCGCACTACTTTAAATTTTTCCCTATTTTTAGGAACTGGTTAAACGTTAATCAAATATTTTAAAAGGTTTATCAGTATTTTCCTTAAAACTACAGGATTATTAGAAAGTAAGTAGTTACTATAAAAACAGTGAAGCACTTTTTAATTAAATCATAAAAAAATATATCCGTGAAAAAATGTTGTACAGTTTGCAGAGGAAATGTAAAACTAAGAAGAAATATGTTTTAACGCTCTGTTTGAACCTGTAAGTGTAAACTTAAAATCATGTGACATAACCTAGAGGCTAGTCCTTACTTTTCAGGGAATCCTTAGTTCTGTGACATTTCTGCATTCCAGTTACATTAATATACATATGTTTTCAATTAAGCTTAGTAATTCTTTATAAACATATGAAAGTCATTTTAAAATTTATTTTTCTTTATGAATTAACCAGAATATTTTTAAGAAAAGTTAGCAATTAATGCTTGGAATATTTATTGCAGCAGAAACATTTTTTATCAAGAATATAATAAAAAATATGAGGAGAAAAACTATTATAAACAGAAACTAATGTACGAATAAATTCTTGGTTGGCGGAAAACGTGTCTACTGCAGAGACATTTTCCGTATTTAACGGAACACAGAATAATTGCGGAAATTTACATATCCGTGTATTAATTTTTCATTTTTTACAGTTTTATGCTTTATCGTCCATGCCTTAAGCCCATTTACTCAATCTCTTTATAATTTATCCATATTTATAGGAAATGATTAAACTTTAATTAAGTATTTCAAACGGCTTATCAGTGTTCCCTTTAAAAATTTGGGATTCTTAAAAAGTAAGTAGTTAAAATAAACACAGTAAAGCTCTTTCTAAATGGATCATTAAAAATTTATGTCCGTGGCAAAATATTGTGCAGTTCCCCGAGGTGATATAAAAATAAGAAGAAATCTGTTTTAATGTTCTGCTTCAGTTGTTAAGTGTCAACTTAAAAACAGTGGATAAATCCCATAGGCTACTCCTTACTTTTTATGGAATTCTTAATTGTGTGACATGTTGCTGGAACTCAGTTACAGTTTTATCAGTTACATTAATATCTATTAATGAACGTACCTGTACTCAGCAGCTTGTTCGAAACTTAGTCTTAAAGTTACTTCATCTTCTGCTTCTACTGGTTGTGAAAGTTGTATTTAATTGTCGTTGATTTTGTTGATGGTAACTGAAGATATCAAATGATAAAGGCAGTAAGTGACACAATCCTCAGTTTAAAAAAATGAACGATAAGATTCTATATATTTATTTGTGTCTAATTTCAAATGCCTCCTTTATCAATTAAAACTTCTGTGAGTATTAGGTTTTTTTTTTGAAGTAGTAATTTAACAGATGTTAGAGGACAAATCAATTATTTTTAATCATATGATTAACTCTTTTGTCACTTACCACTTTCATCATCTGAGCTCTTAATTGCATTATTCGATAGTTTCTCCGTACAGATGACAATAAAATACACAATAAAATGTCTTCTTATGAATTTTCTGGCAGAACTTATACAGTATCTTCTATGCAGAAGATACTGTATAAGCAACTAATTTTTACTGATGTCGAGGTATGTAATTTCATAGAATTATTCGGTTATGTTTATCTTATTAATAAGACCTGTATACAAGAAGTGAAAATTAATGTCTTTTAACGGAAATCTAATGTAAAGTAGCCGGTTGAAAGTTTTAGGTTAACATTAACCTGTAGTACAATGGTATCCCATTTCACTACACAGAAATGTAATTCGAGAAAAGATTCGCGCGCGAAAAGTGGAACATGTCGTTGAAAATGGATTTGAGGGATTATGATAAATGGCGTTTATTTAGCAGAGTGGAGAGAGAACTGTGAGCTTATAAAGATTTAAACGGTCCATATTTGTCAAAATTGCCCACATACCAGTTTTTGGCTATGACATTAAATTCCTCCACATTACATTGCTCTATTAGAAGTAAGGAGATGTCTCCAGGTACTCTGTTCCACTTTTTCGCCTAGTCCAAGTCACAAAACAAAACAAATATTTTCCCTCATATTTAGTAATGTGTAAACAACACACACTTCGACAGCTATGCTGTGAACCTGTTGTAACGCTAGGCTTTAATGAGTTAAAGATATGCAGTTTTTTTTGTAATGATCTTGTTAGAACATCAGGAAATTATTTTATTGGACCAATTTTGTTTAAGAGAGGGAGGGGGGTGTTCTTGTAGAAACTTTAAAAATTAACTTTTTAAAAATCAACGGGTAGGTTATTTCATTAACATATTTTTATTTGCTGATTTATTTGATCACTTTGTGTGTCATTTTCATGTATGCGCTTTAATTTATGTTTTCTACAGTTTTTACACCTTACTGGTTAATTAATGCTGCTTTAGTACTAGTTTAAAATTTTCGATATTTTTAGGAACTGGTTAAACGTTAATCAAATATTTTAAATGGTTTATCAGTATTTTCCTTAAAGCTACAGGATTATTATAAAGTAAGTAGTTATGACAAAAACAGTGAAGCACTTTTTAAATAAATAATAAAACAATTATATCCGTGAAAAAATGTTGTACAGTTTGCAGAGGAAATATAAAACTAAGAAGAAATCTGTTTTAACGCTCTGTTTGAACCTGTAAGTGTCAACTTAAATTCATGTGACATAGCCTAGAAGCTAGTCCTTACTTTCCAGGGAATGCTTAGTTCTGTGACATTTCAGAATTCCAGTTACATTAATATTCATATGGTTTCAATTAAGCTTAGTAATTTTTTATAAACATATGAAAGACATTTCAAAATTTATTTCTCTTTATGTATTAAGCAGAATATTTTAAAGAAAAGTTAGCAATTAATGCGTGGAATATTTATTGCATCAGGAATTTTTTTTTATCAAGAATATAATAAAAAATATGAGGAGAAAAACTATTATAAACAGAAACTAATGTAGGAATAAATTCTTGGTTGGCGGAAAACGTGTCTAATGCAGAGACATTTTCCGTATTTAACGGATTGCAGAATAATTACGGAAATTTATATATCCGTGTATTAATTTTTCATTTTTTATAGTTTTATGCTTTATCGTCCATGCCTTAAGCCCATTTACTCAATCTATTTAAAATTTATCCATATTTATAGGAAATGATTAAACTTTAATTAAGTATTTCAAACGGCTTATCAGTGTTTCCTTTAAAAATTCGGGATTCTTAAAAAGTAAGTAGTTAAAATAAACACAGTAAAGATCTTTCTAAATGAATCATTAAAAATTTATGTCCGTGGCAAAATATTGTGCAGTTCCCCGAGGAGATATAAAAATAAGAAGAAATATATTTTAATGTTCTGCTTCAGCTGTTAAGTGTCAACTTAAAATCAAAGGATAAAGCCTAGAGGCTACTCCTTACTTTTTATGGAATTCTTAATTGTGTGACGTGTTGCTGCAATTCAGTTACAGTTATATCAGTTACTTTAATATCTATTTATGGACGTACCTGTAGTCAGCAGCTTGTTCGAAACTTAGTCTTAAAGTTACTTCATCTTCTACTTCTCCTGGTTGTGAAAGTTGTATTTAATTGTCGTTGATTTTGTTGATGATAATTGAAGATCTCAAATGATAAAGGCAGTCAGTGACACAATCCTCAGTTTAAAAAAATGAGCGGTAAAATTCTATATATTTATTTGTGTTTATTTTCAAATGCCTCCTTTATGAATTAAAACTTCTGTGAGTATTAGGTTTTTTGGAAGTAGTAATTTAACAGATGTTAGAAAATCATCAATTATTTTTAATCATATGATTAACTCTTTTGTCACATATCACTTTCATCATCTGAGCTCTTAATTGCATTATTCGATAGTTTCTCCGTACAGATGACAATAAAATCGACAGTAAAATGTCTTCTTATGAATTTTCTGGCAGAACATATACAGTATCTTCTATGCAGAAGATACTGTATAAGCAACGCATTTTTACTGATGTCGAGATATGTAATTTCATAGAATTATTCGGTTATGTTTATCTTATTAATAAGACCTGTATACAAGAAGTGAAAATAAATGTCTTTT
The DNA here is from genome assembly GCA_963932465.1 of Maratus speciosus. Classification (NCBI taxonomy): domain Eukaryota; kingdom Metazoa; phylum Arthropoda; class Arachnida; order Araneae; family Salticidae; genus Maratus; species Maratus speciosus. The sequence goes on from OZ010799.1 coordinate 364,555,329, forward strand.
AACGGAAATCTAATGTAAAGCAGCCGGTTGAAAGTTTTAGGTTAACGTTAACCTGTAGTACAATGGTATCCCATTTCACTACACAGAAATGTAAATTCGAGAAAACATTCGGGCGCGAAAAGTGGAACATGTCGTTGAAAATGGATTTGAGGGATTATGATAAATGGCGTTTATTTAGCAGAGTGCCGAGAGAACTGTGAGCTTATAAAGATTTAAACGGTCCATTTTTGTCAAAATTGCCCACATACCAGTCTTTGGCTATGACATTAAATTCCTCCACATTACATTGCTCTATTAGAAGTAAGGAGATGTCTCCAGGTACTCTGTTCCACTTTTTCGCCCAAGTCCAAGTCACAAAACAAAACAAATATTTTCCCTCATATTTAGTGGTGTGTAAACAACACGCGCTTCGATAGCTATGCTGTGAACCTGTTTTAACGCTAGGCTTTAATGGGTTAAAGATATGCAGTTTTTTGTAATGATCTTGTTGGAACATCATGAAATTATTTTATTGAACCAATTTTGTTTAAGTGAGGGACGGGGGACTGTTCTTGTAGAAACTTTAAAAATTAACTTTTTTAAAAATTAACGGGTAGGTTATTTCATTAACATCTTTTTATTTCCTGATTTATTTGATCACTTTGGTAGTTTAGATTTCCTACTTATCTGCAACATGTGAAACATTAAAGCGCAAGCGCGTTTCAATATTTTTGAGACACACTGCGTTAATTTTTCTTTTACAGAATAAGAAATGTATCTCTATTAGAACTTTATAATATTTTATTTCACTTTTTATAGATTTCGAGTACTTTTTATATTTTACGAAGTTTACTGGGTAATTTAATTCATTTTTTGTGAAAAAGAAAATGCTTCAAGTCAGAATAAAGTAACGGCAATAAAAACATTATTTATATAGTGTTTTAGACATAATTTATTGATGTTGTTTTCTTTTAGTGTTTAATGACGCTTACACCAGAAAATTTTATTTATGTTTTCCAATAAATATTTATGTTCCTTTTTTTTGAGAAAAAAAAAATTAATCCCTTCAAGTTAATCGGCATTTTTTGATTTTTTATTGAAATCTTTAGGGAAATGGGGGAAGTACTAATTGAAAAATTCACTTCTCAAATTACAATTCTTGATGTTAGACTTCTTTTCTTCTGTAATTTACACTTACTAATTTATTTTATGAAGAATTGAAAAGAAAATTCTATTTAAGAAGAAACTTCTACTCAAAATCAAATTGAAAAGTAATTGAAAAAATAAATATATAGATACTGTACATTAAGAAACCAATAAATAACATCTGCAGTAACAATGATTAAAACTATACTTTCTCAAATAAAAAGAAATTAAACTGAAATTTTAAAATAATGTTTAAATATGTACTACCGGAAAATTATTTTAATAATTGGAATATATCATTTATGATGTCATGACAACCGAGGATGGCACCAGAAATTGGATATTAAAAGTTTATTAAACACAGAATCTTATTTACAAAATATTTCCACTTGTCTACAGACATATACACTTTGACTATCATTTATAAATAACAATACTCTACCAAAACTACCCATATTATTCCTCAAAACCAAACGAATATTACCTCGGATGCCTTCCCGCAACCTACACATATGACGAACACCACCACAATAGCCGGTCTCCCTCTTCACTTCGATTCACTTACCGTTGGGGAGATGGTCTCTTCACTTCGCTTTACGTTAGAGGTTAAAAGAAGGTTGGTTGCATGACCCCCCCCCCCCAGATAAGATTCTTGCTACGCAGAGCGAAGCAAAATGGGACAAATGGCAACCATTCAGCATAAGAAATATATAATAAACAATTCAAAACAGATTTATAGATGCCTTGTTATAATAGTTATAGTGATAAAACATATATATATAATAAAACAATTCACAACAGATGTATAGAAGCCTTGTTATAATAGTTATAGCAATATTAATGCAGATATATATAACAATAAAAAATACTAAATTAAACACAGAAAAATTTCACAACAGACGAAAAGATGTTTGATATAATACTGGATACAAAAAACATAAAAGAAAGTATCACTTAAATAATCTTTATAGAGTTAACTAACTAGTCTCGATAGATCATCTGCATTTTTTAACTGCGCACCTGGGCAATGTGAAATATTTATGTTATATCTTTGTAAAGATAATGCCCATCTTTGTAATTTTGCAGACTGATGTGCAGATTTCTGTAAATATACTAGGGGGTTATGATCAGTTATTAACTCAGTTTCAGCACCAAACACATAAACTTCAAATTTCTTTATTGACCATACCACAACATACGCTTCACACTCGATGGTCGACCAATTTTGTTGCGCCTTATTGAACTTTTGGCTAGCAAAACTAATAGGATGCAAATTTTCTTTATCATCCCTTTTCGACAGACAAGTACCTACTCCATAAGAACTGGCATCACACTGAATAGTATAAGGCTTTTTAGGATCTGGTGTATAAAGCTTAGGGGCTTCACACAACAAGCGTTTCAAAGTTTGAAAGGCTTTTTCTTCAACATCAGACCATGGAATGATCTCAGGAATTTTCTTTTTCGTTAAGTCGGTTAAAGACTTAGCGATTTCAGCGTATTTTTTTAAGTAATCACGATAATAATTAAATAAACCCAATGCACTTCTTAGAGATGTTTTGATTTTAGGTGATTCTATAGTTTCAATGGTGCGTAACTTTGTGGGTGTGGTTGATGTCTACCTCCTCCTATGACATGACCTAAATATTTGATTTGGGTTTTTGCGAAAGAACATTTTTTGACATTTACGGTGAACTTCAGTTCAGTTAATTTAGACAGAACAGCGTCCAGATGTTTAAGATGAGTATCCCAGTCGCATGAAAAAATAGCAATATCGTCTAGATATGCTTTGCAATATTTCCGGTGTTCACCCAGAGCATCGTTGATTGATTTCTGAAACGTAGCAGCTGCGTTGCGCAATACGAATGACATTACTTTCCATCGGTAAGAAGCACGATGAGTTTTAAAAGAAGTGAGATCTCGACTCTGTTCTTCAAGAGGAATTTCCCAATACCCTTTTAATACATCTAAACAGGTAATTATGTTAGCACTTACAATTTCATTGATTAATTCAGTTGTGTTATCCATAGGGTAATCAAAAGGTTTCGTCACTGCATTCAATAGACGAAAATCTATACATAAACGCATGCTACCATCCTTTTTAGCAACACATACGACAGGATAAGCTATTTCAGCCTCACTTTTTTCTATAAGTCCTAAATGTTCTAACTCTTCTATTTGTTTATCAACTTCATTTTTTAGTGATTCCGGAATTTCATAAATATATGGTTTCTCCCTTTAAACCCTGTAATAAACGAATTTTATGTGTTCCAACATTTACAACTTGAATTTTATCAGAAAATAATGGTGCATGTTTTTCTAGAAGTTTGCTTAATTCTATATATCCTCCATATATCCTCCATATATATCCTCCATATGACTAAGGTATACTTCAATGTTAGTTTCATTCAAAATATTAGTTTTATTATTAAGCATACATAAGTCATATATAGCTTTATTATAAGCATACATAAATCCCGCTGTCTGATTTATAATATACAGGGATTGTTGTCAAATCTGCACGTATTCTTTCTTTAAAAGCCGATTCTAAAACAATACTTCCTTTAGTTTCGATTTTCAAATTGGGACTTAATGAGGTATTTAAAATATTGATCTCTGTACCTGAATCCACAGTCGCTTCAATTTGCTTTCCTTCAATATAAAGAATGATTTTTTTTTAAAGGATAAGAACTAATTTCTTTTAATTGATCGTTAGTTTGTAAATGTATGGAATTAACATTAGTGACTACTGCATTATCTTTCGAGTACAATTTATTTGTATCTCCCTGCACTTTATACTTTTTCTGATCCTGATCATCATTTTATTTATTAGGTTTATCATATTTATTTCTTCGGTTTGGGCAAAATCTAGCTAGGTGAGAAGACGAATTGCAAATATAACAATCACGTGATTTTGAAAAATATTTGTTCTCAGATGTGATTTGATTTTTCCTTAGCTGTGGCGGAACATATTTAGCATTTTCATGATTTATTTCACGATAAGTAGGTCGTTTCTCAAATTTTGTTTCATCAAAAGATCTGCTTTTGCAGTAAAATAAATATCACAATCTCTTGATAACTGATCAGGCAAAAGCCTACTTTCTCCCTGTTTAACTGCAATATGAGTTGAAAGCTCGCTATCTAATGTTTCGAAAATTTTATCCGATATTATTAAGTTAATAAGAGAATCAAAGTCGTTAACATTACGAATTTTACAATAATGTAGAAAACAGGATCTTAATCGCGAAGCAAACTCCTAATGTGTTTCACCAGTTTATCTTTTAGCGTTTCTAAAATTTTGTAAACAAGAGAATGGGGATGATTCATATTCTTTCAAAATTAAAGAATTAATTTTATCATAATCTTTCAAATCTTCATCATTAATGTATACAAGAACATTTCCTGCTTTCTCTCTTATTAATTTCAATAAGATTTCAGATTTATATTCCTTGGGAACATTTTTATGTTTAAACGCTCTTTCTAAAGAATCAAAGAAAAGATTCCATGTTTCGCTTTTCTTAGGCACTGAAATAGCCAAAACTTGAACTGCTTTTATAAGTTTATCTAATGATACTGGTGTGCTTTCCCCTTCATTATGGGACAAATTCTCGTTTCCCATTTGCTGTTGCAAACGCAATTTATTTACTTCTTCTGCATTTTTTCTCTCAGTAACTGTAGTCAATAAAAAATCAGTTTCAAATTCTTTGTCTTTTAAATATTCTTTAGATTTCAATAAAAAATCTTTTAATTCAGCTACTTTCAAACCCGAATCAGCTTCTTCGCCGATTTCTTGCAGAACAATAAGAAAATCTGCTTTAGTGACGTTCTTAAACATTTTAGAACAAAATCATCTTATCACACAATTAAAAGTAAAATAGTAAATCGCTCACCTCTATATCGTAATCCAACATTGGGATCGAATGTACATTTTATTTAATTTGTAGAAAGATCTCTGGTTGTCGGAAGATGATCGTGCTGGGATGTCATGGCAACCGAGGATGGCACCAGAAATTGGATATTAAAAGTTTATTAAACACAGAATCCTATTTACAAAATATTTACACTTGTCTACAGACATATACACTTTGACTACCATTTATAAATAAAAATACTGTACCAAAACTATCTATATTATTCCTCAAAACCAAACCAATATTACCTCGGGTGCCTTCCCGCATCCTACACATACGACGAACACCATCACAACTGTCGGTCTCCCCCTCTTCACTTCGATTCACTTACCGTTGGGGAGACGGTCTCTTCACTTCGCTTTACGTTAGAGGTTAAAAGAAGGTTGGTTGCATGACACCATTAATTAAATGGTGTAAATATTAGGAAATTTAAGCTATAAATTACAAGATGCGTGCATTTCTTCGAATTTCAAAGGAGTGTGGCACCACTAATTCAGATTAGAAATTTTCTATATAACATTTAGACCACAAAGTTTGTAAGTGCCGCCTTTTAGAGCAAATATTTGTGATACTTTTCTGCGATTATCTACAACAAAAATAATTATTCAAAATTTGTCTTGAAACTGTACGCTCCATGTAGAAAGTTTATCTCATTTTTTTCAGAAGACTTTTCACCGCTGAAACTTAAAATGTATTGTTATGTGTGTTATTTTAATTATTAAATTTCAAAATAACTTAAAAATTAACAAGAATTTCTTTTACCAGTGAATTTTGGTAAACCTGAATTTATTTTATAATGGTACTTGAATTTTATGAAAAATAATTATGTGTAAAATAGAATTAGCGGTACTATTATACAGTAAACAAATCATTTATAAAGCCTCTGACAGAATAGTTTTTTTTTTAATTAAAACCCAGTTTATAGATTGTAAAAAGACAATTTTAATTAAATATGTAAATCGATCATATTAAATATTTTTGGGGTAATTCCTATTGCTGTGATAAAACTTATTTTAATAATTTTATTATTTCATTCAGCTAATATGAAGCATATCCGATAATTTGATAGAAAAGATTTGTCAACAAGAACATTCAGTGTCGATTTCGGTATTCCATTGCCTGTAAATAATAAAAAAAAATACGCCCAACTATTTTAGCCGCAATTTCTAGAATAGGAAATATTAATAGTCAGAGTTTGTATGCCTCAGAAAAATAAGGGTATCTAAGAAATTTGAATACCAAAACATTATTAAAGTAATGTTTGTCATAGCTAAACATGGAAGTTGTTTCATTTAATAAGGCAAGTAATACTTTACGAAAATTCTTGTATTTTCCACGAAGCTTACAAACCCTGCTGGTACAAGTAGACTAGTCATAACATTTAAAAAACTTTATGCATCTTTTTGCCTCCGACTCCGAATGCGGGGATGAAGGTATCTTTTTAAACCATTCTCTGTTAAGCAAACAACCTAAAATTGAAGGCATAACATTTTGTAACGCCCAGTAAGATTGAATTACAGTAGTTTTTTTATGCTCATATAAATAAATTACTTTCCACATCCCATTGTGCAAAGGCACACTTATCAGAACAATTTTAAGTACATATATCTGTTTTAATACATTTTCCCCTGTTTATATTATAGCTTGAATTTTTACTTTTAATGTTTACAAGATGCATTTACAAGCTATACACTATAATACTCTTTGCATAACATTAAATAGATCTTAACTAGATATAATGTATTAAGTGTATGGTTTATACTCGTATGTGGAGTTTTAAATACTTAGATATTTTATTTTATGTTATAGCTATTACTTTGAATAACTTAAAAGTTTATAGATTTAATGAGGTAACATCAGAACAAAACATTTGAATTTTCCTGTAAAAAAAAAAAAAAAAAAAAAAAAAAAAAAAAAAAAAAAAAAAAAAAAAAAAACCATGATGTCTTTAATCCTATCGCTGCACAGCCCGAGATATGCTCGGGCATGCATTTTTTCGTCTAATTAATACTATTTGATTATTCCAACCAGTTATTTTTTAGCGAAAACTTTGTCTGATGTAATCAGGACATTTTCCCCGATTACGATATTTAAAAATTTCTGCTTTAAATAACCGGTGGAAAAAGATTAAAAATTCTGTAAAAGATGCTCATCGCGAAAAATTACTTGCGCAGCGAGAGGGTTAATGGAGAAATCCATTATTATATAGAATCCATTTATTATATAGAATGAATAACTTTATTAGAATTTAAAATGTGAACATTATAAGAGAAGACCTTGTAAAGCTTTTTTTTTTTTTTTTTTAATATCCTTAAAAGATATGACTAAAATTTATTTACAACATTTTTGAAATGTATTGTTTATATTTCATATGTGCTCAGTTCTTTTTATGCTCTTTGGCGCAGCATGTCCCTTACGGGATTTTGCGCCATAACACCTTATACAACCAACCAACCTTTTAATGCTAAGCCGTATTCATTCAAATTTATTCCGCTTTTGCGAGAAAAAATGTGTGATCTTCATTTGCATTGTCACATATTTTGTTTGAAATAACTAATATACTTTAATAGTATCAAAAATATCATTATTCTTATTACTAAATTTAACTAAGTAACTAAAATTAATCTCTTCCTCAGTTACGCTAACTTTTATGCATTCCCGCCCTTGTTTGTTTGTGTGCCTTTTTCATAAAAAAATAAAAATAAAAGAGTAACTTCGACTAGCTTTATTTTAAACTTCTATCAACTTAAGAGGACCGTGGACCTTTATTTGAGCAAAATTTGACCCTAAAATCGGCATTTTTGTGTGTATTATTATTCTCCTTTTTGTACTGGGGGAGACCGGGGCAAGATGACGAATGTCTTAAGTTTTACGTTTTCCACTAGGTGGCAGCATCAACCGGACACTACTGGCTCTCCTATCGGCCGTTCGTTAAACAATAGTATAGAGACGCTGAAATTGCCATTTTTGAGTTACTTGTGAAGCTTTGATTGTTTATCGCTGCCACATTATAACTTTATGTATGTGTAAATCAGCTCTGCTACAGATACAGATAAGATATATCGTTCCTCTTTAATATGTATGAGTAACATAGTTTAAATACTACGTATTACCATCAATAAATGTCAATTAATCGCCTTCCTTCATGGCAATAAAAACGAATATTTATAAACATGCAGTCCGGGGCAAGATGACGAGCTCGTCATCCTCAGACCCTGGTAGTGGAAAACCAACGTATAAACCCTTCAGAAGAAACAGAACTTACGGCAAATGCTGATTCTGATGCACCAAAGAAGCCTGTTAGAGTATTGATTTCAAACCATTGCCTAAAGCAACACAATGTGAGAAAAAAGCAAAACACTGAGCTCAAGCATTCTTACAAGCACACCCATCAAAGAAATGTTAGAACAAAAACAAAAGAAGAATGAAGGACAGGAACATTTAAGAAACAGAGAAAAGAAGCTCGTGAAGATAAAAAGGGAGTAAAAAACTCAAACTAAGTTCCTGTAGGCCAAAGTCTATTAAATCCACACCAAACAGTCCAGTTGCATCAACTTCAAAGGATAGTGTTTTCAGATGTACTGCTTGTGACGAGGAATATTGTGACCCACCAACAGAAGAATGGATCCAGTGCTGTAAATGCCAAGAATGGTAACATGAGGAATGTTTCAATTATGAAAATGGCATTTTTATTTGTGATTATTGTTAGCTGCACAGCTAAACACTTCAACATAACGTTACAATGCATTATGCTTAGTTTGATACTTTGTAAGATGTAAAAACACAGTTATCGTTTGTTAAACCATGTAACATATTCAAAAGATAAAATATGTTCAACCTTTTTTAGTGTTGTCATCTTGTCCCAGTACTGGGGAAGATGACGATTTGTTAATGTTATGAAAAAATAAAATTATCCTTTATTTTTTTTATTTGAAAAATTAAATTGTAATATATTTAATACTTCAAAGGAATACTTTAACAGTTCATGTAAAATTAATTTTACTATAATTAAAAATAAATTAATAAACAACAAAAATTGTTAACATAGTCATCTTGCCCCGGTCTCCCCTACATTATTCATGGAAAAACGCAAGCACATGCGATTATTTTATGCAAATTAACAAGCGTTTTGATATAGTACACAAACAATTTTTTGGCTTTTTACCATACTTTAAATCTGTTTTTCTCGTTATTGATGATTCACCATTTTTTTATCTCTGAAATGCTCCTTGCTATTTAATTTTTGATCAAAATTCATGAAACTGATAAGGAAGAATCCCGATATTGCTTAAAAAGAAACTGTGTATGCATTTCGAAATTCGACTGCATGAAGTCAACTAAATTTGATTTTTAATTTATTTTAAGGAATAATTTTAAGAACTATTTAAGAAATTAAAAAATCTATTCACAGATTTGTTTGTAATAGATTTTTACATGATTAAAATCCAAAAGCGATGATATATATAAAAAATAAAAACGCAAGGAACGTTTTAAAATTTAAAAAAATTTAAAAGATCTTAAAATTATAAAAATATTTGAAATTTCTTTGAAGGTGTTCTATGTACTTTTTGGTGAAATGTATATTTGCACAAATTTTAAAATCTCTATTATGAAAATTACAAGAAATTTGTTTAAGCGTCCACCGTCCCCTTAAGAGGACGAGGGACCTTAAAAAACCTTAAAAATCAATTCTTTATTTTTTGAAATTTTGACTTTAAATATTATTCAGGGGTACATTATATGCATTATGACAAGCATTTATCAAAAAAAATTATTTTTTTAAATTATTTTTGAGAAAAAAAATGGAGTTTTACGCGTCGTCTTAGAAATTCTTAGAGATTTCTAAAATAACGCGTAAAATTCCACTTTTTTCTCAAAAATGACTTTTTTTTTTTTTTTTTTTTTTTTTTTTGTAATAAATACATGCCATAATGCATATAATGTACCTTTGAGTAATATTTAAGGTGAAATTTACAAAAAATAAAAAAATTATTTTTAAGGTCCCTCGTCCCCTATGGACTATATTCCAAATCTGGGTTGGAGGCTGAAAAAAGTCACGTGGTACTGGTAATTTACCCAAAGAATTTCTAACTAATAAGAAGGGAGGCTACTACTGCTTTCCTCATGAACTGTTTCACTGGCTGGCGGGAGTTTACATTACGTGTACGGGGCCTTCCATTCTTTACGCTGGAAGTTTTTATCCTGACCATGTGATCATAATGTAGATGGAATATCCTCCATTATTTATAGACCGACAGGCAGCTACACAAACCCTCACTTCATCGAGTTGACGGCTGAAATTTCAGGATTAGTTAAAATTCGATTCGCATATTAAAATGCAACTGGTCTTTCAAGTCATAACTTGGTGGAAAATACTTGCAGGTTGACTGGTAGGTTTTCCATTGTATTTTGCTACTCCCAGTCGTCCATGTATTTACACTTTTGGGTGCAGGAAAACAGGATGATTCACCTACAGATCAACTACTAAAATCGGGTTTCCAGACCGTATTTCCCACCTTGATATGACTTCGCAGAACAGTTGTATTTTACTATGCTAATCGAGATCTGTCTAATTTTGGAATTTCAGCCATCAACTCGATGAGGTGATGATCTATGCGGTCGCATGATCGGTCTATTAAATTGTATCACCTTTTTTATTTTCTCGCAGCTTTATTTCATTGCTTAACGCTAGAGTTATAAGAAAAATCTCATGCTTCTATTCATTTTATATTTCCGATAGACATAATAAATCTATTTTAAAATGTATTACTGGTGATCCAGACGCAATGCATCTATGGTTGCAATTTAGTTTCTTTTGGATACTGTCTTTCTCTGCATTTTGACTAATCATATTTCTTCACTATAAAATAAATCTAAAATTCTACAGATTTAAACTTACAGTAATCTGTATGCTTAATAAAATTTTATCTGTATGTACACTATCATAATATTAAAATATTTATTTGCTTAAAAGACGTTATAAAACACATTAAAAGTAAATTAAAAACTCTTTATTTACATGTTTCAACTCATTTTCTGAGTCGTCGTTAGAATTTTGTCCATTTATTAGGGAGGGAGGAATCAAAAATCATTATATAGGTATAACCCAACGAAAATTCAATATCAGATGTAAAGAACATATAGCGGACATAAAATACAATAGAGGTAATACTGCTTTATCCCGTCTAAATCAAATAGAGAACATTAACATACTTTTTAACGAGAGTAAAATCATCTAATATTTATTTACAATTATTCCTAAGAGAGTCCCTTGAAATTTATTTAAGAGATTCAAGAGTTTGTAACGATACATTATCTTTTCGTATTCCGAATTTATGGGTTGAATGGTTGGATAAATTACGGCATTGCGACATAGAGGGAACACGAGCAATTGCAAAAATATAGGGCGCGTACATGATTACTTGTTTATTTTCGATGATTTTTTCCATTTTTCATTATGCATTTATAATTTTCTATTATACATTCTGACGACGACTCAGAAAATAAGTTGAAACATGTAAATAAAGAGTTTTTAATTTACTTTTAATGTATTTTATAACATCTTTTAAGCAAATAAATATTTTAATATTATGATATGATTAGAAATGGACGTAATTTGACTTACTACTCGCACTTATTTACATTTGTATGTACACTATACAAAAAAAGATGTATATCTGCAAAATTAGTTTTTGTAAAGCTACAGATTTCTGTAGCTTTCCAAAAGAATTTACTAAAATATCAGTAATCTTACTAAAATTTTATCTCTAACCTGGGTTGCAGTTACATACAATGTTTTAGTCATACCAGTTAACTAAAAATTTCTTAGTAACATTGCAGATTATTTGATTTTCGGTGCAAAAGTGTAATTGATGGATGGATTTGTTGTTGTCGTTACATAAAAAGTTCTAGGAATTCCAGTTTCCTAGAAAAATTTTAGTTATTTACAGACTTTTTCACAGTGTTGTTGTAACACAGCAACACATACATTTTATATATTGATTTACGTAATCGCGCCATTCCAAAACAATTGATTGTGGTTTTAGTCGCTTTTTTGTTTTCAATTAATATCACACATTAAACTTAAGCTAACAGTTTACGCAAATATACGCTCTAAGAAAACTGTCAAGTTACTAACATTTTTCTAGGAAACTCGGATTCTTAGAACATTTTATGAAACGGCCACAACAAAAATTTATGTAACCGATTCAGTTTTGCACCGTAAATCAAAAAGTCTGTAAGGTTACTAAGAATTTTTTAAGAAACTGAGATGCCCATAGCTTTTTATGTAACTGAAACCCGGGTTACAGATAAAATTTTAGTAAGATTACTGTAACTTTAGTAGATTATTTTGTAAAGCTACAGATTTCTGTAGCTTTACAAAAACTAGTTTTGTAGTTTTACATTTTTTCGTACAGTGTACAGATAAAATTTTAGCAAGCACACAGATTTGAGTAACTTTGCATCTGTTGAATTACAGTTTTTTTTTTTTTTTTTTTTTTTTTTTTTTTTTACAGTGTACGAGTATTTTTATGTGTGTTGTTCTGCTCTATGCTATCTGCTATATTTTGATATTTGATCTTCTATTATTTTCTGTGAATATTTTTTTTTCAAGCATGTTCGCTGATCGAAACCGTAGCTCGCAATGTGATTGTTTTTGGCTTTCTCAGTTTTCGGAAAGTTGTGGTATCAATTTTGGCGACTTTGCAAATGTTTGATGGTACGATACAAACAAAATAAAGAAAATATGCGTTTTTTAGAACATAATGGATAATCTTCTAAAAGTTTTTTTAATGGATTTTGTATAATTATAGATTCTAATTTAGTAATATTTGTTTAAAAAATTTTTAATTATTTTTTAACGTTATATGATTTATAACTAAGTACAGTTGATATTAATTTTTATTGTTTAAATAATTCCGTGAGCTTGAAGACGAAAACAGAAACCGTATTTTTTTATAGTATTTTGTCAATTTAACACTGTTTCATAATAATTAAAAATACCTTGATAAAAAAATTACTTGCATTTATAACTTATTTTTTAATTCCTAAAAACAAAATAAAGAAAAGCCACGTTTTTTACAGAAAAATGTGTAATCTGCTGAATTTGCCGTCCTTGGCTCAGAACTCGTTCAGTAGCAAACACAAAAATACATTACGTATTATTAAAAGCCACTATTATTAACCCATCTACACAGTAAAAAAAAAAATCTGCAAAGTTACTAAAATTTTTCTTGGAAACTGGGATTTCAAGAACTTTTTATGTAACGGCAACAACAAAAATTCATGTAAAAGATACATTTTTCCACCGTAAATCAAAAAATCTGAAAGGTTACTAAGAATTTTTTAGGAAACTGGGAATCCTGGAACTTTTATCTAACTGCAACCCATGTTACAGGTAACATTTTAGTAAGTTTACTGTAATATTTTAGTAGATTCTTTTGTAAAGTTACAGATTTCTGTAGCTTTTCAAAAACTAGTTTTGTAGACTTGCATCTTTTTTGTATGGAGTACAAATAAAATTTTAGTAAGCATACAGATTTCCGTAACTTTATATCTGTAGAATTACACATTTTATTACAGTTTATGTGAGCTTCGTGCCTATGAATCATAACATAAAAATACGTCACTGGATTCAACAATCTCGTCCCGTATTAATCTCAAAAATCCATGAAATACGCTAGAGCCGCTATAACTGAAACGCGTGTTTCAACGTTTCTCTCCTTAAGCTAAAAAAATTTAATGAGATTTGACTACACTGTTGTACTTGAATCTCTAAAAATATGAAAATACTTAAAACTGGAACCGCGATAACGAATATTAACAAAATGCACATTTTTTTTCATATTATTTTTATAACTTAATTAAATATTGAAAAATACAAGCTTTCTATTTTTACATTTAAATTATTTTTTAAACATTGAAAAATCTAAAAATTTCCACGTTTTAAAAATTTCGGGGCCCGAATTCGAACTAAAGTCGTTAGATTAGGAGGCACCTACGTGATACTACGAATTCATCCTGAAGCTGCTTAAAATAAAATTTAAATAAATCCACCAGAAGTATTTTTCGCCAAGTATGATTACGGTGTAATATTGCAAAGAGTAACACCTAATCAAATTGCTAGCTATGGTCAGTGTTGCCAGATTGGGGACATTTTTCCCCCAAATTGGGGACTGTCACTACTTTTTTTAAATAGTATAATTCGCCTAATTTTTCAGAATTTTTAATCTATTTTTAAATAGGCCGAATATTTCTATTTCAAAAAAGTGGTAACAATCACATAATCTGAATTAAAAAAAGGCCCCTATCTGGCAACACTGGCTATGGTTCCAAACGACGAACATGCTTCGAAAACAAAAAATTGCATTTTGTGTGCCGAAAATAACAAGTCGGAAATTGTACGAAAAACGTGGCAAATGAGGTGCGTTCGTACTATAGCTAGTTTTATAAATACGAAGATCTTGATGCAATAGCTGTTGCATTATTATGTAAAAAGGCATGAATACAAATTTATTACGATTCTATATATTACATTGAGTAATATGGAAATGATAGGAAGTAAAACAGAAATTACAGGACACCATCTTAAATAGGACGTCATCACCATGGCAACTTAGAATCATTTCCTGTCATGGATATCATTGAACTAATTACATATGATAGAATTTAATAGAATGAAGAAAATTTTTATTAATATATTTTAAGTTTGGATTCGATTTTCATAAAATTTGAAATGACTCGACAAATATCTGCAACGTTTATATATATTAAATTTCAAACCATTCGGTTTTGTAGTTTTTTCGCTGTTAATTGCGGGCAGACGGACAGACAGATGGAAAAAACAGACTACGACTATAAGTGCTATGCATTTATATCATTACTAACGTACATATAAAAACAGTTAATGATGAACCAGTGTTGTACTTTATATAAAAAAAAAAACCTAAAATGATTTATTTTCCTTGAATAAAATTCACCGTTAAAGCATTAAGTATTGTATAATGATAAAAGATTTATTCACATACAATCTGGATAAAAGACTATTACATATAAAAGTATACATCAAAACCTAAACGGACGAAATAAATGCTTGCCTGAAATATGCTACCTTGTGGATATACGGAAAGACGTTAAAATTAGCTTCAAATATCCGTGCCCAGCTGCAAAACGATCGATAAGCTGAGATATTCTCACTCCAATTACCGTATTTTATGGAAGAAACACCGCGGCGTTTACGAGTTTAAATGTTAATTTTCTTCCAAGTGCGACGTTTATGCCATGTGCGGCGTTTACGATTTTTTTAAAGTACCAACTGAGTTTCCTTAATTTAAAAATTCATAAAAATACTTAAAATCGGATTTAAATACTTTAAATAAAACTTCAGATATGTTAAGTTATTAAAAACAAGGCATCCTACACTGCTCTGAAAACTTTGATTAAAGTTAGGTCAATGTGACGCTGTCGACAAAAGTAGCGTTCCGATGGATGCGGCGTTTACAACGGGTGCGGCGATTACGATATTTTAAAGCTTATTCAGGCCAATTTGAGGAGTGCGGCGTTTACGACGGGTGCGGCGTTTACGACGGGTGCGGCGTTTCTTCCATAAAATACGGTACTGGAATTCGGGAACGGTAAGGTGCTGGTTAATTTGACCTCAAGACTTATTTCGTTGCCTCATAACTTCTGCAATTTAGTGACGTCTGTTAGAAAAATTTGTGAGTCTAACAGTTTTTGGCGTGAATCCACACGCTCCTCACTAATTCATATACTATAAACGCAAACAGCGCGATGCCTCATCACAACAATAAAAGAATAATTAAAGGCCTTACCTTCTATGTATAGATTTCCGTTTTTCAGCTCGCGGTTAGTCAGGGCGTCTAAGAAATATGGAGTATCCCGTATCATCATATATTCGTATATCCTTACTCCTTCAGGTCTCAGTGCATCAGGCTTAAAAAAGGAATCATGTAACAGACGGTGTATTGTGTGTGTGCTTCATTGAAACTACTCATATTGTAGGAAAGGAAAAAAGGAGAGGTTTAATTAGAGATACTAAGAAAGAGATTACATTCTGTACGTCTTCACTTGTGTGAGGACGTTTTAAAAGTGAATATAACATATGTTTTTCCGCGCGTTTTACATCATTAAAATTGATAACCATATGGATGTATTTTCGGCACTTTGAGGTAATCAACCAATTATACATAATTGGATATTTATGAATGTTACAAAGAAGTAAAGTCTGATAAAATAGTGTTCAGTGTAACAGTCAATTATAATGTTTATAAGTTTATAACGCGAACCAGAATAGAACATAAGTGCTTGCGAGTCTGGTTTAAAACATATCTCACATAAGGCGAAGAAAGATGAAGAGATGCAGTTTCTCTGGATATTACATCTGTCGACTACTGAGTGTTTCTTTTTCACTATAAACTCTAATGATGTTTTTCTGCAGTAGAAAGAGGGAGAAAATGGGTATCCAAAAATCTTGATAAAGGGATTATATGAATATATCTTCTATCAAGTTCCCTCTTAAGCCCCTAATCAAGATTGTTCTGTAATTTTAATTTGTCTCTGTTCTCTTGAAATTCAGGCTTGGGTTCTGGCTTCGTCAAGATATCTGCCAGCATTGATTTGCTCTGACAATAACGTAATTCTATGGTACCATTTTCTTTCATATACTTAATCAATGGATATTTTAGATCGATGTGTTTTGTCTTGTTGGTGTATTTTTCAGATTCTATCATTTTTATGCAGGAAATGTTATCTTCATAGACAGTTACGGGTAGGTTTTGTGGTAAATTCAAATCTTGTAAAAGTTTTATTATCCACATAAGTTCTTGTGCAGCGTTTGCTGCGGCTACGTATTCAGCTTCTGCTGACGATTGCGCAATGCAAGTTTGGCGTTTGGTTATCCATTGTATCGGATTTTTCCCAAGAAGGAATAAATTCCCTGATGTTGATCTTCGTGTTTGCGTATCACCGGCCCAATCGGCATCGGTTTACACTGCCAAAATTGGTGTACATTCAGTGCTGATTATGAGATTTAGGTCCTTTGTGTGGTAGAGGTACCTGATCAGTCGTTTAACACCTTTCCAGTCTTTTTCCGATGGATTTTCGTTCTTTCTGCTAAGAACATTTACAGCCAGTAGTATGTCTGGCCTAGTTATAGTTGCAATGTATAATAACGCGCCTATCGCTTTACGATAATTTATGTTGTTTGGCATTGGATTTTCATCCTTTTCTGATCTTAAGAAGCCCGTTTCCATGGGTGTTCCGTATGGTTTTGATTCCTCTAAGTTAAACCTTTTAACGATTTCCATTATTTTTGTTGTTTGGTTAAGGTTAAAGCCGTTATGTGTTTTCTTAATTTTTATTCCAAGATAATTACTAATTTCCCCCAAATCTTCAAGTGTATATTGTGTTTTTAACTTATTTATTACTTCTTCAATTTGCGCATTGTTTCCCGCTATGAGAATGTCATCTACGTACACAACTACGTAGACTGTATTTTCCCCCTGCCCTTGTGTAAATAGGCAGGTGTCTGCCTTGCTTTGCATAAAATTTAGTTCTCTAAGAGATTCAGTAATTTTTGTGTACCAGGCCCGGGCTGCCTGTTTAAGCCCGTATATGGCCTTTCGGAGTTTACAGACTTTATCGGGTTCGTTTGCGTTCACGTACCCTTCCGGTTGTGACATGTATACCTCTTCTTCTAGGTCACCGTGCAGGAACGCGGTTTTTATGTCGATGTGCCTGACACTAAGGTTGTGATAGGCTGCGGCAGTAAAGAAACATCTTAAGGTGGTGTGGGATACTACTGGGGCGTAAGTCTCGTCAAAGTCGTCCCCGTATTTTTGTTTAAATCCCTGAGCTACTAATCTCGCCTTGTAACGCTTTACTTTCCCAGATTCATCATATCTAGCCTTGTAGGTCCATTTGGATCCAATTACTTTGGCTCCCTGTGGTGGTTTTACCAAAGGCCATGTTTCATTTTTCATAAGCGAGTTTATTTCGTCGCATGTCGCTTCAATCCAATTCATTTTTTCTTGTGGGTTTTCAATGTTTAGCATGTCGTGCCAACCTTTCGGTTCATATACCGGATCATGTCGGACTGCATAGGCAAACCTGTCCGGTGGCACGCCTCTATAATGCCTTTCCGATCTTCTCAATTGTTGTGTATGTTGAGACGCGGATGGTGTATCTGAAGAATTTTGGTTTTGTGTTAGATCAAATTCGATTAAGCTTGTGTCTGTCTGTCGTGTGTGTTTGTTTGTTTCTGAGATTAACTCATTCGTGTTTGAACTTTCATCAGCATTTATATTACCCATGTTATTTTCCGCGAATTTTACGGTTCTAGTTAAAATGACTCTTCCGTCACTAGTAAATATTCTGTACGCTTTCGATCGGTTGTCGTAGCCTACAAAAATGCCTTTCTCTGTTTTATCATCTAGTTTGCCGCGTTTAGATTTGTGGATGTATGCGTACGCAGTACAGCCGAATACTTTAAAATATCTTAAATTTGGTATTCTGTTTAGCCAAAGCTCATATGGCGTAGTGCTAATAGATTTGGAAGGCAAGCGATTCTGCAAATAATTTGCGGTGCAGATTGCTTCTCCCCATAATTTATGTGGGAGGTTCGCTTCGCTTAACATGCTTCTAGTCATGTCTAACAGTGTCCTGTTTTACCTCTCAGCAATGCCATTTTGACTTGGACAATATGGTACGGTGAGCTGGTGTTCGATTCCGTTACATTTAAGATAGTTTTCTAATTCATCGTTGACATATTCCCCGCCATTGTCGGATCTGATGGCGGTTGGGAATTTTCCGAACTTATTTTTGACGGTTGAGATGTATTCCCTCAATTTTTTATATGCTTCGCTCTTTTTCGACATTAAGTAGATAACACAAAATTTGGAATAGTCGTCAATGAATGTTATGAAGTACCGCTTTCCCTCTATGGTGGATGTATTTATCGGCCCACATACGTCACTGTGGATTAATTCTAGCCTTTTTGTGGCTCTATGTGCGCCCGATTTGGGAAATGGGGCGTCGTTGGTTTTGGACTTTATGCATACCTCACATTCTTTGTCGTGTCGGCAGTTGTTTATGGTAATTCCGTTCACTAGTTGTTTTTGTACAATGGTTTTAATTGTTTCGTAGCTTCTGTGGCCTAACCGCCTGTGCCATAAGTCGATGCATTTTGTATTAGCACAATTGTGCGTAATGTTTACACGATTGCTTTCAAATTGATTATCATTGTTTACTTGCACTTCATATACATTGTTCTTTAATCTACCTTGAAGAATTACTTCACCGTTATGTATAATGTCGCATGTATCTTTTTCAAATTTAACTTGACATCCGTTTTTCGTTGCCCTGCTTACTGACAGCAGGTTAGTTTCAATTTCAGGTACAAACAGTACGTCACGAAGTATAATCTGCCTGTTGTTTTTTCCTGTGTGAATTACAATTTCCCCTGAGCCATATGAAATTAGTTTATTGCCGTTCGCGACTGTTACGTTAGTTTCTGTGTCGCTAGTCATATTTGAAAACATTTCTTTGGAGTTGGCAATATGGCTAGAGCTTCCGCTATCGATAATAAAAGTTTGTTTATTTGCGGGTCGTTCAATTAACAACGCAACATTTTCATTCTCATTTCCTATCTGTCATGTATCTTGCGGTTTCGCGGTTTTGGCCGGGGCATTTTCTTCAAAACATAGAGAGGTGGTGTGATTTTTATTTTTGTAAAATTTATTATTTTGTACTGGATTATTATTATTTTTCCGTTTCAGGAACCAACAATCGTTGTACGAATGGTTCTTCATTTTGCAATAGGAACAAAATTTGTTACCTCTCTTGCGGTCTGTGTTAACTAATTTTTCTCGAGCCTTGTATGCTTTAGTACTATGTTCCGAGTTTTCGGAATTTTCAACTCTACGAGTATACTCATCAAATAATTTGCTTTTAATAAAGCTGGGCGTCAATTCGTCTTCATTTCTCGACTCTAACGCCGTAATCAATGTGTCATATGACGGCGGTAATGAGCACAAAAAGAGTGCAGATATATGAGAGTCGGTAACATTTTCTCCGATCGCAGCTAATTTGTCGATAAGTTCCATTAATTTCGTGATGTGTGCGATTAAGTTCCCTCCTTCGTTTAGCTTTGTGCTATATAATTTCCAAAGAAGGTGTAATTTGCTTGAGAGATTGGACCGTTCGTGAATATTTTTCAAAGTGTCCCAAGTCTCTCGAGCCGTGTTTAAATGTTTGATGTTAATTATATGCCCATCTTCAATACTGAGGTTGATTAGTGCCCGTGCTTTCCTGTCTTTCTTATTCCAATTTTCAGTCAAAGGGTCTGGAGCTTGATCGGTAATGACATCAAATAGCTCCTCTCTAATTAAAAGCATTTACAATTTAAACCGCCAACAAGAATAGTTATTGGCGTTAAGTTTTTCAATGGCTGCACTATCTTTTGCGTAAGCCATAATTTTTCTTTCCTTTAAGTCAATTAGATACTTTTTCCTTCACCTGACTACCGGATTTATTTATCTGGCTTAATTTGCCTAAATGGATATCTATATTTGTTTAATTTACTAAATGAGACATTAAATCAGTCTCATAATCAAAATATGTTAGAAAAATTTGTGAGTCTAACAGTTTTTGGCGTGAATCCACACGCTCCTCACTAATTCATATACTATAAACGCAAACTGCGCGATGCCTCATCACAACAATAAAAGAATAATTAAAGGCCTTACCTTCTATGTATAGATATCCGTTTTTCAGCTCGCGGTTAGTCAGGGCGTCTAAGAATTATGGAGTATCCCGTATCATCATATATTCGTATATCCTTACTCCTTCAGGTCTCAGTGCATCAGGCTTAAAAAAGGAATCATGTAACAGACGGTGTATTGTGTGTGTGCTTCATTGAAACTACTCATATTGTAGGAAAGGAAAAAAGGAGAGGTTTAATTAGAGATACTAAGAAAGAGATTACATTCTGTACGTCTTCACTTATGTGAGGACGTTTTAAAAGTGAATATTACATATGTTTTTCCGCGCGTGTTACATCATTAAAATTGATAACCATATGGATGTATTTTCGGCACTTTGAGGTAATCAACCAATTATACATAATTGGATATTTATGAAAGTTGCAAGGAAGTAAAGTCTGATAAAATAGTGTTCAGTGTAACAGTCAGTTATGATGTTTATAAGTTTATAACGCGAACCAGAATAGAACATAAGTGCTTGCGAGTCTGGTTTAAAACATATCTCACATAAGGCGAAGAAAGATGAAGAGATGCAGTTTCTCTAGATATTACATGTGTCGACTACTAAGTGTTTCTTTTTCACTATAAACTCTAATGATGTTTTTCTGCAGTAGAAAGAGGGAGAAAATGGGTATCCAAAAATCTTGATAAGGGGATTATATGAATATATCTTCTATCAACGTCAAAAGAAGAACTGGTTGAAAAAGAATTTCTCAATATTCAAACCAATTATAATAATCACAATTGGCTTAATGACTAAGCTATTCTTGCCGCCAAGAACAAAGACGTCTACGAACTTAACAGCATTATTCAGTCTAAAATTCAAAGCGAGGCAGTCACGTACAAGTCCGTCGACGCTGTTGTGAAAACAGATGAAGCAATTAATTGTACAAGAGAATTTTTGAATTCCCTCTATCTGCAAGGGATGCCACCTCACGTATTTCAGTTGAAAATCGGCGTGCGAATTATCATGTTGCGAAATATTCACCAACCAAAGCTTTGCAACGGCACGCGTCTTTCAGTACAAAAATTAACCAGCAACATCGTAGAAGCAACAATCTTGACAGGACCATTCAAAGTTGAAGATGTCCTCACCCCCCGCATTTCTGTGATTCCAACGGATATACAATTTCAATTTAAAAGATTGCAATACCCATGTTGATTGGCGTTTAAAATCACCATCAACAAATCTCTGGGTTAATCTTTAGAATTCTGCGGTTTAAGGAAACATTATTAGATAAGGATTGCTTCTCACACGGGCAAGTATATGTTGCGTGTTCTAGAATCGGCAAACCAGACAATGCGAAGATCTGCAGAGACAATAAAGCAACAAAAGATATTGTGTGCCCAGATACACTGTAAAATTAATCATGTTACAAACGTTCGTTTTCTCTTTTCTTTTATTTAGCCAGACTGAACCACAGCAACGCGTGGCCGGTTACAGCTTAGTTTTCGTCATTCTGTTGTACATAAGCAGCTTGAGAATCACCGGGTTGGATAGATGCGACTGGCCCGTTGATGCATGGGCAGCCGATGTACAGTGGGACTATGAAAAATACAGAAAATTCACTGTTACAGCGCTGCCTTTCGGCGGCTTGTTACCAAAATCCCTTGGGCACTGCAAGCCATAGCCAAAAATATATACATGAAAGGTTCAATTCTGTGCATAACGTCATATACTTTTCGATGACACAAAGTGGACAGACGGATACATGAACATACGGACAGACGGATACATGAACATGCGGACACCCGGATATACGGACACATGGACATACGGACGGACAGACAGACATTTTTTATAAAAATATTTTTCGGGATCACTGATCCCTATAACATGTAAATCCGTCGAAAACAATTTTGATTGCAATTATTTCTTCTTTTAAAAAAAGCAAAAATTAGAGCATTTTTTAAATACACTTTTATGTTCACTATTAAAGGAGCCCATTTCATATACTCCTTGATCCTAATCAATAAAATAATATCTATAATATAGTATTACTGAATTTAACTAAAGGTTTTATATTAAACATACACATAAAATAAAGCAAATTTTCGATATATAATTATGTCGTGCATTTTCCCGTTTCTTCTAGTTTAGTTTTATGAATGATCATATATATATTTAAAATAATGAGCTCCATTATTAAGAGTAATATTTTCACAGATTGAAAAGTTTTTTGAACGATACAAAGCATTACTTAAAAAGAATAGTCATCAATTATGTTTTAAATTATACAAAAATATAAAATATTGGAAATTTTCCGCATAATTATGTCAGTATATAGATATTTTTACATGAAGGAATATCATGTTTTTTATATTTACTTTAAGATAAACGAGGCAAAAATAGATGACATTTAACGAGGTTTTTATCAAAATAATTGACCATTGTGTTTTAATTAATTTGCTTATGAATAAAGTGAAATTTAATCAATTATCTCAGAAGCGAAAACAAGCTGGTATCATTAATAAATTTTTATAAGGACTGTCTTTGAAAGAATGAAAGTTAAAATTCCAGTGGTATATTCATATTGAGTTAAATAATTAAAATACATATAAAGGCACAAGTAAATTGTACAAAAATCACTTTCAGGTACATACATATAATATAAAGATATTTAAAATACAAATAAAAATATCTTAAAATACATCAGGAAAACCTAGAACATTTTCAACCATTACGAGGACGTCATACGGACATCCGGATATACGGATACACGGACATACGGACGGACAGACTTTCCATACTTTTTGTAATTGCTAATAAAGATGCATGGTGTAACGATGCACTGTAATACGATATCCATGGAGTATGGAGACATTTGCTGCATAATAAATGAAAACAACTTTTCCTGAAAATTTGAATAACTTTATTTGACATCTCATATGACGTTCAACCTTTACATCACAATGTTTTCTTTCAGACAATTCTCGAATAAGCGCAAAGAAAAGAATAACAACATTTAAATCCTACTGATGACGACCTTGTAATGGTTGGAAACGTTCTAGGTTTTTCTAATGTATCTTATGATATTTTTAATTTCTCATTTAAATATCTTTATATCATATGTATGAACCTGAAAGTAATATTTGTACAATTTATTTTTGTTTTTATATGTATTTTAATTGTATTTGAATGGTTTAAATTTTCTATAGTAGTATGCCGCGCGATTTTTACGAATTTATCGTAAGCATAATTTTTGCTAAAATGACTGCTAATGGTACTATTGTAACTTTAGAAACATATTGCAAGTGTTTAATCAGTTATTTTGTGGGCTTAGAAGAAAACAAAGGGATAAATAAGGATTGGAAGCATTAATAAAAAAAAATAATAAAGAAAAATTCTTAACAATTTACTTTTCACTATTTTGACTTTTATACTCTATATTTTTTTTCTTTAGAAAATGTTTCGTAACTTGCTAAAAAGATATATCTATGAATCTTTTATAAAGCTTAAGTTTAAATGGCATTTAAAAAATGTCCTCGTGTTTTTAGCAGTCTATTGTGAAACTTAGCTATGGTACAATGTGTCTTGGTATATTTAGCTGGTTTAATATAGCTTGTGTTTCTTTTGAAACTCAAATTATGTAACTGTTGTTATATATTTAGTCCGCTTTTTACGCAGTCGTGTTTTTTGATTTTTTGAATTTATGAATTATTTATGTATTTATCTGATACAATTTATCTTGCGATTTTTATTTTCTTATTATGAAACTTTGGTAAAGATGATATAACCTTTTTTTTGTCTAATATATTTTGTTTTTATCTTATATTATATGAAAGGGCTGGTCTCTTTACGGAATTATTTTCAGCACAATAAAAAAAAATTATATTATTTTATTATGCAGGAAAATATTTTACAATATATAAGCAACTTCTTAATTAGCCACAATTCAGCAGACCTTCCCGTTATATTGCAAATTTATTTCGCAGAAGGATTAATAAAAAAAAATTAGCTTTCTGAGATTTCAAAATGAAAGGTTTTTCTTGATACCCATATATTTCTAAAATAAAGATTGTACTTATTTTGAAAATCTGTTAGTTTTGATGTTTCTGAATGCGTCTTCTGCCTGAAGATAAGAGAAAAATTCCCAGAAACATGAGTTAACACGAATTTACATCTAGTTTTCGCAAATGGTATTTCTATGCCAGGAAATGTTTCTTGGGTTTATGTGAGTCTAAGTTCTTCTTATTTGATCGTAAGTTGCTTTCAATTACTTACATTAATATATATTAATTATATTAATGCACGTGATAATTGTGATTTTTAGAAAATTAATCTAATTAATATACATTTTCTACCAACCTAAAGTTTTATGTTTATGCTTTAATTTTTATTTTCTAGTGTTTTTGCACTTTACTGGTTAATTGATGGGGCACTCATTCTACTTTAAATGTATACAGATTTTTTGGAATTGGTTAAACTTTAAACAAATATTTTAAGGGGTCAGGTAACCTTTGAAGCGTCCAAAAATCGATTTTTTGGACGCTTCAAAGGTTACCAGGGCCCTTAAAATATTATTTTATAATTAAATATGATTCTTTGGGAACATTTAAAAGCAAACCCCATACAAAAATTCGCGTTAGAAGAGAAGTTGTGTCTAAAACACATTGAGCTTTTGCTATATGATCAACGGGTTTTTCAATTTTTAAAGCCAATTTTCTCAAAACAGCGATTTTGATCATTGCGCGCACGATTTCTGAAAAAAAGGTTGCCTAGAATTTCGCGAAATTTTTGGTGGATGTATTAAACTTACAGAAGCACAAAATGACCTATTATCATGTTTCTCAGGTAAGAAATTTAGAATTCACGGCTACTTTTGTATAAAAAAATCTCGATATTTCGAATTACTCTAAAAAATTTTTTTTTCTCGGGATCTACAAGTTTTATTTTTTTCATTGTAGGTCATTTTGAAAACACTTTATATCTGTACTCAATAAAAAAATCTTGGCTTGTTTCAGCCAATCAAATGGGAAAAATCATGCGTGCAGTGCATGCAAGAATAATTCTTTCGTAAAAATTATATTATCTTTAAAAATAAATAAAAAAAACTATATATGTGCACACCTTTTCTAACAACTTTGATTGATAAAATAAATCGTTCCTAACATGTGTTTTCAATTTTATAATTAAAAGTTAATTAGTTAAAGAATGACTGCAATTCTTACAGAGGTCTCCCCAGGTAAAAAAGTCAGCAAAAAACCTTTAAAAAAAACATTCAGGAAAACTGAAGGTATTTCGGACAAAAAAATCTGCGGGTTTCCTTTAGGCAAAAAACCTGAATTAACCCCCACTTTTTTTGTCCGAAATACCTTCAGCTTTCCTTTAGGTAAACAAACCTGCGCATTCCCTTACCATGTTGTCCGAAATACCTGAAGTTTCCCTTTAAGTAAAAAACCCGTGTCTTCTCTTTACATAAAATCATGTAGTATCACTGTACAGCCTGCTTTTGTCTTAAATAACAGTGGTTTTCCTGAAAGATAAGCCAGTGAAGTGGTAGAAGGAACACTGGAGGTGCATAAAATAAATAAGTGATCACAGGCCGTTCCAACAATGTCACAAGGTGTGCTGGCAAAATTGATAAAAGTGCCTCCTCAGGGGGGGATGCAAAGAGGGGTCAGGGACATCAGATGTGTATAACATGAACAATTAGTTATAGGCCATTCCAACACTATGTCATATGAGGCGTTTCGACAAAATTTAGAAAACAGCCCCCTCAGGGGGGAGCAAAGTGGGCGGAGGGACATCAGATGTGCATAACATGAATAAGTGCTCACAGGCCTTTCCTGCAATATGTCACATGAGGGGTGTCAGCAAAATTTAGAAAAGAGCCCCCTCGGGGGGAGCAAAGTGGGGGCAGGCACATCGGATGTGTATAACATGAATAAGTAGTCACAGGCCGTTCCGACAATATGTCACATGAGGGGTTTCGGCAAAATTTAGAAAACTGCCCCCTCAGGGGGGAGCAAAGTAGGCGGAGGGGCAACAGATGTGCATAACATGAATAAGTAGTCCCAGGCCTTTCCGACAATATGTCACATGAGGGGTTTCGGCAAAATTTAGAAAACTGCCCCCTGAGGGGGGAGCAAAGTGGGCGGGGGGGGGACATCAGATGTGCATAACATGAATAAGTGGTCACAGGCCTTTCCTACAATATGTCACATGAGGGGTGTTAGCAAAATTTAGAAAAGTGCCCCCTCAGGGGGAGCAAAGTGGGGGCAGGGACATCGGATGTGTATAACATGAATAAGTATTCACAGGCCGTTCCGACAATATGTCACATGAGGGGTGTTAGCAAAATTTAGAAAAGTGCCCCCTCAGGGGGAGCAAAGTGGGGGCAGGGACATCAGATGTGTATAGCATGAATAAGTAGTCACAGGCCGTTCCGACAATGTGTCACATGAGGGGTTTCGGCAAAATTTAGAAAACTGCCCCCTCAGGGGGGAGCAAAGTAGGCGGAGGGGCAACAGATGTGCATAAGATGAATAAGTAGCGCCAGGCCTTTCCGACAATATGTCACGTGAGGGGTTTCGGCAAAATTTAGAAAACTGCCCCCTGAGGGGGGAGCAAAGTGGGCGGGGGGGCACCAGATGTGCATAACATGAATAAGTGGTCAGAGGCCTTTTTTACAATATGTCACATGAGGGGTGTTAGCAAAATTTAGAAAAGTGCCCCCTCAGGGGGAGCAAAGTGGGGGCAGGGACATTGGATGTGTATAACATGAATAAGTAGTCACAGGCCGTTCCGACAATGTGTCACATGAGGGGTTTCGGCAAAATTTAGAAAACTGCCCCCTCAGGGGGGAGCAAAGTAGGCGTAGGGGCAACAGATGTGCATAACATGAATAAGTAGCCCCAGGCCTTTCCGACAATATGTCACATGAGGGGTTTCGGCAAAATTTAGAAAACTGCCCCCTGAGGGGGGAGCAAAGTGGGCGGGGGGCATCAGATGTGCATAACATGAATAGTGACGGGCGATAATGAGATGTTTTTCTCGATTGTATGGACATGTCGATATTTTTCAATTGTGTAAATTTTTACTCGATGACTCCAGTTTTTATACATCATATATTATATACGTCATACATTTTATCAAGAATCGTCTGCGAGTAAACTGGAATGAGTCGGTGTTAATAAAGACAAGGTGACTTCACCCGCTAGTGGGCCCCTCCTTTAATCGGGGCCCCTAAGTTATACGTAATCTTGTAATATGAAATCACGAACAGGTCACCCGCTATATACGACATCGTATAGCAGGCGTGGTGTGCACGCTCTACAAAATCTTGTAAAAAATATATATTATCGAAACGAACGAATCTCGGGGGGAGGGGTCAAAGTGAGCGGAGGGGCAAAGTAGCTGCATGATACGAATAAGTCGTCACAAGTCTTCAGGCCTTTCGAACCATCACACGAGTGGTCTGGATCTGAATTTATAAAAATGCCCTTTCCGTGGGGTCAAAGTGTGGGGAGGGTTGCGGGAGGTGGATAACATGAGTAAGTGGTCACAGACCATTCCAACGATATATCACATGTGGGGTCTTGGCTAAATTTGTAAAAGTGTCTCCCGGGTGGGAAGTGGGGGGGGACAGACACCGGAGGAGCATAACATCAATAAGTAGTCATAGACCTTTCCAACGATATCTCACATGTGGGGTCTTGGCTAAATTTGAAAAAGTGTCCTCCGGGGGGGGGGGGAGGGGAAGTGGGGGGACGAACATCATAGGTGCATAACATCAATAAGTAGTCACAAACCTTTCCAACGATATCTTACATGAGGGGTCTTGGCTAAATTTGGAAAAGTGTCCCCCGGGGGGGGAGGGGCAAAGTTGTGGGGACGAACACCATAGGGGCATAACATCAATGAGTAGTCACAGACCTTTCCAACGATATCTCACATGAAGGGTCTTGATTAAATTTGGAAAAATATCCCCCGGGGGGGGGGCAAAGTGTGGGGGACTGTCACCGGAGGTGCATAACATCAATAAGTAGTCACAGACCTTTCCAATGATACCTCACATGAGGGGTCTTGGCTAATTTTGGAAAAGTGTCCCCCGGGGGGCAAAGTGGGGGACGGCCACCGGAAGTGCATAACATCAATAAGTAGTCACAAACCTTTCGAACGATATGCCACATGAGGGGTCTTGGCTAAATTTAGAAAAGTGTCCTGAAATGTCATATATTTTAAGTAATATTTATCGGAGGGCTCCATAAAAAAAAATCCGATCTAAAATGATAAAACAAAAAAACTACCCCCCGCAGTGGGGGCCAAATTGGGGAGGGGAGGAAGAAAGTCTCATAATATGAAAGAGTCATACGAGAGCTTTCCGATAACATATCACATGACCGGTCCAAAAAAACTTTGAAAATTGCTCCCCCTCCCCCCTTGGGCCCACTCTTTCGCAACGGAATTCACGCAGCCCCCACTTTAAAATTTTTATCTTCAGTAAATAATATTTATTGGAAGACTTCATAAAAAACTCACATCTAAAATGTTATTTAAATTTATCATAGAAATCGGCTACGGTTTTAAAAATTTGTTCGCCCCCTCACTACCTCCCGAATTTCACCTTCGGGAGAAGAAAGGTTCATAATATGAAAGAGTTGCGAAAGGGCTTTTCGATAATATGTCACAGGAAGAGTTCGGTAAAATGTTTTAAATTGCGCCCCGCCCACTCTCACGTCCTCGGAATTCACCCGACCCACCTTCCTCTTTGAAATTTTTATATTTAATAAATAATATTTATCGG
Organism: Maratus speciosus; assembly: GCA_963932465.1. Classification (NCBI taxonomy): domain Eukaryota; kingdom Metazoa; phylum Arthropoda; class Arachnida; order Araneae; family Salticidae; genus Maratus; species Maratus speciosus. The sequence continues at coordinate 364,584,891 of OZ010799.1, forward strand.
AGGGCTCCAGGTATGTGACAGCTTGGTAGGGCTAAAATAAGAAAAGCATTGAAAATTAAAGCTTCATTTCACAGCTCATTGTCATGCCCATTTCTTTCTCCAGCTTGCCCCTCGATATCTCTTCTCGGCCCTTCTTGGCCAAGAGTGAAATGACAACCATCGAGAGTAACATTTCGAGAAAGGACGAAAACTGATTTCTCATTCTCGACAATGTCATATGAAATGTTGAACAGAGACCGAGAGCGAGAAGTGACGAAGGAAGCAATGAGTTACAATCGGTGAGATACCTCGAAGTAAGCGAAAGGTTTGCCCTCGAGCAAAATGTCTCCTCGAGATAAACGAGCGGTTTGCGTCCAGAAATTAGATCTCGAAGTGCGAGAGAGAGCTCTCGCAACGTCGCACTTCGAGAGAAAGGAAGCTTTCAGAAGAGTCAAACTTACCGCGCTTCTGGTGTAAGTCATGATTTCCCAAAGGAGTACACGTTCTTTTCCATTCGCTATTGTTATTAAGCAATATGGGTTAGGAGGCATAGTGGTTTATGTTATCAGTTCGGGTTTCAGTTGTTGATATAGAAGTTTTCTAATGAATTTGGCGCCAGTTTGTTTTTGATTTTCAATGTTTCTCTTATTTTAGCCCTCCTAAGCTGTCCCATATCTCTTAATGTTAAAATGCTATTGTTAAAACAAAACTGCACTGCAAATTATGTGTTTTCAAGATTTTAAGTGTCGCCTCAGGAAAGAGGATTTTTTAAAATTATTTTACCCCACTCATGTAACATATTAAAATAAGGGTAATCTCATAACCTTTCTAAATCTACCTTTCTTTTGTCAATCCACCGAATTTTAGACCCCTGCGCTTAAAATGCTCTAAAGGAATATACTTAGCGGCGGTTTTTTCCATACTCTGGTACGGTATCTTCCACTCATAGGGAAATTATAAGACTAACATCAAATTGTGTCTAAAATCGAATAAAAAATATGGACATATGTTTCTTAATTTTAACTCCTTTCTTCGCCTCAAGAGGGAGCTTTAACATTTTGTTTCTTCAAACCTTTAGTATACTGTTTGTCCAAAAATTATAAAATTCACAAAATAAAGTCTTTTCACTCTTCCCTATCTTCTCGTATCAACTTTATTTTTACTACCACCAGGGGACACCGCCCAGTGAGACATTTTACTTTTAGCCTCAGGCTATTGGTATTTTTCATCTGTTTTTCATAATATTTTGTCTCATTGTTTTTCTTCATTGTAGATACTATTCTCCAAGTTCTTGATCCATTCTGACTACTTGGGCACTCATTCTGGACCAGCTGTGGCCCATCGGGCCCCTCTTCATTTGTCTGGCTCTAATCACACGCTTCACTTGTTCTTTTTTTTTTTTTCTTATTCAATGGTTTGGTTTTTTTACCATTCTCAACTTCTCCTAGTCCTCTCTTACATGAAGTTGTTGGTTTCATCCTTGGTCTGCCCTACTGTCAATTTGGGGCTTAATGCCCCTGCGGTGGGGGGGGGGCGTTCCTTCTACTTTTTCCAGACCTATCATCTAATGCCACGTTGGTAAGGATTGGAAGATTAAAATTATCCAAAATACCAAAAATGAAGTCCACTGAAGTTTTATTTTAGTTATAGAATTCCCTATTAGTGGATATATTTGTCTGTTTATCTTTCTATTTTTTGATAATACTCCTTTGTTTTCGATAAACGAAGAAATTCAACAGCATTAGACACACTTTAGATATTTAGGGAACTTTAACTTGTACCAAACCTTCTGCCTTTATCGAAAAGAAGAAAATGCTAATCGATTCTAGCTAATGCGCCTAAAATAAAAAAAGAAGCTAGCAAATGTGTCAGAAACTAGCTACTTTGGATTTCGATACAGACTTGAAGAGTCATATTGGAATCGTTAGGCACTGGAAAACAATTTCCGTGTTAGACAGGTTTCCTCTTAACAGTTATATTTGTCTGGTTATTCTTATGTTTCTTGATAAACGGAGAAATTCCACAGCATTAGACACACTTTAGACATTTAGGGTACTTTAATTTGTATCAAACCTTTTGCCTTTATCGAAAAGAGGGAAATGCTAATCGATTCTAGCTAATGCGTTTAAAATAAAAAATGAGTTTTTAAATGTGTCATAAAGTAGCTACTTTGGATTTCGATACAGACTTAAAGAGTCATGTTGGAATCGCTAGGTACTGGAAAACAGTTTCCGCGTTAGACAGGTTCCCTCTTGGCAGGTATCTTTATCTTACTATCCTTACGTTTTTCGAAAGAAACTTTTGTTTTCGATCAATGGGGAAATTCCACAGCATTTGACATTTAGGGGAACTTTAAACTGTATCAGACTTTTTGGAGTTATCTAAAAAGTAGAAGGGTTATTTGATTCAAAGGCACCATAGTTACGCGATTTGGACATTGCAGTTTCATAAAGAAGAAAGGGGAATTTATTCCAATGCAAACAAAATCATTTTAAAATACTGAAATTCAAATGAGATAGCTTTATAAATTTCTTCCATAAGATTAGCATTAGCGAGCAGGTCTTTTCACTTGACTGAAGTAACCCCTTCAGCATAAATCAGGAGCAAATAATTGCGATAGCAGAATTATCGGACAAACCCTATCACTACTATGAAATTTTCGGCCAGAATAATAGCTAAATTTTCCAACAATTGTTTTTAGCTTCTCTCGTTATAATCGATTGTAAAACATCTCGATTGTAGATTCTAGGAATTAATCGATGGCTGTATCGATTGTGATTTTTTACGATGACGATTTTTCTCGATTGTCGAATTTTCGAGAATCGCCCATCACTAAACATGAATAAGTGGTCACAGGCCTTTCCTACAATATGTTACATGAGGGGTGTTAGCAAAATTTAGAAAAGTGCCCCTTTAGGAGGAGCAAAGTGGGGGCAGGGACATCGGATGTGTATAACATGAATAAGTAGTCACAGGCCGTTTCGACAATATGTCACATGAGGGGTTTCGGCAAAATTTAGAAAACTGCCCCCTCAGAGGGAGCAAAGTAGGCAGAGGGGCATCAGATGCACATAACATGAATAAGAGGTCACACGTCTTTCCAACAGTATGTTATATGACAGGTGTCGGTAAAAGTTAGAAAAGTGCCCCTCTTTGGGACTAGTATTGTGCCCCACCCCCCCTTGAAATTTTTATATATTACAAATAATATTTATCGAAAGGCTCCGTAAAAAAAATTCAATCTAAAATGATGAAAATACTGCAATAAAAAAAAAATCTGAAAAGTAAGACATAATAAAATTCCCCAAAGCAGAATATGATTATAAATGTGCCATACATTGACTTCACTGCAGAACATTTCAAATTTTCATTTTCACGAAAATCCACCATTCAATTGTAGAAAAAATTGCGAAATTTGTCACTCAATGGCAAGGAAAAAAAAAAAATGGCAAACTCTTTAATCGTTTATTTAAAAAGATTGCAAAATTCATCAATCGGTCGCAAGAAAACTCGTTCAATTCGTCAGTCATGGAGAACAATTAATGAAATCCTTTAGCTTGCTGTGGAAAAACATACAAAATTCGACGAACAGTTGCGAGAAAAAAATCCACGATTTTCGCCAATCGGTTGCAGGTAAAAAAACGCAAAATTTGTCAGTGCACCTCTAGAAGAAACAGCGAAAAAAAACTACGATCTTCTCTAATCGTTTGCAAGAAAAAGCCTCAAAATTTGCAATGTTAAAAGGAAAAATTCGTGAAAATTGTCAATCGGTTGCGGTTAAAAAAAAAATCGTGAAGATTGTCAGAAGAATCTGCGAAATTCGTAGATCAGTAGCGGAAAAAAACTCACGACTTTCTCCAATCTGTGTCAAGACTTGCTTACTGGTTCAAGGGAAATATCGCAAAATTTTAAAATCGGTTACAGGAAAAAAAAAAGTGAAATTCGTCGGTGTATTATCGAAAAAAAATAGAATTAGTCGATCAGTCGTGCAAAAAAAAACCCATGAAGATTTGGCCAATCAGTCGCAGAAAAGCGACAAAGTTCACCAGTAGACCGTGAGAAAATAATCACGATATTCACCGATCTGTCGCAGTAGAATGCGAAATTCGTCGATCGGTTGCAGAAAAAAAGGATTTTTTACCAACCGTTTACACGAAAGAGAGAAAAAATTTGCTAATCAGTAAAAAGAAAATATAATGAAATTCGCTTATCAGTCGCATTTAAAAAAAACTCTGAAGTTGTCAGAAAATTCACGAAATTCTTCGATCAGTCGTGGAAAAAACCAACGATTGTTTCCATCTGTCGCAAGAAAAAATTGGAACATTTGCCAATCAGTCTTCGGTAAAAAAACATGAAATTCATGGATTGGTCATGTGAAAAATAACTACGATTTTCGCCAAAAAGTTAATGAAAAATATCACAAAATTCACCCACCTGTCGTGGTTAAAAAATGCAAAATTCGTCAATGAATTGTGGAAAATATATCAAAATTCTTCACCCAATCGCAGGAGAAAAATTGTGAAATTCATCGATTTGGTCAGAGAAAACAGGCCAAATTCGCCAGTTGACAGAGGGAAAAATCTGAAATAATTCGAAAATCATCAATCGATTGTTGGAAAAAAACCCCGCTAAATTACCATTCGATTAGGGGGGGGGGGAAGAAATCACAAAATTCACCAATAATTTCATTCGCGTGAGTATGTCAGGGTTTTATGAAATGTCTTTTGCATTTCTATAAAAGATGCAATTGCACTTCTTCATATATAAAGAAAATTTTCCTGTGACTTTTTTTTTTAAATTCACACAGAATATTTGATTAGCTGAAGTACATTGCAGAACATTGCAAAGTATTCAGCTTTGGGAATGAAATTCTTTGATCAGCCGCAGAGAAAATCTGTGAAATTCAGTCAGCGACCATATGAAAAAAAAAAATTCAACAACTGTTTATGGGAAAAAATGAAGTTTGTTGATTAGCTAAGAAGAAAATCGGCAAAATTCATAAACCGGATATGTGAAAAAAATCACACGAGTTTTGCCAATCAGCCGCAAGGAAAAATGCAATATACGCCAATCGGTATGGTTTAGATGTATTATAATCCCGCATTTGCCATCTTTGATTTTTTTCTTGCATGAAAACTCCTTTTTCGCCAAGTAGTAAATGTCGCCAATGGTTAAATATTGTTGATAGATTAATATAACATTGAAAAAACTGAAATATAATCATTATAACTATTAATTAAAAAACATTTTTAATTCACGCCAAGAAAATAATCCAAGATGGCAGATGTGGGATTACAAAACATTTGTTCTGAAATAAAATATCACAAAATTTATCAGTTGGTTGCGGGGAAAAAAATGCAAAAATTCTCATTGAATCACCTGAAAAAAAACTGAGAAATTCAACCGTCGATTAATGGGAAAAAAAAAATCTAGAAACCCTTCAGTCGATTGCTTTAAAATATTGTGAAATTCGTCAATTGGTCACAGGAAAACAACATGAAATTCAGCAGGCAATCATGAGAAACAATCGTGAAATTTTACAGTTGGCTGCAGAAAAAAATGTGAAATTCGTCAAACAGTTACAGGAGAAAAACATAATTCGTCAGTCAACAGGGAAGAAAATCAAGAAATTTCATCAGTTGCAGGAAAATATCACAAAATTAAAAAGGTCAAAATAAAAAAGGACTAAATGCAAAATATTTTCAGTGAACAAGGTTCTTGAGTGTTTTTTTTTTTTTTTTTAAGTGTCCAGCTGGCAGTAATTTTTTTCTAGAGATCCACACTGTTGAAGGCATTTTTAATATAATTGTAGAATAAAATGAAATAAGTGATTACTACTCTATTGTTATTCATACTGCTTAATATGTTTCTGAATAATTAATTTGTTAAGACAGTGTTATCATTGTGAATTTGTATTTTTTTTTTTTATTTACATTTGCTTATGGATATTTCTTTTAAAGAAGATTTCAATATAAAAAAGAATGCAGGTGTGCATTTTTATTATCTGCCTCTTAAATAGGAAAAAAAAAAAAAAAAAAGAAAGAAAGAAATCTTGTTTTTCACCCTTTTATGATATGAATCCATGTATATTAGCATTGAGTCTAAGCCGCTTTAGCAGGGCGCAGCGCCGGCAGCCTTTTTTTTTTCTTTTTTGTGCATGGCAAAGCTCTTTTAAACCCTTCTGCTCTTTTTAACACTTCCTATGCTCCCTGTGGCAATTCAACTGATTGCGGTAAAATATCGCAAACTCTAGGGACTCTAAACAAACCAGTTCAAAATATTTTTGTGAATAATGTACAAGTGTGCCCTTTTTTAGAATAGGGGAGAGTTGGGAGGAGTGGGACAGATTTCACAATTTATTTTTTAATTCACTACTTATGTTTTACCAAGAGTATAGCTTATAAAAATCTAATAGTATGCTACTTAAGCTATGTTTAAAAAATACAAACGCTGTGAAATACAAACAACTGGCTTTTATTTGCACGTTTTAAAATGTTAACATTTTTGTCCCACACCAAATGTGATAAACTCCTTATCACTGTCTATATCCTCAACTCTGCCAATATAATAAACAACTGTCTTCTTCGTCAAAATTTTAACAATTACAAAGTCTTCATCTGACTAAGATTTAATCGAATTTTCTTTGTTTTTTTAAATAAAATAAAGTTATGCGATATGTGTTTAGTTGCAGTTTTGGCAGGGAGAGGAAAGTTTATGTTTACCTGTCAGAGAGGGGGGGGGGGGAGTTACTGGTCCTGCAGATTATAAAATTTTTCAAATTAGTGGTCCAATTGAATTTCTGGTGGTACAGAACAGTCCCAGCGGACCCCCAAGGAAATCGAATGCTGAACTGACAGTGAATAATATGACTTTTTAAATATTTACTACTCAAAAACATATTAAGCAATATGAACTGAACAAGCACAGAATGAAATCAGTTATTTCTTTTAAGCCTGTAAATGATAAAAGTAACAATGCAAACAAGAAAAAATTACACAAATAAAATTTACATACACAATAAAACATGCGAATCTGCTCAAAACATGGAAGATTCTCACCCATTACAGAACAGTCCTTTTTAATAATTGTTTTGTACACACAGGAGGTAAACGCAGGGATCGATCCAGGCAAAATTTGAGGGGTTTTTTAGGGCCCTTTCACAAAAGTCTATTTAATAAAATAGGCCCCATCACAAAAATAAATATTATAAAATGAGCCCCTTCACAAAAATAAATTTAATAAAATGGGCTCCTTCACAAAAATAAATTTAATAAAATGGGCCGCTTCACAAAAATAAATTTAATAAAATGGGCCCATCCTCAAAATTCCTTTTAATAAAATAGGCCCACTTCATAACATCTTTTGCATATAAACTATTTTAAATATGTAATTAGTAAATAAAACCAGGTAATGCGAAACAAAAACCTTAACTGAAATTTAAAGAAGTTTCTGTTAATAAATTCTTGATCCGAATTTGAGTTACTGGATTTCAACTATAGTTACAAAATATTACTTTTCACAAAAATAACTTTTAATTTTCACATAATGGAACCCAAGAATAAAAACCTGCATCGACCCCTGTTTGTTAAAGGCCCCAAGAATCTATATATAATTTTTAATGATGTTATGCACTATAGAACAATATTATTGCTCTAAATTTGTCTTTAAATGTTTTTTTGTGAAAAAATTACTTTATTTAAAATAATTATACACATGTAAAGAATTTTTAAATTATTTTTCCCATATTTCATATTCTGCATTATAAATTATTCTACAATATATAATTTTTTTTAAATTAATTTTATGAGTCGAATATTGCAGCTAGTGACATTAAACCCCGCTAAAAGATTTGCCAGAGATATTACACCTCCACTGAGTATTAATCAAGCATCTATGTTCCTAAAAAGATTATAGCTGCTTGATTTTTAAAGAAACCAAATTACTTACTCATAAAATGATATTCCAATACAGTGATCTGCTTAGAAAGAACTTAGGTCCTTTAAAGGACCCTTCACAAACTTTTTCCCCTCAAAACAAGGGCCCTTCACAAAACGTTTCCACCTCCAAACTGAGCTTTTTACGAGTTTAATTATCAAGAAGTAATTTAATCCTTCTATCACTTTTATGCATAATGGAAAAATATGCATATATCTTCTTAAAAGTATAAACAAGAAACTGCACATAACGATTCTTTTAAATTCAGAAAATTATGACTAGATTTTTCCCAAAAATAAAAAGACGTATTAATGAAAATATCAAAAAATAAAATAGTTCTCTCTAGGATGTATTTGAAAAGTGAAGTGTCACGCCGTTTTTAAAACTGAGAGATTTGTATCGCTATTATTTTAAAAAATAGTAAAAATTCATCTTTAGTCATACACGAAGATTTCTTGTAAAACATTATTTCCATACCACAGTATTTCTATACGTGGCGATCTGGTTTATCGAAAGTGGTTAGTATCGCATGAATGGCTGAATACAAAGTACCAAGCTATAATATTAAAATAAGTATAATACAAGGCTCACTTATACCCCTCTTACGGCTATATATATATCCATTTAAAAATTAATTAAAATGTGACTAATATACAGATAAAAAGAGCTCTGCAAAAAGGAAAAATAGAATAACAAAACGACAGCGTAACGACTGCTCCCGCTTATTTTCCGAGTGGCGGAAAAGTAAACATGCTTTCTGTGTGTTGAGTTGATAACTTCCTTCTCATTCTCCCATGACATGGAGTCAGAAATACAGCTACATGAGGGCTGCTGTCATCATCGAGGGCCCGGGTTCGAGTCCCTGGGTAAGACATGGATGTAATTGTGTATGTCCCATTGTAGTTATATAATATATGTAATGAAAAATAAAAATTGTTGTGACTTGTTGTTGTTTCTATGTATAATAAGGATCATTCGAGGCGACAGCCATTGTAGCTATAGGCCCCAAAGCATTCTCCACCTCGGTGGACTTCAAATGTTAAATTACAGCTACATGATCAAAAATCAAATGTTGCAACGAAAACTTTGTTTTTGAAGAAGTAACTTTTCTAAAGACTGGAATTCACGCCTGATAGAGGATAAGGGCAAATTATGCATGTAATAACCCCACCTATATTTTTCAGCTTTAATCGTGGACGCTACCAAAATGAGGAAAGGGGGGGGGGAGAGACCCTGCCCCTCCCTAGATTTTAAAATTTAAGTCACTAGATATTTCTTTTTGTTATGTTTTCAAAAACAATATAAAATGTATTATTTTCGAGTAACTAAATTAAAAGAGCCTCTTTTCTTTAATGTCAGTTGTGCAAAATTCTTAGTTTCTTTTTTAAAGAGGTGCTGTTTGTGTTGTTTTATGATGGCCAATTGTCTACACTTGGGATATTGGGCCGAAGGGGGGTTGCCTGGGGTCTTTCAAAGGGAAGCTAATCCGTATTTAAGCAAAGAAATCCAAGGTTCGAAGAAAACCACGAAAAAAACTCCGAACGACTAGGCCGACGGGCGCGATTGGGTTCGAACCCAGCATCTCCCGTCTACCAGCTTTGAGAGCAGAATCTCTCGGCCACTGGTGGGGTGGTTTTGAAGAGGAACTAAGGATTTTGAGCTAGGACGACAGGAGTGGCATGGTGGAAGTGGGGGGGGGGGGAGAGCGGAGTGCATTGTATCCCTTCCTGCATTTTGAAATTTAATTAACTAAAATTTCTTTCTTTTTTTTTGTCTGATTTAGAAGAGCACAGTAAAATATATTCTTTTCGAAAAACTTAAAATGAAAAACTAAATAAGATATTTTTAGAAAAGGGAGAAGGGAAATTGAGGGCCCTCGTTAGATTTTGAAATTTAACTAAAATATTTTTTGTGCGTGTTTGAATACGATTTTAAATATTAATGAAAGGGACTTTGAAATAATTTGGAGATTTTTTTTTTTTTTTTTTTTTTTTTTTTTTTTTTAGGGTGCATTTTTTGTGCGTGTTAGACTTCGAAGGGTTATATTTTTACTGGTGGTAATTTAAGAGAAATTTATGACAAATTTTAGGATAAAAAGGGGACTTTGAAATACTTTCGTGATTATTTTTTTTCGTTTTAGGGGGAATATTTTGAGATTGAAATTTTTGAGCTTGTTAGAGTTAGAGGTGAAATTGTTACTGGTTATAATATTAGAAAAAATTGTGGCAAATTTAAGGTCAAAAAGGGCTTCGAAAAAATTTCGTGATTTGTGTTTCTTTTTAGGAGAATTTTCGGAGATTGAAATTTTTGAGCGTGTTAGAGGTGAAATTGTTGCTCGTAATAACTTCATAAATGGGGTAATTAAAAATTTTAACTAGTAGACTCTTCAAAATAATTTCGAGATTTTTCTTTCTTTTTGAAGGGATTTGTAGGGAATTAAAAAATACTGTTTTAAATGGTAATTAAAAATCTCAACGAGGGGGACTTTTATTTCTAGAATGGGATTTTTATATCGCTATTTAAAATGGTAATTTTAAATATTAATTAGAAATTTTAACGAGGGGGAGTTAAGAATTTTTGACTGAACCGGAGGAAGACGTTAGATTTCCGGGAATTATCTAATATATTAATTTCGAAATAAATTAAAAATATTAATGAGGAAATGCGGGCATATCAAAATCTTAGATACCATAATGTGCAATAATAAAACCTTTAAGTAAAACCTTCATGTTACCTGGTAAAGAAACAATTTTCATTTTCCTTCAACATACCTCATGTGATTTCACGAAAATCTTCTACGTCATTGAAGGTAATTTGGAGGTTATAACTTACAGAAATAAACCTGTATGAAATCTTTTAAAAAGAGGTATATTTCTCTTAAGATAACCTTTAGTTTTCATTTGTCTTAAAGATACCCGTTGAAACCTTCAAAATGGCTGCAAAATCTCAAAATTTTTAAAGGTTTTTCTCTGATTTTTTTACCTGGGTCTTTTCCATGTACTTTATTGGTTCAAAGGTTATCGGTCCCTTAACAGGTTTATCAGTATTTTCTTTAAAAATACGGGATTATTAGAAAATAACTAGTTAAGATAAACACAGTGAAGCCTTTTCTAAATGAAACATTAAAAAAATTCGTCACGTAATGTTGTACGGTTCCTCTAGGAAATATCGGGTGAGCCAAAAGTTCGTTACAACTTTAAAAATACGGGATTATTAGAAAATAACTAGTTCAGATAAACACAGTGAAGCCCTTTCTAAATGAAACATTAAAAAAATTCGTCACGTAATGTTGTACGGTTCCTCGAGGAAATATCGAGTGAGTCAAAAGTTCGTTACAACTTTAAAAATACGGGATTATTAGAAAATAACAAGTTAAGATAAACACAGTAAAGCCCTTTCTAAATGAAACATTAAAAAAATTCGTCACGTAATGTTGTACGGTTCCTCGAAGAAATATCGGCTGAGTCAAAAGTTCGTTACAACTTTAAAAATACGGGATTATTAGAAAATAACTAGTTCAGATAAACACAGTGAAGCCTTTTCTAAATGAAACATTAAAAAAATTCGTCACGTAATGTTGTACGGTTCCTCGAGGAAATATCGGGTGAGTCAAAAGTTCGTTACAACTTTAAAAATACGGGATTATTAGAAAATAACTAGTTAAGATAAACACAGTGAAGCCCTTTCTAAATGAAACATTAAAAAAATTCGTCACGTAATGTTGTACGGTTTCTCGAGGAAATATCGGGTGAGTCAAAAGTTCGTTACAACTTTAAAGATACGGGATTATTAGAAAATAACAAGTTAAGATAAACACAGTGAAGCCCTTTCTAAATTAAACATTAAAAAAATTCGTTACGTAATGTTGTACGGTTCCTCGAGGAAATATCGGGTGAGTCAAAAGTTCGTTACAACTTTAAAAATACGGGATTATTAGAAAATAACTAGTTAAGATAAACACAGTGAAACCCTTTCTAAATGAAACATAAAAAAAAATTCGTCACGTAATGTTGTACGGTTCCTCGAGAAAATATCGGGTGAGTCAAAAGTTCGTTACAACTTTAAAAACTCGTTAAAAAGGCAGAAATTATGATAAAGGGGTGCGTTTCCGTTCACAAGGTAGTCGTATTTTTTTTAGCAGCAAAAAAAAAAAAAAAAAAAATAGTTAAAAAGTCACATGTAGAGGGCGCTGACGACCCAAAACACAATGAACAGGACAACAGTTGTGTCATAGAATATACTGGAGGTCATTTTGAACATTTGTTATTGGAAGACAAATGAATGGAGCGTATTGTTGCCATGTTCATTGTGTTTCGGGTCGTCAGCGCCCTCTATATTTGAATTTTTTTTTTTTTTTTTTTTTTTTTTTCTTACTGCTTAAAAAAAATTCGACTACCTTGTGAGGCCTTTCTTACAAACCGCCCTCTTTTATCATAATATCTTCCTTTTTTATGGGTTGTATAAGAAGTTGTAACGAACTTTTGTCTTAGCTGGTATATGAAAATAAGAAATTGTTTTTAACGCTCTACTTGAACTTTTAATTATAAACTTAAAATCATGTGACAAAGGCTAGAGGTTAACATTATTTTTCAGGGAATTCTTAATTATGAGACAAGTTATAGATTTTAGTTAAACTAATACCTATTAATGCAAGTGATATATTAATTGCGATTTTTTGATTAAATAACTCAAATTAATAAACATTTTCTACCAGCCAAAATTTTCATGTATGCGCTTTAATTTTTGTTTTCTACAGTTTTTACACCTTACTGGTTAATTAATGCTACTTTCGCACTACTTTAAATTTTTCCATATTTTTAGGAACTGGTTAAACTTTAATCAAATATTTTAAATGACTTATCAGTGTTTTCCTTAAAACTACAGGATTATTAGAAAGTAAGTAGTTACGATAAAAACAGTGAAGCACTTTTTAAATAAATCATAAGAGAATTACATGCGTGAAAAAATGTTGAACAGTTTGAAGAGGAAATATAAAACTAAGAAGAAATCTGTTTTAACGCTCTGTTTGTTCCTGTAAGTGTTAACTTAAAATCATATCACATAGCCTAGAGGCTAGCTCTTACTTTTGACGGCATGCCTAGTTCTGTGACATTTCTGAATTCCAGTTACATTAATATTTATATGTTTACAATTCAGCTTAGTAATTTTTTTATAAACATATGAAAGTCATTCCAAAATTTATTTTTTTTTTATGTATTAAGCAGAATATTTAAAGAAAAGTTAGCAATTAATGCTTGGAATATTTATTGCAGCAGAAACAATTTGTATCAAGAATATAATAAAAAAGTCCTTCCGGCCAGTGCCGGGAGGAAGAGGTAGCTTTCATATTCCTTATTTTAAAAAAGCCAACTTATATCATTCAAACACACGAAGCTCAATTTAGTGGAAACCGAATATAGGAGATTCATTACTAATTATTATCAATATAATGAATGAGAATTTCGCGAAATTAGCTTTATTCAAGCTGCTTTTCTTTAAAGTAACTTATATTTGGCTGCCAAATTCGACGATTTCTTTAAGTGCCTACCATTTTAAGACAACATGGTGGATGAGGCTAGCCAGTGAACTTGGTCGAGACCTTAGTAATTGCTGTGCACATGCTCTCTCAAATCGGAATCGATTGATATATACGAGTGCTGTCGCATGCAAAAATTCAGATTTTTCAAAATGTCACCCACAATAGAAATTGAAACTGCTATATCTGAGCCATTTTTTAAGGTAAAGACAAACAAAAAATGCTCCTGAATCCTTATATCAAGGTCAAATACTTAAGAAAGAAACCTTTTACAATTTCTAATTTTTTTGCACCTCACTTTAAATATATATATATATATATATTTTAATTTAATGGCCGCCATTTTGAAACAAGATGGCTGATGAATCTGGCCAGCGAACTTGGTCGAGATATTGATGTATACTATCCACATGCCCTCTTACATCGAAATAAGCGAATACGTGTGTTATCGCGTACAAATACAAGATCGTTTCAAAATGTTAGCCATGCTAGAAATTCAAAGTGCTATAATTCAACCATTTTTTAAGATATAAACAAAAGAACAAATTTTCAGAAACAAAAACTGCTCCGGAATCTTTGTATCAAGGCCAAACACATAAAAAAAACTTTTTCATTTTCAAAAATTTTTAATACCTCATTTTAAATTTTAAATTAATTTTTTTTTAAATGGCAACCCTTTTGAAACAAGATGGCGAATGAAGCTGGCCAACGAACTCGGTCGAGACATTGGTATGTACTATGCACAGACCAAGTTACATCCAAATCGGTTCATAAATACGCCTGTTATCGCGTGACAAAAATCTGGTCGTTTTAAAATATCAGCCACAATAGAAATTCAAAATGCTATTACTCAACCATTTTTTTAGATATAGACGAAACAAAAACTGTTCCGGAATCTTTGCATTAAGGTCAAACACATACGAAAAAAATCTTTTTCATTTTCCAATTTTTTGGTATGTCATTTTAATTTTTTTTTTTAAATGGCCGCCATTTTGAAACAAGATGGCGAATGAAGCTGGCCAACGAACTCGGTCGAGATATTTGTATGTACTATGTACACACCAAGGTACATCGAAATCGCTTCATAAATACGCCTGTTATCACGTGACAAAAATCAGGACGTTTCAAAATGTCAGCCACGCTAGAAATTCAAAATGCTATAACTCAGCCATTTTTTAAGATAGAGACGAAACAAAAACTGCTCCCGAATCTTTTTTTCAAGGTCAAACACATAAGAAAAAAATATTTTTTCAATTTTCAATTTTTTGGTACCACATTTCAAATTAAAATTTTTCTTAAAAATTTAAATAGCCGCCATTTTTAAACAAGATGGCGGATGAAGCTGGCCAACGAACTCGGTCAGGATATTGGTATGCACTACGTATAAACGAAGTTACATCCAAATCGGTTCATAAATACGCCTTTTATCGCGTGACAAAATTCAGGATGTTTCAAAATGTCAGCCACGCTAGAAATTGAAAATGCTATAACTCAGCCATTTATTAAGATAGAGACGAAACAAAAACTGCTCCGAAATCTTTGTATAAAGGCCAAATACATAAGAAAAAAATATTTTTCCATTTTCAATTTTTTGGTACCTTATTTCAAATTTTAATTTTTTTTAAATATTTAAATGGCCGCCATTTTGAAACAAAATGGCGGATGAAGCTGGCCAGCGAACTCGGTCGAGACATTGGTATGTACTATGTAAACATCGAATTACATCGAAATCGGTTCATAAATACGCCTTTTATCGCGTTACAAAATTCAGGACGTTTCAAAATGCCAGCCACGCTAGAAATTGAAAATGCTATAACTCAGCCATTTTTTAAGATATAGACAAAACAGAAACTGCTCCGTAATCTTTGTATAAAGGTCAAATACATAAGAAAAAAATATTTTTCCATTTTTAATTTTTTTGTACCACATTTCAAATTTCATTTTTTTTTTTAAATTTAAATGGCCGCCATTTTGAAACAAAACGGCGGATGAAGCTGGCCAACGAACTCCGTCGAGACATTGGTATGTACTATCTACACACCGAATTACATCGAAATCGGTTCATATTTACGAGAGTTACAGTGTGACAAAGGTCAGATATATATATATATATTGAACGGAGGGTGGTTTCGGGGTCTGGGGGTTATGATCGATGAAAATATACCAAAATTTTTTGAAATCGCTTTCCTGCGATCGGCTGCAATAGGTAGCTTTTTGTAATGAAAGCTACCTAAAATATGTGGAGAAAAACTATTATAAACAGAAAAGTAATGTACGAAAAAATTCTTGGTTGGCGGAAAACGTGTCTAATGCAGAGACATTTTCCGTATTTAACGGAATTCAGAATAATTACGGAAATTTACATATCCGTGTGTTAATTTTTAATTTTTTACAGTTTTATGCTTTATCGTCCATGCCTTAAGCCCATTTACTCAATCTACACGGTAAAAGCTGTTTTGTTGAAACAACTACATTTTGGTTAATATAGCTCCAACCAAATATTTTGTTTAAAATAACCAAATTTTGTTAAGTTAACCAAATGATTTGTTGAATTAACAAAATCATTTGATTAACTTAACCAAAATTTTATCATTCCAACAAAAATATTTGGTTGGAGCTATATTAACCAAAATTTAGTTGTTTCAACAAAACAGGTTTTGCCGTGTATTTAAAATTTATTCATATTTATAGGAAATGGTTAAACTTTAATTAAGTATTTCAAACGGCTTATCAGTGTTCCCTTTAAAAATTCGGGATTCTTAAAAAGTAAGTAGTTTAAATAAACACAGTAAAGCTCTTTCTAAATGAATCATTAAAAATTTATGTCCGTGGCAAAATACTGTACAGCTCCCCGAGGACATATAAAACTAAGAAGAAATATGTTTTAATGCTCTGCTTCAGCTGTTAAGTGTCAACTAAAAATCAAAGGATAAATTCTAGAGCAGGGATGGCGAAACTTTTTAAGTATGCGTGCCAAAAATTTAAAAATTACTATGTACCAACATTCTAACGTGCTTGAAACATTTTAACTAAAAGTATAGCCATATCGCATCGAATTCCGTATTAGTAATCTATAAATGAATTTTTCTTTTATTGTATACTTCCGAATCGGATCATTTTTAGTTCTTCTAGTTGAAGCAGGTTGAATAGATACATAATTATTTAAAATAACAGTTAATGTTCAGTTTTCAAAATTAAAACCTAAGTATACTAAAACCTCAAGTAACTTAAAGTTCTAAACCTAAATAAAATAAAACCTAATCTGAAGCAGAAGCGTGTCAATTAGAGTATATTACTCTATGCAAACTATATCTTAAAATTCAATTTTCAAAAATAAAACCTTTGAAGATTGATAGATACGTAAAATGATTTAGAAGACATTATATGTTGAATGGTTTAGCGAGAAAGTGACGTTACACGGCCCTTTCATTGAAATTTATACTGCCTTAATTCATTCAACAGTAATGGATTATTTAAAAGTAAATTATATAGCTGTTACACAAAACTATACTTTTGCAAAAAAAAAAAATATATATAAAATGGATTGTTCGCCATAAACTGAATATGATCTATAAGTTTTTTCGTGTGCCAGAAAAATTTTCTTACGTGCCAAGTTCGGCACGTGTGACATAGGTTCGCCATCCCTGGCCTAGAGGCAACTCCTTACTTTTTATAGAATTCTTAATTGTGTGACATGTTGCAGGAATTCAGTTACAATTATAACAGTTACATTAATATCTATTAATGGACGTGATATATTAAGGGGTCTCAGGACTCTTAAAATTGGATAAAAAGAAAAAAAAGACCATTTTCAACATGTAATATCTTAAAATGTATTTTATTTGAAGACCCCATTTTAATGAGGATAAAAGACATAAGTATGTTCTTTCATTTTACGTATTTAAAAAATTGCAAGTTGGAGAATAAGCATTTACAGGGGGCTCCAAACTGTCAGACATTTGACGGACAGTAAATTGGTATAACATTTTATGCACAGGATTACAAAATAAATTTTGCAACTAAAAGAAAAATTTTGGTGCCTACTTTTACTTCAGATGATAATAATCCCTGAACATAAATAAATTTGTACAGTATGACTTCAAAAATCCGGCATTCAGAACTCCGACAACTTCAAAAATCCGGCATCAAAATAATCTTTTCCCTTCCTTTTTCTTTTACACTTTCCAGCTATGAGCGAAGAAAAATACAAACTCTTTATGAATTAAAAACTTCAAGATTAAAAGTAACAATGCTAAAAAAGAATATTTTACTTTTTTTTCTTTTTTCTTTTTTTTTACATTTGTCAGAGGCGATTATTTTCTGAACGTAATTTTCTGAGGGCTGCACTGTTAGCAACTATAACAACTTTGGCGAATGCTATGCACAATATATGGCTGGAACGAATTTTCGGTAACAGCGACATCAATGACGAGGAAGAATTTTCAGTCTTCAAATTTGACGTGAAAAGGCTGCAAATTGTGAGCTGATTGATCATGCAAAATCTGAAACTGCATTAAGTGTTGAAAAAAAGGATACAGAAGATTAGCTAAGCACTGACGAAAATTCATGAACAATAAACAATTTAACGGACAACGAAGTCGCTGACAATGTGCTAAATAGAACCGCCGATAATGCTAGTAGCAGCTCAGAAAACGAGGATGAAAAACCAGTAGAAAAAAAGGTTTCACTAGAAAAATGCATAAATTTGACTGGATTATTAATATACGCTTTAGAGAAACAGGACTGTATTTCCGAAATAGACATTCTTCATTTGTATAATAAATAAATAAATAAATAAATAATAACAAAGATAAAGAACGGCCAAAAAAATTGAAGCAAACAAAGTTGACATCGATGTTTCCGAAATTACAAGAGAAGAAATAATTTCACTCTTTATTAGAACTTTTTTTCTGTAGCATAGAAAATATCATATACAGTAAGTTTTTTGTTTATATTTAATTTTCTCTTACATAATCATCACATAATATTGAATTATGGATAAAAGCATCATTAAAAATATAATACTACTTTTGATATGCATAGTTACAACTTTAGATATTCCTTCAAAAATCCGGCATAGTTTCGGTCCCGATGATGCCGGATTTTTGAAGTTAAACTGTATTGCGCACTCTCAGAAATAAAACTCTCCCTTTTGACGATTCAGAAATCCTCGAGCTGTATTTCGTCGTTTTTGACGATCATTTCCTATTAACATCACGTGACTTTTAACGAAACGCAAACTCTCAAATATTTGACGAAAGTTTTGTCTCAATCACGGTCAGACTCAATGCATTTTAAGGAAACAGTTCCTCAAATCCTGCAATTTTAGCAAACAGATATTTGCTTGTTTATGTTAGTCCTGTAATAATTTATTTTAAAACAGCACTTAGTGCTTTTCAGAAAATACTGAAATATAGGTGGTTATTGTTTCTTCATTAGTTATTTTTGTAGCTGTTAGAATTTTTAGGAATGCTTATTATTATTATTATTATTTTATTTATATGTAGTCGTTCGTTATGTTTTAATTCGAAAAGAATAAATTTCCTGTGTTCTTCAACACCATTCTATAAGAAAATTAGGTCAATAAAATTTCAAACTTCTAGGATATCTTTTTTTTTTTAAAGAAGTATATTATGTTTTCAATCAAATTAAAAATAAACATAATTGATCCCTCTCCTCTTTATAAACAGTAAAGTGTTAAAATCTTATCCTCCTACTCAAAGTGATAAAATCTCACGCAATATGCACTTCACAATTCGTTATTTGTGAGCAACAATTTAACCAGACCATATTCTAATCATCCATTGATCAAAGAAAATTTCAGTTGTAAATTATTTAATCAAGCCATATTATTATTATTCATTGATACGAGAAAACCATAAAAATAAATTAGCCTTTCTTAAAACTTTCAGAAAATATAGCAGCGCCGATAAAATTGCAATCTACGTTATAAAAATATAAACACGAAGTAGAATTCATTATACCAGTCTAAAAGCAGGCACTTTCAAGTCCTCAGCAGTCAAATTGGAAGACCAGCGACCTCCCACACGAAAGGTCGTGAGTTCGAATCACGCCGAGGAAAGAGATAAAGTGATTTTTTTCTTTTCCCGTGTCAAATACTGGAGCTTCCAAACTGTTAGAGAGATGGCGCCACCAGCCGTCTTTTGACGAAACTATTGACGAAATTTATATAGTCAAGCAAGTGAAGAAACTAATTTCATCAATTTGACGAAATGTTCGCTCGGAGCATTTTCCAGGAAACCATTTCGTCAAAAACAAAGAAAATTTCGTGAAATCTGAGTATTCATTTCTGAGAGTGCGTTTTTATATTTTTTATACAAAGTTGTATTTAGCTAATGCAAAATTTAGAAAATTTCAATAATATAATCACCTATAAAAATATTTTTTGAACAATAAAATGAAAATTTTAGGTTCACTTTATACAGACTAACATGGAACACCTGTTTTGAAAATTTCATGAAAAAACATATAGAAGTTATTGAGATATCTTGCGCGTTATGCCCCAAAACGTCATTTGGAGGAAAATAACTTCAAAATTTTGTAAATGCCGCTTCAGCTATTGAGCGGGTATAGCTCTAAAAGCCATAACTTCAGTTCTAATGGGAATTTAAAGAGAACAATTACATCAAAATGTTCAGAATAGATGGGGGTTTACCATCTAAAAATAATAACAATTCAAAAATTTTAAAGATTTCGGAGTCCTGAGACCCCTTAATTATGATTTTTAGAAAATCAATCTAATTAATATACATATTCTACCAATCAAAATTTACATGTATGGTGCATTAATTTTTGTTTTCTAGAGCTTTTGCACTTTACTGGTTAAATACTGGTGTATTCACCCAATTTTAAAAGTATCCATATTTTTAGGAACTGATTAAAGTTTAATCAAATATTTTAAAAGGTTTATTAGTGTTTTCTTTAAATACAGAATTATTAATCCTGGTTTCTCACACAAGGAATCCCATCACTTATTACCACCCACACGTCAAATCGACGTATACTTCTAAAAAGTTGTATTTCTACGGGGATATTCAAAGGAGTTGAGGAAAAAATTTATATTATTTTATAAAAACTTCAAAATTTTCGAAACGACATGTATAGGATGAGCACTTATTATTACCTAGAGGTCGTTCCGACACTCGGAATCGGTTTTTTGACCTGGAGTCAAAAAACAAACCAAATCTTACCATGGTTCTGACATTGAAAACTTAAAAAAGAAAAATGCACGTCGAATTGACGTAGGTGTGGTAATCCCGGGTTAAAAAACGAGTAGATAAAATGTAACAGTGGCGTCCATTTTAAATGAATTATTAAAAATTTATATTCTTGGCAAAATGTCACAGTTCCCCGAGGAAATATAAAACTAAAAAGAAATCTGATTTAACGCTCTGCTTGAGCTATTAAGAGTCAACTTAAAATCATGTAACATACGAGGGTGTATCGATAAGTTTTTGGCCTCATATAGAAATAATTGAGTGAAATTTATGAAATTTCTACATTTTATGAGTCCTTTTCTATATAGTCAGTGTGCACTGCAACACATTTGTGCAACCGGTATTTCAAAGTGAGGGGGGGGTTGAGGATGTATTCCAGGAGTCGTGGTAGTAGACCCAAAGGGGGGCATTTTTCTAACTTTTACCGACCCCACATATGACATATTCTAAGAACGGTCTATGAACACTTATTCATGCTATGCATCTCTCGAGGCAGCCCCCCCCCTCAAATTTGACCTCCCGGGGGCAATTTTCTAAGTTTTGCAGGTATCATTCATGCCCCTCGGGGGCAAATTTGGGGCAAGGAGATGCATAGCATGAATAGGTGTTGACAGGCCTTTCCAACAATATGTCATGTGTGCGGTCGGCATAAGTTAGAAAATTCGCCCGCTTTGGATCTACTTGCGCCTCCTGGAATACATCGTCCCCCCTCTCTTTGAAATACCGTTTTCAGAAATGTGTAACTGTGCACGGTGACTATATAGAAAAGGACTAATACAATGTAGCAATTTCACAAATTTCATTCATCTATTTATATGTGAGTGCAAAAACTTATTGACATTGGCCTAGATCTTACTTTTCAGGGAATTCTTAATTCTGTGAAATGTTTCTTGATTCCACTTACTTTAATATTTCTATGTTTTTCAATTTGTGGCAAACTTTTAAAAGAAGTTTAATATATACTTTTTTTTATGTATTATACAAAATTCTTTTAAGAAAATTTTGCAATTAATGCTTCGAAAATTTAGTTCAGCAGAAACAAATTTCACTAAGAATATAATCAGGAATATAAGAAGAAAAAACATTTCAAAAAAGAAAGAACTGATGCTCGGATATTAATTTTGCTAATTCAGGCACATTTTCGTTATTTACAGGAATATTGAATATTTTACGGAAATTTACATATCTGTGCATTAATTTTTGCTCTCTACAGTTTTACACTTAGTTGCCAATTACCTAAGACTAATTTTGGGCAATTACTTGTACACTCACTCTATTAAAAATGTATCTATATTTTCAGGAACTAATACAACTTTAATAAAATATTTAAAATATTCATTAGTGTTTTCTTTAAAACTACTGGATTATTACAAAGTAAGTAGTTAAGATAAATGCAGTAAAGAACTTTCTACATGAATAATTAAAAATTTGCACCATTGGCAAATTGTTGTACAGTTCCCCAAGGAAATATGAAACTAAGATGAGATCTGTTTTAACGCTCTAATTGAGCTCTTAAGCGTCAATTTAAAATCATGTGACAAAACCGTGAGGCTACTCGTTACTTTTCACTGAATTCTTAAGTGTGTGACGTTTTTAGATTTCAGATATATTAATACCGCCCTGTCTGCATTAATCTGAGAGATTTTAAGAAAACTGTAAAAAGTTATTTCAAAGTACATCTTTCTCTCTGTATGATATAGAATTCTTTTAAGAAAATTTTGTAATTAATACTTAAAACATTTATTTCAGAGGAAACAATTTTTTTTAAGAATATGACCAGTTAAGGTGTTATCTACTTTACTAAAATTATCACTGCTTCTGCAATTAAAAATACAAAGTATTCATGAAATTAAAATATTTAATTTTAAATAGAAGGTTGCTGACGTTAGTATGAATTTATATATATATATATATATATATGTGTGTGTGTGTGTGTATGTATGTATGTGGAATGACTCTATTCGACTTTGCGAACATAGCTGTTGATTTCCAGGAGTTTACAAAAAATAAAAAAAGTAAAAATTAAAATTAAAATAAGCGGAGAAATTTCTAATAATGTAACTGCTGAACCTCCCGTTCTGTAACTTGAGACGTTACATAATTGCTACTAATTATTGATTACATCGACGCAATATCAATAGCGTATACTCTGCCACATGTGCTTGATGATTTTTCGTACAAAACAGGGTAATAGATTAAATACCTGTTACATCGGCCAATTATTATGAAAATTTATACAGTTCTTGCGACAATAATTTATACCATATTCGCCAAATGGGAAATAATTGGGAAATACCTTTTAGGAACTATCGCGTTCACTCTGGCGTATATAAATCATTATTATGATACTGTACTGGTATCGGTAAGAATTAGCATTAACCAATGAACAGGACTAGTTGATATGTGTCCCAGAAAAAAATATTAGATCAAAATCTTACAGCAATTAATATCTGACCATTTCTCCTTGCACCAATTTTTCATTCTTTATTCACATGATTTAAAAGCACCAACACTCTTCCAGATCTTATATCAGTGTCGGGATTTGATATGCGATAATCTTAGTTACGGAACACTTGCGTGAAGCCAACACAACTTATTCAACACGTTTCACAATTTTTATACGAAGTATGGTACGTGAATGTAAAATTGCATTCGTTTGCAATTCTCTCTCAACAGAATACGGATTTGATTTGCGGCGAATATAGTTTTGTATCATGTGAGCAAAGGTCATTATAGTTAGCTGTATTATGTTCATCTAGGTATTAATGTGCCCGACGATGTAAGGTCGTAATTCTTTTAGGTAGCTTTCTTTACAAAAAAGCTACCTATTGCAGCAGTTCGGAGGAAAGCGATTTCAAAAAATTTTGGTATATTTTCATTGATCATGACCCCCAGACCCCGAAACCACCCTCCGTTCAAAATTGATATATATATGACCTATGTCACACTGTAACTCTCGTATTTATGAACCGATTTGGATGTAATTCGGTGTGTACATAGTACATACCAATGTCTCGACCGAGTTCGTTGGCCAGCTTCATCCGCCGTTTTGTTTCAAAATGGCGGCCATTTAAAATTTGTAAAAAAAATTAAAACTTGAAATGTGGTACCAAAAAATTAAAAATGGAAAAATATTTTTTCTTATGTGTTTGACCTTTATTCCGGAGCAGTTTTTGTTTCGTCTATATCTTAAAAAATGGCTGAGTTATAGCAATTTGAATTTCTAGCGTGGCTGACATTTTGAAACGTCCTGAAATTTGTCACGCGATAAAAGGCATATTTATGAACCGATTTGGATGTAATTCGATGTGTACATAGTACATACCAGTCTCTCGACCGAGTTCGTTGGCCAGCTTCATCCGCCATTTTGTTTCAAAATGGCGGCCATTTAAAATTTTTTTAAAAATTTAAAATTTGAAATGTGGTACCAAAAAATTGAAAATGGAAAAATATTTTTTTCTTATGTATTGGACCTTTATACAAAGATTTCAGAGCAGTTTTTGTTTCGTCTATATCTTAACAAATGGCTGAGTTATAGCATTTTGAATTTCTAGTGTGGCTGACATTTTGAAACGTCCTGAATTTTGTCACGCGATAAAAGGCGTATTTATGAACCGATTTGGATGTAACTTCGTTTATACATAATTCATACCAATGTCTCGACCGGGTTCGTTGGCCAGCTTCATCCGCCATCTTGTTTAAAAATGGCGTCCATTTAAATTTTTAGGAAAAATTTAAATTTAAAATGTGGTACCAAAAATTGAAAATTGAAAAAATATTTTCTTCTTATGTGTTTGACCTTGATAAAAAGATTTGGGAGCAGTTTTTGTTTCGTCTATATCTTATGAAATGGCTGAGTTATAGCATTTTGAATTTCTAGCGTGGCTGACATTTTGAAACTTCCTGATTTTTCTCACGTAATAACAGGCGTATTTATCAACCGACTTTGATGTACCTTGGTGTGTACATAGTACATACAAATATCTCGACCGAGTTCGTTGACCAGCTTCATCCGCCATCTTGTTTCAAAATGGCGGCCATTTAAAAAAATAAAAAAATAAAAAAATTTAAATGAGATACCAAAAAATTGGAAAATGAAAAAGATTTTTTTGTATGTGTTTGACCTTAATACAAAGATTCCGGAACAGTTTTTCTTTCGTCTATATCTGAAAAAAATGGCTGAGTAATAGCATTTTGAATTTCTCTTGTGGCTGACATTTTAAAACGACCTGATTTTTGTCACGCGATAACAGGCGTATTTATGAACCTATTTGGATGTAACTTGGTCTGTACATAGTACATACCAATGTCTCGACCGAGTTCGTTGGCCAGCTTCATTCGCCATCTTGTTTCAAAAGGGTTGCCATTTAAAAAAAATTAAATTTAAAATTCAAAATGAGGTATTAAAAAATTGGAAAATGAAAAAGATTTTTTTTATGTGTTTGGCCTTGATACAAAGATTCCGGAGCAGTTTTTGTTTCTGAAAATTTGTTCTTTTGTTGATATCTTAAAAAATGGTTGATTTATAGCATTTTGAATTTCTAGCATGGCTAACATTTTGAAACGATCCTGTATTTGTCACGCGATAACACACGTATTCGCCTATTTCGATGTAAGAAGGCCTGTGGATAGTATACATCAACACCTCGACCAAGTTCGCTGGCCAGATTCATCAGCCATCTTGTTTCAAAATGGTGGCCATTAAATTAAAATATATATATATATTTAAAGTGAGGTGCAAAAAAATTAGAAATTGAAAAAGGTTTCTTTCTTAAGTATTTGATCTTGATATAAGGATTCAGGAGCATTTTTTGTTTGTCTTTACCTTAAAAAATGACTCAGATATAGCAGTTTCAATTTCTATTGTGGGTGACATTTTGAAAAATCTGATTTTTTGCATGCGACAGCACTCCTATATATTAACCGATTCCGATGTGAGTGAGCGTGTTCACAGAAATTACTAAGGTCTCGACCAAGTTCACTGCTTAGCCTCATCAACCATGTTGTCTTAAAATGACAGGCACTTTAAGAAATTGCCGAATTTGGCAGCCAAATATAAGTTACTTTAAAGAAAAGCAGCTTGGATAAAGCTGACTAATTTCGCGAAATTCTCATTCATTATATTGATAAAAATTAGTATTGAATCTCCTATATTCGGTTTCCACTAAATTGAGCTTCGTGTGTTTGCATGATATAAGTTGGCTTTTTTAAAATAAGGATTATGAAAGCTACCTCTTCCTCCCGGCACTGTCCGGAAGGACTTTTTTTAGCTTCGTTTTAGAGTGGCAGGATATTAATAGGTGCATCATTAGTTTTGGTGTACTTGAGAAAACGCAATCCAATTTATTCGTAGTATGAGCATTCAGAGATTTCGTATGAGTTATGGTACAATTATATGCTCCATGACGTAAAATTTTAATCGTTTTCAATTCTCTCTCAACAGCGAAAGGATTTGATTGACAGCAACTCTTGTTTTGATTAAGTTGAGGGAAGACAACCAAAGTTTTTCGATATGTAGGCATTTAGGTCTTTTCATTAGCTATGTACAATCACGTCCACCATGACTTAAAGTCACAAGGTCAAATTAGTTTTCAACTCCGTTTCATTCGGGTCGTGTATTAATTGGAAACAATTAATACAACAATTAAGTTTTGTTCAACTTCAGAGAAAGCAACGCACGTTATATCTATCGTTATATCTATGGTTGTAAAGCAATTCCAAATGCTCTAAAGTACAATCAAATGATCTATCAAGCGTGTTTACTTTCGAGTGATCTACCAAGCGTGCTTTTTATTTGACAACCTTCATTAAGATGAAGTTGGGAACAGACAACCGTGCATCTTACATCATATCTGACATGTTGCTACATCTTGTGATCATTTCCGTTCATATGTCTTTATAAAATAGGTTTATACAGCAAAAGGCAACCGGAAATGGGCCGAAATCGAATTCCAAAAAAGTCAACTATTTCAAAGACAAATCTGCCACAACATATTACTCTAAGCATTGATTTTCGTTTGGAATAATTTTCGTACATGTGCCCTTTGATATAAAGTTTCCAGTAATGGTATTCTGGACTATAATAATACATACGGCAGCTGAAAATGCACTTCCAAAAAACTTTGCTCATTGTCAATCAGTTACCGAATTCTTTTAAGTGTCTCTGTAAAAGAATAAATGGATGTTCTACACTTTATTGTCTGTAGAAAGTATATTGTAATGCACGTTAGGGATGAATATCATATCCATTATCTTCGAAGTAATACAGCTTCTTTGAAATACACTACAAAATTTTCCCTTGTAGATCATATTGTAACTGAATTCTTTCCCGTGCCCCTGTAAAGAAGCTATAAATTCTACTCCTCCATATCCCATAGAAATTCTGCTGTGCATATTAGTGACACATATTAATTTCATTATGTTTCAAGTAGTCTAAGATTATTGAATTTTCCAATAAACAATTTCTTCCCAATAGACAATAACATCATAGAATTCCTTGGTATGTCCCTGTAAACGGACTATAACAGCTCATACTTCATCTTAAAAAAAAAAAAATGCTACAGTGAACATTATATGAAATCTCGTATAGTAACATATCTGACATATTTCTACTTCTTGTGATCATTTCCGTACATGTGTCTTTATAAAATAAGTTTGTATAGCAAATGGCAGCCGAAAATTGGCCGAAATCGAATTCCAAAAAAGTCAACGATTGCAAAGACAAATCTGCCACAACATATTACACTAAGCTTTGATTTTCGTTTGGAATAATTTTCGTACATGTGCCCTTTGATATAAAGTTTCCAGTAATGGTATTCTGGACTATAATAATACATACGGCAGCTGAAAATGCACGTCCAAAAAACTTTGCTCATTGTCAATCAGTTACCGAATTCTTTTAAGTGTCTCGGTAAAGGAACGATGAATGTTCTACACTTTAATGTCTGTAGAAAGCATATTGTAATGCACGTTAGGGATGAATATCATATCCATTATCTTCGAAGTAATACAGCTTCTTTGAAATACACTACAAAATTTTCCCTTGTAGATCATATTGTAACTGAATTCTTTCCAGTGCCCCTGTAAAGAAGCTATAAATTCTACTCCTCCATATCCCATAGAAATTCTGCTGTGCATATTAGTGACACATATTAATTTCATTATGTTTCAAGTAGTCTAAGATTATTGAATTTTCCAATAAACAATTTCTTCCCAATAGACAATAACATCATAGAATTCCTTGGTATGTCCCTGTAAACGGACTATAACAGCTCATACTTCATCTTAAAAAAAAAAAAAATGCTACAGTGAACATTATATGAAATCTCGTATAGTAACATATCTGACATATTTCTACTTCTTGTGATCATTTCCGTACATGTGTCTTTATAAAATAAGTTTGTATAGCAAATGGCAGCCGAAAATTGGCCGAAATCGAATTCCAAAAAAGTCAACGATTGCAAAGACAAATCTGCCACAACATATTACTCTAAGCTTTGATTTTCGTTTGGAATAATTTTCGTACATGTGCCCTTTGATATAAAGTTTCCAGTAATGGTATTCTGGACTATAATAATACATACGGCAGCTGAAAATGCACGTCCAAAAAACTTTGCTCATTGTCAATCAGTTACCGAATTCTTTTAAGTGTCTCGGTAAAGGAACGATGAATGTTCTACACTTTAATGTCTGTAGAAAGTATATTGTAATGCACGTTAGGGATGAATATCATATCCATTATCTTCGAAGTAATACAGCTTCTTTGAAATACACTACAAAATTTTCCCTTGTAGATCATATTGTAACTGAATTCTTTCCCGTGCCCCTGTAAAGAAGCTATAAATTCTACTCCTCCATATCCCATAGAAATTCTGCTGTGCATATTAGTGACACATATTAATTTCATTATGTTTCAAGTAGTCTAAGATTATTGAATTTTCCAATAAACAATTTCTTCCCAATAGACAATAACATCATAGAATTCCTTGGTATGTCCCTGTAAACGGACTATAACAGCTCATACTTCATCTTAAAAAAAAAAAAAATGCTACAGTGAACATTATATGAAATCCTGTATAGTAACATATCTGACATATTTCTACTTCTTGTGATCATTTCCGTACATGTGTCTTTATAAAATAAGTTTGTATAGCAAATGGCAGCCGAAAATTGGCCGAAATCGAATTCCAAAAAAGTCAACGATTGCAAAGACAAATCTGCCACAACATATTACTCTAAACTTTGATTTTCGTTTGGAATAATTTTCGTACATGTGCCCTTTGATATAAAGTTTCCAGTAATGGTATTCTGGACTATAATAATACATACGGCAGCTGAAAATGCACGTGAAAAAAACTTTGCTCATTGTCAATCAGTTACCAAATTCTTTTAAGTGTCTCGGTAAAGGAACGATGAATGTTCTACACTTTAATGTCTGTAGAAAGCATATTGTAATGCACGTTAGGGATGAATATCATATCCATTATCTTCGAACTTCTTTGAAATACACTACAAAATTTTCCCTTGTAGATCATATTGTAACTGAATTCTTTCCCGTGCCCCTGTAAAGAAGCTATAAATTCTACTCCTCCATATCCCATAGAAATTCTGCTGTGCATATTAGTGACACATATTAATTTCATTATGTTTCAAGTAGTCTAAGATTATTGAATTTTCCAATAAACAATTTCTTCCCAATAGACAATAACATCATAGAATTCCTTGGTATGTCCCTGTAAACGGACTATAACAGCTCATACTTCATCTTAAAAAAAAAAAACAAATGCTACAGTGAACATTATATGAAATCTCGTATAGTAACATATCTGACATATTTCTACTTCTTGTGATCATTTCCGTACATGTGTCTTTATAAAATAAGTTTGTATAGCAAATGGCAGCCGAAAATTGGCCGAAATCGAATTCCAAAAATGTCAACGATTGCAAAGACAAATCTGCCACAACATATTACTCTAAGCTTTGATTTTCGTTTGGAATAATTTTCGTACATGTGCCCTTTGATATAAAGTTTCCAGTAATGGTATTCTGGACTATAATAATACATACGGCAGCTGAAAATGCACGTCCAAAAAACTTTGCTCATTGTCAATCAGTTACCGAATACTTTTAAGTGTCTCGGTAAAGGAACGATGAATGTTCTACACTTTAATGTCTGTAGAAAGTATATTGTAATGCACGTTAGGGATGAATATCATATCCATTATCTTCGAAGTAATACAGCTTCTTTGAAATACACTACAAAATTTTCCCTTGTAGATCATAT
Source organism: Maratus speciosus (assembly GCA_963932465.1). Classification (NCBI taxonomy): domain Eukaryota; kingdom Metazoa; phylum Arthropoda; class Arachnida; order Araneae; family Salticidae; genus Maratus; species Maratus speciosus. The sequence continues at coordinate 364,614,862 of OZ010799.1, forward strand.
TGTAACTGAATTCTTTCCCGTGCCCCTGTAAAGAAGCTATAAATTCTACTCCTCCATATCCCATAGAAATTCTGCTGTGCATATTAGTGACACATATTAATTTCATTATGTTTCAAGTAGTCTAAGATTATTGAATTTTCCAATAAACAATTTCTTCCCAATAGACAATAACATCATAGAATTCCTTGGTATGTCCCTGTAAACGGACTATAACAGCTCATACTTCATCTTAAAAAAAAAAAAAATGCTACAGTGAACATTATATGAAATCTCGTATAGTAACATATCTGACATATTTCTACTTCTTGTGATCATTTCCGTACATGTGTCTTTATAAAATAAGTTTGTATAGCAAATGGCAGCCGAAAATTGGCCGAAATCGAATTCCAAAAAAGTCAACGATTGCAAAGACAAATCTGCCACAACATATTACTCTAAACTTTGATTTTCGTTTGGAATAATTTTCGTACATGTGCCCTTTGATATAAAGTTTCCAGTAATGGTATTCTGGACTATAATAATACATACGGCAGCTGAAAATGCACGTCCAAAAAACTTTGCTCATTGTCAATCAGTTACCGAATTCTTTTAAGTGTCTCGGTAAAGGAACGATGAATGTTCTACACTTTATTGTCTGTAGAAAGTATATTGTAATGCACGTTAGGGATGAATATCGTATCCATTATCTTCGAAGTAATACTGTTTCATTGAAATACACTGCAAAATTCTTCCTTTTAGATCATATTGTGACTGAATTCTTTCCTGTGCCCCTGTAAAGAAACTATAAGTTCTACTCCTTCCATATCCTACAGAAATTCTGTTGTGCACATTAGTGACACATATTAATTTCATTATGTTTGAAGTAGTCTAAGATTATTGAATTTCCCAATAGACAATAACGTCATAGAATTCTTTGGTATGTCCCTGTAAACAGACTATAACAGCTCCTACTTCATCTTAAAAAAGGAAAATGCTACAGTGAACCTTATATGAAATCTCGTATACTAACATATATGAATGCCATGAAAATCCAAATACATATAACCCTTTAAGACCCAACCCGTACGATCGTGCGCGTTAGACATTCATTAAAAGTTTTGCCTCTTTGTGGTATCTAACAGTCCTATGTAATAAAAACCGGAGTCGTATGATCATTCTGGTTTGAACAAAGATTAAAGTATCATATTTTATCAACAGATAGTGGTTGTGGTACATGCTTTACTTTCAACCGGCATGAATAGCATTGTTTACAATTACAAGATATACAGCTTATCGAGCCTTAAAGGGTTAAGAGCGCGGCCAGATGGACAAAGATACATACGACAGACGGCAGAGGTATACAGAAAGACATGACTAGCTCATAAACACTTTTCAACTTTGTTGAAATGCGTGAAAAAATCAGGCTCGTAGTACACATATCAAGAATTTACTTACGGAAATTTACAATGGATTTGAAATACAATTTTTTTTTTTTTACCCACGGGACTCGACTTTGAGGATTTCAATGTCATTTTATTTATAGGCTATCATTTTATAATAGATTTTTAAACATTATAGTACGGTAGCGCATCAGACATATTTCAGTTTCAAACATCATATAAATTATTCCATCCTTAAACCCTTATTTAAAGTATTTTCGTGTTTTAAGTGACCGTATACAAAATATGATGTTATTCGAAAAATATTTTACCATATTTTGAATAATGTCGTCAAATATCATAGCACCGTCAATATATTTACAGGGGCCATTATTATTGATGTATTCGAAATTCAGATAAGTACACTGTAAAAAAAAAAACCACTGTAAATTTGCCAGAACAAACTCGATCACAGTGAATGTGCTCTATCTTTGTTTGGTTTCCTGACTATATTAACATGGAAAATACAGTAGTTTCGTAAAATTAACAGCATAATGTGTTGCCAATTTGGACGCATTTTTTTTACAGCACAAACTGCTGGCGTCCAAATTGCCAGCACATTGTACTGTTAATTTTACGCAACTACTGTATTTTCCATGTTAATATAGTCAGGAAACTAAAGAAAGATGCAGCACATTCACTGCGATCGAGTTTGTGTGCCAGATGAACAGTACTTTGTACTGTAAAAATGTCGTTTTTTTTTTTTTACAGTGTATCTGATATGATACACTATTAGCATTTTTGTACGATATATTAAAAAATAAAACGAAAAATTTTAAGTAAATACAAATATAGATGAAAGAGTATAGAATATTTATATAAAAAATACTGAAATAATACTAATTTGGATTCTAACTTTTTTATTTTTGTGCATTTTTTATTTTTTCTGCCTTTACAGTTATATATTATCTATTCATATTTGAAAAGTAAAGACGTAAAACTGAAATTTACAAAGACATAAGAATTTAGTTTTCAGAACTTATTATTAGGACATTTTCTAAATATAAAATTTGCCTTTATTTGAGTGTGAATAACATTCTCTTTAGATATAAGAGATTTTTTCCACCATTAAACACCGAAAACAAAAAATAGATTTTTTTCTTCCATATATGACACACAATTCTCCAAACACATCAAGCTATCAATTTGATTACTTCCATTTATAAAAATAACAACTAAAATTTATGTAAGTGTTGCATTGTCTTAAAAGCGTGTTTTGTTTATTTTAATTAAATTAGTGCTTATTTTTTTACAAAGAAGAAACCAGAGTATTTTTTCCATCGTTTTCGCTAAATGTCTGCCTGAAGAAACAAAAAATAGAATGCTTCTAACACAACAAAACCATTCAAAGGAAATTAAATCACTGTTTTTAGAATAAACATGCAGTAAAATAAACTGAATTAAACTAAATGAAAAATATAAGTAAACAATGTTTAGCTAATACAATAAGTCCTTAGCTAAAGACTTTATATATAGATATTACAAAAAAAAATTATCCTCTTTTTTTACTTCATTTACTTTCAGGTATATTTTAAGCATATAATATCATATATCTTGTTGAAAATGATAAATATTGTTAAAGCTAAAAAGAGATAAATACTATTTTTATTGTTTGTATTAAATGTTTATTATTGGAATTAAAATAAGTAAGAAAGAAAAAACATGCGGCAATCATAGATTATAAAATGCTTTATAACTTTCCAAAACTGCTCTAAAGAAATTATTTCGCTTAATAAGGCGAAAGATTACGCTTAAGAAAACGAATCAGAAAATGTATAACACATATGAAAACAATATAAGCAATAATCATCCGTAATCGGGATGTAACCTGAGTCCTTTTGTGCAGCTCTGTATATGATTAATAGATTGGTATATACACTGCATAGCACACATGAATTTAGTTTAGTTAGAAAATGCATAACAAATTTGAAAATTCGCCTTGAACAATTTCTGGAAATAAATGGAAATTAAATTCTTTTGTACAGAACTGTAAATTACAGAATTCGCAAAGATTATAAGAAAAATATTTAAACACATCAAGTATTTAGCTAAAAAAGCAGAAAAAAACGCGTATCACAACTAAAAAAGAACTTTCCTGTAATTAGATAGTACAGTAATGGAATTATTTTGCGTGCCCTGTCGATAACGAATAAGTCCAATGCATATGAAATGCTACAGTAAGCATCTTTTAGTGTACAGTCGTGGAAAAAAAAGTAAACACCCCTACAAACTCTTCAACAAATTATCGTAGACGGAAGTTACTGGTACCGAAAGATTTGAAATAAAATCTACTTTTAAATGACGTATATAAAATTTGCTTAGGGGGTCATCTACATATTAAAACGAACCCAAACCTCATTTTTTTAAATAGCAATACCCAATTTTAACGAGGTATTTCAAATTTTCGGTTCAAAATATGCCTAGACACCAAATTTCAAGTCATTTGAATGATAAGTTTTTGAATTATAAACATTCAAAATTTAGTGCTTCTAATGTTAAATTACATTTTCATATTTTTATTTATATCTTCTGAAATTATGCTCCTAATGTGCTAATTTTTTGTTTAGAAATAAAACTAATGTGCCCAAACATAAATACGCTGAATTTGCAATTTTTATAATTTTATTATATGAATTATGAATTATAAAATTAATATTCGAAAAAATTATGAATTGCAACCTACAATTTTTTTGATGGATTTAGATTTCTTAAGTCCTGTTTTATGAAAATCCCAAATTTCGCATTTTTTTTCCAAGTAGTTTTCAAATTATGCTTAAAAAACGGCAAAATGATGGTTTAAGGGGCCGTCTATGATTGAAGTGAGTAGATATTTTGAAATTTCTTCTGCTGCTTTGTTATCTAACAGACTTCACTGGCTGCTTAAGGTGCCTTGATCAAGAAGGCGGCTCTCTCGGTTAGAAATCCAGAACCCAACTTCAATTTGGATACAGCCCTTAAAATACGCTCGTTTTAAAATAATTAATTTTTCGGAAACTTATGGTACGAATTGCATAAATATTTGTTTTTAGGCTATTTGAAGGGTGTAGAGTTCATTTGTGCTGTCAGAATTGGGTATTGCCATTGAAAAAAAATGAAGTTATGGTTCGTTTTAATATGTAGGCCCCTTAAGCAAATTTTATATACATCATTTAATAGTAGACTTTATTTAAAATCGTTCGGTACCAGTAACTTTCTTCTACGATAATTTGTTGTGGAGTTAGTAGGGGGTGTTTACTTTTTAGGTGCGTTCGTAATTATATAAATACGTAGCACCTATAGTCGTCCTTCAGTCCGTCCGTCTGTCCGTCCGTCTGTCCGCATGTAACAGAGCAAAAACTACCCAACCGAATAGTCTGAAATTTCAAATATGTGATTTTTGCAAAATTTTGTCGAGCCATTTCAAATTTTATGAAAATCGGATGTATAGTTTAATTACAGGGACAGTCAAAAGTTTTTCTTTACATTACGGCCAATGGGAAAAATTATTGCAAGTGGATTTTAATGATATTAGAGCCTTCCGAATGATCTGAAATTTTAAAGATATAATTATTGCAAAATTTTGTCAAGCCATTTCAAATTTTAGGAAAATCGGACGTATAGTTTAATTACAGGGACAGTCAAAAGTTTTTCTTTACATTACGGGCAATGGGAAAAATTATTGCAAGTGGATTTTAATGGTATTAGAGCCTTCCGAATGATCTGAAATTTTAAAGATGTAATTGTTGCAAAATTTTGTCGAGCCATTTCAAATTTTAGGAAAATCGGATGTATAGTTTAATTACAGGGACAGCCAAAAGTTTTTCTTTACATTACGGCCAATGGGAAAAATTATTGCAAGTGCATTTTAATGATATTATAGCCTTCCGAATGGTCTGAAATTTTAAAGATATAATTGTTGCAAAATTTTGTTGGGCTATTTCAAATTTTAGGAAAATCGGATGTATAGTTTAATTACAGGGACAGTCAAAAGTGTTCCGAAAAAATTATTGGAAGTGCATTTTAATGATGTATCAGACTATGCACGTTATGAAGTGCAAAAAATTATACATTCAGTACAATATGGGGTGCAAAAAATAATTTTAAAACTAGTTATAGTACGAACGCACCTCATTTGCCACATTTGACGAGCAATTTCCAACTTGTTTTTTTTCCACGACTGTACATTATTAATATACATCAATTTCCTGTTTGAAATCGTTGAACATCATTAACATACATTGCAAACGATTTTTTCCCAGAGATCATTATGTGATGGCATTATATTGCGTATCCCTCAAAATGAATAAAAACATATTTGGACACCATATTCAGCAAAACACCATTTGTTTTTTACTTCAATAAAACATATCGATTTCATTATGTTTGAAATAGTAGTTTAACAGCATTAAAATATACTGCAAATGTTTTTTCCATATAGACACTAGTGTAACGGAATTCTTCTGATATTCCAAGAGCCGACAGCACAAAAACCTATGTTATCAAGCATAAGAAAAAAATCCTTTATTTTACGGGAGTGTAGAAATAGGGGAATCTAATGATCCATGTCTGCCGGAAGTGAAGGGATGTATAAGCCAAAAATTAAACCAGTGGTTGACTCGTAGGTTTATCATTGTGTTTGTCCTACAAATATCCTCCATGAAAATAGCAAATAAAGCCTTTGTGAGACAATATTAAAAAGCAGAAAAAACAACGTTTAAAAATGCACAAATAATACATCAAAAGCAGCAAACAGCTGTTTCGAATCTATTAGCGATATCCTTCTTCAGTGCAAGTAAGGGAAAAAGGAACAGCGTGCTGGAAAAAACAAGGCTGAGCAAAATGATAGACAGAAGCCGCACTAGCTTATATACCCTATGCGGGTAGCGAAGGCGCCAAAAACAACCAATGAGAGAAAAGCAGTGGAAACGACTGGGTGGATACGTAGCGACATCTACCGGAGAAGGAGAGAAAAAGAAACCAAAAAAAGGGGTAATTAAATTAATGCTTTTCAAATACTTGGAAAAGTAGGAGAATTATTTTAGTATATTATTATTTGTGCATTTTTAAACGTTGTTTTTTCTGCTTTTTAATATCCTCCATGTTTCCATACCTTTGATTGTAGGACAAACACAATGATAAACCTACGGATCAACTACTGGTGGTATTAATTTTTCGTTTATGCACCACTTCACTTCCGGCACATGGAGCATTAGACTCCATGTAAGATTACATGTAGGATGTAATCTTACATGGAGGACCATGTAAGATTCCAAAGTAGATTCACTTCTACTCTTCCATAAAATAAAGGTTTTCTTCTTGCGCTTGATAACATAGGTTTTTATGCTGTCAGATCCTTGACTATGAGTTCCTTGTAAACGAACTATGGATACTGCACGCTTCCTTTTTAATAGCAGTCATACTATAGTAAATCTCAATAATAAATATCAACTAGCAAAAGCCATGCTTTGTTTGGATATATATATGCATTAAATTCAATAAATGTTATTTAAACGCATTCTCAAAATAAACTAGCAATCAATTTTCAGATGCATTAAAATCGTTTGCAGGAAAAGTGCTGCTCGCCAAATCGCATTACGCTTTCGTCTTTTCGCGCCAAATACTGGAAAGTATTTTATTTTTTGCAGTCTTTTTACTGTAATTCCGCCGCTAAATTTGACTGATCCTTTATTACATACATAAGTAGTTTAGTTGGTACTTTTTTTCAAAATATTCTGAGTATGCCCAGTAAGGAGACCTTCCTTGTTAGATCGTAAATATATTAACTATTCACGTTCCCACTTTTTTATTATTTATCGTAAATATTCATGAAAATCTAATAAAACTTCTAATTGGATTTTATTCAAAGAAGAAGAAAGACTTTATTTTCATGTCTGATTTCTTCTATTAAATGTGTGGCACGAGGAGGGGCATTCCTCCCCTAAAGCTTAAAAAAGTCTTACTAGGTTTGAGAATTTTTGTTAGGCAATGGTTTAAGGAGTCTTGTACCTTTTAAAGGCGACGAAAATCAACAAAAACATTGAAAGTTTCAATTAGTGTATTTCCAAAATCTTTTTATGTATAAATAAGAAATTTTGACTATTAATTAAACAGATTATGCTTTTATTATTCTACCATTAGAAACTGCCTAGTCTTTTACAGAATGTGTGTATTTTTTAAATTAAAATAGCTCTTTTTTTACTTCGTCAGTCATTGCACGCATGATATCTTGAGAACATATACATGGATCGTTATGAAATTTGATATATATAATAAGGACAAACGTATTTTTAAAAGGATCTACTCTTTGGTCAAAACTGTTTAATTAACCCTATAAAACAAATATTTTTCAAAAACATTTTAATTTTTTACATTTTTTAATGAATAAAAATAGTTATAAGTAAAAATCTTATCACCATAAATAATTAAAAGTAGATCATTTAAAAAATACTTATGTGTTTATGAAATGTATCGAATTTCATAGAAATCCATACATATGTTCCGAGGATATCATGCGCGCTATAACTTACGGAATTAAACAAAAAGAGATATTCTAATTTCAACAGTGCACAAATACTGTAAAAGTCTAGTCAGTTTATAATGGTATCTATATTATAAAGGACAAACATATCTGTGCGTAACGCATACGTCATTCTTCGAATGGCAACACTTTGAAATTTGAAATGAAATTTCGCTTTTGCAATTTTCGCTACTGCAAATTTTTAAACTTCTAAACATCCCACATTTTAAATGTTTACACCGTCGTATGCAGAAAAAAATGCACTTTTAAATGCAATTTGTTTGAAAGTTGTATCTCAATTTATTTTTGAGATATTAATTTTTTTATAGTTTTTAATACCAATTTTCTAATCGTGGCAACTGAAGTACTTCATTTCTATTAAAAGTGGATTAGTTATCTTTATTGATTATATTCTTACTGATGCCATTTTTTCATTACAATTACAAATATATTTTTAAAAATTTTAACAGAAAATTACGTTACGCTTTAAAAAAGACACAATTTCCCTGATGATGCTGTTATATTTCACTATTTTTTCATTTCGCTGATATTGAGTTTGAGTCAATAGGCAGAATATTTCAGCGAATGAATGACGTCATATTTAAAAGTAAACGATAATTTTATTTGATAAAACGAGATATTTCCCCTTGAATACATCTAAAAGTTATACATTTCTGGAATTTTTACGCGCAGGTACAGAGATTATACTAAGAGCTCAAATCACGAGTGGGAATTTTAACATGAAAAGTTGTAATAGTTGACAAACGTGACTTCAAGCTTGAAAATATTATTAATAACCTATTGCGCATTAAAATGTTTTTAAATGGTTAATATGGATGCGAAACGTGGAAAATGACTTGATTTGGTTTAGATGTAAAGGTAGAAAAATTCTATGATTATGTCAAGGTGAAATCATTTTTGCGGATTTTTCATTCCGTAATGCCAAGCATCAATTATTAACTTAATCAAAATTACTTATCTTGATTATATTTTACTGATGACGTATATGAATTAAGTTTAATTTTTTAATAATTTTAACAGTTGAAGTTTATGAAAAAAAATATTTTGTTTATCTTAGGTTAAGATATGTCTTAGGAGAGTTAAATTAACAAGTGTAAGATGGATTTTTCCTTCTAATTATTGTTGTTGATGCATTAGAAATTTGATGCAACAGTTCCTTTTTAAACATTTTCTTTCGTCGAAATTCGGCGGGTTCCACCTCGTTACATTAAAAAGCACAATCTGTTTAATTAATAGTCAAATTTTCCTGTTTATACATAAAAAGGCTTTTGAAGAGACACTAATTCAAAATTTGAATTTTTTTATTGATTCTCGTTGCTTTTAAAAGGTACAAGACCCCTTAAAAGTGAAAATTCCTACACCCTTGTACCTCCATACTGTACCCCACCCCGGGACTTATATATGCGCTTCCGGAGGAAAACGACATATTCAACGCTACGTTCAAGTTTTGCACAAAAGCTTGGTTTGGAGTTTTTAAGTTTGTCGTATTTTTGTTGACAAAGAGAAGGTGTGACAAAACATATTTCTTAATAGTTAATTTTTAATACAAAATAAAACTGACTTAAACACCAATGTCGGACGGGAGTCTTTTTTACTTAAGTATTATCCATTCACAATGCATTGTGATATAGCATTGTGAATGGATAATACTTAAGCAAAAAAGCAGCAAAAAAGACGCCCGTCTGATATTGGTCTAAGGCAGTGGTTCTCAACGTGGGGCGTACGCCCCACCAGGGGGCAATTTGATTCTTTAGGGGGGTGGCAATTTCAAATGTTTAACTAATTTATTTACTGTCCTTTTTTTAGAAAAGCAATGTTTTAGACTAAGATTTATTCATTCAAAATTTAAAAAATGAGGAGTTTTGTTAAATTTTAATAAAGTTCCTATTCAGAATGTTAAAATGGAATACATACCAGAATTATATGACCAATCCTTACATTTTTACAATATTATATATATTATATATTACATATTATATATTACAATATTATAATTATATATTACAATATATATATTACAATATATATATTATATATTACAATATTATATATTATATATTATATATTACAATATTATATATATTATATATATTATATTTTTATAATATTTTTATTTTTCATTACAATCCTTACATGGGAAGAGGCGTTCTTAATAAGAACGCCTCTTCCCATTTTTATCTTTAAAACGTTCTATAATTTTTCTGGTTACTAAGGTTTTATGCGATTTTTCTCAATCATTCATTAAATGAGCTATTTTTATCTATTCTCTCTGGTAACATGAAGAAACTTTTACACGTAAAATTATTAAAAGTATGTAGTGCGTGATGAGGTTGGTGGTGAGGGATCATGTTCTTACAGATGCTTCGGTGGGGCGTGGACAATAAAAGGTTGGGAACCACTGGTCTAAGGGATTGTTTCTTACCGTTATGTGTCTGTGGCAGTTGTTTATTATTTACAACGGAATTCTGAAAACGAAGCTTGACCCAACTAGACCAGTTAATTCCATTTGAAGTCAAGCCGAAACCCGATCAGAGATTCAAAATACATTATTTATCAAATAAATATTCCGATAAAATATGCACAATAAAAAAGTTTAACAGTAATTTCTATCTAGAACCTTTAACCCTTTATGTACTGATTTATGAATTCATGAAAATTTTATATTCTAAAGCAATTTTTGTGAATTTTTGAAACTACATTAGAAGATTTACATAATCATTTAATAAATTTTAAAAGAATTTTAGTAGGATTGAAGGATTTAGAAGGATTAATTAAATTTGAATTGATAAGGATTTTGTCCAATATTTATAAGCCCACTCAAATCTTTTATTTTAAATATTTTTCTTAGTATTTTGTAGAATTAGGAAATGGGCAAATATAACGTTCTTACAATAGAAATATAGAAATATTTCAGAATAGAAAAAAAATCCCCCATCCTCTCCCAAAGCCAAGAAAGCTGAAAAGATACAAAGGCAAAAGAAATCATCCTTTTAAAAATATTTTTGCTTTGTGTAATCAATAATGCTTTTGGAACAAGATAAAGTAATGCATCTATAACTCATTCTAAACAATATTACTACTAATCGATGTATTAAATGAATTTTATAACAAATTATTTTAATGCTACTTATAAGTACCGTCAGTAGATAAAGGGTTTAATACAGGAATCCAAACTTACGCAATTAAAACTGAAGGTGACAATCTTGACCCGTATGTGACTCCGGGATGGAAAGGCAATACAATTTGTAACCTTAGGGTGACATAGGGGTTGGGAAACTAATTAAGGTGTTGTGCACTACGTATTTGTAGAAATGTGGGCATATGACTGGCATATTGCGGTGACTGGCATATTGAGCATGCGTTGTGACGTCAGTCTCTCTCTTGTCGGAGTCAGCAAGTAATATCTACGGCTGTGAGTGAAACAACGCATGTCTAAATTGACCATGTTAATTAAGGAGTGACCTCTGAGCTATAATGTAACAGGAATGAGGACTCAGTGGTCCAATTTGTGCAACCGCATTACATTGTATTCTGCCAACGCCACCTATATTGAAATCCTCCACAATGAGAAAGGAACTTGGCAAAATGGCGGAGTACGAAGCCTGTTGTGTAGTTTTCGGTGCCATGCAGTCACACATACTCTCGATGTATTTACAGTTGTAATTGTTTAATTAACAGTGTTTATTGGATAATGGATTAAATGATTTGGATATTTTAAATAGTGTAAAGTAAGTTTTATCTTTGTTTTCTTACATCATTGTCTTAATACCAATGAGTAGGGTAGCACGGTAATCATCTTTGAACGGGGGGCACCTTTGAACACTGTAAATATTTTTCTTAAAATAAATCATATTTTTGAAATTTATATGGCAGAACAGTACTACTGCTTCAATGTAACAAAAATACAAAGCTTTACTATTTTGCATGCATACTACTGTCTAAGCAAGATATGTATATTTTGCTTTCTTCAATCTAAACTTAACAAAATAAAGTTGTAAGCTTTTTGTTGATAATGTTCTATCCTTAAAATTATAATTTACTATTTAATACCTAAATAAAGATGTTAGACTTAACTTATAAGATTTGTTTTATTCAAATTCTCAAACCTAATTGAGTATATAGTTGTAATGCTAAACTCCGTCTTATGGGGCACCATTGAACGGAAAAGTTGGGGCACCATTGAACATCTAAAACTATGCAGTAAAGAGTTATAGATGTATCTAAATATTATTATTGTTGAAAAAAAAATTAAATATGAAAACTAAGAGATTAATTAAGTGTTATTATACTTAATATGAAAGTTGTACTGATGCAGGGCTTCAACTACAGGCAAATTCAGGATACACAACAATAATTCACGATTTAGCAGATTTGTCTAACAAATCCTATACTGTTTCATTTACAATGGTAAACATTATTTCTGTATTTCATAAAACAGGGTTTTATCCATTTTCTATTACAATTTGAATGTAAATGATTTCATTTTAGTTCAGTTTCATACAAAAAGAGCTCTTCATTACGTTGGTCAGATTAAGTTGTTTAATATCAGGTTTCTTCGTAAACAAGAACATACGATATATTATTTTCCAGAGGCATTAGATATCAATTTGGTGGATTTTAAGGATATTATATAAAAAAGTTTCCACAATTAAACATAACTGAAGAGAACTCCCGTTCTGTCTCAACAATGTGCTTTGATGGATACAAATTTGGTTAAATAATAAAAAAAAAATAGTAATTTCAGTTAAATGTAATTGTGCAATTTTATTCTTATTATTTTATATTTTGCAAAGATACGCAGCTTTTAATAAAAACTATCAATATTTTCATGTTTTGTTTATTTGTTCAAAGGTGCCCCTAGCTTGTTCAATGGTACCCCTACATGGGGCAGGTTTGAACAGAAAACTTTCAGCTTTTTAAAGCCTCACAACATTTTTAATTTTTCTGAAAAACTGTAATTGTTCATTTCATATGATGCAGAATTGCATTTTTTCTCTCGCGAAATACACTGCTCAAAACAATTAAAGGATATTTGAAGTTTTATATAAAATAAAGATATAAACGAAATTTTTTTTTGCCGAAAATAGAAGAAGAGAATCACAAATGCAAATTTTTCTGGTTTTCAAACTGTGGAGTATGCAAATTTTGAGTTCGACGTCGAAAACGTCGCTTCAGCGGCAGCGAATGAAATTTGACTTTCAACTGGATAAAAGAGAATGAAGACAAGGATGATCGGCATTCAGTGATTGCTTTGTTTCGATGAGTACGATGTCTCAGCGAAGTCATTTGACAGATTCAGAAGCTTTGAGAATTGTTGGTAGGTTAGAAGGGGGCCAAACTCAAGCCGAAGTAGCGCAAGCCATTGGAGTGTCACAAAGTGTCACTTCCAGGATCTGGAACCGTTTTTTGGAGAGTGGATGTGCAGACCGAAGACCAGGGCAAGGTCGTAGACGGGCAACAACGCCCAATGAAGATCGGTATTTAGCGTTAACAGCTCGGAGACACCGAACCATGAACGCTACTCTTCTCCAACAACACCTTCGCTCGGCTACAGGCACCACGATTTCAACTCAGACTGTCCGAAACCGGCTCCATGCTGTAGGTCTGTATGCTCGCCGACCGATGGTATGTGTTAGATTAACATCAAGGCATCGTCGCGACCGCAGGGAGTGGGCAACCGAGCATGTCAACTGGAGGAGAAATGAAGGGAGCAATATTCTGTTTTCTGGCGAGTCCCGTTTTTCTGTGCATCCGGATAATAGGCGTATTTTCATCTGGAGGGACCGTGGCAGTAGGAATAATCCTGCGTTCGTGCACGAAAGTGTCAGATTTGGCGGTGGAGGAGTGTTGGTGTATGGTGGCATCTCCATTGACGGGCGCACTGACCTCTACATCATTCGAGATAGAGCTCTGACTGGTCGCCGATATAGGGATGAGATCCTCAGACCTATTGTAGTCCCTTACGCTGCAGCAATTGGAGATAACTTCATTTTAATGGACGATAACTGCAGGCCACATCGTGCAAACCTGGTGGAGGATTTCCTTTTCGAGGAAGGAATTGTTCGAATGGAATGGCCAGCGTGCTCTCTAGACATGAATCCAATTGAGCACGTTCGGGACGCTCTAGGAAGACGAGTTTCTGGCCGCCAACAACCCCCACAAACTCTCCAAGAACTGGAAAGAGCTCTTCCGGAAGAGTGGGGCAGAATACCCCAACTCGTCATTAATAGCCTCATTGAGTCCATGCCTCAAAGGTGTTCAACGTTGCTGGCCACCCGTGGAAACCATACCCCCTACTGAAAATGATTTTCTTTGAAGAAAACACCTTTTCTTATTCTTTTTTTCTCATATGCACAAATTGTGTTTTTTTCCTTTAGTACACAAATGCGCAATAAAATGCATTTTTTTCTGCCAAACATGTGTAATTTATTCTCATATAACCTACTATGTCTGTCGACCATGTATCAATCAGCTAAACAGTTTATCAGATACAAAATCCACCTAAAACTGCAATATCCTTTAGTTGTTTTGAGCAGTGTATTTAAAATGCAATAACTATAATTCAAGTAAGAAATATGTGGATTTTTTAAAAAAATGTTCAAAGTGCCCCCCTCAGCCTAATTCTATTATATAGATTTGTCAGAGTACCAGTATAGTTTTCAAGCCACGTGTATATTTCGACAATAGCTTTTAAATAAATTACCGATACCTAGAATTAATATGTTATTTTAAATAATAATAATAAAAAAGATGAATTTGCTTCATATCTGTTTTTATCCACTTTGAGTATTGTCTCACAGGACTCTGTTATCATTCATGTAAAACATATGTCTGTAAAAAAATCTCTGCCCTAAAGCTATGTTTTATGTTGTTATTATTAAATATATTTTTTGAAAATCCAGTTTATGAGTTCGTATTCAAATACACATTTTTTAAATCGTATAATTTTACTCTCTAAATGTTTAAAATCATTTGCTAAAAGCCATCTGAATGCTCTGTTTTAATCAATTCATAAAATATTCCGAGAGTTTGTTTATTTTTATCGCAGCAATAATCAGAAACAACTATTATATTGCTTTAGTCAACTATTATTATTTTTATTATTTATACTCGTAATTTTAAAGAAATTTTTATGGGAACAGAATATTTTTTTCTTTAACAAGAGATTATTCATCTCTAATTTGTGTTATTTGTTTCGATTTTTAAAAAAAGTATAAATATAGAAAATAATGAAAATATGTGTCAAGCAACATACCGGGTGATCAAAAAAGGAGATTACATGGTTTATATATGTAACTATAAGGGATAGATAAATAATATAAATTACAAAATGTTCATAAGAATGTAGATAATTGGAATAGTATATTTCCTTCTCTATGAGGACAGAAAAATTAAAAATTAAAATTTTTATACTGCACCTGTATCTAAAAATGCCCAACCACAAAAATAATCACTGTTCATCTTTTATTCCACACAAAAAGTTTGATTTGAATACCTCCAGAAATCAAAGTTAAAGAGAGTCAACAATCCTGATTTATATCACTTTGCCAAGCTATTCAACACATGAAATCCGAGATCATGTTTCAAACTACGTGGCAGAGTCAAATAAGCTACAATATTTGACTATAACTCTGTAATTTTTGGAGGTATTCAAACCAAATCTTTTGGGTATCAATAAGAGTACAATAGTGATTATTTTGTGATTGGACATTTTTGAATGGGCATTTTTTAATTAATTCATAAAATATTCCAAGTGATTGTTTATTGTTATCATAGCAATAATTAGCAACATGTCTTATATTGCTTTAGTCAATTATTATTATTATTATTATTATTGTTATTTATATTCGTAATTTTAAAGAAATTTGTGGGGGAACAGAATGTTTTTCTTTAACAAGAGATAACACTCAACCCTGTCTTTAAAGGGACTTTAGAGGGACTATGCAAAAATTAACATTTTGAATTTTTCCGAAAATACTCCCCATTGTAATGAAATCATGCATTTCGAATTTTTTACCCTCCTAGGATAATTCCAACAGTTTCCATCATTTAACTCTCTGTTATAGTTACAGAAATAAACCATGTTACCGACTTTTTTTGAACACCTGATATTTTTACTTAAACTGAGTTTAAAAATATGATATTCCATGAAACATAAAAAAAGATAAACGTGGTCAAATGTCTTACATTACACTATCCTGAAGTCCTGAGCGATCCTGAAGTTTTAGGTAGCTTTCTTTACAAAAAAGCTACCTATTGCAGCCGTTCGGAGGAAAGCGATTTCAAAAAATTTTGGTATATTTTCATCAGTGGCGTGGCGTTCGGTCATCGCTGGATGCGGCGATGACCAAGCAATATTTTAAAACTCTTAATAAGCTTTTAAAACTCTACGATCCAGTTTTAGCAGAACATTTGGAGTTCATGTATAAGTGAAGGTAAGATTTAAAGTTTCTTTTTTGAACATTCAACCATTGAATTTTAGAGTTAATAATTTTTCACCACAAACTTAAATAATTGCGATGACCACCGAAAATTTTCACGCCACGCCACTGATTTTCATCGATCATGACCCCCAGACCCCGAAACCACCCTCCGTTCAAAATTGATATTTATATATATATATATATCTGACCTATGTCACACTGTAACTCCCGTAATTATGAACCGATTTCGATGTAATTCGGTGTGTACATAGTACATACCAATGTCTCGACCGAGTTCGTTGGCCAGCTTCATCCGCCGTTTTGTTTCAAAATGGCGGCCATTTAAAATTTTTAAAAAAATTTAAAACTTGAAATGTGGTACCAAAAAATTAAAAATGGAAAAATATTTTTTTCTTATGTATTTGACCTTTATACAAAGATTCCGGAGCAGTTTTAGTTTCGTCTATATCTTAAAAAATGGCTGAGTTATAGCATTTTGAATTTCTAGCGTGGCTGACATTTTGAAACGTCCTGAAATTTGTCACGCGATAAAAGGCGTATTTATGAACCGACTTGGATGTAATTCGGTGTGTACATAGTACATGCCAATCTCTCGACCGAGTTAGCCAGCTTCATCCGCCATTTTGTTTCAAAATGGCGGCCATTTAAACTATTTTTAAAAATTTAAAATTTGAAATGTGGTACCAAAAAATTGAAAATGGAAAAATATTTTTTTCTTATGTATTTGACCTTTATACAAAGATTTCAGAGCAGTTTTTGTTTCGTCTATATCTTAAAAAATGGCTGAGTTATAGCATTTTGAATTTCTAGCGTGGCTGACATTTTGAAACGTCCTGAATTTTGTCACGCGATAAAAGGCGTATTTATGAACCGATTTGGACGTAACTTCGTTTATACATAGTACATACCTATGTCTCGACCGGGTTCGTTGGCCAGCTTCACCCGCCATCTTGTTTAAAAATAGCGGCCATTTAAATTTTTAAGAAAAATTTAAATTTGAAATGTGGTACCAAAAATTGAAAATTGAAAAAATGATCTCTTCTTATGTGTTTGACCTTGATAAAAAGATTCGGGAGCAGTTTTTGTTTCGTCTATATCTTAAAAAATGGCTGAGTTATAGCATTTTGAATTTCTAGCGTGGCTGACATTTTGAAACGTCCTGATTTTCTCACGTAATAACAGGCGTGTTTATGAACCGACTTGGATGTACCTTGGTGTGTACATAATACATACAAATATCTCGACCGAGTTCGTTGGCCAGCTTCATCCGCCATCTTGTTTCAAAATGGCGGCCATTTAAAAAAATTAAAAAATAAAAAAAATTAAATGAGATACCAAAAAATTGGAAAATGAAAAAGATTTTTTTTGTATGTGTTTGACCTTAATATAAAGATTCCGGAACAGTTTTTCTTTCGTCTATATCTGAAAAAAAATGGCTGAGTAATACCATTTTGAATTTCTCTTGTGGCTGACATTTTAAAACGACCTGATTTTTGTCACGCGATAACAGGCGTATTTATGAATCTATTTGGATGTAACTTGGTCTGTACATAGTACATACCAATGTCTCGACCGATTTCGTTGGCCAGGTTCATTCGCCATCTTGTTTCAAAAGGGTTGCATTTAAAAAAAATTAAATTTAAAATTCAAAATGAGGTATTAAAAAATTGGAAAATGAAAAAGATTTTTTTATGTGTTTGGCCTTGATACAAAGATTCCGGAGCAGTTTTTGTTTCTGAAAATTTGTTCTTTTGTTGATATCTTAAAAAATGGTTGATTTATAGCACTTTGAATTTCTAGCATGGCTAACATTTTGAAACGATCTTGTATTTGTCAAGCGATAACACACGTATTCGCCTATTTCGATGTAAGAAGGCATGTAGTTAGTATACATCAACACCTCGACCAAGTTCGCTGGCCAGATTCATCAGCCATCTTGTTTCAAAATGGCGGCCATTAAATTAAAATATATATATAATTATTTAAAGTGAGGTGCAAAAAAATTAGAAATTGAAAAAGGTTTCTTTCTTAAGTATTTGATCTTGATATAAGGATTCAGGAGCATTTTTTGTTTGTCTTTACCTTAAAAAATGGCTCAGATATAGCAGTTTCAATTTCTACTGTGGGTGACATTTTGAAAACTCTGATTTTTTGCATGCGACAGCACTCCTATATATTAACCGATTCCGATGTGAGTGAGCACAGCAATTACTAAGGTCTCGACCAAGTTCACTGCTTAGCCTCATCCACCATGTTGTCTTAAAATGACAGGCACTTTAAGAAATTGCCGAATTTGGCAGCCAAATATAAGTTACTTTAAAGAAAAGCAGCTTGGATAAAGCTGACTAATTTCGCGAAATTCTCATTCATTATATTGATAAAAATTAGTATTGAATCTCCTATATTCGGTTTCCACTAAATTGAGCTTCGTGTGTTTGCATGATATAAGTTGGCTTTTTTTAAATAAGGATTATGAAAGCTACCTCTTCCTCCCGGCACTGGCCGGAAGGACTTTTTTCCTTTTCCCTACTGCATTCAATGGAAAAATGGGTCAACACCTTGTATTTCATGATTCAAACTAATAAATACAATTGGGGGTAAATGAGGTACCAGTGGGTATCTATTAGTAGGTGTCCCATTCTTATTCCCTGGAGTGCTATCCTTTCACCCACCGCAACAGCTTGGATTAGCGGTGGCATCCTTTCACCCTAGTTAAGAGTACCATTCCGGATCCCATAGAGCTGTCACAGGTGACGCAAGCCTTTGACCCCCAACTTAAAAGCAAATATGAATGCACACAACTCACAAAGAAGACATAAGTTAACAAGTAAAACCAATTAATATGATTTCTAGGTTAATCGAATGAAGTGGCATTTATGCTTCATGGCCGCGCAGGTTTCAAGTTGCAACTAGTTACAATTTATCATGCATCACTGAGCTTTAGCGCGGACCGACACTGCAACCACGAATTAGTCACCCACGTGATTCGCGACAATAATATCATCACGCTATACGTGTCCGCATTTACCTAATTAAAATTTACCGAATAATCTAAATATAATGACAAGATTGTGTGTTCGCCTAGAAAATTTGGCAGTTTTTTACAATTTAAATATCATGATCCGCTGCCCCCTAAATTTTCTAAGAAATAGTAATTGAATAAAGACATAATTCCTAACTGAATGGCTATTTTTTTCTCTGCAACAATTTGTCGATTAAAATATAGGGGGTGTATTTTTTTCTAACACAGCCAGTTCATTTACGTGTCATCAATCACACATCGTTATAACTATGAAGAAAAGTGTGTAAACGATTTAAATAACTAAGCTTAAAATTTTTATAATTTTAAAACAAAGTTTTCTCGTACTCAGCGCATTATTTTTAATGAAACACCACTTTATTCCGTTCATGCTCAAGAAAATGTTTAGAAAATACTTAAATATTTAATTAAAAACTAGAAATAGTTTGAGACATTTTTGCGCGGCATTTAATTTATAAAGTATTTTAAAAGAATATTTTAAATAATAATCTAATGTGCAAAAGGTGTTTTTAAATTACGGCTAAAATTCCTAAACTGCACTTCGGTAACAGGATTATCTACATTTTCTTTAAGAGCTGTGCAACTTTTCACAAATAGTTCAATCTGAACACTTTTTATAAAACATTTTGCGCCAACGCCATATCATATAACATAAGTACAAGCCAATTTCTTCAATTTAAAAGTGTTTTTAAAAAAAGAAATCTGCGTGTTTTAAAGGCCGAAAAATTGGTAAAACACTAAATACATTTCGTAAACAAAATTCACGATTTTAAAAGTTAAGATGTAAGGTGATCTGTAAATAATAGTAAAAAGCGTTTTTTTTTTCTTTAATACGCTGTTATTAGTGTAAGTAAAAGTAGAAATATGCCAAATTTAGAATTCGTTTTGTTTTTCTAAATTAAATTTCGCATACTTTATATGACGACGCATTCTCATGTAAAAGTAACATATTAAATGCTATAAATTAATGGATTGTTATAAAAAAAAAATGAAAATTTTGTTCATTTTCGTTTAAAGACTTTCTTTAACTTGAAAATAAAAACAGAGTTTCTATGTTACTCAAAATGTTACATAACATTACCGCAATAATCAAATATCTATTGTTGAATTGAAATTGAAACCATCATAAATTTCTAAATCGTTTTTTGAACGTTTAATGAAAATTTAATTAAAATTCTTCTTTTAATTAATAATTGTATTCTGAAAATATTAAATTATCCTATTGTCATTAGTCACAACAATTCCTTGTTACGTAGTGTATATCAGACGAGTTATGGGTAATGCAGTCGCGTTGCTGTGCAAGCGTCATGTGCGGGACGAAAGTCTCTGTGCTATGATACAGTCGTCATATGCTTTTTGCTCTGATGGTGCTTTTCGTGCTGATATATGCTGGTCGCAAGAGAACATGATGATGGCTTAGTTGTTTGTAATCGTTTTATCCAATGTTAACTAGTCGGATGTACCAATCCCAAAACTTTCTTCTATTTCATACATGTTAAAACTTCAACATTCGCTATCACACTCCCAAAATTAAATGGCAATGTATACACATCATGAGGATTCAAAATATATAAAATTCTGTGCATTAGTTCTTGGGGTATAACTATCACTGAAATCGTGTAAATCCAGAAAAATGCAGCCTAGCAGCGCCACCTATTGGGTGATCACAAAACTAACCACAACCACCAAAACTTATTTAGCAACAACTTGTGTCAACGTCTAACTGAATCTGAAGTTTGGTTAAAATCCGTACATTATTTTTTGAGATAGAGCTATTGCGCAATTCGTGAAAATTCCAGAATAGCAGCGCCAACTATTGGGCGATTAACACCAAAATCTAATCAGCAACAACTTGTGTCAACGTCTAACTGAATCGGAAGTTTGGTTAAAATCCGGCCATTAGTTCTTGAGATAGAGCTATTGCGGAAATCATGTAAATCTTGCAAAGTGCAGCATAGCAGCACCATCTGTCACCGATTTACACCAAAACATAAACAACATCAACTCATATCAATGACTAACTAAATCTGGAGGTTTATGAAAATCCGTGCATTAATTCTTGAAATAGAACGATCGCTGTATGAATAATCGGTCGTGAAATTTGCGATTGTGAGTAATGCCGCATAGTAGCGCGACCTGTTGGGCGATATACACCAAAAGCTAATCAGCACCAATTTTTATTAGAGAGTACCTGAATATAATTTTTTATTAAATTCCTTTCATTTGTTTTTGAGATACAGCGCCCACAAAATTTGTGTCACATACAGACAGACTCACAGACAGATATTTTATAAAAACAAGTTTTTTGAGATATTTGACCATTAAACGTGTAAATCTGTCGAAAACCGGAAGTCGAATATTTTTACGAATACTTTCTTCTTGCAAAGATAGAAGAAAGTAAAAAGGTAGATGTACAGATCGGTGGCAAGTACAGAACTAGGAACTCCGAAACAGTAGACGAGATACATAGCATCGAGCGAAAGGCAGTTGTACTCTGCTAGAAACTTATTATATACAGTAGAACCCCACTAATCCGAAGTTCAGTTTAATCCGAACCGATTTTATTTTCAAAAATTATACTTAAGAGATTAACTGAAAATATTGAATTATTGTACAAAAAACAAAAAAGTACCTTTTATACTTTTCACCGTGAAGTTTACCGGATTACAGTATGAATATAGGGAAAACGTATAGAAGTTAGAATTAAACAAAAAATGGCAGTAAATCATATTTTTTCTTCTTTAAAAATCTTGAATAGAAAAAAAAAATCAATAATGTAAAAGTACAGGTACAAGAATATAAAATGAAAACAAGCACTCTAGGCCTACTCGTAGTGGCCACCTTAAAAAAATCTCGAATGTCAGTTCGTTTGCCAGTCACTATATATATATATTTTTTTTTTTCTTTAAGTGTAAAAAGCATTTCATTCAGATGATGAAAATTTATTTTTCCTTTCAACAGCTTGATTTTGCAAATTATGCACAGAAATGTTTTTTTTCATCCCCCCCCCCCCCCTCGTTGGCCTAACGACTGAGCTATTCATAGATTCGAGAATATATACCGTTTGTGATGAGTTGTTATGTAATTTCTTGTTCTGAAGTTCCATTAGATTATTATAAACATAAAGAGTGATTAAACAATCAATATTTTTTTTCTGAAATCCGTGCAGGATTATCCAGAGTGAGGACCTTAAGATGCCGGATTAGAGGATGTTTACTGTATTACTGAGTACTTATAACTCACATTTTCTTTTAGCAAAATCTTTTTCTTTTCTATTTTTATCAGAACTTCGGGTAATCCGAACAGGTACCGATACCAATTAGTTCGGGTTAGCGGGGCTCTACTGTACTGTATAATGTAAACATTATAATGTTAAAACAATCTGTTTTACCAGGAAATATAATAAATTAACAGTTTTAACATTAAGAGCCTGCTTCCCGAAACTTCCTGATTGCGAAATCGCATGTTAGCCTATGCGGAAACTTAAAAGCGTGATTACTCATTACCTAATATAATAATTAATAAGCCGTTTTCATTATCAGAAATTAGACGTCAGATGCCAACGATGTGTGTTTTTTTAATTATATCCTGAAATTTAAAGTAATTTTAAGGAAAATATAAAATTTCGCCGAATAGGAATCTAAAAATTTATAGGCGTTTTTAAATATTTAAAAATCATGGAGACAATTTATTAAAACGCACATTATCGGCATCTGATGGCTACATTCTGATGGTGAAATCCGTATTTTAATACAGTAAAACCTCCCTAAAGCGACCACGATCCTTTCTAATAAAAATTGGTCGCTCCGAGAGGTGGTCACTTAATGGAGGTCATGTTTAAATCTAGGATTTAATTGGTGAAAAAAAGGTAACAATTAATGTTACTAAAATTTATTTTTCACATTAAGAAAATTTAAGTATCAAAACAAAAGTTAATTGCATAAGTTAATAACTGCAGAGATAAGAAAATGACGCTTGCTTTGATTTCACGGTTTAACTTTTATCTCCAAGTTTTTTCGAAGTTCAGTAAATAAAGGCAATCTTTTTTGGACTGGAACAAATAATGACGATTTCATTATTTATCTATTTCTTTGGGAGTTTCGTGACAGAATAAAGTAGAAGATTTTATTGGCCGTCATTCTTAATTACCATCAGAGTTAAATTCATTGCATAAAACTAGTCCAAGAGCCGACAGCACAAACACCTATGTTATCAAGCACAAGGCAAAAAACTTTATTTTTCGGAAAAGTAGAAGTAGGGGGATCTAATGATCCATGTCTGCCGGAAATGAAGTGGTGCATAAGCCAAAAATTAATACCACTAGTAGTTGACTCGTAAGTTTATCATTGTGTTTGTCCTACAAACAAAGATATGAAAACATGGAAGACTTTGAGCAGGAAAACACAATGGTAAACCTACGAGTCAACCACTGGTGGTATTAATTTTTGGCTTATTCATCACTTCACTTCCGGCAGGCATGGATCATTAGATTGCCCTATTTCTACTCTCCCATAAAATAAAGGTTTTTTTTTCTTGTGCTTGATAACATAGGTTTTTGTGCTGCCGGCTCTTGGACTAAAAGGCACAAAGGGGTTTAAAACATTTCCTTACTTAAAATGGTGTTCTTTACATGTTTTGAATTAACGTTTTATTATGTTAACATTATTTTGTTTTGTATTATATGATTATCGCATTGATGTTTTAAAAGATTATATGGTTTATTCACTGTCCTTTCCAAATTTCTATTCAAACGCAACCGTTATGTTAAAAATTAATAATCAAAACATCTTATACGTATTTATTGCTAAAAATAAATTTAATTTTCATGTTATTAACTTTGACACTTTGCGAAGAAGTAATAGGTTTATTTTAGAATTCAGTTTTAGAACTGTACGTTGAGACGCTATTCATCAGTTTTAAAATGAAGGAGCACAGCTCAAGGAGTATCTTTTCATAGAGCTTTTGAAGTTGTGTGTGAAATTTTAGGATTTCGGCTATTTTTAATTACGTTTAAAAGGAGAACAACAAAGTAAATGTTTAATGAAATGCGCAAGTTATACACTCACTTGTTCAATTTCTTTAAATATTTAAATGTTTGCAGAAGAAAATAGCAGAACAAGTTTTCATTGTACAGTATTTGTAAATTTCTTATATAATACCTTGTGCATGTGATGTTTTAAACGATTAAAATATACGGTTTATTCATTGTTCTTCCTAAATTTGTATTCGAACGCAACCATTGTGTTAAAAATTAGTAATTAAAACATCTTTTCCATATTTATTGCTAAAAATAAAACTTCATATTCATGTTATTAACTTTGACATTTCACGAAATAATAATGCGTTTCGTTAAAAATTCAGTTTTAGTATTGTAAGTTGAAACGCACAAAATAAAGCATATCTCAAGGTTTCTATTAAATTCAAAGAGAATTTCAGTTGTGTTTTAAGGGAAAACAACAACAAAGCTTATTTTTAACACAATTCGGAAATTTTATACTTTCGCTTGTTGAAGCAAATGGAAATAGCAGAACTAAGTTTCATAGTACAGTAATTGTAAATTTTCTTTATAATAACTTTTCTTCCAGATGGAAAAACTCCACGCAGCATGCTCCCACTAGCGGATATACGCGCCGTAAAATGGTACTAAAAATTATCCTTAATTAAAATGATGTTCTGTACATGTTTTGAAATAAAATTTAATTATTTTAACATTATTTTTCTTTATATTATATGATTATTGCATGTGATGTTTTAAAAGATTAAAATATACGGTTTATTCGATGTTCTTCCCAAATTTTTATTCGAACGCAGTCATTGTGTTAAAATAATAATAATAACATCTGTTCCATATTTATTTCTAAATATGAACATCATTTTCATGTTATTAACTTTGATATTTTGCGAAGAAATAATAGGTTTATTGTAGAATTCAGTTTCAGAACTGTTCGTTGAGACGTTATTCGTCAGTTTTAAAATAAAGGAGCACAGCTCAAGATTTCTCTTTAATTAACAAAGCTTTTGAAGTTGAGTGTGAAATTTTAGGAATTCGGTTATTTTTAATTACGTTTAAAATTAAAACAACAAAGTAATTTTTTAATGCAATGCACAAATTCAACTTTCACATGTTGAAGCAAATGAAAATAGCAGTTTCAACTGTGTACAGTACATAGTTTCACTGTGTACAGTATTTGTAAATTTACTTTATAACAACTTGGAGAATATGGAGAAAACTCTACACTATGTCTCCATTAGTGGATACACTGGCTTCTTACTTAAGGGAGACGGGAACACAAAAATCTTCAAAATTTCTAAAAAAACTTTTATTTCATTAAATATTTATCTGTTTTTGCCTGCTTAAAATGATGTTTAAATCATGTTTCTATCTTAATTAGAACAGGAAATATTATTTTTTTCGTTTTGGTTCGTCTTCAAAATCTAGCTTTCAAACAATTGTTGTCATGGAAACGCCTTCTTGTGAAAATGTGTTTTTCTTCATGATAAGCTTTTTCACCATTTCTCCTATTTAAATTGTTATAAGTCAAGAACTGTTAAAGAAAAATGATTCAAACTTGGAACATGTCTTTTTTAA
The DNA here is from genome assembly GCA_963932465.1 of Maratus speciosus. Taxonomy (NCBI): domain Eukaryota; kingdom Metazoa; phylum Arthropoda; class Arachnida; order Araneae; family Salticidae; genus Maratus; species Maratus speciosus. Next base: position 364,640,870 of record OZ010799.1, read on the forward strand.
TTGTTTTACTTCAATTTCGATTCAGCAAATTTGAAAAAAAAATTACTTTTGAATAAAAAGGATTTTTTTTTTGTTTTAAAGTTACATCATTTTTTTTATTTAAATATTTTTAATTTTTTTATTAATATTTTTTTAAATGCTGAATCAAAATAAAAACTTATACATTTCTGTTTATTAATATGAAAAAAAATTGAAGTTCTACAAATAATATTTCGAGTTATAACGATTTTAAAGTACTCCACTTTTTTAATCAATTTTAAATTATTATTTTTTTTAATTATGAGAAGTTTTATGATGTGGTTTTGTTTACAAATGATATGGTTAATCATCATTTAAAAAAAAAAATCAAAATTTTACCTCAACAAATAGAAATTTTAAAATGTATCCCGGACCCCCTTAAAATGATGTTCTGTACGTGTTTCATATTAAAATTTGTACATTATTTTGATTACACTGCATGATTTTAAACTGATCATTTTCGAAAAGAAAAATATTTAAACAGGTGTTTTTATTTCAGAAAAAGAGAGGTTAAGACTGATTTTATATATACAATTTAAAATATGACAAATATTTTTTAATATATGAAAATGTAATATAACAACAAACAAAAATATATAATAACCTTTTTCGAGTTACCCAGGATTGCGAAAAGCATTCTTTATCTTTAGAAGCCGCAGAAAATAAATAGATATATATTAGATACACTACATGGCCAAAGGTGACCGGTCACTTGCGATTTTTGACGTTTTGTTAAATATCTTGAAAAATACATAAGGAATTAACCTGGATTTGCAGGTGTGTAAACAGTATTGTATAGGTCATATATTTCCGCGAAGATGTTTTTCCCGAAACCCCATAGGGGACCGTCAAAAAATTGAAAAAGAACGAATATCTTTTGGATGACCCTGTAAAAACTAATGGAGCAAAAGCGTTTAAACTCGAGATTATTAATAAGTGGCTTATTGTAATATACTGTGTTTATTTTTATGAGGATAGCATGTATACTCGTAGAGAAATTAAGGTTTTTATAATAACAGTCCCAAATTTCGCCAAGTTTTTCGCCTATAATTTGCGAAGTTCTTAATTAAAAAAAAAAAAAAAATCTTTTCAGAAAATATGACGAACGACATTATACACAGTAACCCGCAATCAGAATGAAAAAATAATAAAAATTGGATGAAAAATGAGCAGGTTTACTAAAAAATGTTTCACTGCGCATGGGAGAATGCAATCAAAATATAATGTACGCAATGTGTTATGTAAGTGTATAGAGCAACTTTTGTAAAAGTCTCAAAATCATAGTTTGAAAAGTCTGATAATAATCGTTTATAGAATAAGCTCAAAATCGATTGTTCCCAAAATGAAGCAAAAACATAAGGGGTTGTATTCATATATCCATAGATTAGTGCCAATTAAACATACACAATATTGCACGTAATACTGTATTTAGATACAATACCTCATATTTTTTCTTCATTTTGGGAACAACGGATTTTGAGCTTATTCTATAAACGATTATTATCACACTTTTCAAACTATGTTGATGAGACTTTTACAAAAGTTGAACTATACATTTAGCTAACACATTATGTACATTATATTTTGATTGCATTCGCGCATGCGCAGTACAACATTTTTTAGTAACCCTGCTCATTTTTCATCTATTTTTTATTATTTTTACATTCTGATTGCGGGGTATTATGTACAATGTTGCTCGTCGTATTTTCTGAAAAGAACTTTTTTTTATATTAAGAACTCTGCAAATTTTAAGTAAAAAATTGACGAAATTCGGGACTGTTTTTATAAAAACCTTAATTTCTCTACGAGCATATATGCTATCCTCATAAAAATCAACACAGTATATTACAGTAAGCCACTTATTAATAATCTCGAGTTTAAACGCTTTATCTCCATTAGTTGTTACCGCGTCATCCAAAAGATATTCGTTCTTTTTCAATTTTTTGACGGTCCCCCATGGGGTTTCGGGAAAACATTTTCGCGGAAACATATGACCTATACTATAGAGGAAAAGGTCCAAATACCAGATACTAGGTGTTCTGAGAACTGAGCGCAGCGCAGCCTAGCGGTGATAGGCAGAATTTGTAACTTTAATTGAGAGAAGGAAGTTACGAAAGGTACGTCACCGAAGTCTGTGTCATTTACAAACAGTAAATGCAAAAGTGTCGAATCTACGTAATCTGGTACATCAAAAGTTTTTCAGATCTGTGTTTCTCATTTTTTTTTAAATATACTGATCGTATGTTGGCTTGAATAGTTGATTAAGTTATTTTCTAGACATATTTAGCTCTCAATTGCCACGCGCACAGTATACGTATTTTATTATATGAATGAGTAATATCGGTTTTAACATAAACATAGAAGTGGTCCGAATACCGGCTACCTAGAGTGGTCTAGACACCGGCTAGCCGGTTTTTGGACCTCTCTCGGTTGCTCTGCTTGAAGGGGAGGAAAATAAATTAGTTTACATAGTTCCATAATTAATAAATTAATTTAAATGGTTCAGAAATAGTCCCCGTCCCATTTCGCAATATGAAAAAAGCAACCATGGCCGTAATTCTTCAGGACCGACACTGGTTACCGGATCACTTTCCAAAAAAGAGCTGTTGAACACTACAAAATTGCCTGTAATAAATGTGAAGAGAAATGAAAAAAATGGCGGAGTAAACCAGGCGAAACAGGCAGTAATTTGCTTTTAATCCTCTCGCTGCGCAACCCGAGATGTCCTTGGGCTTCGTAAAAGTAGCAAAATTTGCGCAACCCGAGAATTCCTTGGGGGTGTATTTTTTCCGTCTAATTATACCTCTTTGATTATTCCCACCAGTTATTTTTTTTATTGTAGATTATGCCTTATTTAATCGGATCATTTTCCCTATTAAATTATACAAAAACTATTGTTTTGAAAAACCGGTAACAAAAGAATAAAAATTCTTAAAAGTCGCTCGTCGCGAAGGGGTTAAATACGCAATTTTTGAAGCTATTTTGATAAAACAATTACGCAGCGAGAGGGCTAAAAAAGGGAAAAAGGAAAATATCCAACAGAGGAAGATGATAAATTTGTGTATTCTGCATGGGTGCTTTGTCTGGGGACAAGAACGGGGGTAGGGGTTCTGGGTTCAATGTTGAGGATGCGATACGTGGGTTGATAGGGATTATACCGACGCAGAGAGTGATGTTATGCTTTTGAATTTTTCAGATAAAATAATTCTCATTTTAATCAGTAAGCTATTTTTTTGTTTAACACGTTAAAAGACAAAATTAGAAACATAATGGGAAGAAGACTGTGAGAGATAGTGGAAAAGAATTTTAGAAATTTGAGAAAAATACATATTTATTAAAAATTGCGCATTTTTTCTATGCGTAAGAAATGTTATTAACCAATACAATTTATTAAAATAATATTCTTATTGCTTAATAATTTTCATTAGCTCTATTTGTGTGATCTTTTGGAAAAAAACTTAGGTAGCCGGTATTTAGACCCCATTTTAAAAACTCAAAATTTGAAGACTTTCGGAATTTTGCTTATTATAAGCAGAAAACGCCTTTTAAACTGATTTTTTTTCTCTAAACAGGTGTAAGACATGTCAAGGTACCCTGCTATCACTTTTTATTTTATTAATTTTGAAAATTGTATGATCTAGATTGAAAACAAAAGTGGTAGCCGGTATTTGGACCTTTTCCTCTACTGTTTACACACCTGCAATTTCAGGTTAATTCCTTATGTATTTTTCTAGATATTTAACAAAACGTCAAAAATCGCAAGTGACCGGTCACCTTTGGCCATATAGTGTATATATTGGAGATTCAAAGAAACATTTATTAAAACAAACTTCTTTTGCGGCCACTACTTGTCGGAAAGCTTTTCAAGTAGTTTTTAGGTACGTTCGTAATTATATAAATACGTAGCACCTATAGTCCTCGTCTGTTTCGTCCGTCCGTCTGTCTATCCGTTTCAAAAGAATCCGAAAGAACAAATAAATTAGTATAACATTAGGTAATGATACAAATAAAACGGCGCAATAAAAATCACTTGATGACGTAAACATGTGTAACTTGCTTAAAGTCAAGTTGATGTGACATTTATGATAAACCATTATTTTCATTTAATGTTATAGTTTGGCGATAGATTTTCGGTCGACGGGATAACCAAGTAGTACCACTTTTTTTAAATATGTTACTATCAAGTTGTTTGCCGTCAAGTTTTGACGGGTTCCATGTAGTCTATCTATACTCCTATTATAAAGAGGAAGAAATTGTTTATTTGTCGGAGGTAAGCTCTGGAACTACCGAACCGATTCCAAAAGTAATGGTATCAAAATGATGGTGTTAGTCCAACTTAGAACATAGGCTATATCTTATGTCGGTGCCACTACCCCTAAGAGGGTGCAGGAGCAAAAAACGTTCTAAAAATGCGATTTTAGCGTTACTGAAGGGCCTAGAAATATGAAATTTTGAATATTAGTTACTTATAAGATATAAATGATGTCTAAGAACAGTTATATTTTGTGTTGCTGTCATCTGAGGGTTGCAAAAGCAAAACAGGTTCTAATATGCGTTTTTTGCACAACTGAGGGGTCAAACACTTTTAAGTATGGCATGGTATTTACTTACAAGATGCAACTGCTATCTAAGAACAGTCGAAAGAAAATTCCAAATTAAAAAAAATGAAGTGAGTGAAAAGCGTTTTAAATTACAATTTTTAAGCAAACTTATAAATTGCCAAACCGATTAAAAAAATAATTATGACAAATTTTGGTGATAGAATCTGCTCAAACATAAGCTATATTTTATGTCTGTTCCACTACCACCAGAGGGTTGCAGGAGCTAAAAACTTTTTAAATTGCGATTGCTGTGATACTGAAAAGGCTAGAAACTTTAAATATGACATGGTAGTTATAAAATATAAATGCCCTCGCAGGAACGTCGAAAATAAATTCGAATTAAAAAGGGGTGAAGCGAAGGGGAGTTGCGAAAAGCATTCTAAAGAAGTTCTAAATTACGGTTCTATGCAATTTCAGGGAATATAAACCAATTATAAAAGTGATAGTTGCGAATCAATGGTAACAGTCTTTGATCCTACACAGGCTATATTTTATGTCGGTGATTCTACCACATGGGGTTCACAGGAACAACAAACGTTCTAAAAAGGGGCTTTAAAATCTTTTTAAATTACGTTTCTATGGAATATTAGGAAATAACAAACCGATTTCAAAATTAATGTTGGCAAATCAATGGTGACAGTTCCTGTTTCAACATAGCCCTTTATGCAGAGAGAGGTGGTAGGACTTGGAATTTGACGTGATGGTTAATTGTAAGATGTAAGAAGATGGTTTCTAAAAAATTCAAAATTTCAAATGAATACTGAAATGAGCGTATTAATTGAGCATAAAAGTTTCAAAATATTTTCTAAATTATCATTTATTTAGTTTTATTTCATTTTATTAATTTAAGTCTCATTTCTGCCTAATCCAGTGTAATAATGATGTTTAATCAAACTGTGTTTTAAATAGTAATTTTTGAATTATTCCTAAAAGTAATAAGTACCTTTTAATAAAAAAAAAACCTTTTAATAAAATAAAATATTACCTTTTAATAAAATAAAAATTTAGTTAGTACCTTTTAATAAAAATTAGACATATAAATATGACTTCGTATATTTCAAATATTACGCGAGCAAAGCCGCGGGGTTTGCTAGTACATATAGATTTCATTTAACAACACTATGCTAAAAAGAAGATCATGCATGATTGCCGCTGTATGACTTTAGAGCATGTGTGCTTTTCCACCTACCGAACTGATCATGATTTTAGCAAATTAAGGTTTTTAAAATCTTTAAAAACAATTCCCACTTATTTGAATTTTTCCTAAGAATTATTAAATAAAAATTTCTAACGTGTTAAAGTTGTCATGAAGTTTTTTTTGTAGTACTTAGTTATCCCGTCGACCAATTTCGCCAAATTATACAACTTGACATAATTTTTATTTTAAATAATGAAAGAACAAATAAGTTAGTATAACATTAACAAAAATACAAATAAAATGTCGAAATAAAAATCACTTGATGATGTAAACACGTGTAACTTGCTTAATGTCAGGTGTACGTGACATTTATGATCAACCATTATTAGCATTTAATCTTATAGTTTGACGAAAGATTTTTGGTCGACAGGGATAACCAAGTATTACCGATTTATAAATATGTTATTATCAAGTTGTTTGTTGACGTCAAGTTTTGACGGGTTCTATCTACACTGCTCAAAACAATTAGGGGAGCACATGGTTTTAACGAAATTACTCAAATATTTACACCGATAAGGAGCGTAAAATAAAACATCCGTAATTTAAAGTGTTGTAGAAAACAGATAAAGAAAATTTCACATGTAAATTAAAGTTTATGACGTCAAAAACTAGAAAAAGCAGATAACTGCAGAAATCGGAATTTTGCAGAAACTTCTGTTTCACTGCCTCAGTTGTAAAATTCAATCGCTCAGCTTGTGTTTTGAGAAAAAGGTGGATTGAAAATGTCACAACAACATGATTTACCGCAATCCAAGAATTGGCGTGTTATCGGGACAGTTGAATTTGGGGAAACACAACGAAGTGTAGTGGACGCTGTTGAAGTGCCCATGAAAGGCTGTGGAATAGATTCCAAGACACATGATGGTAGTCATCGACAACGGTAGTCATCGAGACGGAACGGACAATGCTACTCAGCTACAAACACAGTTGTTCTTGGACACAGGACCAAGGGTGTACAGCCAAACAGTCCAAAATAGGCTTCCTCAGGGTAGTCTCTAGGCACGTAAGCCACTGGTCTGTATTCCGTTGACCTAAAGCCACTGTGTGGCGCAAAGAATTTGAGGAACTGAACATCGAGTTTGGAGGCAACGTTGTTGGATTCAAATTCTGTTTACAGACGAGTCCCGATTTAGTCTGGATGTAACATCTGATGTGTTTTGGCATGGAGAGAAAGAGGCACTCAAAATAATCCCACTTTCGTTCGTGAGATATCACATTACAAACGAGGTGGGTTAATGCTATGGCTGGAATCAGCATAGGTGGACGTACGAGCCTGCATGTCATTCGGAATGGCACTTTGACGATTCGAAGTTATACAGACGAGATACTGAGACCTCATGTCGTATTTTATGTTGCAGAAATTAGTGATTTCTTTTTTTCCATGCATGATAATGCCAGACTTCATACAGTTCGTCTTGTGGAAAGCATGCCTGAAGCTAAAACAATACAGTGTATGGAATGACCAGCATGCTCTCCTGACCTAAATCCAATTGAGCATGTTTGGGAAATACTCAGACGACGAATTGCTGCGAGACCGAGGCCTCCTTTTACTGTCCGGGACTTGAAAATTGCAATTCTTGAGCAGTGGAACAGTATTCCCCTAAGTTTTATCGATAACCTCATCGCATCTATGGAAAAGAAGTGTGCAGCAGTCTTAGCTGTTCGAGGAGACCAAGCGCCATGTTAAATATCTTGCATCATTTCTAAACAATACTTTTTTTTATCATTTACATGAAAACAAATTGTTGCCCTAAATCATCTTTTCATGCTCTTTTCATCTTTTCAAATAATAAAAGCTCCCTTACAATTTTTTTGCGTCTTTTTTTTCTGCATTGCGCATTGATACACGTTTACTATCCATTTTATGCCCATACATGGCTATCAAGCACTGTTCTCTTCAATTTTTTGCTTGCTCCTCTAATTTTGTTGAGCAGTGTAGTTTAATATATGTAATCGTTGGTGAATTTTGTCGAGTTGTTTCAAATTTGTAGGAAAATCGAATGAAAATTTAAACGATATTAATAAAACATATATAAGATACACAAAATGTAAAAACATTGCTTACAGGTGTCAAGTATGATAAAATCCTTTAAAAAAACATTAAAGTCATTTAAAATTCATAACGTTTCCGACCGACACTTACTCGGTCATCCTCAGTGAAAAACTAACAGCTGTTCTGTCTCCGCGTCTCTAGCCCTGTCCGGAACAGACCATTTCATTTCAAGGGTGGACTGGAAAATAAGGGGGGTAACAGAAATGCTATTCTTTTATCGAAAAGTACTGGTTTATTAACTATGTATTAAATCTTTCCAGACTGCATGGATATCATATGATAATATATCGTTACAAACTATTTCTTTATTAGATATTATTTCCAGAGATTCTCTTATGATAGCTTTATGGTGGTTACTTGTGTGGAAAATAATTTTGGCTCTATTGAAATCTACTTTTATAGGTTGAATTTGTGAGTTCAAGGTTCAGGGTTTTTTGAGAGTATAAGGCATTCCCTCCTCAAGTTTGGTATTACATTAATCGCAGTCCCTCCCCCGAAACTAAGGGATTTGTTAAATGCAAAAATTGACCCTATCCAAGCCATCAATAGATCAGGAGTATATATTATACCCTTCAAGAAAAAAAATAGAGATTTTATGTACATAGGTATGACACAGCGAAAATTTCGTGACAGAATTAATGAACATGAAGCAGATCTGAGATTGAATAGACCCCACACTGCATTATGAAGATTAGCACAAATTCAACCTATAATAGTAGATTTCAATAGAGCCAAAATTATTTTCCATACAAGTAACCACCAAGAAGCTATCACAAGAGAATCTCTGGAAGTAATATCTAATAAAGAAATAGTTTGTAACGATATATTATCATATGATATCCATGCAGTCTGGAAAGATTTAATACATAGTTAATAAACCTGTACTTTTCGATAAAAGAATAGCATTTCTGTTACCACCCCTTTATTCTCCAGTCCACCCTTGAAATGAAATGGTCTGTTCCGGACAGGGCTAGAGACGCGGAGACAGAACAGCTGTTAGTTTTTCACTGAGGATGACCGAGTAAGTGTCGGTCGAAAACGTTATGAATTTTAAATGACTTTAAAGTTTTTTTAAAGGATTTTGTCATACTTGACACCTGTAACCAATGTTTTTACATATTGTGTATCTTATATATGTTTATTAAAAATCAAGGTGAATTGTGCACTAAATTTTCAACTTTCTATTGGATATTAATAAAAGTTTTCTTCATTCTATTAAATCCTACCATATGCAATTAATTGAGAGATATCCCATGATACGTAATTATTCAAGGTTGCCATGGTGATGACGTTCTGTTGAAGATGGAGTGACATTTTTTTTCCGTATTACTGAATTTAATATATACAATCGTAAAACATTTTGCATTCATGCCTTTTTACAAAAGCACCAAGATCTGGATATTCATGAAACAAGTTATAGTACAAGCGCACCTCATTTGCCACGTTTGATGTACAGTTGCCGACTTGTTTTATAATGTAATAATAAGTTTTATCAACCCGGGATATAAGTTTTTTTGATGCAATCATTTTCAAGTAAACTCTTTCATTTTTAATAAATATGTTTTATATACAGTCATGAAAAATTAAGAGCCTTAGCACTAACAGTAAAATTAATGTTATTTTGTATTATCGCATGCATAATTTGAATTACGCAGCTTAAAATTCATAGTAGCAAAAAACTGGGAAATTGGTATTTTTGTTATTTTTTCGCAAAATCTTGAGTACAGAGTCCATTAAATAAAAGTCTTATATATAGAAGATTGTTAAGCTTTTATTCTTTAAGACTGTCAGTTTAAATATAAAATAACAAATAGCGTGTCAGGCATACTAGTACAATGTGTAAAGGTAAAACAATATATGATACAATAATTGATAGCTAAAATTGGAATATGCCAATGTAACTATTTCAATATTTATACCTAATGTTGAATGTAACTAAATAATATGTAACAGTTTTATAAAACACTAGGGAAATGTATAAATATGATACATTATATGATAAAATAATTGTTAATTGAAAAAAAAAATCTCTCACAATCGAAATATGCCAAATTAATAGTTTCAATATAAAATATATCTCATAATGCTTGTAATTAACAAATGTACTAAAAAACAACTTTTCAAAAGTAAAAAAAAAAAAAAAAAAAAAAAAAGGTGAAAGTTGTGGCTAAAAAATAGTGTGATATCAAATTTCCAAGCTTATATTACGGTACTTATTTAACATTTTTTGATAAAAATTTACCATATGTAAGTCGAGTACCTAAGTATGCGTTGATAGAAAGCCTTTTCTCCTTTACTAAATACATCATAACGTGTTTCTGAAAATTAAATTTTTTTTAATTAAGCATGATGGGCTTGGCGGGGGGACGCTTATATCTACCCCCTGTATATCTGCCCCCATACGTCATTTTGACGTCACAGATAGAAGGGGGCACATATCCAGTACTGCAGAATTTCACTGTCGTCGAAGGTTGTATATCCGACCCCTGTATATATGTCCCCATAGCAGATGGGGGCAGATATCAAATAGAGAGCATTTTATTTTTGTCGATAGCTGTATATCCATCCCCTGTATATATGCCCCCATACGACGTCACAGCTGAAGGGGACACATATCCAGTCCTAGAGAATTTTCTCTTCTTCCAAGGGTGTATATCCAACCCCTGTATATCTGCCCCCATGCGTAATTTTGACGTCACAGCAGAAGGGGACACATATCAAGGGGGCAGATATCCAATGCTAGGACTTTTACTTTTGGAAAGAGATTTGGATATCCGACCCCTGTATATCTGCCCCAAAACGTCATTTTGACGTCAGAGCAAAGGGATACATATCAAGGGGTCAGATGTCCAATGCTAAGGCTTTTACTTTTGGTGAGAGAGTTGGATATCCGACCCCTGTATATATGCCCCCATACGTCATGTTGATGTCACAGCAGAGGGGTTACATATTCGTTGCTGTAAGAACATTTTTAGGTTCGTCGACAGCTGATTATCCGACTCCTGTATATGTGTCCCGCCCCCCTTTTACGTGCATATTTTGTTGTTGCTGTGAATTAGTATACGGCCTTGAAGAAATATGTAGGAGAGATTTAGTGTGTAATATAAAAAATAGTATATCGCTTATTTTGCATACTCGGCTTTCAAGGACATACTATGTGGAAACAGGACCGTAGATAGAGACAGCCGGCCCCGTTAATAATTCGAATGCCACCACAAGTATTTTAGAGAAATATCTGCTAAGATGAAAAATTAATTTATCAATGAAGAATTACGTTTTACACAGGTTTTTTACGTCTGAAGTGGTATAATTGTATGGTATTTTTTGGCATGATCATGATTTTTCCAGTTTAAAGTGAGATTCCGTTATAGACAGGCTTTACTGTATTAAAAAATAAATTTCTTGGCAAGTTTTTTTCTAACGTCTATAAATTTGCTTTTTTTTTTTTTTTTTTACAGCATTATTGTTTATTATAACACTTTTCATCTAAAGATTTTAAATAGTAATATAAAATATTAAAATATAGGCAAACCATTTTCGATTTTCTTGTAGCAGCTCACTGTTACATCCCTTCTTTTCCCCTTCAGTAATGTATTATTTATATTATTAATTCGATTATCATGAAATTCAAATGTATTATTTGTGAGATACAGATATTTGTTGTCAAATAAAAATTGCAAGCAATATATATATATTTTTTTTTCTGAAACGTTATTGTGTTAGCTCTGCTTCTGAATAATAATAATAATGTGTTATTATTATTATCATTATTATTATTAGTATTATTATTATTATTATTATTATTATTATTATTTAAATTTTAAAAAAATGTGATTTTTATATTGTTTATTTATGTGAGCTGGAAACATTCTATTGTGCACAAACTATTGTAATGCAGCCGAGATCTTCTAGGGATAAATTTTGGTTAATGGTATGGGTTTCAAAATCAAAGAATTTGAGATCTGAATATCAGCACGCAAGTAAAGAAAAAAATCTTGATTATAATTCCGAAAGAAAAAAAAAAAGAGATTGCGTAATGCATCTTAAAATTTCATTCAAAGGATTATACAGTTGTCAGGTTTTTTTCGTAAACATTTGTCATAATCTATGTTTTTATGCTTTAATTAATAAAACTATTATTAGTACTAAAAGATTAAATCAGCAAATTAGTTATTTTATCAGTTAGTAATATCATTATGCATATTAAAATTTTGTAATAATTATGTAAATCTATATTAAATACTGCAGACATTTATATTTATTAAAATTATTAATAACTTAATTTAATATTAAATTGTTAATACTATTTAAATTAATAGTTATTAAACAATTATTTCTCTAGTTAGAATATTACACATTTTACGTTTTGATTAATAAAATTATAATTAATATAATTATAGAAATAATAAAAACTTCACATAAGTAATTTCATCAATTAACACAAATAACAAATCAAACAAATATCATGGCAAAAATTTTTGCATTTCAACTTATAAAAATTACTGTTAACACCATAAATTAAAGCTTACACGCATGTATGTGCTTGCTAATCAAAACAAACTATGAAAATGGGTGGAAACCATTAAATTGTGCACACAAAGTAAATATGAGAATGACCAATTTTATATCTGAAGTTATATTTGAAATATAGCAGCATTAGATTTAAATATCTTTTTTAAATTGAAGGATTTTTACGCCAGATAAGAACTTGCTTTTTACAAACTTATCATATTTAATTTTTTATAAACATAATCATTTAAGCTAAAACATGTATTTAAAGCATTTTTCGGTTATTCATTAAGGCAAAGTATCCATAGAAACTTTACAAATTAGGTTCACTTTATATTTCAATGCTTTTTTAAACAGTTTTAAAAAAATTTAATTTTTAAACACGATTTAATCACTAATTTTAATTGTCTGATTAAAATCGTTGACATCCTTATTAAAAGTATTAAGATTAAATTTGGAGTTTATTTTTATTTTTTTAGTTGTACTGGTTGCTTTTCCAGTATGAAAAAATACTTTTTTTTCTATTTGAGGTTTTTTTTTTTCGATATAAAAAAAAATTAATCTAGTATGAAAGTATTATAAAAATATAAGTATTTTATAAATTTAAAATTTATTAAATTTAATAATATTTTAATACCAGTTTATGTATATTTTATTATTTATAATATTTTGTCTTTGAATGTTGAACTCACGAAAAAGTAACTTTCAACTATTTTACATAATGAATACTTTTATCTTTCAAAGCATCCCGAAAAATCTATGTTTTTTATTTATATGAATTTATTTAATTTGTTATATCGTTTTCCACCATCGTTTCTAAATTTCAAAAGGTGATATTTATTAACTCTTTATCGCCTTATTTAATTGCAAAGTTTCTGCTATTAAATAAGACAATTTTTAGATATTGAATTAGTGGTAATTCGTCGGCTCTCGGTCTTCAGTTTAACCCCTTAACGGTCGCTTTAAATTACAGTTTAAAAATTCAAATTGCTTATTGGCACCTTTTTTTTTTTTTTTTTTTTTTTTTTTTTTTTTTTTTTTTAAAGAAATATTTACCTTATTTAATAGCAGGTTAAATGATGCCATAATAAAGCCAATTACATACAAAAACCTTTATAAAAGTGGTGGGGATTGAACAAACTGAATAAAAGACACAGCCTGTGAATATCACGGGAGCGAGAATTAAGAGGTTAAAGACACCTTAGGAGCTACTACAAGCAAATCTGTAGAATTCTTATTTATTTAGCAAAGTTTTCGTCTCCAAATGTCCATAATTTTCAGAACTTTAGCACATTAAGATTCACAGAAAGCATATTGTTTAAAGAAGTATGGTACTGATTGATGAGTTTAGACATTAAATTTTGACGTAATTAATGAAAATGTGCATCAACAAATTTTTCAGAAGGACATGTTTTAAAAAAATGGAATATATAAGTTAAAGTTTTTTTTTTGAAATTATTTTAATTAATTTGCTTTTTAAAGTTTTGTATGTAATGGTTTTTACAAAATAAAATCTAAAACTGAGTACAGTAGAGCGCCGATTATCCGAACAAGTTGGGACCGACCCTAGGTCGGATAAATGGACAGACAATTTAAGGGATGTTTCTGACTTTCCTAAAACCTTCACACCTTATCGAAGCTTAGGTCTGTCAGCACCAGTTAGTTCTGGCACGTTTATTTTATTATTATTTTTTTTATATGTTTATCATTTAATTTTTTTTCTTTCTATATCAGATGAATATGATCAACGTTCTTCTGCCGTTCGAGCCATTTCATAGCTGTTTCCAAATATTCAAATGCTTCATTATGTGATGGACCTGGGTATTTCCAGAGCATTCGTTTTCATTTTCTATAATTTCTTTTTCATCATGAATCTCATCCACAATCTCATCATCATTTAAAATCTGATATCCAGGGTCATGTACTACTTCACTATTTAACCACTCGTTAATTTCATTTTCTTCATACCTTCTTCCCATCTCTTTTATTGTTTTACATTCCTCATTTTCTGATCCAGTATCAGTTTTTTCTTCATTTAAAATTTTATTTCAAGCCAATGGATAAGTGGGAGTTAGGTTACAATTGTTTTGAGGGAGAAATAGGCTGTTTGGATAGTTGGAAGCTCGGTTGATTGGAGTTCCGATAATCGGCGCTCTTCTGTACATGGATTAAAATCAACATATTATAACTATATATGTATATTATATATATATATTGTTTCCCGTGAAAATTCACTAGACTATTTAAAAAAAAGAGTATATTGTAGAGATTATATTACCTTAAAATGAGTAGATTCATATTTCATAAAGATTGGTATATATGTATATGTAATTTAAATATTTCTGATTATAAAAGAAAATTAAGGGGGCACAGGACCTTTGAGTTTGTCGAAACAATCAAAAACATCGCCTTCTTCAAAGTACCAAAACACAAACAATATGCAATTAAGATCTTTTTCTCCCCTTCATGCCTAAAGAATATATCCTTAAGTACATTATCTAGAAAAATAAAGGTTGTATGTACAAAATTAATATTTAAATTTTAAATTTAAAAATTAATCTCACTAATGCGTGATTAAGTGCTGCGCGCATGATAAAACTCTAAATTATGCATATAGGAAACAATTTTAGAGCAAAATAGAATCATAACATACCTACGTATAACTTAAAATCAAAATATACGCAAAAAGTTTTGTTTAAAATTTAATTTTAGCACAAAATAAAAAAAAAAGTTCAAAAATCTGAAATTTATTTCAAGTTTTTCAAGTGCAAAAAAATAAATAACCAAAATATCTGATTTTTTTTTTGTTGTACCCTGTAGACTATAAAGAAATGCATATTTGGTTATTTTTTTCTAAGCTGTAGCTTACATAGTTTAAAAATAGCAGTGCGCGCAAATTCCAAATTTACTAATATGAGAAAACGCTTTTCAAAATTTCAATGTCTACGGACCTTCTATTATACTCATCATCTAAAACTGATTATAATTCACGAAATAATACAGATTTTTGAATGCAGTTTTTTGCATATGGTTGAGAAATCTTAAAAGTCCTGTGCCCCCTTAAGCATTTTTTTTTTGTTAGCAACAAAATAATTAAAATCTTATTATCTTGAAATTTTAAGAGACTTAGAGCTGTTTAATCACCAAAATATTGATTTTTCGAAAAATTATATATGAAAGAACAATATAGTAGTATTTTGTTGCATTTTAAAACATTTTGCATAGAAATATTTCTAGTTTTACGTAAATTATGACTAAAAAAATGCGTCCATTCTTTTACTGCAAACAATGATTTAAAAGACACTTTAAAGTTATTTTTCTCAAAAAGATAAAAGCCATTTTTTTTTTTTTTGGCTGCGCACAAAAGATGTATTTTACATTAGTTAATACTTTTGCATGCAATCTTTACGAATTTAGATATTATATCTACAACTTAGGATTAAATTTGGATTAAATTTGTACATATTTTAGTAAAATTTCTATTTAAAAATTATTGTTGAAAATATTGTATGCATTAAAATTATCTGTTTTTGTGCCTAGAATTACAAACAAACTTTAGTTCAGTTTTAATATAATTCTTGCGTTGCAGGTTTTATAGCGAGAACATAGCCAATAGTATTTATTTTGAATTTTTTTTTATCTTGCTGGGATTAAGATCTGAAAATTGGCGCTATGCGACTCCTATATCATCCTTTACATTCCCCAGTCTAAATGATTTTCGGGCTCAGGTTCTTCCCTAACGGAAGTGTTTGATTGAGTACTTGATTGGTGAGTTTTTAGAGAATCCGGAAAATACGGTTTTGATAATCGCTTTTTTTCGGTATACATCATTAATTTCCCATTTCCCCACACTGTTTTGATGGAACGTTTATTGATCTATTGGTTATTAATCAGTAAAGGCTTAGCAAAGATTATAGCAAAAACCAAGGTTGCCAACAATTAATCTTTGATGTCTTTTAACTATAGCTCGTTTTTATTGCGCATAGAAAAAGATAATATAATCTGGACAACATGGAGATTCAAAAAAGAGGTAAAAAGAGACATAGAGAGTTACAACATAAATTGTCTGTAATTTATCGCAGGTAATTCATATATATATATATAATTCAGAGACATAAAACTCAAAAGAGAAGAAAAGTTAGAAAAAAAAATAAAATTTCACAAAAGGGCTACAAACTTTGAAATATTTTCTTAAAATAAAAAATCTTCATAAAGAAAGACTAAATTCAGGGGATCACCACATTTTCAGAAGATATGCCTAAACAAATCCAAAAAAAAAAAAAAAAACTTATTTAAGATTATTTATTTCACTTAAATTATGATTTTGACATTTTTTAAACAATATTATTCTTCGTATTATTCTTGTTTATTAAGTTTATTTTAATTTAATGTCAAATTATTTAAATCTAAAAGTTAGGCGTATCTGAAGTTTTTTCAGGTTTTCATATAAAAATATATATCGGTAAATAAGTTATATTTTAATCAGAAAAAGAAAAGTTAAGAAGAAAAATTACTAAAAAGACAAAGACTTTATAGGGGAAATGAAGTTCGATTAACTTTGTCAAGTTAACTTATGGTATTTTTTATATAATATTTTTTATATAAAAGAAAATTTAGAAATATTTCCCTTAAGAGAAAAAATGCAAAATGCAATAAATTTTATTAAAAAAAAAAAAAAAAAAAAAAAAAAAAATTGAAATTACTTTGTTATATTTTTTTTTAAATTCTGGATTAATCTTTATAATAAATGTACAGTCTTGAAAAAATAAATAAATAAATAAACAGCCCCCACTAATTCAGCAATAAATTATCATAGAAGAAAGTTGTTGGTGCCAAATTATTGGAAATAAAGTCTACTGTTAAATAATGTGTATAAAATTTGCTTAGGGAGGTATATGTATGTATTGAAAACAAACTCAATATTTGTTGTTTTGTTTTTGTTTTGTTTTTGTTTTTTTAAGCAAGTCACAATTTTGACCCCATAAATAAATTCTACACCACTTAATTAGTCTAAAAACAAGTTTTCATGAAATTCGCACTATAGTTTCAGACAAATTATTTATTTTACAATGAGCATATTTGGAAGGCTGTATCCAAATTTTAAATTACACATAATACAAGAGTAGTAATTATAATAATAATAATAATAACACACGTATACAAAAATGAAATTTTTAATATGAACACCCAACATTAACATTATATTAGTATTAATTAAAAAATTACCCTAGAATACCAAAAACAAAGTTAATGTTAAATTCATTTTTAACCACTTTCCAACAAAGTTGAAAAGTGTTTATGCATTCGGTTTATCTGTCCGCCTGTACGCGCTCTAACTCCCGTAAGTATACTCGGATCGTTCTGATATTTTTGGATGTTAGGGACCTCTACCATAGCACGAACTCTATTTCAAATGAAGTTTGTAGCATGTTTAGTTCATTTACAGGGACAGTCAGAATTTTTCCGTTACATTACGGGCCATGGGAAAAAATCGTTTAAAATGATTTTTAATGATGTTACATGCTTTCAAACATATTAAAATTGATATTCATTTATCAAGTGCACTAAAATATGCATTCCGCAGAATATGCGGTGCAAAGAATAATTATTATTCATTTACAGGGCCACACAAAAGATCTCCGTTACATAATAATATACGGGTGGAGGGAATTTTTTCCGGCGTACTTTAATTATGTTAAATTATTTCATGTGTAATGAAATTGATATATGTCGCTGAGGTTTACTATAACTTATTTCATGTATAATACGAAGTGCATAGCAATTACAGGGACACACAAAAGATTTCAGATACGATATTGTATTCGAAGTACTGTACGGTAGCAATGATTGCTGGAAATGCATTTTTAATTATGTCATGTGCTTTTATGTTTCACTATATCTAATGCATTGTATATGGTGTGTATAAATGCTGAAATTCATATACAGGGCTACACAAAAGATTTCGTAATGGTTACTGGGTATGATTGTAAATTGCTTAAAGGTGGTTTTTAAATTGTTTATGCATTTTTACGCTGAACTGCATTTTGTTTACTAAGAAATGTTTGTAGAACAAAGATAAAATTATATACAGTGTCACGCAAAGAATTGGATACATGACCGTCTATAAATGATAATTTCTGGAAATGTGATTCCAGTAGTTTTAAGAGTGTTTTACTTTGAATTAAACTTTAGCTAAATAGTGGCGTGTAATAAAGGTACTAGGTTAACTACAGGGTTGTACAAAAGTATAGAAGTATGTTTCCATATATTTGTATAAATTGCTGAAAGAGAAATTTCAACCTGTTATTCGTTTTCTTGCTAAACTAAATTTCCCCATTATATAGCATATATATCAACCTACAGATCAAATACAGAGCTGTTCAAAAGAATTGGAATACATATTTGCTATGTATGGTAACTGCTAAAATCAATTTTTCAAATGTTTTATGCGTTTTCTAAAATGTTTACTTAGTTCTCTTATATACCTTATTTCCCTAAATAACGAAGTTTTGTTAAAGCATTCAGGAAGTGTTGGAAAGTGTTTCATAATCTATGCTTAACGCATGATGTTTCTTTCTTGTTTATAATCAATGGGGGATCATTTAAAGATGTATATTAATGTGTATACATGTGGCATATGAATTCTTAGATCATTTTCTATTTTATGCTTTTGAAGCAGCTTTAGTTTGATAACACCATGGCAATTGTAACCAAGAGTTGAAGTCCTTCCAATGTAGTGATTTATTTTTCGACTGCTTTATTGTACGTTGATTTATTTCCTGGTTGTTTATTGCGCTTCTTTTTTCCAGTGCTTTATTTTCCGGGATCTGGGAAAGGGCAATACACATTTTTTTTTTTTTTTTTTTTTTTTTTTTCTGATTTTGTTACTGAATTTATAGCGATCATATAGAAATTGTACATTCGGGAATTATTTTAAAAAACTGGACGAAAGGGAAAAAAAAATATATATATAAATGAAAGTAAATTAAGCGCATCATTTCTCTCGAATGTTAAAAGTAATGGAGACTACTTTTCTAGTAAAAGTGTTGTTTCATCGCACTTTTTTTTAATGTGATTTAAAGAGTAGATACAAACTACTATTATTATTATCATTATTTGAAGATTCATGGATTTGTTCAACATTTTTGCAAAAATACTATAGTATACGTTTAAATAAAATACACAACCTTAATATTTAAAGGTTGTGTGCTTGATTTAAACCTATTCAGCAGTTTACAAATTGCAGAATTATTTTTAATTCTAATTGTATTTTCTATCGATTATAATATTCCGACATTCTA
Source organism: Maratus speciosus (assembly GCA_963932465.1). Classification (NCBI taxonomy): domain Eukaryota; kingdom Metazoa; phylum Arthropoda; class Arachnida; order Araneae; family Salticidae; genus Maratus; species Maratus speciosus. The sequence goes on from OZ010799.1 coordinate 364,660,550, forward strand.
TAAGCTATATCTATATAGTTATAAAATTTTACTGAGAATCAGTACAATTTTTCTAAATTGGAATCAATCACGTAGGCAACCTTAGTTATGATCTTTTTAAGTTATAGCACATAAAAACAATTAAAATATTTAATAATTATTTTTTTTTTAAACTTCATATAACCTTTTTTTTTCAGTTCTTTCTAAAATAAAAAGAAGCTTAATGCTGTTCTCAAATCCAAAACTATGGTAATTGTACCTTACTGTATAAGGGTGTTTAAACTTTAAACTGGACATGTCTAAAGAGTTAAATTGACCCACCACTGACACCCATTTTAAACGCCGCTCTGAGGCAGCTCACGCCTTTTACACTTAGTCTCTTGTTTTTTGTTTTGAATGTATTGTATTTATGTGTTACTTTCATTGTGTGAAGATAGGGTAAGGGGTAGTCCATATTGTTGCACACCGACAGATAAGACCACTCTACACAAAGAAAGATTTCTGTATATGTATAGGAGCTTTAACAGAAAGGTGTCTGGCAATTACTTGTGACAAGTCCAACCCCCCCCCCCCCCTTCTCCCAGAAAAAAAAAAAGTTTTACGGATGCTTTGTAAGTGTCAAAGGAGAATAAGGGGTGTTACTATAAATTGGCGTCGCTGGTCGTGCCGGGAAAATAGCTTTGAGTTATTTAAAAATATTACAGTTCGCATGTAAAAAAATTACGTGCATAACCTTAATTTATTTATTTTTCAATCCCTTTAGAAATGTTAGATCTTTTTTAATTCTCTGTTCTCATTTTTTTTTTGCGTCTTAGAGGTTATAAATCAGAAAATTCCTCTTAATAATCTTATTTTGTACAGAACGAATGTATATATATTAAAATTATTACAGGGCACTATTTTATAAGATGCCATTTATTCTTATAATTAAAAAAATATAAAAGTACCGGTTCATTTAAATAGAAGAAATTATATCCTTTAGCCTGAAGAAAAAAAGATTCATTACAACGAAGCACATAGCTTTTTCATCCCTTAAACGATGCAAACTATGGAACAATGAAACAATCTGATCCACGTTCTTGGAGTACCTAGTTGCGTTGCAACTGCACCTCCGGGCTATAGATGTTGCGTTTTACAGTGCATTGGGAACCATAAAAAAGAAAATTTAAACGCGGCCGAGACACTAGCGACTCTTTCGGAGAGTAGCTCACTATGGAAAATTACAACTGCGCATGCTTGGGAAGATTCCACTTTTTTAAGCAGGGGTTACAGGTATAAGTGGGTGATACAGGTTTACGGCAGAGCCCCCTACAGTCTATAACAGTAAACAGCGTTGAAAAATAAACAAAAGTTATGTTGTTATCGGAGCGTCTATCGCGAATATTAGTTTTGGTACTTCTTAGTTATTCCGTCGACCAAATTACTGTCGCCAAATTGTAAGATTAAATGCCATGAACGGTTTGCCATTAATTAATTAATTGTAAGATTAAATGCCAATAATGGCCAATAAAACCATTAATTCGACGTTTTATTTGTATTTTTATTAATGTTGCACTAATTTATTTGTTCTTTCGTTATTTAAAATAAAATTTATGTCAATGAGTATAATTTGGCGAGTGGTTTGGCGATTTATATAATTTGGCAAAATTGGTCGACGGGATAACTAAGAAGTACCTTAGTTTTTTAAATATAATCATATTGAAACGTATTGATATTTCGTATAAAAAAAAAAAGAAATATATATATTATTTGATGCATTTTTCATTATCATTTGCACACTCATATTAAAATAAGAAATTTTATTATAAAAAATTAAACTATTGTTATATATTAAAAAATACTTTTTATTCCTACTGGGTTTCATACATTTCATTAGAACTATTAAAATTTAGTCAATTTAATTGTAAACAAAACTCGCGTTTAAAACTTTTCCCCCCTCTATTAATAGTAATAAATCTATATAATAAAAGCGCAAAGCCTTTGACTGTCATCAATAGTTCCGGGATGACCGCCAAACGGCCATTTCGGTACTTTTATGTTAAAAGGACGCAGGTGATAAATCGCCAAATATTGTTCCATCGCCATCATTTCATTTAAAATATAAACTTATCACTCATTTCATTTAAAATGCATAACTTTCATTTAAAACACATATCAAACTAATTTAAACTACATTTCTTTCATCTCTAATAATAAAAATTTAACTCATGTGACTGTTATGGCGCAGATGTCATATCGCGATTTTTTTTCCGACGCTAATTTAGCGAAAACATCTACAGCATAAACAACAACATCCGGGTTACCATATCAAACAAAATAACGACACTTTGGCGCCAATTAAGAACCCGTTGCTTATATGACATTGGCGTCAGAAAAAAATCGCACCAATATGGCATCTGTATGATATATGACATCTGTGCCACTGTTATCTCTAAATACGGGCTGACAGCTTCAATTTCCATATGATAAGCAGCCAGTTTTAACCAAAATTATTTTTTACAATAAAACTGCACAAAAGTTAAATTTTTCGAAAGATCGTTCAAATTACTACTACTTGGTTATTCCGTCGACAAAAAATCTATCGCCAAACTATAAGATTAAATGCCAATAATGGTTGATAGTAAATGTCACATTCACTTAACTTTAAGCAAGTTAAACGTATATTACGTCATCAACTGATTTTTATTTCGACGTTTTATTTGTATTTTTATTAATGTTATACTAACTTATTTGTTCTTTCGTTATTTAAAAATAAAAATTAGGCACAGATGTCATATTGGCGGAATTTTTTCCAACGCCAATTGGCGAAAAACTTGTTACCATATCATCTATATCCGGGTTACCATATCAAGCAAAATAGCGACACTTTGGCGCCAGTTTAGAACCCGGTGCGTATATGACATTGGCGTCAGAAAAAAATCGCGCCAATATGGGGCGTATATGACATCTGTGCCAAATAGTTTCTTTGAGATGCAGGTTACGAACATTTCTCAGTAAAATTTTGAGATTTAAATGATAAATTCACAGTAGTTTTGTTGACCCTGACGCTGGGTCACTTTGGTGTCGTATTAGCTGAAATACGCCAATAAGGCAGATGACCCAATTATGGAAGATTACTTAATATGTTAAAATCTCCGCATTAGTGAACGTATTACAATTGATATGCAGACGAACATAAAATAAAATGCCTAAATGTGTGGAACAGATGTTATATATTCCCGCGGCCGCGATTTTTATTATAAAACAAATATTGGAACATATGTTATATATTCCCGCGGCCGCCATCTTGGATTTTTTTCTTGGCGTGAAAACCCCTTTTGCGCCAAATAGTAAATGTCGCCAAGCAACGATTTATATACATGTTAGGCTTCACGGGGTTGCCTTATCGATAAACGCCAACAAAAAACCGCCAAGAAATCCAAGATTTCGGCCGCGGGAATATATAACATCTAAGCCAAATGGGTTAAGTGTTTTTTGACAAGAAAGGTGAAATTAAAACATCAAAAAATTACGAAATGCTGCCACGATCTTAAAGAATTTTTCATTTCTCGGTGAGAATCTTCCGTTTTGACGAAAAATTAAGTAAATAAATTAAATTACAAATAAAAGTAACATGTTGCATATCTTAGCATACATTTAAGGGCGACCAAACTGGGCACCAGAGGCGACTAGTTACTTTAATAGTTAATTCACTTACACATTTAAGAACAAATATTTCACAATAGAATATTCACCAAAACAATGAGCCTGTACTTGTCGTATCTATATATATGGCCAAAAGTTGTATTTCCTATTTCCTATTTGTAATTTTTCTTTTAATTTTCTTTGTTGAACAACTGTTTTATTAGCTGGGATTTTTTTAGTTCATCAGATACAATTGGTAAGCATGGCTTGGACGAAGTTTTGGCTAAAAACATTTCTAAATTTTTAACGTGTTCATCCACACCCCCCAAGTCTTCTGGTGTCTCCAGTGTTTGTATCTGATCACTGATAGATTGTAATCTCAAAGTTAATGAAGCTTTTGCAGCATCAAAATCTATTCTTGGCTTTTTTTTTTTTTTAACTTGGTTGACTATTGCAGCCATTTTCAAAGATTGTCGTTCTTTGTATTGATCTACATCAATGACAAGTTCTCCCTCACAATAATTTTGAATTTGGTTTGAAAAAAGTTCATTTCTGTTACGGGAAAAATTATATTTTTGACAACAGAAATGAATATGTTTGCTTATAACATACCCAATCTGGTATCGAAGACACGTACAAGTTAATGTATGCAAACAAACTCCACAATCAACACACATTACTTGACATTGGCAGGTTTTGTTGTTTAGCTTAATGTCATACGTTACTATGGAAGATCCTTTAATTTTACATACTATCCACTCTTTTTCTTCTTTCATCTCTTGAATTGAGTAGATATTTTCATCTAATTTTTCACTAGTAAGATGCTCTTGGCGAATCAGACGAACTCGGTGAGTGACTTTGCCACGCTCAATGGCTATAATTATACCAATAAGTTTTTTTTTAACTGCCTTCAAAACAATTTGGATAGATTTGTCTAATCTTTTTATGATAGTCTCCCCAGCTTCTTCATACTTCAGCTGCCTATGCCACCTTTCTAGCTTCATATTGGTATTTGCTCCCAGTTGAGCTCGGTGACAATATGCCCACTTTGGTATGCGGTTACAATAGTGTTCTTCAAAGTACTTAATGAAGGCAGTTTCTTCTTTATATTTGGTCAGAAAATCATTCAGATATTTCTGAAATGTAATAGTATCTAATTCATGTAAAAACTGTTCCATATCTTTTTTCATTTCAAGTCTTACAGCTTCATCTTTCACTTTAGATTTTAAATTGGTATTCCAGCTTCGCAAAACATGCCATGCACACAGTATATGTTTTTGAATCGTTTTGGAAAATATTTTCCCAGGCATTACAAAATGAGTTTGTATCATCAGTCAACAGTAACTTTGTTTTAAAATCTGGAAGCTTGTTTTTGATAGCTTGGAAAAATGGTTCAAAAGTTTCATAAGCTACTCTGGAGGAAAACAATGTCGCTATTGGCATACCTTCCAGGTTTTCATCATTAACCATTAGGGTAGTCAGCTGAAACCCATATTGATTCATTCCATGTGTGGAATCTATCATTATACACTCTTTTCCATACAATTCTAATAACTGTATTTGTGCTTTATTGGCAAATCCAAGTAAAGATTCATTAGCCTCAATATTATGATAACCATCAAGGTTTTCACCTATTGGCTTGTATAGAAGTACAGAATCATCTTCTGCCATCATTTTATACACCATTATATCCACAGATATAGCATCTTCAGAATGAGCTGGCTTGTCTATAAGGAAATCCCTACGTATATTGTCCACATCTTTTCTGACAGTTGATTGAAGTCTCTTGGTAGGAGAGTATTGGTCTACGACAACTTTATCTAAAACAGTGCTTGTTGGAATCTCGTTATGCAGCATTCCAGCCAGCTCCATTCTTTCTTGATGGGTTAATCTTATTTTTCCCGGCTCCTGTTCATGACCCACATGAATCAGTTGGTATTCTACAACAATTTCTGTAGCTTCATGCAAAACCTGTTTTGTCACTTTCATGGTAGCAGGGCAAGTTTTGCCAATTTTAATGGAAACGCCACTCTTGAAGCGCCTCTCTCTCTTTGAAGCTTTGAGAATGGGTGCACCACTTCTATTACATTCATAATATGAAATAAGAGCCCCATCGTTTTCGTATTTACCTTTTATAGGAAAATAGGAAGCAGATTCCTTTTCAATAGCACATTTCCACTCTTGAAACTCATTATTAGTATAAAAAGTTTCCGTTTGAAATTTTAAATTTATACCTTCATGATTTTCTGTTATATGAGTATGTAGATCCCCAATCGTTCTTAATTTTGTATCACAAATGAGGCAAACTTTATAGGCAGGTATGGAAATTTCACTTTTAGAGTGCAAGTTCCTCTGATGCCTATACAAATTCTTTTTTGCAGAGAAACTTACATTGCATTCAGAGCAAATAATTTTTTATGCCTCTTTAGGTTCATTTGAACTTGTGGATGCTGAAATATTAGCATGGATCCGGTCCGGGTCGTTAGTAGGTAAACAGCTATCAGAAATAGTAGTTATTCCGAGATCTAAAGTTACATTAGCCATGGTCCGGTCCGAGTCATCATCAGGTAAACAGCAATCAGAAATATTTTGAGTTAATCCAGGATCTGAAGAAACATTAGCCATATTCCTTTCCAAGTCGTCATCAGGTAAACAGCAATCAGAAATATTTTGAGTAAATCCAGGATCTGAAGAAACATTAGCCATATTCCGCTCCAAGTCGTTATCAGATAAACAGTAATCAGAAATATTTTGAGTTAATCCAGGATCTGAAGAAACATTAGCCATATTCCGCTCCAAGTCGTCATCAAGTAAATCATTAGAAAGAAAATAAGCCATACGCAAAAAATAACTAACCTACTAGCACTCACAACTCAAAGATAAATAATACATGGAGGAAAAACACGTGCCGTGGTCATGAGCACAGATAAGTGAGGCTTGGTTAATTCGCCCCTCCCGGTTTCCTCTCTTCCTCTTTCCCCACCTTCAATATTGGGATTTCTAAATGGACTAGTCCGCTCCGTAGTGAGCCACTCTTCGAAAGAGCCGCTAGTTGCCGAGACCACCGGTAAAAGTAAAAGTAGAGAAGAAAAACAATTAAGAAAATCGTTAGTACAATCAATAAGAGAAAAAAAAAGTTCCATAAGATCCTACAAATGTGCATGACCAGCGATGCATGAATTTATCTTTTATATAAAATATATTCTTATTTTAAAACGTTTCCGGTGGTATCATATATGAGTTTACAATAATGATTTTTTCGAAGAAAATATGTCCCCTGATTCACAATATAAAATTTAAAACTTTTTGTTAACTTAAAAAGTGACAGATAATAATAACACAAATGTTACAAGTTTAAAATATACATTTTATTTAAATTACCTAGTACGTTCGGTCCGCAATTCCGCAGCTATCCTCTGGGAATATTTTCATTAATTGCCTTTCCCTGTCAATTGCTCAGGTACTAGTCACATCTGTATACAGGGCATCGCAAAGAGATGGTCACAACTTTAAGACAAAATCGTTATAGAAAAACAGTAGAAAATTTGATTCATTGGTTGACAGGAGTATTTGAAACCTTTTAATTTGCTTATCTACATATGTTATACGATGTCTAAAAGAAAATGCCCCCAGTGGGTCCCAAGTAATAGTTTTAACCAGTGTTGGGCAGAATCTGATTACAAAGTAATGAAATTATAGATTAAAATACATTTTAATCCCCTCACAATGCAATTGATTAACATGTAAGGCATTACAAAGTAATTTCATGTACTCTTTTGAAATACATAATCTGAATATCGTGTAATAGATTACAAACCAATTCTCATTTTTTCTTTTAAATTTTAATTAGATTAACTTGTAATGGATTACAAGATGATTCAGATTACATTTTTAATTGTATAATTCAAATAACATGTAATCTATATTACAAGATGATTCATATTCGATTTTAATTATATAACCCAATTAACCTGTAATCGATTACTTTTTTAATTATAGAATCCAGTTAACTTGTAATGGATTATAGATCAATTCTAATTGCATATTTAAAAATATAACTTAGATTAAATTCTAATGTATTACAAGTTAGTGTCAATTACGTTTATTCAGAATTCAGTTTGGTTAACGTGTAGTATAATACAACTTAATTTAAATTACATTCTATGAAATGTATTTATATTAAATTGCAATGAATTATGAACTAATTCTAATTGCAGTTTTTAAAATATAATTTAGATAAAATTCTAATGTATTACAAGTTAATCTCAGTTATGTTTGCTCAGAATGAAATTTGGTTAGCGTGTAATGTAATATAACTAAATCTAAGTTACATTCTATGAAATGTATTTAAATTATATTGCAATCAATTACGAGCTAATTCTAATTGCATTTCTAAAATTGACATGAAAATTACTTGTAATTCAATGCAAGTTAATCCCATTTACGTTTATAAGAATGTAACTAAATTATAAGTAACTATTTATATGCCAGTAAGTATTAATTTATAATGTTATAAAAACGTAATAGAATTTTTTAAGCAGAATTGTATATTTACTAATTTTCTAGTTATTTTTACGTAATTAATCGTTTTCTGGAAATACGCTTTTTTTTTTTTTTTTTTTTTTTTTTTTACTTTTTTAATTCAGACCCGAAAAATGCGCTATACAGAGTCTGATGTCAAGAAGTGTCATGAGACAGGTGCATACACCATAATTTTAGAAAACTATTATTATTTTTTTAAGTAAGTTTTATACCCAGAAAAAAGTCAATATATAAGGTTTAAATTATTACGAAATATAAAAAATTGCTTATCGCGCTCGAAGGGACAATGTCACATTATTTTTAACATCTAGATCTTAAATATCTCTGTGGTATAAGTAATATACATACAATGTATTTAAAATTTTGTAGGTTATCTGATGATTGAGAAAGCAATGTTAAAAATGAAGGAACTCAAATTTAATCATTCATGAGTAGGGGAGACCGGGGGAATGGCGACACCTTAAGGGAATTTAATTTTTTTCACCTCGAAAAAATGTTTATTTTTTAATAGTAAAAATTCTAAAGCTGAATCATGATCTTTAGTATCTGTATAAATTTAACCGTAATCATAACTGTAAAGTAAGCATACATAAAAAAATATTTTTTAAACCTCTCCACAGTGGCGGGATTACCCAGGACACTGGGGTAATTCCGCCACTGTACCGGGGTAATGCCGCCACTCTTTAATGACCTAGTACATGCATCAAATGGATACTAGGAAACACACAACCTACTGAAAATAGTTAGAAAGCAATGTAATTGAGCAGAATAATGGTTAAGTTTACAATTTACTTCATATTGCAAAAGTCACTCTGCTGAATCGGCTCCACTACATTAAAATGAGGCCCTTTCTCACCCGATTTGCATGGGGGCGGCATTACCCCGAGAGGACAATATGGCGGAAATCCCCAAGCAAAGCCGAAAGAAGAACCGAACTTGTTCAACACATTGCATCAAAATGTCGGCGAATGCATATAGATTACGGGTCATATTATCTTAAATACCTAATGTTACAATAAAAGGTGCTTATCTCTACTCATTTGAAGCTCCAAAATAATAAGCAACTAGATGAAAACTACATTTTTCACTAGGACAAACGAACGACGTACAGCAAAGTCACTCTCACTTTAGGCACTGTTTATATTGTTGGCCGCTATATTGCAGGCACATTCACTATCTCAAACTGCCCTTAGTTTTTAAACTAGGCGGGGTGGCGGCATAACCCGGGTTGGCGGCATTCCCCTGGTTTCCCCTACATTTCGGTTCTGAGACTTTGTTCCTGCTGTTTAGGTCATAGGGCTTCGATCCCGACACATCGGTCCCAATGCCATTTCGGTTCCTAGTTATTTCGGTCCAAAAAGTGACATAATTTTACAGAAGACATTGTCTTTTTTAAAAAAACCAAAACCACGTAAATTTTACTATAGCGCGAATATAAGGGCCCGATATCCAAAAACACATATAACTCAAATCTAATTTGTCGGCACAAGTTTCATATGATTAACTTAACAGATTTAAAGGGAGGAGGGCGAGGCTCTATAGATTTTTCATAAAAGCCCTTCCATATTTTAGTGTATCAAAAATATAAAGCGCGCTGACAAATTAAAATAATTATAACTCAAGCTACAATTACCGTAAAACACTTTGTATAGTAAACGTAACCTTTATAATCGGGAAGAGGACATTGTCGTATTTTAACAGAAGCCCCCAACTTTCAATATGGCATAAATATAAGGACTCGTTAAACATAAACACTTATAACTCAGATCCAAATTGTCGCAGAACATGAAAATTTCATATGATAAAAGCAATTATTTTAAAGGGGGAGAGAAAGACATTTTTTTGGTCCTGTTTGCGATTGAGAATCTTTTCTTGAAATTGATTCCGTTTTTATAGTTGTAAAAACAAAACAAAAAATTATATATTTAAAATCCAAATTCATCGAATTTCAGTTTACCTTTTCATGCATTAGTTTAAGGAAAATTAATTTTTCGCATACTTGGGTAATATTGGAATGTATACGTTTTTTTATTATTATTTTCTAATTAATTAAAATACATTGAAGTAGAATCATGCATCGGGTTGGGCATCGTATTTCGGCAGTGTCGACGACGATTTTTTTTAAACGCATTTTTTATTTTAAATTTTTTACAATTACGAATACATTCCTAAATTTATTCAGTATTTATGGTTGAAAAGATTAAAATTTTATATTTAACCCGTAACCGAAGTAACAAATATTGTCGCATATCTACCGTGAGCGATCTGTCAGACCGGTTAACCCGTAACCGGAGTGACAAATGATGTCGCATAACTGCCGTGAGTGGTCTGTGAGATCGCTTAATCTAAATATGAATAAAATGCTACATTGACTCTCAAAATACTGTTCATCTACTAAACTTCATGTACACGGTTATTATTTTTAAAATTCAGCTATTCAAAAGTTAGTAGTGAAGATAAAGGGACTCCAAATAAAACAAAATTTAACCAGTATCTATAGTTAAACGGAAAATTTGTGAAAATGGAAAAATACAGCAGTCTCTGAGACCGCTAACAGCGGTTTCGGGTTAAGATACAAATACATCATAGCTGCCAACCTTTACGCTTTCTTCCTACCACTAAAATTTTATAGTGAATATTCCCTTATTTAATCGTCGAAATCTCACGATTAAACAAGGCGAAGATCTATACTAAATTTTACTGGTAGCAAAAAAGCGTAAAAGTTGGCAGCTATGAAATACATCGAATCTCTGTTTGTACTTTTATACATTCTTTACCTTAAAAAATAATTTTCATATGTTTGGGAAATATTTGAATATTTTAGTTTTAATATATTATTATTTTGAAATTAATAATAATAATAAAAAAAAACTTTAAATCATACTTCTGAATTGGTAGCCCGATTTCTTGCAAAAGGAAAGAAAGTGAGAGGGATGAAGACTCATTTATGAGTTTTTCCGGTTATCTGAAATTTTCAGTTTTTTTGTCATTTTCTGATCATTGAAAATTAGATATATTTTATTGCTAATCCTACAGGAGCAAACCGTCACAAACACTTCATGAATTTCAGCAGCCGGGTGCTCCGAGGCTCCTACTTTCAATCCTTCTCCATCAACTACATGAATGTCAGCATTTATGTTGAACACATTTTACTATAATCTAAAACCTAAAAGGAAATAAAACTGCGGCGTATGATTTACACATCTTTGTTTTATCTTTTTATTTAACTTTATTTCTCATCACGGAAGGTTATTGGTTAAATTCAGTATTAGATTCATTGAATATGCTTCTGTTTTTCCTCAATATCTTTTTAATCTTTTTTCAGTAAAAAATAAATAAATAAATAAATAAATAAATGTTTTTGTATGTTTTTAGAACTGGAGTGCAAGTTTAAAAAGACTATGGGAGCCCCCCCCCCCCCCCTACAGACTATTGAATTTAGATTTCAGCAGCCATCAGAAGTTAGAAAAAACACAATCTTTTTCTTTTATATTATTTCTTTACTGAACTAATCAAAATTTTAAAAATAGCTCATTAATTACCCGACTGAAAAGAAGGGTTATGTGTTTCACGCGTAGGGGAGACCGGGGGAATGGCGACACCTTAAGGGAATTTAAATTTTTTCACCTCGAAAAAATGTTTATTTTTTAATAGTAAAAATTCTAAAGCTGAATCATGATCTTTAGTATCTGTATAAATTTAACCGTAATCATAACTGTAAAGTAAGCATACATAAAAAAATATTTTTTAAACCTCTGCACAGTGGCGGGATTACCCAGGACACTGGGGTAATTCCGCCACTGTACCGGGGTAATGCCGCCACTCCTTAATGACCTAGTACATGCATCAAATGGATACTAGGAAACACACAACTTACTGAAAATAGTTAGAAAGCAATGTAATTGAGCAAAATAATGGTTAAGCTTACAATTTACTTCATATTGCAAAAGTCACTCTGCTGAATCGGCTCCACAACATTAAAATGAGGCCATTTCTCACCCGATTTGCATGGTGGCGGCATTACACCGAGAGGACAATATGGCGGAAATCCTCAAGCAAAGCCGAAACAAGAACCGAACTTGTTCAACACATTACATCAAAATGTCGGCGAATGCATATAGTTTACGGGTCATATTATCTTAAATACCTAATGTTACAATAAAAGGTGCTTATCTCTACTCATTTGAAGCTCCAAAATAACAAGCAACTAGATGAAAACTACATTTTTCACTAGAACAAAAGAACGACGTACAGCAAAGTCACTCTCACTTTAGGCACTGTTTATATTGTTGGCCGCTATAGTGCAGGCACATTCACTATCTCAAACTGCCCTTAGTTTTTAAACTAGGTGGGGTGGCGGCATAACCCGGGTTGGCGGCATTCCCCCGGTCTCCCCTACCTGGGTATGTGGATTTCTTTATACCCTCGAAACATCCCAACGGCTGGATGGATTTTAATGGATGAGGTCTCTATCGATTCGTCTTAACAGTCCGATGGTTATAGGCTATGTTTTGTTCTTATAAATTCAAAATGGAGGCCGTAAAATACAAAATGGCGGTAGAGACGAAAAAAATTACGCACCCTATTAAGTGGCATATCATTGGATATGTCTTTCAAAATGAAGGCGATGTTTCATCGACTATTTTACAGTCAGAAGCTCCATTTAAATATTACACAACCTGGAAGTTGTGTATGTAGGATTTGTAGCTTTACTGCAACTCTAACCATCATAGACATCTATAGGCCTCATCAAAACAGTGTTTATAGATAGGAACTAACAATTAAACGCAATTTAAAAGTCACCAATACAAATAAATTAAAAAAAATATGTAAGTAATATAAAAAATAGTTTCACATTGATAGAAGTAATTAATTAGTTCGCTTTTTAGGCAGTTGGGTATTTTGATTTTTTAAATTTAATTGAATTAATGTTTAAGTACTGAATCCCGAGGTCATACGAACTTTTTTAACACGTTCACGCCGGCGCGGTGGGTCACACTCGACTGTCTCAGAGCTATGAAGTCTCCGGCTTTTTGCACACCACTATTTTTTTAGAGAAAATGTTGTTCCTTTAAATCGCCCAATTGTTCTAATTACATAAAACAACATTTTCTGTATTAATATACTGGTATCCTAAAAGACGGAGACTTGACAGCTCTGAGACAGTCGAGTGTGACCCACCGCGCCGGCGTGAACGTGTTAAGCTTAAAATATATATTTTATCAAAGTTACTTGGAAAATTAAAAACTACTTACTGTACTATATAATACAGTAGGGGGGGGGGATGACGATTAAAGACCTTATTTGATCACTATAAATTAAAAAATGGGTTCCCCATTCTAAAGGTAACGTCACTGTTAAATGTATTTATGATTAAAAAATTGCGATATTACATAAATGATAAATCGATTTAAGAAATTTCTACAGCATCTATTCCTAAATAAGATGATGACAACTTCAAACACTTAAAACTCGAGCTGTAATTATCGTAGAATACTCATATTTTGTATGGAAAGTGTAATCTTTGTAAAGCCGGAGCTATGTCTTTTTTTGAACAGGAACCCCTAAATTTCAATATAGAAGTATTTTAAGGCCATGGTAACTACAAACACTTTTATCTTGGATGCAAATTTTCGTAGCCTACACAAATTTCTTATGATAAACGTAAAACTTTTAAGGGAGTTAGGCTCTGTTGATTTTTTTTATGATTGCACCATATATTTTTGTAGATGAAAACAAAACATGCTCACAACTTAAAATCCTGTAACTCGGGTTTTAAAAATCCAACGAAGTTCCCTCCCTTTTTATAAAGATCACGTTTACCATACAAATTATGAGAGTGCTATGACACATACAAACCAAGTTATAATTTTCATGGCTTCTTATATTTATAATGTACTATAATTTGGAGGCTTTGATAAGATATCAATAGAGCCATCACCTCTAAATGATTACGTGTAATATAAGAAATTTGTGCGATGTGCTACTACTTGGATCCGATTTAAAAGTGTATATGGTTATCGGGTTCTATACTGAAATTTAGTAGGCTGTGGTTAAAAATCCGACAATGGCTAATATTAAATTATGTCCCATTGATCAAGCACACAAAATTTCTGCGCGCTGTGTCAATTTGTTCACGAGTTATAAGAGTTTAATTTTCTCAGCCTTTTATATTCACAATTTTATAAAGTTTAGCTGTTGTTAAAAAAGATAAAAGACCCTGAAAATATACACTCATGATATTAATCATAACAACGTTTAGTGGTCTTACGACAATTACAGCCTGAGTTATAGGAAGGAAACGAAATGGCATGACCTTCTCATGAGCATCCCTTTGTAAAACTTATGTGCTGTGAGAATTAAATAAGTATAAGTATTATAAATTATAAGTATTTTCAATTTTAAGAATCTTTCTTGTATATACAAAAACATTGTAGGCTTCAATAAAAATAGACAGAGACATCTCCCCCCTCCACCTGTAATAGAATCACTTTACCATGCGAGATTTGCGTGATCTGCTACAATCTGGTTTCGAGTTATAAGTGTTTTTTTGTTATCGAGCCCTTATTTTTGCGCTACAATAAAATTTAAGGGGCTTCGCTGAAAAAACAAAAAATCTCTCATCGCCCTTTATAAAGATTGCGTTTACCATACAAAAGATGAATGCGCTACGACAAAAGCATTCCGAGTTATAAGTGTTTTAAGTTGTAAATATCTTATATTTATGGCGTACTCAAATATTGAGGCTTAGATAAAAAAAAAAATCACCTCCCACCCCCCCGCCCCCCGCTAAAAATGTAACGTTTGCCATACAAAATTTGTGCAGGCCACGACAATTCCTATCCGAGTTTATAAGTGTCAATCAGCGGTTAAAACTCAATTCCTGTTACAAGTTATGGGACACTAATAGCATACAAATGTCATTTGGGGAAGAATAAGAACGCGTATGCAAAATTTCGCTTCGATTAATACACAAAAACCGCTGATCTGAGAGTGCAACTGTCAATCGTGGTAGGAATGTATCGCGTGATGTTACCCTTCACTAATAAGGAAAAGGCCGATATAAATTTTATCTACGAACCTCCAAAGGGAAAGGAATCAGAAGCTCAACGATTGCATGAAGAGCGGTTTCCCAACAGGCAGTTGCCACTTAATCGTTCTTTGTTTTTTTTTTTTACCTCGTATAACAACGTGACCTTCGGCGCCCTCTAACACATTTGCGTTTCATTTCCAACCATGCATTCTTTGATGAAAGTTGTTTGTTTGGATGTGTATTATCACCTCTGAAAGTTTTGCCCATCTTTTATGAAACACCCGTATATATATAAAAACTTTCATTTCATTCTAAATAAACGGTCAAGCGCGAGTATTACTCGCGCTCAGAGGCTTCTATACAATAAATATATGAATTATTAACTGCATTATTAAAAAAAAATGTTTGTAAACAAATAATAAGTCTTTTTAAAAAACTATATAACGCAGACTTGGGTATAGCTGTATATACTAGAAAAGTATGAGTGGGTATACCATAAAAGTTCAAAGAGATATGAAGCCTAAATAATATCAAATATTGCTATTGTGTATAACCCTTTTTACTTTCTTCTATCTTTACAAGAAGAAAGTATTGGATTCATGAAAATTTTCGAATTCCGGTTTTCGACGGATTTACACGTTTTAGGGGTCAGAGATTCCAAAAAACATGTTTTTACAAAATGTCTGTCTGTGACTCTGTGAGTCTGTCTGTCTGTCTGTCTGTCTGTGTGTATGTGACACAAATTTTGTGGGCGCTCTATCTCAAGAACTAATGCACGGAATTTAATAAAAAATTATATTCTGTTAGTCCCTAATACAAATTGAACCTGATTAGATTTTGGTGTAAATCGCTCAACAGGTGGCGCTGCTATGCTGCATTTTTCACGATTTTTGCAATAGCTCTATCTGACGAACTAATGCACGGATTTTGATCAAACTTCAGATTTTGTTATTCCTTCATATGAAATGATGCTGATTACGTTTTGGTGTAAATCGCTTAACAGGTGGCGCTGTTATGATGAATTTTGCAGGATTTACACAATTTTCCCAATAGCTCTATCTTAAAAACTAACGCACGGATTTTCATCAAACTTCAGATTCAGTTAGTCCTTGATATGACTTGAAACTGATTATGTGTTGGTGTAAATCGCCCAACAGGTGGCGCTTCTGTGCTGCCTTTTTCAGGATTGCCTCAATAGCTTTATCTATAGAACTAATGGACGAATTTTCATCTAACTTCAGATTTAGTTGTATGTTGACACAAGTTGTTGTTACTTAGGTTTTGGTGTTAATCACCCAATAGGTGGCGCTGCTATGCAGGAATTTTCACGATTTTCGCTATAGCTCTATCTCAAAAACTAATGCACGGATTATCTCCAAACTTCAGATTCAGTCAGACGTTGACATAAATTGTTGCTGATTAGGATTTGATATAAATAACCCAATAGGTGGCGCTGCTAGGCAGCATTTTGCTGGATTTAGACGATTTCAGCGATAATCATATCTCAAGAACTAATGCACGGAATTTCATATCTATAGAATCCTCATGAGATGCATAGATTGCCATTTAATTTTGGCAGTGTGATAGCGAATTTTGAAATATTAACATGTATGAGATAGAAGAAAGTTTTGGGATTGATACATCCGACTAGTTTTAATCTTATCCTAACCTGCTTATGATGAACTTAATTCGGTACTCACAATAAAACTAGTGCATATTTAAACTTCATTTGGCATTTCCTAAAACTAAATTCAGCGTCGTAATAATCTTTTCTTTTTACGGTTTAGCTAAAACAAAACCCTTGTTCAAAATTTAAACTTGACATTGTTCTAAGCACGCTCCGAAAGGAGGTCACAAAGATGCAACTCCGCCTTGGTCCGTGCCGCGTTTTCCCATATAGGTTTTTAACTCAATCCAAACTAGTGACGAATCCCAAAGTATTTATGTGATTAATTATAATTAAATTAGTCGGTTTTTAACAATTTGACTTTTATTGCTTTGATGGTATATAGAGTACGCCGTCCCTGTCATTATGTTTGTATAAACCGTCCATGTCTTTAAGAGGGCTGGTCACTCAGATTCGGAATTCTCCTCCGTAATGTTAAGTCTATGGACTTTTGATGCATTCGTATATTTAAAATATCTTCTCGGGAAATTCATATTTTCAAAATCTTTTTTCTGTGTATTCTCCTTAAAGGATGTCTCTTTTTTTCTTAGTTTTCACAATATTTCGAAAATCTATGCAGAATTTAATATTTTATGCATTAAAAGCGGGCGAACTGTGAGTAAGATTTTAACGCTTCATATAAAATTAAGTTTATACTTTAGAAATATTTTGAGAACTAAGATAAAACGAAACATCTTTTAAGAAGTGTACATAAAAAATAGAAGTTAAAAAAATTAATTTCCCGAGAAGATATTTTAAATATACGAATGCATCAAATGCCCATAGACTTAACATTACGGAGGAGAATTCCGAATCTGAGTGACCAGCCCTCTTAAGGGTTAATATCTTGGCTAATTACTGACGATTTTTTTCGAAAATCATTATCAACAATGCTTTTATACTTCTGCTACGATAGGTATCTCCAGCTCTCCTCAACACATTAGCTGAATGCGTGCAAATCGAAATATGTGTGTAACGGAAAAATGCACTCTTTTAAAAAACAATGTGACCTAGGGTAATTCCTATAATTTTCCTGCAAGTTATAAAGTAACATCTACTACCTCTAATTTTTTCACAATTTTAGATTCAGTAGATTCGGAAATAGAGGGAGGGGGACGTATTTTTACACTACATTTTCGACGATATCTTTAAACATATGATGCCTAAAATTAAAATAAATATATTTTTGAATTCAGCGTTACGAAAGCTTTAACCTGATACCCCACACGATATACAAAGAAAAGATTTTGTTTTCAAGTCACTTAATTAACCTCTCTACATTTTCCCTAAATATATTTGTGAATAAACATTCTGTAAATATGTGGGTCAAAAGTCTTTATTACTTCCCACAAATTAGAACTTTCCACGTTCCATAGTTTACGAGTAAAATGGCTATGACAGACGGACAGACAGACACATGAGTGATCTTATAATTGTTCCGTTTTTACTTTTTAAGTGCGGAACCCTAAAAATGGAGGGAAAAAAACATGCGATTCAAACAATTACCATACGTAAGTCGAAATGTATGAGAATTCGTTTGTGTGTCTCAGTAAAAATATACAAATACTACTCGCACTATTTTCAATAGAAAACATATTGTCGTAAATTTTTTAAATATATATAAATATCATTGCAATTGAACGATACTTATGATTCTGTGAAAGTAAAATTGCAGGAAAGCTTGACAGATGGACAGATAGATAAATTATATAATAGCTTTTGGAAAATTGTAAAGTTAATTATTTTTCGTAAAATTTATTATCTTAATTAAAATTTAATATTACAAGAAAATTTAAAATTATTAAGAAAAATATAAATTACTTTCTGTAGATATTTTAAAAAGCGAATTTATTTTTTCATAATAACTTTAGAAAATTAAGATATAAGCAATTTACAATTAAAATTAGTGTAAAATACAAATAAAATTGTTTTTATGAGCATATATGTAATATAAAATTATTTAACGTACTTTAAAATACCTCAAAAATACATTAAAAACCAAATTAGAATTCCAAAACGTTTTCGGCCAAATTCGCCAATTCCACGCGTTTCTTAAAAAAAAAAAAAAAAAAAAAAAAAAAAAAAAAAAAAAAAAAAATTCAGAAATGTATCAGAAAGTACCTTTTTTTTATGAAAGAATTGTCTTATTCTGCAGCATGTTCCTCCAAAAAAAAAAAAAAAAAAAAAAAAAAATTATATCTAACGATTATAGTTGTTATAGGGGGCACAAAAAAGAATTCGGATACATTAGGGTATACAACAGCAATTTATTTGAATTCCATTTTGATGATGTTTACTCGAACAAATTCAACGAAATTTATTTGATGTTAAAATTTGCATGAAAGTACAGATTATTTCGATAAACTAAAGGCGGGCAAAAGCAGTTGGGAAGTGTTTCATAATCTATACAACCAGCATCATTTTTCTTCATTGTTTTGTTCGTATATCAGCAGGAATGAACCTCAGATGGAAAACCAGCAATAATATTTCTTTTTCATTTGGAAATAATTTCTAATCATCTGTCTATAACATTTTAAAACGGAAACAAAATGATTAAACATTTTTTTAACGTTATAAATTTTCAATATAAATTTTGTATGCATATATAAGGACGTGAGTTTAAAACCTCGCTTTATCCAGAAAACCAAATTAAAACCCATTCTATTTCACTGTAAACCAAGATTTTACATTGCCAGAAATACACGATAAAACTTTTTTTTCTTCAGATTATAGTGTTTTTTTTTTAATGCAGGTTTACCCCCTATAGAATAGATTCATAGAGGAAACTCGATTTTCTAAAGTTTGGATAAGGTGAGTTTTGAAACTCACGTCGTCATATATATCTATATAATTCGTGAGTTACATTCTAAATGTCGTCTACAGATTTCTAGATAAATAAAGCCGTATGATAGTTCGCGGCCACAATAAAAACTATACGTAGAAAGGAACATATATTCAGAATATCCAACTCTCGACGAGCGTAAAAATGTTTTAGCAATGTATATGTGTCCCCTCTACTATGACACATCAAAATGACGTATGGGGGCATATATACAGGGGTCGGATATCCAACGTTTTCGCCAAAAGTAAAAGTCCTAGCATTGGATATCTGCCCCCTTGACATGTGTCCCCTTCTGCTGTGACGTCAAGATGACGTATGGGGGCATATGTACAGGGGTCGGATATCCAACTCTCTCGCCAAAAGTAAAAGTCCTAGCATTGGATATCTGCCCCCTTGATATGTGTCCCCTTTTGCTATGACGTAAAAATGACGTATGGGGGCATATATACAGGGGTCGGATATACACCCTCGACGAAAGGAAAATTCTGTAGGACTGGATATGTGACCGCTTCAACTGTGACGTCAAAATGACGTATGGGGGCATATATACAGGGGGTGGATATACAGCTCTTGAGAAAAATAAAATGCTCTGTATTGGATATGTGCCCCCTTCTGATATGGGGGCATATATACAGGGGTCGGATATACAATTCTCGAATAAAGTGAAATTGTGTAGCACTGGATATGTGTCCCCTTCTACTGTGACGTCAAAATGACGTATGGGGGCAGATATACAAGGGGTAGATATCAGGCACCTCCTTGGCGGCCATCTTTCCATATTTTACACAAATTTCTAAGCACACAAGTTCATTGTTAAGATTGGAAGTTCGAAATTGTTACTAAAGCAAACATTTTATTCTTTTAATTTATGGAAATGAGTTCCTAAATATTTGTGTCTAAAAATAAAGCTGAAGTAACTTCAGGTTTCATCTTATGATTCTCTTTTTTCGAAGTGAAGTTAATTAATTAGTTAAAGCAGTAAAAATCAATTTGTTTTTTCGAAATAAAAAACTTTCTTAATTTATCTGTCTGTAGCTAAAACTAGAAGTTCGAAATTCTTAATAATGCAAATATGTTACGAGCTTCTTGTGCTTAGAAATTTGTGTAAAATATGGAAAGATGGCCGCCAAGCCCATCATGCATAATTAAAAAAAATTAATTTTCAGAAACACGTTATGATGTATTTAGTAAAGGAGAAAAAACTTTCTATCAACGCATACTTAGGTACTCGACTTACATATGGTAAATTTTTATCAAAAAATGTTAAATAAGTACCGTAATATAAGCTTGGAAATTTGATATCACACTATTTTTTAGCCACAACTTTCACCTTTTTTTTTTTGCTTGGCTTTTTTTTTACTTTTGAAAAGTTGTTTTTTAGTAGATATCAGTTCTTTTTTTAAAACAAATGATATATAATTGAAATAATTCTACTAGCTCAAATTAAAATTAGTCCTTTTTTTAGCCTTTATAAGCAAGGAGCAAACACAATACTATACATTTTGTTTACCTATCATTCAATTTTTATAGTGATTAATAATTTAAAAGTAAGGAAAGTCAATTTCTTCTTTCAAAGTATCAGTCTTTCTCAATTTATATCTCCTTAAAATTTTCTACGAAAGATGAAAATTTAGTAAAAAACAGAGTCGAAATAAAATATATATTTAGAGTTAGTCTGTCAGTTAATTGTTTTTTCTAACTTTTTTTTTTGCTGGCGGTTTTGCAAAATAAATTTACCTTTACAAATACCTACGGTTAATCCGAGAATGAAACCCCGCAGGCATCTAAAGAATCAAATATCTGTAAATCTAGCAATTTTAGACATAATAAAGGAACATTTTTGATAAAAAAAAATCTAAAAATTTAAAGATATATACTGTACATATAACTCCATCTTCATTTAGATCGTGTTATAGAGAAGAAAAAATAAATATGTAATTTTACTCAAGTCTGTTTATCCATAGCTATTTGCATAAATGTGAGGATATTAATTTACTATAAAATTTCCCCTAAATTGATTATCTTTAATAGTCTATTATTAAAGCCGCATATACATTAGAATTAAATATTTTTCGGTTAAAAATTGCCTGAAATCTATAGTCTTATCGTTCGTCAATTTTTTTTTTGTTGTTGTTGTTGTTTTTTTTATGCCCAGACTCTTTTTCTGAACTCTGACAAAAGATCACAGACATATTGAAGCTATCCAAATTCTTATATCTTTCTATTGTATTTCCTTTTTTGAGGGGGTGTGAGGAAGAGCCCTTAAGAACTTCGTTTTGTTCTCAGAATTCTGAATTATTCATTCAAAAGATCTACCTACATAAATCTTGTTGCAGAATTTTCATTAGCTAAGAGTTGCATCAAGTTATACATCATGTGAATCTATTAAATTAATTTTGTGAAATACTAGATGGGAGCCATTGATATTTCCAGACCATTTGCCTACATTTTAAACTTGAGTCATTTACTACTATTCATTAAATTTCTATACGAATTAAAGAAGTCGTTGTTTCCATGCCAACTGTACATTTCACTATTGCTTGCTTTGACATTTGAAGTCCACCGAAGTGCAATGCTTTGGGGCCTATAGCTACTATGGCTGTCGCCTCGAATGATCCTTATTATACAGAAACAACAACAAGTCACAACAATTTTTATTTTCCATTACATATATTATATTACTACAATGGGACATTCACAATTACATCCATGTCTTACCCGAGGATTCGAACCCGGGCCCGAGCCGTGGCAGTAGCTGTCGCTACCGACCACGCCACTGGGCGACATATTGCTTGCTTGTTTGTTTGTTTGATTTATTGAACACATACATCATATCACATGCGGATCACGGCGGGATTCGAATCTGCTTCCACCTACGCACTCAAGCGATTAGCGGCATGGTGTCGTATCCACTCAGCCACGGTGGGCCACTATTGCTTTCTCTAATGCCCAGATACTCAAATTTAACCAACTGCACTTAGAATCATGGTCATAAAAGAGAACATTTATATGTTAGAGCACTGTTGCCAGTGGGCTACTTTTTTTAAATTCAGATTTCTTGATTGCCAACACTTATTATAAAAGGTAAAATTCTCTTTGTTTTCGCCTTAATTAATATGTCATTAAATAAGGCGCATTTTACAATTTCAAAAAAGTGGTGCCAATCAAGTATCTGAATTAAAAAAAAGTAGCCCAACTGGCAACACTGTGTTAGAGTGGTGACATATGCACAAGTCGTGTACTCATATTCAATTTTTTGTCCAAAGTACGGTAACTCAGTTTTCAGTAATAGACGAGGAAGATTTCAATTAAACTAACCAGAAAAGTTAACAAACATTGGCTTCCTGATTTGATTTTATTCAAAATTGTTTTAACCAACCAAAGTTAATGTCCGGGATCCAAATAAATTTTTCTCTGTTTGTAAAATTACATGGACCAATCAGTAGCCTCCATCCTTGCAGGCTTTTCGGTGTTTAATGCAAACAACAAAAAGTTCGGAAAAATGCAGACGTCTGATTGATCAATCTCATCCCGCTAATAGCGAAAAATCTATCTTGATCCCAGCCTATTCAACACCCTTTAAATATTGGAGAAAGCCTTGACACGTGTCAGGAAAACGTCACACAAAGCAGGCAAAACAAAGAAGAAAAATCATTCATTGGCTCGTTCATATTCACGAGCCAATGAATGATTTTGTTTCTTTGCTTTGCCTGCTTTGTGTGATGTTTTCGTGACGCGAGTCAAGACTTTCTCAAATATTTAGGAGGCTTTGGCTTATTTCACCACCATGAAGTTATGAAAGGAGAGGAACAGACATGTCAATCTTCCCATGTGAAAAACTAGTTAAAAAAAAAAAACGAGTTCTTTCCCTCTCTTCTGCCCTTTTCTCTCTTGATTTTGACCGATAGCAGCCCATTTAGCAGTCTCCAGTACAAGATGCCGCTATATACGGTGGACGCAGGAGGGAGGGTGTTAGCGCGACCAATGACATAATAGGTCAGTTCATGATGTTTAAAAGTCACACGGAGTTGGATCGAGGCTAACGAAAAAGACAGGCTACCGCGGTGGGTCGGATTCTTCTTTTTTTTCCAAATCGCTGGAGTCACGTGATGCTCTTTTCACGCACCTTCTTTGGTGCATTTGAGCATCACGTGACTCCAGCGGTCTGTAAAAAAAGAAGAATCGGACCCACTGCGGTAGCCTGTCTTTTTCGTTAGCCTCAGAGTTTGATCATCTTTAGACGATGATTAGTACAAAGCTGCGCGCCGATTTTTTTTGTGTGTCCATTGTCGTGTACAGATAATCATCTCCGTGTGACGTTATTAACTGGCCTTATATGTTGTTGGCCACAGTTTAGGAACAGCTACAAAAGACTTCATCTATATCTACTCCGAGGTAAACGAAAAAGACAGGCTACCGCGGTGCTACAGCGCCTAGAATATATAGTGTGGAAATCGGCTATCCAAGTAATACTTTAAAAAGCGCTAAAATATTGGATCTCTTAAATTTCAAATGATGCTGAAATCCAATGAGTCGATCACAGCGATATCTGCAGGATATTTCCTAAAACTTCATGACGATTTGGTAATAGCGTCTAGAATACCTAGTGTCGAAATATTTTATTAAACAACGCTAAAAATTTGTATCCCATAAATGATCGACGATACTGCTAAAATTCCAAGTGTCGATCGCAGCGAAATCTGCGGGATTTTCGTATTACATTGTATAGACTAGCAATATCTTGCAGTTATAGAAAATATCCTGCAGATGTCGCTGCGATCTGTATATTTCAGCAGCATCGTTGCACATTTAAGGATACAATATTTTAGCACTTTTTTAAGTTTTACAGGGATAGCCAATTTCCACACCATATATTCTAGGCGCTATAATTTGGTCTAGATGCTGTAGCATTTTTTTTTACATTTTATTGACATTTATCTGACCTGTGTGATTGGCGTCAAGCCCGCTGTAGACCGTTAAAAATACCGTGAAAAATTACCTCTGTTTTTAAAGGCTATCTATTTTTTGACCAATGAGAACGCTCCATATGTACTTATGTAGAGTTCTCATTGGTCAGAAAATAGATAGCCTTTAAAAACAGAGGTAATTTGTCACGATATTTTTAACAGTGTAATAATACGATGTTTACTTTGGAAGTATATCACAGATGTCGCTGCGATCAGTTCCCTGGATTTCAGCATCAGTGCACGTTTAAGGGATACAACTTTTTAGCGCTGCTTGGATAGCAAATTTCCACATTATGTATTCTAGACGCTATAGCTTCAGCGCCTAGAAGATACAGTGTGGAAAACGGCTACAAAATAGTGCTAAAAATTGAATCCCATAAATGTACAACGATGCTGAATAACAAGATGTCGATCGTAGCGCCATCGTAGTGATTTAAAAACGATAGTCATTCTAATAGCGACTCTTTAACCTATTTCACGTCATTCCTTAACTAAATTAGCTTATAAAAGACTAAAATATCTTATATTTATAGTTTCCGATATTTAACATTCTATAATTTTTGAAAACACAGGGTTTATATTGAAAAGAGTTACGAGATGGCGCTCGTATCAGCATATTGCCGCTGAGCATTGTTGGAGATTTATGGGATACAAGTTTTTAGCACTTTTTAAAGCATTATAGGAATAGCCGTTTTCCACACTGTATCTTCTAGGAGCTGTACTATAGCGGTGCATTACACGTGTGTCTTTATTCTTTAAAAAATATCCTGCAGATGTCGCTGCAAATGACTGTTTAGAATTCAACATCGTTGTACATTTAAGGGATTCACTATTTCCGCGCTTTTTTTAAGTATTTCTGGGATAGTCGATTTCTACAACATATAATCTAGGCCTATAACGGAGCTACAGTATCTAGAAGATATAGTTTAAAAATCGGCTTATTAAAAAGGTGCTAAAAAATTGTATCCCATAAATGTTGAACGAGGCTTAACGATGAATGTCGATCACAGCGACACATGGTAATTCCAACGTAACTATTTCAAAAGACATCAAATGAGAAAACGTTTCGCTCAGAGAAGATCTGGAAAATGTTGCTGCTATCGACATTTGTCATTCAGTATTTTTCAATATTTATGGGATTCAATTTTTAGCAATTTTTAAAGTATTACTGGAATAGCCAGTTTCCACACCATGACCATGATCTAGGTAGATTTTTCTTTGTTATCGCAACGAGATTGACCAATCAGAAGCCAGAATTATTGCTAACTTTTCACTGTTTGCAAAAATGTACCTGGATCTCGGCCTATATTTTTAGACGTTATAACTGAGCTCAGGAATAGTACAGAAAGCAAACTCCGTATTTTGATACATTAAGGCCGGGATCCAATTAGGAACAAGTGTGTCGCTATAACGAAGTAGCGACATATGGCCAATAAAGGTTTATTGGTAGAAGTGATAAAAACAAATCGTTAAAGGTCTTTGTGAGCGTGTCATTATCGTCAGGCTAATGCATATTGAATTCTTTCCCCAGTCTGATAAAACTCGTCCATGCGCGTATCGTCTAATGGAGGATATTCAAAATATGGGTTCAAGGCTAAAAAAGTCACGTGGTACCGGCAATTTACCTAAAGAACTTCTAACTGATGAGAAGGGAAACAGGAAACTACTACTGCTTTCTCCGGTGAACTGTTTTATTAGCTAGCGGGGATTTACATTACGTCGACGGAGCCTTCCCTTCTTTACGTTAGACGTTTTTGCCTTGACTACGTGATCATAACGTAGATAGAATAGCCTCTATTCAAGAAAGCGGATTGCCGGACTATAGCACCTAGAATATATAGTGTGGAAATTTGCTATCCCTGTAATACTTAAAAAAGTGCTAAAATATTGTATCCCTTAACTGTGCAACGATGCTGCTGAAACATACAGATCACAGCGACAGCTGCAGGATATTTTCTCAAACTGCAAGATATTGCTAGTCTATACAATGTAATACTAAATCCCGCAGATGTTGCTGTGATCGATACTTGGGATTTTAGCAGTATCGTCGCACATTTAAGGGATACAAATTTTTAGCGTTGTTTGGATAGCATATTTCCACACAAGGTATTCTAGACGCTGTAGCCATACTTTCGGCAAAAACTTGAAATGAGCATGCTTCCTGTGCATATATCACCACTCTTATGTATAAAGGCTCTCTGTTATGGTGTTGATTCTGAGCGCTCTTTGTTAAATTTCTATATTTGTGTTTTAGCGAAAGCAATACAGAAAAGTACTGTTACTATGGAAACAACAACTTCTTTAATATCAAAATGTATAGCAAAGGAGTTCAGAATCAGTGCCTTAAATAGTTTCGAATATGTAATGTTGTTATGACAATCAATAACCTTCCTGGATGTGGAAATGCAAAATTGTGTTCATCATAATGGAGGATATTCCATCTACATTTTGATCACGTGGTCAAGGTAAAAACTTCTATCGTAAAGAAGTGGAGGCTCCGTAGACGTGTAATGTAAATCCCCGCTAGCCAATGAAACGGTTCATATGAGGCAAAGTAGTAGTAACTTCCCTTCTTATCAGTTAGGAGTTCTTTGGATAAATTACCGGTATCACGTGACTTATTTCAGCCTCGAACCCATATTTGGAATATCCTCCGTTGGGTGCAATCTAGATAGATTTTTGGCTGTTAGAGAAACGAGATTCATCAATCAGAAGCCTGCATTTTTGTGAACTTTTCGCTGTTTGCAGAAATGCAGGCTATTGATTGGCGATTCTCGTTTCGCTAACAGCGAAAAATCTATCTGGATCCTAGCCTACATTTCTACAAACATTGCACTTCATCCACGGCACTAAAAAAATGACTCAAAACTTTCATGACATAGGCCGGGATCCAGATATAGCAAATATTCTCAAACATGCAGGCTTCTGATTGGTCAAACTCATTTCACTAACAGCGAAAAATCTATCTGAATCTCAGCCGTAGTTATCTTCGATGAAATCAATGCAAAAGGATAATATAAAAGAAAAGTATAAGATTTCTAAAATATTTTGGCGGGTTTATCGCTATTTGGCATAATTTGTAAACTTTAGAACTAATTAACAGTTTTTCGCTAATTATGAATAGAAAATTAATGTTTTTAAAGCTGAATTTTATAAAAGCACGTAGATTGAGTAAATATCTATCCAAAAATTCAATCCTTACGTTTTTCTGTCCATTATTTAAGTCTGTACCTCGATTTAAACATAAGTTGTGACGAAGAAAATAAATCTGTCATTTTCAGTATCTCGACGTTATTTAAAAAAATCTATATCTCTGTTTATAATTAATTTATGAGGATGCATTTGATCTCAAATTGAAGATCTTCTTTATTAGGTCCTTCTGGTGTTGGTTTTATTTTTCTGCGATGATTGCTTCTTTTGATATGGGAAATTTTACGCTGGCATATTTCGTCCATTTAACATGGAGAAGTTGTCTGCAGTATAATAAGCAGTTACGGTGTTTTGTCGTTATTCTTGGCGTTTGTTTGTTTGGCGGGGTTAGCATTTTTTTTTCAGCTTGGCTTGGCAGAACGACCGTCCTGCTTGATATTTTCTCTCTGTGATTTTAGTAGTTTTAACTTTATAAACCAAACATACCAGTATTTAGTTTACCCTTTTTCAATGTATATATTAATAACTTGTGTATAAGAGTCTACCTTTCATTACCTGCATATTTTTATTTTGCATGCTTAAATATGTTGTAATGATTATAAGATTTTTAAAATAGACATATTGGAAGGTATGTGGGAAGCATAATATTTTTAGTAATTTTAAATTTTTAATGTAATGTGTATTTTCATATTTTAATATATTTTAAACAATTAAGAGTATAGAAAAAATATCTTTTTTTCTAATATAATATGAGTATTTTTAATCAAGAGACCAAATTAGATTTTTTTTTTTTTTATAATCCGATAATTCGAACACCTTTTCTTTGTCACTGAAAGTTTGAATTAAATAACGGCGACTGTAATTATACTAGTAAATCTGCAGATCAGGAGCCTCAACGTCATCGTTGCAAGTCATTGTTTTTTAACACTCATTGCGTAATATTCATCTTCCTACAAATCGCTTTTTAAAGTTTTCAAATTACATAAATATTTATAAGAATACAAAATACTTCGTAAAGTTTCAGAAATTAAATGTGTTAAACAAGTGGTTATACACTGATGTTCTGAAATTCTGATGAGCTGCTTATTCTGGTAACTTTTTAAATCAAAAATTGCATTTCTTCAGGGGGCTCTGCCCCCCTGAACCCCCCGTAGCCTATTTAAATTTACATTATTAATTTTTTATTGATTGTGCGGATGGTTATAGTATATCATATATTTTTTTTACGCTGTGATTTATAAGGATAAGCATAAGTTTGTTTTTATAAATTAATAAATTTAAAATTTAAAATAAAATCCTCATGTTAACCGTACGCAAACAATAAATCTTGAAGTGACGCCAAAAATGTAACCTTAAAATCCGCTACATTCGACCCAAACACAATGGCGTGCTTAAAAAAAGAAAGAAAGAAAAGAAACATATTTTTAGTAATACAGTTTTTAATTCATAATATGAATAAATGCTACTTTAGAATGCTTAAATATAAGCAGATCATTTTCATTTTACAGAAAAAATGCACGGATGAAGTGAAAGAATTCGGTCCCTGTTCCACGTGCTTGTTTTGTTTGGGCCGAATGAGGGCATTTAAATCTGAGCGATAACGCACATCATATTGCAAACTGTTTTTACGGCATATTGCATCTCCATCTATCTCTTTCCTCCGTGAATAATAGTTAATTTTATTTTAGCCAAGATCTTTTTATTCCAACATTTTTTTTTATTTATATAAATGACATCTTATTTACTTGATATTCGCACTTACTCAAAACCTTTCATTTTGTTATATTAAGAAATACTTGAGAGTTTTCTTTTTATTTCCAATATGCCGCCATATTAATTTTTTTATTCTTATTTTTTTTCATTTTCCTGTTTCACGTCAAAATCTTTCAATTGAAAATTGTTTAAGAGAAAATATTATTCAGGGTTTTGATTTTCTTGGCAACGATTAAAGAAACATTGATAAATTTTCTGAAAAAATGTCACATTATTCTGTATGAAAATAATGAACTTTTGTATTTTTAAGTAAAATATTTGAATAAAATAAATAAAATATTGCCTATTTTTATTTCTGGGGCTAAAATCCATCTATATGGAAAAATACAAATGCATTAATTCATCCGTTTTGACGTTGGCTTTACTGAAACATTATAGACGCATTTATACTAATATTATTAAGACCAAATACGTTGCTAGGCAACTGATGAAAGAAAAGGTAAAAAATTAAATATGTATTATGTCAAATTGATAAAACAAAATGCTTTATATTATTGGAAAACATGCATAAAGTTCCCCCAAAAATTATAAACCTAATTTAAAAAATCTCGCAAATATATTGACATAATTTCAAACTAATTGGAATAATTTAATAAACTTATTTAAAAATGTTAGCATCCAAAATTTACCATTTAAATCCATTTTTTATATGAGCCATTTCTTTCAACAAATGAAAATTTGAAAATCGTCTGACTTGCCATAGAAAAGCATTACAGAGCAAAATAAAATGTTCTATATTTCCCGAACGAATTAACCAAATTTAACCATAAACTATACCGCTAAGTCCGAGTACCTCATCAACATGCCCAATTAATTTCAAGCCGATCGGATGCTTTTTGTGGCAGTTATCGCGGAACAGACAGACAGACAAACGGAAATCAAAATTTTCGTGTCTCCACAGTAAGCCTTCACTGACGTTTCAGCAATAATCGGATGTTATTTTTAATTTTTTGCTGTGTATGATTTGCCATTCTTTTAGTATCACTCTTTGTAATGTCGCTGCATATTTTTAAAGTTGTGTTAAAAACAATTCAAAATTTAAATCGATTTGTCAAAGTTATCTCTATTTAAAACTGCAATATCATATATATTTTTAAAAAATACAAGTGAATATAAAATGACACATTCTAAAATCTTTTCTAAATGTGTTATTAATGTTTAAACGTTATATGCGTTGCATGTATTTGCATAGTTCCTGAAGAAATGTAAAATTTACAGAAGAGGGCAAAATCAAACTTTATTAGTCAACATTAAAATCAAATAACTTTAAGGCTATCATTTGATTTTCGTGAAATTTGAAATAGTGTGATTAGTGTATCGCTTTTTGCTATATTTAACTTCGGAAAAAGAAAAGGGAAATATGAATTGTAATCTGGAATTAGAGCACTTTGTATATAAGTTATGAACCGATTTCGAACGAAAGAGGACATAAAGTAGGATTCTTTAGGTTAGTTTTGCGCAAATACCTGGTGAACCTAGTTAATTAAAGTGAATTCGGTGTTCAGATATAATAAAACGTCTACCGCTACACGAAGATATAAAAAAAAAAAAGATCACCTTAGCGATAAATTAAGGAATAAAAGACCCGGAATACGAGATGTATCTTGAAAACTACAGTGTACACTAAAAAAAGTTCAATGACAAAGTCGTTCAGCATCATCCATTTTAAGGAAGATACATGTTGTACATGCGCATATATTACATAGTTGTCTGTACAAAGGGAAACGTTCAAAATTAATGCCAAATATTTCGCTTAACCTCTTCGCTATATTAGTCCACATATATGGACCTCTATACTTTTTATCATAAAAAGTAAACTGTTTGATTTTTTTTTACATTTTGATTTCCCTTTTTAATAGCGGACTGTCTTTTTGTTTAAAATCAAGCCAAAAAATGGAAACATCTAAGCTGATTTAACCATAAAATAAATGTTAAATTTTATTGTGATTATTCACGTCCTTAATATTCAAAATAAATGTTATTTTCATCTGAGTTTGCAAAATGCCTTCAAGACAGTGTGGCCAAGAATCCGAGAAATTTCCATAAGCGTTTAATTTAAATTATGTACTATAAAATTTTTTGAGGATTTGTATATAATTCACTTGTTTAAAAACCTTAAATTTGTGATTGTGTGAATTTAGGTTAGTGATAATTTAATACATATTATAAGGGTCTTTTTAATTTGTTATCCCTATTTGTGAACATAAATTACTTGTCATCTAAAGGTCAGTTTCTAAAAATTTCGGTTCTCTGTCATCTATGATGTCATTTTATTTTTGAAAAATCAACGAATGAGTATTTATAGTATTATTTTAGCTTCAGGTCTAAAGAGGTTAAGATAAGTAAACAAAGTCAGAAAATAAATGTATTTTATTTTCTGTATACACAATCACGCAATTTTTTTCATCATACTTCCAGCGGTCGCTGTTTGATTAGATAAAATTACTTTTACATTAGTATAAAAATTACTAAGTTGAGTTAACGGATCAGCCTGTATGATTCATCTGTATAGTATTGGAAAAATTTCCACATTATGCTAATTTATGCTTACGTATGCTTATTGTATTCCCATTTTGTCGCAGAAAGATGCCATTTAGTGGAAATTGTGCCTTCTCTAAAAATATGAATGAAACTTTTCAAATAGGGGGGGGGGGGGGGTCATCTCCACGTGAAAAACTGCACCAAATTTAATTTTTATCCAAGCAACACCCAATTTTTGCAGTTTATTTTAATCCCTGGATTATGAT
Source organism: Maratus speciosus (assembly GCA_963932465.1). Taxonomy (NCBI): domain Eukaryota; kingdom Metazoa; phylum Arthropoda; class Arachnida; order Araneae; family Salticidae; genus Maratus; species Maratus speciosus. Next base: position 364,692,873 of record OZ010799.1, read on the forward strand.
AACGCAGGAAGTCATATAGGTGTCGCATAAATATTTAAAAGCATTTTAAAGTTTTATCTATTGGAGAAAAATTGGTAATGTTAGCTCAAAATGTGTTCAAAATAAGTTAAGAAATAAGTCTATGTTAATGAGTTTGTCTTACCAACAGTTTTTGAAATGTAAAATTCTTATATTTACCTACCCCCTTAACCCCTCTGGAGACAACATTAGTTAATTATTTATTTTTTCTTCCCTGTACAAAGAATTTATTGTATGTATATTTAAAATAACCTGACTTGTAAGTGAGAAAAATGCTAACACAACACTTTTTCGTACCACTTGAGATGCTCTTTTGCAAATATGGATCATATTATTTATAGGGTTTTTAGATTGTTTTAGAGCCTTGTGTAAGCGCGTGTGCGAACAATATCACCCAAATACATGTAAATTAAAAGATACACAAGCAGAAATTGTCTAAAAAGGCAACTATAGTTTTTAATTTTTGATTCACAATAAAAAGTTTAATTGCACCTGCATTCTCAAACCGTTATATCTCATTTCCAGTACATACCAAGATCTTCTAAGGATGCTTGTGTAAACTTTTGCTCCTCTTCGCTACTAATGTGGTTGTAAGAATTGATTATCTTCTATTTAAATCCAAATGCATATGTAATATCTTCCATATTGTTTTCTTTCACAGTACCTCACAGATTTACATTTCTAATTTAAATTATGCTCCCCCATCCTAAATGACCAATTTTCAATTAGGCAATGCTGTTTTAATGAAACAGCTACACAGTTTAATGAAATTCCAATAATGTTGCTACAGCAAATGAAAAATATTCTAACTGACCAATTTTGTACCGTAGAAGGACCGTATAAAAATTTAAATAACATAACTTTTTTTCAAATTAAGGGGAAGATTATTTCATTAACATAATCTTATTTTAGTCTTTATTTTGAACACTTTTGCATTTACACCGCTTGATTATTTTGAAGAACTAAAAAAATAAAGGCTCGTTTCATCTTTTTAAAGACACCCTGTCTATAATAGAGAAATATTTAATTTCGTGAGATCATATCCCAAATAAAACTAATTAGTTTCTTTAAACTTTTCTCTATCAAGAAAACGCGTGTAAACAAAGTTCAGAATCAAAAAAGAAAGAAGGTTGTGGTTTGCCACAAATAAATTCTCTAACTTTAAGCTCCTCCCCTACATGTCGTCAATTAACAAATTTAGTATTCTTTACGTCCTATTTTAAGCTTTATTTGTTGAACATCAATAAACACATTCTTTTCCAAAAGATACATCTTTTCATCAAAAAGATAATGTTTGGATAATTATATGATACATGAGCTCTACTTACTTGGCGTTCGATACTAATTACTCTCAACAAAGTAACGTGTGAGATTTTGATAAATGGCCTCATCTATTATATTTTCTGACACGCAATACCTCATTCTTTACTTTTTTGAAAGAGATGCGTTTGGAAAGAAAACTATCTTTGATTTTTGAAGGCGGTGTTTGTGGTTTGCCGATAATATTCATGAAAACTATAACAGAGATACTAATTTAAAAGAAATTAGTGGTTTGAGAAAACTTTGACAAATTTAAAATTATACTTTTCTGATTGATTCCTTTTCTCTCAATATATATTATATGTATTCATTTATCTTTTCTTTTATACTAATATTTGGTCATTTCAAGAAAAAATTCGTTTGGAAAGAGTATCAGCCATAGAAAATATCCCTTTTTAGTATAAAAATGAGAGCCGCATATAAATTCTAAGAAATGCGATTAGATTTGGCTTCGTGAGACTATATGCACTTCTGAAGCAAGAAGAAAAAATCATGCGCCCAACATAGATTATGGTGCACTTTACAACACATTCAGAATACTGTAACACAACTTCACAGTTTATTAACCCCTTCACGGTCGCTTAATATTTGAAAAAACCATCAAAAGTGTACCTATTTTTTTTTATTACAGAAATTAAATAATTATAAGGTTTCTAAATAAAATATGCAATTAGATTATTTTTAAGCCGAAAAAACAATATTTTATAGCCATATTCATATTTGTATAAAAGCCATCATGCGAGAATTATGTGTCTTAACTTCTTAATCTCCGCCTCCGATAAATATAGGTTACTTTTTTTTATTATTCAGATTGTTTGATTCCCACCACCGTAGTTTACGGCACATAAAATGATGCGAAATTAAAGCAATTTACACTATTTAAAAAAGCTGGTGGGAGTCAAACAATCTGAATTAAAAGATAGTAGCCTACATTTATCGAGGGCGGAACTTAAGAGGTTAAGACACATAATTCTCGCATGATGGCTTTTATACAAATATGAATATGGCTATAAAATATTGTTTTTTCGCTTTAAAAATAAACTAATTCCATATTATATTTAGAAACCTTATAAGTATTCAATTTCTGTAATAAAAAAAACTAGGGGGTCGTACCCGGGCTTCCCGGGTTACAGAATATAGGTGAAAACATTTTTTTTAATTGAAAACAAATATATTTTTTTTAATATTCAATAAATTTTTTCAATTGCCCACTTACATTAAAAAAGCATTTTTCATATGAAAAATATGAATTATACAATCAAATAAATTTTTGAAATTTATCAAAAGCGATATTTTCTTAGCCGCATGCTAGGAGTTATTTGACTAAGATTTTGATACTTACGGCATCTTTTTATATTCTGATAATTTCAGAGTTATATATGTCTGTTAAATTTGTGTTTTATTTATATTATTTTATTTATTTATTCATAGGGAAGTATTTTTTAAAAGGTTATTAGCCGTAAGAAAATGATGAACTCTATATTTTGTTTTAAGGGCAAACGGATTAATCTTTCGTAATCGAGCTCCGTGCGATATAGATAAATAAAAAAGTATTTCATGCATTAAAATTGTTTTTAAAACAATAGACAATCAGTAAACTGAGATGAACTTTGCAAACAATTTCCCCTAATATAATATTGTGCTCCAAGTGGGATTTTGCGCCACTAAACCCTACACAACAATTTTTATATACAATTTTGAATTTGTATCAGAAAATGGCATGAATAAAGATAAAAATACCTCATTTTTTTCTCTCTTGTCTGCATTAATGAAAGCTATCAAATTTTCATCATTTTGGAGAAATTTCATAAAATGCTTTTAAAATTAAAATATAAAAGTAGGGATATTAAAAAATATATCGCATCTACAAATGAACAGCTTTCAGTTAAATATATATATATATATATATATATATATATATATATTAGTAAAATTGGTTCAGCAGGAATATCAGGGCAGATGACTAAAAAACACACTTTTGTTTCAAATATATAGATTATATAAAATTGTGAAAAACTAAATTAAGCAAATTATATTATTTTGATAAAATTATAGTAGAATGTCCTAAAGAATAGCATTAAAGTTTTATTATTCAAGAGAATTTTGGACAATAACTTCAGGAACTTGATATTATTTTAAACCTCGAGTTATTTGTTTGCTTGTCTAACTCGGCGAAGCAAATCTATCCAGGCTAGAATAATCAATTTCTGTAAAATAAATCGCTATTATTTGCATGTGACCTCTCTTTTATAAAGACACTCAAAATTTTTGTAAAACATTGCGTTTTATCAGTGTGTGATTTCGATTACATTATTTTCAAAAGTGAAGCATTTTCACCCATGAAGAATTTGAAAGCAGCTGGACTGGAAAAATGACGCACTTCTACAAAACATAATTCAGTTTTAAGAATTAAAATACACGCCGTTTTATAAAATGACGTCATTTGCATCCTCTAAAGCAATCCACTTTTACAATCCAATCTTAAACTTCGTCTATAGAAAAGTGTGCATATGACGCCACTATGACGGAATAACAGACAATATTCTTGAGATAGCCCGTATTTTAATTTCAACTTTTTTTTTCTGGTTTTATGAGAAAATGGCAACAAAAGATACAGTAATCTCCTATTTTCGACTAATTTCCGTTTACTTTCAATGACTTTCAATAGAAATTGGGTGCTTTTGTTGCCACGATTGGAAAAATGGTATTAAAAACTACAAAAAAATTAATATCTCATAAATAAATTGAGATACAGCTTTCAAACAAATTGCATTTAAAAGAGCATTTTTTTCCTTATACAACGGTGTAAAAATTTAAAATGTGCGATGTTTAGAAGTTTAAAAATGTGCAGTAGAGAAAATTGTAAAGCCAAAATTTTATTTCAAATTTCAAAGTGTTGCCATTCGCAAAATGACGTATGCGTTACGCACGGATATGTTTGTCCTTTATAATATAGATAGGTACATTTGTTATGGTTTTTTCAAATATTAAGCGACTGTGAAGGGGCTAATATTCCAGTTATCATCAGAAAGGCTTGATTCATCAGAATCCATATCAAAATGACAAAAATAATACAAATCTATGACAAATCTATGGCAAATTATAGATCGTACAAATCAATCCAGAGTGCTAATATTCAAAGACTTCAAATGGAAATTCCAGTTCAATTTTTCTGGTTTCAGAAGTTTTTTCCAGCAATTAAATCTCCAGCCCGAGAATATAACGGGCACGAGAAATAACGAACGACACCTCAGCCCGAGATATTGACGGGAGCGAGAATTAAGGGGTTAAGGTGGAAGATAATGTCTAAATCACTGGTTCCCAACGTGGGGGGTACGCTCCACAGGGGGCAGTTTCAGATTTCTAATTTAAAAAATTTCTGTCACTTTTTTCTAATGAAAGTCTTCTCTTAGTCTAAAAATAGAAATAATAGATGAAAAAAATTAATAATAACTGAATAAAAATTAATTTTCGAAACAATCCCATTTAAAAGTTCAAAAATACATTGACACCGGAATAATTATGTGACTTTTCCTGGATAATTTGACAACTTTTGTATATTAAAAGATCATTTTAATTTTTCCAGTTTTAATATTATTTTAGTAAATAGCACCTCTTTTTTTCACTATTTATTAAAAAAGAACTTGTACATCTATTGTTAGTGTAACATGCCCCATGAGGGAAATCTTACATAAGAAATTTTGTAGGGTATATCTAAAATTAACAATTTGGACATGTTTAAACTAAAAAATGTTTTGAATGATCTAAATGAGGTGCTACATTTATGAAATTAATAAAACCCCGGTGTGTATCACGGAAGGGAAAGGTTGAAAGTAAACTTCTTATGGCTTTTCTGCAGACCACATACAGAATATGACATTCATGACATATGCATTTTAAAATTTAAAATTGGTGAAAACATAGTGGCCAAATAATAATAAAAGGGGGGGAAAGCCCGCTATCAAAGAAACGCTTACGCATTTACGCTATCAAAGAAGTATGTTATGAGAGTAAAGAAAAATAGTAACTTAAACGGATAAAAGCGCGAATCTGGAAATGTTACTTGTGAATTATGCTATCCATGCAGTCTCGGCGATAAACAAATATCACTTATTCTTAATGAAGAACTAAAATCCATCATAAAATGTATCAATTCTATCAGACGTAATTCAAAATATGAGAGAGATTTCAAGAAATTTTACGAAAATAAAAATGACAATTTATCAGACAATTTATCACTTTTAAATTTCAGGTAAGTTGCCAAAAAAAAACAATAAAACTATTGTAGATTTAACACGTTCAAGCCGGCGCGGTGGGTCACACTCGACTGTATCAGAGTTGTCAAGTCTCCGGCTTTTTGCACACCACTATTATTTTAGAGAAAATGTTGCTCCTTTAAATCGCCCAATTGATCTAATTAAATGAAACAACATTTTTTGTATTAAAATACTGGTATCCAAAAAGTCGGAGACTTGGCAGCTCCGAGACAGTCGAGTGTGACCCACCGCGCCGGCGTGAACGTGTTAATGTGAAGATTCATTGCATCACTGCATTCATGGAGTTAGATTAAAAGTATACTTGTAATTAAAAAAAATATGATTTTGATAAATTAAATAATGTGAAATCACTTATCAGAGTTAATGCTATTTTGCTATTTTCGGATCCATCGGGGAAAATGGAAGTTTATTTTTTATGTGACAATATTTATATGATATAGAGGGGGGGGGGGGACATCATGATTTTAGAGATGCTTAGGTGGGGCGTGGCCAAAAAAAGGTTGGGAACCACTGGTCTAAATCAACAGAAAAAAAGGAAAAACAAAAGCAAAAAAAAAAAAAAAAAAAAACGTAACGCATTAAAAATCCATCTTTTTTTTTTTTTCTTTTTCATCTACTATAAATATTCGGGAAAATATCCGATTTTATTTTGGTTCGTGTTTTTGCAGTTTGATTTCGTGCAGCCGTTTATGTGGTCTATATATTTGTATGTCTGCTACATAGTATGCTAACAGTTAGTTACTTCAGTTAAACGGATAGCACAATTGAAAATTTCCTTTCAGCAGTTTCCATTAATAACTGAAATATAATTGAAAACTTTTGCGCAGACCTGTATGTGTTCAATAGAATTTATGCACACGAAATATTATTTTAAAAAAGTAGTTCATTTTAAAAACGCATAACGCATTTTAAAACCCAATTTCTACTATGATGATAAATAATCGAAAAAATATCAGATTTTCTTTTTGCGCATCATTGTATGTGATCTGTAGATTTGTATGTAAACTACATAGTAGTTTCTCAGTCAATACTTTATAATAAAAATTATAAATAAAAGTTTGTTCATTTAAATGTAACATAAGATTGTTAAGCTTTTATTCTTTAAGACTGTCAGTTTAAATATAAAATAACAAATAGCGTGTCAGGTCTACTAGTACAATGTGTAAAGGTAAAACAATATATGATACAATAATTGATAGCTAAAATTGGAATATGGCAATGTAACTATTTCAATATTTATACCTAATGTTGAATGTACCTAAATAATATGCAACAGTTTTATAAAACACTAGGGAAATGTATAAATATGATACATTATATGATAAAATAATTGTCGTTAATTGAAAAAAAAAAAAACTCCCTCAATCGAAATATGCCAAATTAATAGTATCAATATAAAAATATATCTCATAATGCTTGTAATTAACAAATATTTTCTCTCTGTGATTTTAGTAGTTTTAACTTTATAAACCGAACATACCAGTATTTAGTTTACCCTTTTTCAATGTATATATTAATAACTTGTGTATAAGAGTCTACCTTTCATTACCTGCATATTTTTATTTTGCATGCTTAAATATGTTGTAATGATTAGAAGATTTTTAAAATAGACATATTGGAAGGTATGTGGGAAGCATAATATTTTTAGTAATTTTAAATTTTTAATGTAATGTGTATTTTCATATTTTAATATATTTTAAACAATTAAGAGTATAGAAAAAATATCTTTTTTCTAATATAATATGAGTATTTTTAATCAAGAGACCGAATTATTATTATTATTATTATTATTATTTTTTTTTTTTTATAATCCGATAATTCGAATACCTTTTCTCTGTCACTGAAAGTTTGAATTAAATAACGGCGACTGTAATTATACTAGTAAATCTGCAGATCAGGAGCCTCAACGTCATCGTTGAAAGTCATTGTTTTTTAACACTCATATTCATCTTCCTACAAATCGCTTTTTAAAGTTTTCAAATTACATAAATATTTATAAGAATACAAAATACTTCGTAAAGTTTCAGAAATTAAATGTGTTAAACAAGTGGTTATACACTGATGTTCTGAAATTCTGATGAGCTGCTTATTCTGGTAACTTTTTAAATCAAAAATTGCATTTCTTCAGGGGGCTCTGTCCCCTTGAACCCCCCGTAGCCTATTTAAATTTACATTATTAATTTTTTATTGGTTGTGCGGATGGTTATAGTATATCATAGATTTTTTTACGCTGTGAATTATAAGGATAAGCATAAGTTTTTTTTTATAAATTAATAAATTTAAAATTTATAATAAAATCCTCATGTTAACCGTACGCAAACAATAAATCTTGAAGTGACGCCAAAAATGTAACCTTAAAATCCGCTACATTCGACCCAAACGCAACGGCGTGCTTAAAAAAAGAAAGAAAGAAAAGAAAAATATTTTTAGTAATACAGTTTTTAATTCATAATACGATGAAATGCTACTTTAGAATGCTTAAATATAAGCAGATCATTTTCATTTTACAGAAAATATGCATGGATGACGTCAAAGAATTCGGTCCCTGTTCCACGTGCTTGTTTTGTTTGGGCCGAATGAGAACATTTAAATCTGAGTGATAACGCACATCATATTGCAAACTGTTTTTACGGCATACTGCATCTCCATCTATCTCTTTCTTCCGTGAATAATAGTTACTTTTATTTTAGCCAAGATCTTTTCATTCCAACACCTTTTTTTTTTTTTTTTTTTTTTTTATAAATGACGTCTAATTCACTTGATATTCGCACTTACTCAAAACCTTTCATCTTGTTATATTAAGAAATACTTTAGAGTTTTCTTTTTATCCCCAATATGTAGCCATATTAATTTTTTTATTCTTAATTTTTTTTTCATTTTTCTGTTTCACGTCAAAATCTTTCAATTGAAAATTGTTTAAGAGAAAATATTATTCAGGGTTTTGATTTTCTTGGCAACGATTAAAGAAACATTCATAAATTTTATGAAAAAATGTCACATTATTCTCTATAAAAATAATGAACTTTTGTATTTTTAAGTAAAATATTTGAATACAATAAATAAAATATTGCCTATTTTTATTTCTGGGGCTAAAATCCATCTATATGCAAAAATACAAATGCATTAATTCATCCGTTTCGACGTTGGCTTTACTGAAACATTATAGACGCATTTATATTAATATTATTAAGACCAAATACGTTGCTAGGCAACTGATGAAAGAAAAGGTAAAAAATGAAATATGTATTATGTCAAATTGATAAAACAAAATGCTTTATATTATTGGAAAACATGCATAAAGTTCCCCCAAAAATTATAAACCTAATTTAAAAAATCTCGCAAATATATTGATATAACTTCAAACTAATTGGAATAATTCAATAAACTTATTTAAAAATTTCAGCATCCAAAATTTACCATTTAAATCCATTTTTTATATGAGCCATTTCTTTCAACAAATGAAAATTTGAAAATCGTCTGACTTGCCATAGAAAAGCATTACAGAGCAAAATAAAATGTTCTATATTTCACGAACGAATGAGCCAAATTTAACCAAAAACTATACAGCTAAGTCTTAGTACCTCATCAACATGCGCAATTAATTTCAAGCCGATCGGATGCTTTTTGCGGCAGTTATCGCGGAACAGAAAAACAGACAGACAGACAGACAAACGGAATTCAAAACTTTTCGTCTCTCCACATTAAGCCTTCACTGACGTTTCGGCAATAATCGGATGCTATTTTTAATTTTTTGCTGTGTATGATTTGCCATTCTTTTAGTATCACTCTTTGTAATGTCGCTGCATATTTTTAAAGTTGTGTTAAAAACAATTCAAAATTTAAATCGATTTGTCAAAGTTATCTCTATTTAAAACTGCAATATCATATATATTTTTAAAAAATACAAGTGAATATAAAATGACACATTCTAAAATCTTTTCTAAATGTGTTATTAATGTTTAAATGTTATATGCGTTGCATGTTTTTGCATAGTTCCTGAAGAAATGTAAAATTTACAGAAGAGGGAAAAATCAAACTTTATTAGTCAACATTAAAATCAAGTAACTTTAAGGCTATCATTTGATTTTCGTGCAATTTGAAATAGTGTGATTAGTGTATCGCTTTTTGATATATTTAACTTCGGAAAAAGAAAAAGGAAATATGAATTTTAATCTGGAATTAGAGCTCTTTGTATATAATGTATGAACCGATTTTGAATGAAAGAGGACATAAAGTAGAATTCTTTAGGTTAGTTTTGCGCAAATACCTGGTGAACCTAGTTAATTAAAGTGAATTCGGTGTCCAAATATAATAAAACGTCTACCGCTACACGAAGAGATAAAAAAACAGATCACCTTAGCAATAAATTAAGGAATAAAAGACCCGGAATACGAGATGTATCTTGAAAACTACAGTGTACACTAAAAAAAGTTCAATGACAAAGTCGTTCAGCATCATCCATTTTAAGGAAGATACATGTTGTACATGCGCATATATTACATAGCTGTCTGTACAAAGGTAAACGTTCAAAATTAATGCCAAATATTTCGCTTAACCTCTTCGCTATATAAGTCCACATATATGGACCTCTATTCTTTTTATCATAAAAAGTAAACTGTTTGAATTTTTTTACATTTTGACTTCACTTTTTAATAGCGGACTGTCTTTTTGTTTAAAATCAATCCAAAAAATGGAAACATCTAAGCTGATTTAACCATAAAATAAATGTTCAATTTTATTGTGATTATTCACGTCCTTAATATTCAAAATAAATGTTATTTTCATCTGAGTTTGCAAAATGCCTTCAAGACAGTGTGGCCAAGAATCCGAAAATTTTTTGAAGATTTGTATATAATTCACTTGTTTAAAAACTTTAAATTTGTGATTGTGTGAATTTAGGCTAGTGATAATTTAATACATATTATAAGGGTCTTTGTAATTTGTTATCCCTATTTGTGAACATAAATTACTTGTCATCTAAAGGTCAGTTTCTAAAAATTTCGGTTCTCTGTCATCTATGATGTCATTTTATTTTGGAAAAATCAACGAATGAGTATTTATAGTATTATTTTAGCTTCAGGTCTAAAGAGGTTAAGATAAGTAAACAAAGTCAGAAAATAAATGTATTTTATTTTCTGTATACACAATCGCGCAATTTTTTCATCATACTTTCAGCGGTCGCTGTTTGATTAGATAAAATTACTTTTACATTAGTATAAAAATTACTAAGTTGAGTTAACGGATCAGCCTGTATGATTCATCTGTATAGTATTGGAAAAACTTCCACTTTATGCTCATTTGTACTTAATTATGCTTATTGTATTCCCATTTTGTCGCAGAAAGATGCCATTTAGTGGAAATTGTGCCTTCTCTAAAAATATGAATGAAACTTTTCAAATAGGGGGGGGGGGGGGGGTCATCTCCACGTGAAAAACTGCACCAAATTTAATTTTTATCCAAGCAACACCCAATTTTTGTAGTTTATTTTAATCCCTGGATTATGATAACGCAGGAAGTCATACAGGTGTCGCATAAATATTTAAAGCATTTTAAGGTTTTATCTATTGGAGAAAAATTGGTAATGTTAGCTCAAAATGTGTTCAAAATAAGTTAAGAAATAAGTCTATGTTAATGAGTTTGTCTTACCAACAGTTTTTGAAATGTAAAATTCTTATATTTACCTACCCCCTTAACCCCTCTGGAGACAACATTAGTTAATTATTTATTTTTTCTTCCCTGTACAAAGAATTTATTGTATGTATATTTAAAATAACCTGACTTGTAAGTGAGAAAAATGCTAACACAACACTTTTTCGTACCACTTGAAATGTTCTTTTAACAGTACAAATATGGATCACATTATTTATAGGGTTTTTAGATTATTTTAGAGCCTTGTGTAAGCGCGTGTGCGAACAATATCACCCAAATACATGTAAATTAAAAGATACAAAAGCAGAAATTGTCTAAAAAGGCAACTATAGTTTTTAATTTTTTATTCACAATAAAACGATTAATTGCACATGCATTCTCAAAGCGTTATATCTCATTTCCAGTACATACCAAGATCTTCTAAGGATGCTTGTGTAAACTTTTGCTCCTCTTCGCTACTAATGTGGTTGTAAGAATTGATTATCTTCTATTTAAAGCCAAATGCATATGTAATATCCTCCATATTGTTTTCTCTCACAGTACCTCACAGATTTACATTTCTAATTTAAATTACGCTCCCCCTTCCTAAATGACCAATTTTCAATTAGGCAATGCTGTTTTAATGAAACAGCTACACAGTTTAATGAAATTCCAATATTCTTGCTACAGCAAATGAAAAATATTCTAACTGACCAATTTTGTACCGTAGAAGGACCGTATAAAAATTTAAATAACATAACTTTTTTTTTAATTAAGGGGAAGATTATTTCATTAACATAATCTTATTTTAGTCTTTATTTTGAACACTTTTGCATTTACACCGCTTGTTTATTTTGAAGAACTAAAAAAATAAAGGCTCGTTTCATCTTTTTAAAGACACACTGTCTATAATAGAAAAATATTTGATTTCGTGAGATCATATCCCAAATAAAACTAATTAGTTTCATTAAACTTTTCTCTATCAAGAAAACGCGTGTAAACAAAGTTCAGAATCAAAAAAGAAAGAAGGTTGTGGTTTGCCACAAATAAATTCTCTAGCTTTAAGCTCCTCCCATACATGTCGTCAATTAACAAATCTAGTATTCTTTACGTCCTATTTTAAGCTTTATTTGTTGAACATCAATAAACACATTCTTTTCCAAAAGATACATCTTTTCATCAAAAAGATAATGTTTGGATAATTATATGATACATGAGCTCTACTTACTTGGCGTTCGATACTAATTACTCTCAACAAAGTAACGTGTAAGATTTTGATAAATGGCCTCATCTATTATATTTTCTGACACGCAATACCTCATTCTTTACTTTTTTGAAAAGAGATGCGTTTGGAAAGAAAACTATCTTTGATTTGTGAATGCGGTGTTTGTGGTTTGCCGATAATATTCATGAAAATTATAACAGAGATACTAATTTAAAAGAAATTAGTGGTTTGAGAAAACTTTGACAAAATTAAAAATTATACTTTTCTGATTGATTCCTTTTCTCTCAATATATATTATATGTATTCATTTATCTTTTCTTTTATACTAATATTTGGTCATTGCAAGAAAAAATTCGTTTGGAAAGAGTATCAGCCATAGAAAATATCCTTTTTTAGTATAAAAATGAGAGCCGCATATAAATTCTAAGAAATGCGATTAGATTTGGCTTCGTGAGACTATATGCATTTCTGAAACAAGAAGAAAAACTCATGCGCCCAACATAGATTATGGTGCACTTTACAACACATTAAGAATACTGTAACAAAACTTCACAGTTTATTAAGGTGGAAGATAATGTCTAAATCAGTGGTTCCCAACGTGGGAGGTACGCTCCACAGGGGGCAATTTCCGATTTCTAATTTAAAAAATTTCTGTCACTTTTTTATAATGAAAGTCTTCTCTTAGTCTAAAAATAGAAATAATAGATGAAAAAAATTAAAAATAACTGAATAAAAATTAATTTTCGAAACAATCCCATTTAAAAGTTCAAAAATACATCTACACCGGAATAATTATGTGAATTTTCCTATATAATTTGACAAATTTTGTATTTTAAAAGATCATTTTAATTTTTCCAGTTTTAATGTTATTTTAGTAAATTGCACCTCTTTTTTTCACTATTTATTAAAAAAAAACTTGTACGTCTATTGTTAGTGTAATATGCCCCATGAGGGAAATCTTACATAAGAAATTTTGTAGGGTATATCTAAAATTGACAATTTGGACATGTTTAAACTAAAAAATGTTTTGAATGATCTAAATGAGGTGCTACATTTATGAAATTAATAAAACCCCGTGTGCATCACGGAAGGGAAAGGTTGAAAGTAAACTTCTTATGGCTTTTCTGCAGACCACATACAGAATATGACATTCATGACATATGCATTTTAAAATTTAAAATTGGTGAAAACATAGTGGACAAATAATAATAAAAGGGGGGGGGGGGAAGCCCGCTATCAAAGAAGCGCTTACGCATTTACGCTATCAAAGAAGTATGTTATGAGAGTAAAGAAAAATAGTAACTTAAACGGATAAAAGCGCGAATCTGGAAATGTTACTTGTGAATTATGCTATCCATGCAGTCTCGGCGATAAACAAATATCACTTATTCTTAATGAAGAACTAAAATCCATCATAAAATGTATCAATTCTATCAGACGTAATTCAAAATATGAGAGAGATTTCAAGAAATTTTACGAAAATAAAAATGACAATTTATCAGATAATTTATCACTTTTAAATTTCAGGTAAGTTGCCAAAAAAACAATAAAACTATTGTAGATTTAACACGTTCACGCCAGCGCGGTGGGTCACACTCGACTGTATCAGAGTTGTCAAGTCTCCGGCTTTTTGCTCACCACTATTATTTTAGAGAAAATGTTGCTCCTTTAAATCGCCCAATTGATCTAATTAAATGAAACAACATTTTTTGTATTAAAATACTGGTATCCAAAAAGCCGGAGACTTGGCAGCTCCGAGACAGTCGAGTGTGACCCACCGCGCCGGCGTGAACGTGTTAATGTGAAGATTCATTGCATCACTGCATTCATGGAGTTAGATTAAAAGTATACTTGTAATTAAAAAAATATATGATTTTGATAAATTAAATAATGTGAAATCACTTATCAGAGTTAATGCTATTTTGCTATTTTCGGATCCATCGGGGAAAATGGAAGTTTATTTTTTATGTGACAATATTTATATGATATAGAGGGGGGGGGGGGGGGGGGGACATCATGATTTTAGAGATGCTTAGGTGGGGCGTGGCCAAAAAAAAGGTTGGGAACCACTGGTCTAAATCAACAGAAAAAAAGGAAAAAAAAAAGCAAAAAAAAAAAAATTACATTTTGATCACGTGGTCAAGGTAAAAACTTCTATCGTAAAGAAGTGGAGGCTCCGTAGACGTGTAATGTAAATCCCCGCTAGCCAATGAAACGGTTCATATGAGGCAAAGTAGTAGTAACTTCCCTTCTTATCAGTTAGGAGTTCTTTGGATAAATTACCGGTATCACGTGACTTATTTCAGCCTCGAACCCATATTTGGAATATCCTCCGTTGGGTGCAATCTAGATAGATTTTTGGCTGTTAGAGAAACGAGATTCATCAATCAGAAGCCTGCATTTTTGTGAACTTTTCGCTGTTTGCAGAAATGCAGGCTATTGATTGGCGATTCTCGTTTCGCTAACAGCGAAAAATCTATCTGGATCCTAGCCTACATTTCTACAAACATTGCACTTCATCCACGGCACTAAAAAAATGACTCAAAACTTTCATGACATAGGCCGGGATCCAGATATAGCAAATATTCTCAAACATGCAGGCTTCTGATTGGTCAAACTCATTTCACTAACAGCGAAAAATCTATCTGAATCTCAGCCGTAGTTATCTTCGATGAAATCAATGCAAAAGGATAATATAAAAGAAAAGTATAAGATTTCTAAAATATTTTGGCGGGTTTATCGCTATTTGGCATAATTTGTAAACTTTAGAACTAATTAACAGTTTTTCGCTAATTATGAATAGAAAATTAATGTTTTTAAAGCTGAATTTTATAAAAGCACGTAGATTGAGTAAATATCTATCCAAAAATTCAATCCTTACGTTTTTCTGTCCATTATTTAAGTCTGTACCTCGATTTAAACATAAGTTGTGACGAAGAAAATAAATCTGTCATTTTCAGTATCTCGACGTTATTTAAAAAAATCTATATCTCTGTTTATAATTAATTTATGAGGATGCATTTGATCTCAAATTGAAGATCTTCTTTATTAGGTCCTTCTGGTGTTGGTTTTATTTTTCTGCGATGATTGCTTCTTTTGATATGGGAAATTTTACGCTGGCATATTTCGTCCATTTAACATGGAGAAGTTGTCTGCAGTATAATAAGCAGTTACGGTGTTTTGTCGTTATTCTTGGCGTTTGTTTGTTTGGCGGGGTTAGCATTTTTTTTTCAGCTTGGCTTGGCAGAACGACCGTCCTGCTTGATATTTTCTCTCTGTGATTTTAGTAGTTTTAACTTTATAAACCAAACATACCAGTATTTAGTTTACCCTTTTTCAATGTATATATTAATAACTTGTGTATAAGAGTCTACCTTTCATTACCTGCATATTTTTATTTTGCATGCTTAAATATGTTGTAATGATTATAAGATTTTTAAAATAGACATATTGGAAGGTATGTGGGAAGCATAATATTTTTAGTAATTTTAAATTTTTAATGTAATGTGTATTTTCATATTTTAATATATTTTAAACAATTAAGAGTATAGAAAAAATATCTTTTTTTCTAATATAATATGAGTATTTTTAATCAAGAGACCAAATTAGATTTTTTTTTTTTTTATAATCCGATAATTCGAACACCTTTTCTTTGTCACTGAAAGTTTGAATTAAATAACGGCGACTGTAATTATACTAGTAAATCTGCAGATCAGGAGCCTCAACGTCATCGTTGCAAGTCATTGTTTTTTAACACTCATTGCGTAATATTCATCTTCCTACAAATCGCTTTTTAAAGTTTTCAAATTACATAAATATTTATAAGAATACAAAATACTTCGTAAAGTTTCAGAAATTAAATGTGTTAAACAAGTGGTTATACACTGATGTTCTGAAATTCTGATGAGCTGCTTATTCTGGTAACTTTTTAAATCAAAAATTGCATTTCTTCAGGGGGCTCTGCCCCCCTGAACCCCCCGTAGCCTATTTAAATTTACATTATTAATTTTTTATTGATTGTGCGGATGGTTATAGTATATCATATATTTTTTTTACGCTGTGATTTATAAGGATAAGCATAAGTTTGTTTTTATAAATTAATAAATTTAAAATTTAAAATAAAATCCTCATGTTAACCGTACGCAAACAATAAATCTTGAAGTGACGCCAAAAATGTAACCTTAAAATCCGCTACATTCGACCCAAACACAATGGCGTGCTTAAAAAAAGAAAGAAAGAAAAGAAACATATTTTTAGTAATACAGTTTTTAATTCATAATATGAATAAATGCTACTTTAGAATGCTTAAATATAAGCAGATCATTTTCATTTTACAGAAAAAATGCACGGATGAAGTGAAAGAATTCGGTCCCTGTTCCACGTGCTTGTTTTGTTTGGGCCGAATGAGGGCATTTAAATCTGAGCGATAACGCACATCATATTGCAAACTGTTTTTACGGCATATTGCATCTCCATCTATCTCTTTCCTCCGTGAATAATAGTTAATTTTATTTTAGCCAAGATCTTTTTATTCCAACATTTTTTTTATTTATATAAATGACATCTTATTTACTTGATATTCGCACTTACTCAAAACCTTTCATTTTGTTATATTAAGAAATACTTGAGAGTTTTCTTTTTATTTCCAATATGCCGCCATATTAATTTTTTTATTCTTATTTTTTTTTCATTTTCCTGTTTCACGTCAAAATCTTTCAATTGAAAATTGTTTAAGAGAAAATATTATTCAGGGTTTTGATTTTCTTGGCAACGATTAAAGAAACATTGATAAATTTTCTGAAAAAATGTCACATTATTCTGTATGAAAATAATGAACTTTTGTATTTTTAAGTAAAATATTTGAATAAAATAAATAAAATATTGCCTATTTTTATTTCTGGGGCTAAAATCCATCTATATGGAAAAATACAAATGCATTAATTCATCCGTTTTGACGTTGGCTTTACTGAAACATTATAGACGCATTTATACTAATATTATTAAGACCAAATACGTTGCTAGGCAACTGATGAAAGAAAAGGTAAAAAATTAAATATGTATTATGTCAAATTGATAAAACAAAATGCTTTATATTATTGGAAAACATGCATAAAGTTCCCCCAAAAATTATAAACCTAATTTAAAAAATCTCGCAAATATATTGACATAATTTCAAACTAATTGGAATAATTTAATAAACTTATTTAAAAATGTTAGCATCCAAAATTTACCATTTAAATCCATTTTTTATATGAGCCATTTCTTTCAACAAATGAAAATTTGAAAATCGTCTGACTTGCCATAGAAAAGCATTACAGAGCAAAATAAAATGTTCTATATTTCCCGAACGAATTAACCAAATTTAACCATAAACTATACCGCTAAGTCCGAGTACCTCATCAACATGCCCAATTAATTTCAAGCCGATCGGATGCTTTTTGTGGCAGTTATCGCGGAACAGACAGACAGACAAACGGAAATCAAAATTTTCGTGTCTCCACAGTAAGCCTTCACTGACGTTTCAGCAATAATCGGATGTTATTTTTAATTTTTTGCTGTGTATGATTTGCCATTCTTTTAGTATCACTCTTTGTAATGTCGCTGCATATTTTTAAAGTTGTGTTAAAAACAATTCAAAATTTAAATCGATTTGTCAAAGTTATCTCTATTTAAAACTGCAATATCATATATATTTTTAAAAAATACAAGTGAATATAAAATGACACATTCTAAAATCTTTTCTAAATGTGTTATTAATGTTTAAACGTTATATGCGTTGCATGTATTTGCATAGTTCCTGAAGAAATGTAAAATTTACAGAAGAGGGCAAAATCAAACTTTATTAGTCAACATTAAAATCAAATAACTTTAAGGCTATCATTTGATTTTCGTGAAATTTGAAATAGTGTGATTAGTGTATCGCTTTTTGCTATATTTAACTTCGGAAAAAGAAAAGGGAAATATGAATTGTAATCTGGAATTAGAGCACTTTGTATATAAGTTATGAACCGATTTCGAACGAAAGAGGACATAAAGTAGGATTCTTTAGGTTAGTTTTGCGCAAATACCTGGTGAACCTAGTTAATTAAAGTGAATTCGGTGTTCAGATATAATAAAACGTCTACCGCTACACGAAGATATAAAAAAAAAAAGATCACCTTAGCGATAAATTAAGGAATAAAAGACCCGGAATACGAGATGTATCTTGAAAACTACAGTGTACACTAAAAAAAGTTCAATGACAAAGTCGTTCAGCATCATCCATTTTAAGGAAGATACATGTTGTACATGCGCATATATTACATAGTTGTCTGTACAAAGGGAAACGTTCAAAATTAATGCCAAATATTTCGCTTAACCTCTTCGCTATATTAGTCCACATATATGGACCTCTATACTTTTTATCATAAAAAGTAAACTGTTTGATTTTTTTTTACATTTTGATTTCCCTTTTTAATAGCGGACTGTCTTTTTGTTTAAAATCAAGCCAAAAAATGGAAACATCTAAGCTGATTTAACCATAAAATAAATGTTAAATTTTATTGTGATTATTCACGTCCTTAATATTCAAAATAAATGTTATTTTCATCTGAGTTTGCAAAATGCCTTCAAGACAGTGTGGCCAAGAATCCGAGAAATTTCCATAAGCGTTTAATTTAAATTATGTACTATAAAATTTTTTGAGGATTTGTATATAATTCACTTGTTTAAAAACCTTAAATTTGTGATTGTGTGAATTTAGGTTAGTGATAATTTAATACATATTATAAGGGTCTTTTTAATTTGTTATCCCTATTTGTGAACATAAATTACTTGTCATCTAAAGGTCAGTTTCTAAAAATTTCGGTTCTCTGTCATCTATGATGTCATTTTATTTTTGAAAAATCAACGAATGAGTATTTATAGTATTATTTTAGCTTCAGGTCTAAAGAGGTTAAGATAAGTAAACAAAGTCAGAAAATAAATGTATTTTATTTTCTGTATACACAATCACGCAATTTTTTTCATCATACTTCCAGCGGTCGCTGTTTGATTAGATAAAATTACTTTTACATTAGTATAAAAATTACTAAGTTGAGTTAACGGATCAGCCTGTATGATTCATCTGTATAGTATTGGAAAAATTTCCACATTATGCTAATTTATGCTTACGTATGCTTATTGTATTCCCATTTTGTCGCAGAAAGATGCCATTTAGTGGAAATTGTGCCTTCTCTAAAAATATGAATGAAACTTTTCAAATAGGGGGGGGGGGGTCATCTCCACGTGAAAAACTGCACCAAATTTAATTTTTATCCAAGCAACACCCAATTTTTGCAGTTTATTTTAATCCCTGGATTATGATAACGCAGGAAGTCATATAGGTGTCGCATAAATATTTAAAAGCATTTTAAAGTTTTATCTATTGGAGAAAAATTGGTAATGTTAGCTCAAAATGTGTTCAAAATAAGTTAAGAAATAAGTCTATGTTAATGAGTTTGTCTTACCAACAGTTTTTGAAATGTAAAATTCTTATATTTACCTACCCCCTTAACCCCTCTGGAGACAACATTAGTTAATTATTTATTTTTTCTTCCCTGTACAAAGAATTTATTGTATGTATATTTAAAATAACCTGACTTGTAAGTGAGAAAAATGCTAACACAACACTTTTTCGTACCACTTGAGATGCTCTTTTGCAAATATGGATCATATTATTTATAGGGTTTTTAGATTGTTTTAGAGCCTTGTGTAAGCGCGTGTGCGAACAATATCACCCAAATACATGTAAATTAAAAGATACACAAGCAGAAATTGTCTAAAAAGGCAACTATAGTTTTTAATTTTTGATTCACAATAAAAAGTTTAATTGCACCTGCATTCTCAAACCGTTATATCTCATTTCCAGTACATACCAAGATCTTCTAAGGATGCTTGTGTAAACTTTTGCTCCTCTTCGCTACTAATGTGGTTGTAAGAATTGATTATCTTCTATTTAAATCCAAATGCATATGTAATATCTTCCATATTGTTTTCTTTCACAGTACCTCACAGATTTACATTTCTAATTTAAATTATGCTCCCCCATCCTAAATGACCAATTTTCAATTAGGCAATGCTGTTTTAATGAAACAGCTACACAGTTTAATGAAATTCCAATAATGTTGCTACAGCAAATGAAAAATATTCTAACTGACCAATTTTGTACCGTAGAAGGACCGTATAAAAATTTAAATAACATAACTTTTTTTCAAATTAAGGGGAAGATTATTTCATTAACATAATCTTATTTTAGTCTTTATTTTGAACACTTTTGCATTTACACCGCTTGATTATTTTGAAGAACTAAAAAAATAAAGGCTCGTTTCATCTTTTTAAAGACACCCTGTCTATAATAGAGAAATATTTAATTTCGTGAGATCATATCCCAAATAAAACTAATTAGTTTCTTTAAACTTTTCTCTATCAAGAAAACGCGTGTAAACAAAGTTCAGAATCAAAAAAGAAAGAAGGTTGTGGTTTGCCACAAATAAATTCTCTAACTTTAAGCTCCTCCCCTACATGTCGTCAATTAACAAATTTAGTATTCTTTACGTCCTATTTTAAGCTTTATTTGTTGAACATCAATAAACACATTCTTTTCCAAAAGATACATCTTTTCATCAAAAAGATAATGTTTGGATAATTATATGATACATGAGCTCTACTTACTTGGCGTTCGATACTAATTACTCTCAACAAAGTAACGTGTGAGATTTTGATAAATGGCCTCATCTATTATATTTTCTGACACGCAATACCTCATTCTTTACTTTTTTGAAAGAGATGCGTTTGGAAAGAAAACTATCTTTGATTTTTGAAGGCGGTGTTTGTGGTTTGCCGATAATATTCATGAAAACTATAACAGAGATACTAATTTAAAAGAAATTAGTGGTTTGAGAAAACTTTGACAAATTTAAAATTATACTTTTCTGATTGATTCCTTTTCTCTCAATACATATTATATGTATTCATTTATCTTTTCTTTTATACTAATATTTGGTCATTTCAAGAAAAAATTCGTTTGGAAAGAGTATCAGCCATAGAAAATATCCCTTTTTAGTATAAAAATGAGAGCCGCATATAAATTCTAAGAAATGCGATTAGATTTGGCTTCGTGAGACTATATGCACTTCTGAAGCAAGAAGAAAAAATCATGCGCCCAACATAGATTATGGTGCACTTTACAACACATTCAGAATACTGTAACACAACTTCACAGTTTATTAACCCCTTCACGGTCGCTTAATATTTGAAAAAACCATCAAAAGTGTACCTATTTTTTTTTATTACAGAAATTAAATAATTATAAGGTTTCTAAATAAAATATGCAATTAGATTATTTTTAAGCCGAAAAAACAATATTTTATAGCCATATTCATATTTGTATAAAAGCCATCATGCGAGAATTATGTGTCTTAACTTCTTAATCTCCGCCTCCGATAAATATAGGTTACTTTTTTTTATTATTCAGATTGTTTGATTCCCACCACCGTAGTTTACGGCACATAAAATGATGCGAAATTAAAGCAATTTACACTATTTAAAAAAGCTGGTGGGAGTCAAACAATCTGAATTAAAAGATAGTAGCCTACATTTATCGAGGGCGGAACTTAAGAGGTTAAGACACATAATTCTCGCATGATGGCTTTTATACAAATATGAATATGGCTATAAAATATTGTTTTTTCGCTTTAAAAATAAACTAATTCCATATTATATTTAGAAACCTTATAAGTATTCAATTTCTGTAATAAAAAAAACTAGGGGGTCGTACCCGGGCTTCCCGGGTTACAGAATATAGGTGAAAACATTTTTTTTAATTGAAAACAAATATATTTTTTTTAATATTCAATAAATTTTTTCAATTGCCCACTTACATTAAAAAAGCATTTTTCATATGAAAAATATGAATTATACAATCAAATAAATTTTTGAAATTTATCAAAAGCGATATTTTCTTAGCCACATGCTAGGAGTTATTTGACTAAGATTTTGATACTTACGGCATCTTTTTATATTCTGATAATTTCAGAGTTATATATGTCTGTTAAATTTGTGTTTTATTTATATTATTTTATTTATTTATTCATAGGGAAGTATTTTTTAAAAGGTTATTAGCCGTAAGAAAATGATGAACTCTATATTTTGTTTTAAGGGCAAACGGATTAATCTTTCGTAATCGAGCTCCGTGCGATATAGATAAATAAAAAAGTATTTCATGCATTAAAATTGTTTTTAAAACAATAGACAATCAGTAAACTGAGATGAACTTTGCAAACAATTTCCCCTAATATAATATTGTGCTCCAAGTGGGATTTTGCGCCACTAAACCCTACACAACAATTTTTATATACAATTTTGAATTTGTATCAGAAAATGGCATGAATAAAGATAAAAATACCTCATTTTTTTCTCTCTTGTCTGCATTAATGAAAGCTATCAAATTTTCATCATTTTGGAGAAATTTCATAAAATGCTTTTAAAATTAAAATATAAAAGTAGGGATATTAAAAAATATATCGCATCTACAAATGAACAGCTTTCAGTTAAATATATATATATATATATATATATATATATATATTAGTAAAATTGGTTCAGCAGGAATATCAGGGCAGATGACTAAAAAACACACTTTTGTTTCAAATATATAGATTATATAAAATTGTGAAAAACTAAATTAAGCAAATTATATTATTTTGATAAAATTATAGTAGAATGTCCTAAAGAATAGCATTAAAGTTTTATTATTCAAGAGAATTTTGGACAATAACTTCAGGAACTTGATATTATTTTAAACCTCGAGTTATTTGTTTGCTTGTCTAACTCGGCGAAGCAAATCTATCCAGGCTAGAATAATCAATTTCTGTAAAATAAATCGCTATTATTTGCATGTGACCTCTCTTTTATAAAGACACTCAAAATTTTTGTAAAACATTGCGTTTTATCAGTGTGTGATTTCGATTACATTATTTTCAAAAGTGAAGCATTTTCACCCATGAAGAATTTGAAAGCAGCTGGACTGGAAAAATGACGCACTTCTACAAAACATAATTCAGTTTTAAGAATTAAAATACACGCCGTTTTATAAAATGACGTCATTTGCATCCTCTAAAGCAATCCACTTTTACAATCCAATCTTAAACTTCGTCTATAGAAAAGTGTGCATATGACGCCATTATGACGGAATAACAGACAATATTCTTGAGATAGCCCGTATTTTAATTTCAACTTTTTTTTTCTGGTTTTATGAGAAAATGGCAACAAAAGATACAGTAATCTCCTATTTTCGACTAATTTCCGTTTACTTTCAATGACTTTCAATAGAAATTGGGTGCTTTTGTTGCCACGATTGGAAAAATGGTATTAAAAACTACAAAAAAATTAATATCTCATAAATAAATTGAGATACAGCTTTCAAACAAATTGCATTTAAAAGAGCATTTTTTTCCTTATACAACGGTGTAAAAATTTAAAATGTGCGATGTTTAGAAGTTTAAAAATGTGCAGTAGAGAAAATTGTAAAGCCAAAATTTTATTTCAAATTTCAAAGTGTTGCCATTCGCAAAATGACGTATGCGTTACGCACGGATATGTTTGTCCTTTATAATATAGATAGGTACATTTGTTATGGTTTTTTCAAATATTAAGCGACTGTGAAGGGGCTAATATTCCAGTTATCATCAGAAAGGCTTGATTCATCAGAATCCATATCAAAATGACAAAAATAATACAAATCTATGACAAATCTATGGCAAATTATAGATCGTACAAATCAATCCAGAGTGCTAATATTCAAAGACTTCAAATGGAAATTCCAGTTCAATTTTTCTGGTTTCAGAAGTTTTTTCCAGCAATTAAATCTCCAGCCCGAGAATATAACGGGCACGAGAAATAACGAACGACACATCAGCCCGAGATATTGACGGGAGCGAGAATTAAGGGGTTAAGGTGGAAGATAATGTCTAAATCACTGGTTCCCAACGTGGGGGGTACGCTCCACAGGGGGCAGTTTCAGATTTCTAATTTAAAAAATTTCTGTCACTTTTTTCTAATGAAAGTCTTCTCTTAGTCTAAAAATAGAAATAATAGATGAAAAAAATTAATAATAACTGAATAAAAATTAATTTTCGAAACAATCCCATTTAAAAGTTCAAAAATACATTGACACCGGAATAATTATGTGACTTTTCCTGGATAATTTGACAACTTTTGTATATTAAAAGATCATTTTAATTTTTCCAGTTTTAATATTATTTTAGTAAATAGCACCTCTTTTTTTCACTATTTATTAAAAAAAAACTTGTACATCTATTGTTAGTGTAACATGCCCCATGAGGGAAATCTTACATAAGAAATTTTGTAGGGTATATCTAAAATTAACAATTTGGACATGTTTAAACTAAAAAATGTTTTGAATGATCTAAATGAGGTGCTACATTTATGAAATTAATAAAACCCCGGTGTGTATCACGGAAGGGAAAGGTTGAAAGTAAACTTCTTATGGCTTTTCTGCAGACCACATACAGAATATGACATTCATGACATATGCATTTTAAAATTTAAAATTGGTGAAAACATAGTGGCCAAATAATAATAAAAGGGGGGGAAAGCCCGCTATCAAAGAAACGCTTACGCATTTACGCTATCAAAGAAGTATGTTATGAGAGTAAAGAAAAATAGTAACTTAAACGGATAAAAGCGCGAATCTGGAAATGTTACTTGTGAATTATGCTATCCATGCAGTCTCGGCGATAAACAAATATCACTTATTCTTAATGAAGAACTAAAATCCATCATAAAATGTATCAATTCTATCAGACGTAATTCAAAATATGAGAGAGATTTCAAGAAATTTTACGAAAATAAAAATGACAATTTATCAGACAATTTATCACTTTTAAATTTCAGGTAAGTTGCCAAAAAAAAACAATAAAACTATTGTAGATTTAACACGTTCAAGCCGGCGCGGTGGGTCACACTCGACTGTATCAGAGTTGTCAAGTCTCCGGCTTTTTGCACACCACTATTATTTTAGAGAAAATGTTGCTCCTTTAAATCGCCCAATTGATCTAATTAAATGAAACAACATTTTTTGTATTAAAATACTGGTATCCAAAAAGTCGGAGACTTGGCAGCTCCGAGACAGTCGAGTGTGACCCACCGCGCCGGCGTGAACGTGTTAATGTGAAGATTCATTGCATCACTGCATTCATGGAGTTAGATTAAAAGTATACTTGTAATTAAAAAAAATATGATTTTGATAAATTAAATAATGTGAAATCACTTATCAGAGTTAATGCTATTTTGCTATTTTCGGATCCATCGGGGAAAATGGAAGTTTATTTTTTATGTGACAATATTTATATGATATAGAGGGGGGGGGGGGACATCATGATTTTAGAGATGCTTAGGTGGGGCGTGGCCAAAAAAAGGTTGGGAACCACTGGTCTAAATCAACAGAAAAAAAGGAAAAACAAAAGCAAAAAAAAAAAAAAAAAAAAACGTAACGCATTAAAAATCCATCTTTTTTTTTTTTTCTTTTTCATCTACTATAAATATTCGGGAAAATATCCGATTTTATTTTGGTTCGTGTTTTTGCAGTTTGATTTCGTGCAGCCGTTTATGTGGTCTATATATTTGTATGTCTGCTACATAGTATGCTAACAGTTAGTTACTTCAGTTAAACGGATAGCACAATTGAAAATTTCCTTTCAGCAGTTTCCATTAATAACTGAAATATAATTGAAAACTTTTGCGCAGACCTGTATGTGTTCAATAGAATTTATGCACACGAAATATTATTTTAAAAAAGTAGTTCATTTTAAAAACGCATAACGCATTTTAAAACCCAATTTCTACTATGATGATAAATAATCGAAAAAATATCAGATTTTCTTTTTGCGCATCATTGTATGTGATCTGTAGATTTGTATGTAAACTACATAGTAGTTTCTCAGTCAATACTTTATAATAAAAATTATAAATAAAAGTTTGTTCATTTAAATGTAACATAAGATTGTTAAGCTTTTATTCTTTAAGACTGTCAGTTTAAATATAAAATAACAAATAGCGTGTCAGGTCTACTAGTACAATGTGTAAAGGTAAAACAATATATGATACAATAATTGATAGCTAAAATTGGAATATGGCAATGTAACTATTTCAATATTTATACCTAATGTTGAATGTACCTAAATAATATGCAACAGTTTTATAAAACACTAGGGAAATGTATAAATATGATACATTATATGATAAAATAATTGTCGTTAATTGAAAAAAAAAAAAACTCCCTCAATCGAAATATGCCAAATTAATAGTATCAATATAAAAATATATCTCATAATGCTTGTAATTAACAAATATTTTCTCTCTGTGATTTTAGTAGTTTTAACTTTATAAACCGAACATACCAGTATTTAGTTTACCCTTTTTCAATGTATATATTAATAACTTGTGTATAAGAGTCTACCTTTCATTACCTGCATATTTTTATTTTGCATGCTTAAATATGTTGTAATGATTAGAAGATTTTTAAAATAGACATATTGGAAGGTATGTGGGAAGCATAATATTTTTAGTAATTTTAAATTTTTAATGTAATGTGTATTTTCATATTTTAATATATTTTAAACAATTAAGAGTATAGAAAAAATATCTTTTTTCTAATATAATATGAGTATTTTTAATCAAGAGACCGAATTATTATTATTATTATTATTATTTTTTTTTTTTTTTTTATAATCCGATAATTCGAATACCTTTTCTCTGTCACTGAAAGTTTGAATTAAATAACGGCGACTGTAATTATACTAGTAAATCTGCAGATCAGGAGCCTCAACGTCATCGTTGAAAGTCATTGTTTTTTAACACTCATATTCATCTTCCTACAAATCGCTTTTTAAAGTTTTCAAATTACATAAATATTTATAAGAATACAAAATACTTCGTAAAGTTTCAGAAATTAAATGTGTTAAACAAGTGGTTATACACTGATGTTCTGAAATTCTGATGAGCTGCTTATTCTGGTAACTTTTTAAATCAAAAATTGCATTTCTTCAGGGGGCTCTGTCCCCTTGAACCCCCCGTAGCCTATTTAAATTTACATTATTAATTTTTTATTGGTTGTGCGGATGGTTATAGTATATCATAGATTTTTTTACGCTGTGAATTATAAGGATAAGCATAAGTTTTTTTTTATAAATTAATAAATTTAAAATTTATAATAAAATCCTCATGTTAACCGTACGCAAACAATAAATCTTGAAGTGACGCCAAAAATGTAACCTTAAAATCCGCTACATTCGACCCAAACGCAACGGCGTGCTTAAAAAAAGAAAGAAAGAAAAGAAAAATATTTTTAGTAATACAGTTTTTAATTCATAATACGATGAAATGCTACTTTAGAATGCTTAAATATAAGCAGATCATTTTCATTTTACAGAAAATATGCACGGATGACGTCAAAGAATTCGGTCCCTGTTCCACGTGCTTGTTTTGTTTGGGCCGAATGAGAACATTTAAATCTGAGTGATAACGCACATCATATTGCAAACTGTTTTTACGGCATACTGCATCTCCATCTATCTCTTTCTTCCGTGAATAATAGTTACTTTTATTTTAGCCAAGATCTTTTCATTCCAACACCTTTTTTTTTTTTTTTTTTTTTTTTATAAATGACGTCTAATTCACTTGATATTCGCACTTACTCAAAACCTTTCATCTTGTTATATTAAGAAATACTTTAGAGTTTTCTTTTTATCCCCAATATGTAGCCATATTAATTTTTTTATTCTTAATTTTTTTTTCATTTTTCTGTTTCACGTCAAAATCTTTCAATTGAAAATTGTTTAAGAGAAAATATTATTCAGGGTTTTGATTTTCTTGGCAACGATTAAAGAAACATTCATAAATTTTATGAAAAAATGTCACATTATTCTCTATAAAAATAATGAACTTTTGTATTTTTAAGTAAAATATTTGAATACAATAAATAAAATATTGCCTATTTTTATTTCTGGGGCTAAAATCCATCTATATGCAAAAATACAAATGCATTAATTCATCCGTTTCGACGTTGGCTTTACTGAAACATTATAGACGCATTTATATTAATATTATTAAGACCAAATACGTTGCTAGGCAACTGATGAAAGAAAAGGTAAAAAATGAAATATGTATTATGTCAAATTGATAAAACAAAATGCTTTATATTATTGGAAAACATGCATAAAGTTCCCCCAAAAATTATAAACCTAATTTAAAAAATCTCGCAAATATATTGATATAACTTCAAACTAATTGGAATAATTCAATAAACTTATTTAAAAATTTCAGCATCCAAAATTTACCATTTAAATCCATTTTTTATATGAGCCATTTCTTTCAACAAATGAAAATTTGAAAATCGTCTGACTTGCCATAGAAAAGCATTACAGAGCAAAATAAAATGTTCTATATTTCACGAACGAATGAGCCAAATTTAACCAAAAACTATACAGCTAAGTCTTAGTACCTCATCAACATGCGCAATTAATTTCAAGCCGATCGGATGCTTTTTGCGGCAGTTATCGCGGAACAGAAAAACAGACAGACAGACAGACAAACGGAATTCAAAACTTTTCGTCTCTCCACATTAAGCCTTCACTGACGTTTCGGCAATAATCGGATGCTATTTTTAATTTTTTGCTGTGTATGATTTGCCATTCTTTTAGTATCACTCTTTGTAATGTCGCTGCATATTTTTAAAGTTGTGTTAAAAACAATTCAAAATTTAAATCGATTTGTCAAAGTTATCTCTATTTAAAACTGCAATATCATATATATTTTTAAAAAATACAAGTGAATATAAAATGACACATTCTAAAATCTTTTCTAAATGTGTTATTAATGTTTAAATGTTATATGCGTTGCATGTTTTTGCATAGTTCCTGAAGAAATGTAAAATTTACAGAAGAGGGAAAAATCAAACTTTATTAGTCAACATTAAAATCAAGTAACTTTAAGGCTATCATTTGATTTTCGTGCAATTTGAAATAGTGTGATTAGTGTATCGCTTTTTGATATATTTAACTTCGGAAAAAGAAAAAGGAAATATGAATTTTAATCTGGAATTAGAGCTCTTTGTATATAATGTATGAACCGATTTTGAATGAAAGAGGACATAAAGTAGAATTCTTTAGGTTAGTTTTGCGCAAATACCTGGTGAACCTAGTTAATTAAAGTGAATTCGGTGTCCAAATATAATAAAACGTCTACCGCTACACGAAGAGATAAAAAAACAGATCACCTTAGCAATAAATTAAGGAATAAAAGACCCGGAATACGAGATGTATCTTGAAAACTACAGTGTACACTAAAAAAAGTTCAATGACAAAGTCGTTCAGCATCATCCATTTTAAGGAAGATACATGTTGTACATGCGCATATATTACATAGCTGTCTGTACAAAGGTAAACGTTCAAAATTAATGCCAAATATTTCGCTTAACCTCTTCGCTATATAAGTCCACATATATGGACCTCTATTCTTTTTATCATAAAAAGTAAACTGTTTGAATTTTTTTACATTTTGACTTCACTTTTTAATAGCGGACTGTCTTTTTGTTTAAAATCAATCCAAAAAATGGAAACATCTAAGCTGATTTAACCATAAAATAAATGTTCAATTTTATTGTGATTATTCACGTCCTTAATATTCAAAATAAATGTTATTTTCATCTGAGTTTGCAAAATGCCTTCAAGACAGTGTGGCCAAGAATCCGAAAATTTTTTGAAGATTTGTATATAATTCACTTGT
The DNA here is from genome assembly GCA_963932465.1 of Maratus speciosus. NCBI lineage: Eukaryota > Metazoa > Arthropoda > Arachnida > Araneae > Salticidae > Maratus > Maratus speciosus. The sequence continues at coordinate 364,723,164 of OZ010799.1, forward strand.
TTAAAAACTTTAAATTTGTGATTGTGTGAATTTAGGCTAGTGATATTTTAATACATATTATAAGGGTCTTTGTAATTTGTTATCCCTATTTGTGAACATAAATTACTTGTCATCTAAAGGTCAGTTTCTAAAAATTTCGGTTCTCTGTCATCTATGATGTCATTTTATTTTGGAAAAATCAACGAATGAGTATTTATAGTATTATTTTAGCTTCAGGTCTAAAGAGGTTAAGATAAGTAAACAAAGTCAGAAAATAAATGTATTTTATTTTCTGTATACACAATCGCGCAATTTTTTCATCATACTTTCAGCGGTCGCTGTTTGATTAGATAAAATTACTTTTACATTAGTATAAAAATTACTAAGTTGAGTTAACGGATCAGCCTGTATGATTCATCTGTATAGTATTGGAAAAACTTCCACTTTATGCTCATTTGTACTTAATTATGCTTATTGTATTCCCATTTTGTCGCAGAAAGATGCCATTTAGTGGAAATTGTGCCTTCTCTAAAAATATGAATGAAACTTTTCAAATAGGGGGGGGGGGGGTCATCTCCACGTGAAAAACTGCACCAAATTTAATTTTTATCCAAGCAACACCCAATTTTTGTAGTTTATTTTAATCCCTGGATTATGATAACGCAGGAAGTCATACAGGTGTCGCATAAATATTTAAAGCATTTTAAGGTTTTATCTATTGGAGAAAAATTGGTAATGTTAGCTCAAAATGTGTTCAAAATAAGTTAAGAAATAAGTCTATGTTAATGAGTTTGTCTTACCAACAGTTTTTGAAATGTAAAATTCTTATATTTACCTACCCCCTTAACCCCTCTGGAGACAACATTAGTTAATTATTTATTTTTTCTTCCCTGTACAAAGAATTTATTGTATGTATATTTAAAATAACCTGACTTGTAAGTGAGAAAAATGCTAACACAACACTTTTTCGTACCACTTGAAATGTTCTTTTAACAGTACAAATATGGATCACATTATTTATAGGGTTTTTAGATTATTTTAGAGCCTTGTGTAAGCGCGTGTGCGAACAATATCACCCAAATACATGTAAATTAAAAGATACAAAAGCAGAAATTGTCTAAAAAGGCAACTATAGTTTTTAATTTTTTATTCACAATAAAACGATTAATTGCACATGCATTCTCAAAGCGTTATATCTCATTTCCAGTACATACCAAGATCTTCTAAGGATGCTTGTGTAAACTTTTGCTCCTCTTCGCTACTAATGTGGTTGTAAGAATTGATTATCTTCTATTTAAAGCCAAATGCATATGTAATATCCTCCATATTGTTTTCTCTCACAGTACCTCACAGATTTACATTTCTAATTTAAATTACGCTCCCCCTTCCTAAATGACCAATTTTCAATTAGGCAATGCTGTTTTAATGAAACAGCTACACAGTTTAATGAAATTCCAATATTCTTGCTACAGCAAATGAAAAATATTCTAACTGACCAATTTTGTACCGTAGAAGTACCGTATAAAAATTTAAATAACATAACTTTTTTTTTAATTAAGGGGAAGATTATTTCATTAACATAATCTTATTTTAGTCTTTATTTTGAACACTTTTGCATTTACACCGCTTGTTTATTTTGAAGAACTAAAAAAATAAAGGCTCGTTTCATCTTTTTAAAGACACACTGTCTATAATAGAAAAATATTTGATTTCGTGAGATCATATCCCAAATAAAACTAATTAGTTTCATTAAACTTTTCTCTATCAAGAAAACGCGTGTAAACAAAGTTCAGAATCAAAAAAGAAAGAAGGTTGTGGTTTGCCACAAATAAATTCTCTAGCTTTAAGCTCCTCCCATACATGTCGTCAATTAACAAATCTAGTATTCTTTACGTCCTATTTTAAGCTTTATTTGTTGAACATCAATAAACACATTCTTTTCCAAAAGATACATCTTTTCATCAAAAAGATAATGTTTGGATAATTATATGATACATGAGCTCTACTTACTTGGCGTTCGATACTAATTACTCTCAACAAAGTAACGTGTAAGATTTTGATAAATGGCCTCATCTATTATATTTTCTGACACGCAATACCTCATTCTTTACTTTTTTGAAAAGAGATGCGTTTGGAAAGAAAACTATCTTTGATTTGTGAATGCGGTGTTTGTGGTTTGCCGATAATATTCATGAAAATTATAACAGAGATACTAATTTAAAAGAAATTAGTGGTTTGAGAAAACTTTGACAAAATTAAAAATTATACTTTTCTGATTGATTCCTTTTCTCTCAATATATATTATATGTATTCATTTATCTTTTCTTTTATACTAATATTTGGTCATTGCAAGAAAAAATTCGTTTGGAAAGAGTATCAGCCATAGAAAATATCCTTTTTTAGTATAAAAATGAGAGCCGCATATAAATTCTAAGAAATGCGATTAGATTTGGCTTCGTGAGACTATATGCATTTCTGAAACAAGAAGAAAAACTCATGCGCCCAACATAGATTATGGTGCACTTTACAACACATTAAGAATACTGTAACAAAACTTCACAGTTTATTAAGGTGGAAGATAATGTCTAAATCAGTGGTTCCCAACGTGGGAGGTACGCTCCACAGGGGGCAATTTCCGATTTCTAATTTAAAAAATTTCTGTCACTTTTTTATAATGAAAGTCTTCTCTTAGTCTAAAAATAGAAATAATAGATGAAAAAAATTAAAAATAACTGAATAAAAATTAATTTTCGAAACAATCCCATTTAAAAGTTCAAAAATACATCTACACCGGAATAATTATGTGAATTTTCCTATATAATTTGACAAATTTTGTATTTTAAAAGATCATTTTAATTTTTCCAGTTTTAATGTTATTTTAGTAAATTGCACCTCTTTTTTTCACTATTTATTAAAAAAAAACTTGTACGTCTATTGTTAGTGTAATATGCCCCATGAGGGAAATCTTACATAAGAAATTTTGTAGGGTATATCTAAAATTGACAATTTGGACATGTTTAAACTAAAAAATGTTTTGAATGATCTAAATGAGGTGCTACATTTATGAAATTAATAAAACCCCGTGTGCATCACGGAAGGGAAAGGTTGAAAGTAAACTTCTTATGGCTTTTCTGCAGACCACATACAGAATATGACATTCATGACATATGCATTTTAAAATTTAAAATTGGTGAAAACATAGTGGACAAATAATAATAAAAGGGGGGGGGGGGAAGCCCGCTATCAAAGAAGCGCTTACGCATTTACGCTATCAAAGAAGTATGTTATGAGAGTAAAGAAAAATAGTAACTTAAACGGATAAAAGCGCGAATCTGGAAATGTTACTTGTGAATTATGCTATCCATGCAGTCTCGGCGATAAACAAATATCACTTATTCTTAATGAAGAACTAAAATCCATCATAAAATGTATCAATTCTATCAGACGTAATTCAAAATATGAGAGAGATTTCAAGAAATTTTACGAAAATAAAAATGACAATTTATCAGATAATTTATCACTTTTAAATTTCAGGTAAGTTGCCAAAAAAACAATAAAACTATTGTAGATTTAACACGTTCACGCCAGCGCGGTGGGTCACACTCGACTGTATCAGAGTTGTCAAGTCTCCGGCTTTTTGCTCACCACTATTATTTTAGAGAAAATGTTGCTCCTTTAAATCGCCCAATTGATCTAATTAAATGAAACAACATTTTTTGTATTAAAATACTGGTATCCAAAAAGCCGGAGACTTGGCAGCTCCGAGACAGTCGAGTGTGACCCACCGCGCCGGCGTGAACGTGTTAATGTGAAGATTCATTGCATCACTGCATTCATGGAGTTAGATTAAAAGTATACTTGTAATTAAAAAAATATATGATTTTGATAAATTAAATAATGTGAAATCACTTATCAGAGTTAATGCTATTTTGCTATTTTCGGATCCATCGGGGAAAATGGAAGTTTATTTTTTATGTGACAATATTTATATGATATAGAGGGGGGGGGGGGGACATCATGATTTTAGAGATGCTTAGGTGGGGCGTGGCCAAAAAAAAGGTTGGGAACCACTGGTCTAAATCAACAGAAAAAAAGGAAAAAAAAAAGCAAAAAAAAAAAAAAAAAAAAACGTAACGCATTAAAAATCCATCTTTTTTTTTTTTTTTCTTTTTCATCTACTATAAATATTCGGGAAAATATCCGATTTTATTTTGGTTCGTGTTTTTGCAGTTTGATTTCGTGCAGCCGTTTATGTGGTCTATATATTTGTATGTCTGCTACATAGTATGCTAACAGTTAGTTACTTCAGTTAAACGGATAGCACAATTGAAAATTTCCTTTCAGCAGTTTCCATTAATAACTGAAATATAATTGAAAACTTTTGCGCAGACCTGTATGTTTTCAATAGAATTTATGCACACGAAATATTATTTTAAAAAAGTAGTTCATTTTAAAAACGCATAACGCATTTTAAAACCCAATTTCTACTATGATGATAAATAATCGAAAAAATATCAGACTTTCTTTTTGCGCATCATTGTATGTGATCTGTAGATTTGTATGTAAACTACATAGTAGTTTCTCAGTCAATACTTTATAATAAAAATTATAAATAAAAGTTTGTTCATTTAAATGTAACATAAGATTGTTAAGCTTTTATTCTTTAAGACTGTCAGTTTAAATATAAAATAACAAATAGCGTGTCAGGCCTACTAGTACAATGTGTAAAGGTAAAACAATATATGATACAATAATTGATAGCTAAAATTGGAATATGGCAATGTAACTATTTCAATATTTATACCTAATGTTGAATGTAACTAAATAATATGCAACAGTTTTATAAAACACTAGGGAAATGTATAAATATGATACATTATATGATAAAATAATTGTCGTTAATTGAAAAAAAAAACTCCCTCAATCGAAATATGCCAAATTAATAGTATCAATATAAAAATATATCTCATAATGCTTGTAATTAACAAATATTTTCTATCTGTGATTTTAGTAGTTTTAACTTTATAAACCAAACATACCAGTATTTAGTTTACCCTTTTTCAATGTATATATTAATAACTTGTGTATAAGAGTCTACCTTTCATTACCTGCATATTTTTATTTTGCATGCTTAAATATGTTGTAATGATTAGAAGATTTTTAAAATAGACATATTGGAAGGTATGTGGGAAGCATAATATTTTTAGTAATTTTAAATTTTTAATGTAATGTGTATTTTCATATTTTAATATATTTTAAACAATTAAGAGTATAGAAAAAATATCTTTTTTCTAATGTAATATGAGTATTTTTAATCAAGAGACCGAATTATTATTATTATTATTATTATTATTATTATTATTTTTTTTTTTTATAATCCGATAATTCGAATACCTTTTCTTTGTCACTGAAAGTTTGAATTAAATAACGGCGACTGTAATTATACTAGTAAATCTGCAGATCAGGAGCCTCAACGTCATCGTTGCAAGTCATTGTTTTTTAACACTCATATTCATCTTCCTACAAATCGCTTTTTAAAGTTTTCAAATTACATAAATATTTATAAGAATACAAAATACTTCGTAAAGTTTCAGAAATTAAATGTGTTAAACAAGTGGTTATACACTGATGTTCTGAAAATCTGATGAGCTGCTTATTCTGGTAACTTTTTAAATCAAAAATTGCATTACTTCAGGGGGTTCTGTCCCCTTGAACCCCCCGTAGCCTATTTAAATTTACATTATTAATTTTTTATTGGTTGTGCGGATGGTTATAGTATATCATAGATTTTTTTACGCTGTGATTTATAAGGATAAGCATAAGTTTTTTTTATAAATTAATAAATTTAAAATTTATAATAAAATCCTCATGTTAACCGTACGCAAACAATAAATCTTGAAGTGACGCCAAAAATGTAACCTTAAAATCCGCTACATTCGACCCAAACGCAACGGCGTGCTTAAAAAAAGAAAGAAAGAAAAGAAAAATATTTTTAGTAATACAGTTTTTAATTCATAATACGATGAAATGCTACTTTAGAATGCTTAAATATAAGCAGATCATTTTCATTTTACAGAAAATATGCACGGATGACGTCAAAGAATTCGGTCCCTGTTCCACGTGCTTGTTTTGTTTGGGCCGAATGAGGGCATTTAAATCTGAGTGATAACGCACATCATATTGCAAACTGTTTTTACGGCATACTGCATCTCCATCTATCTCTTTCTTCCGTGAATAATAGTTACTTTTATTTTAGCCAAGATCTTTTCATTCCAACACCTTTTTTTTTTTTTTTTTTTTTTTTATAAATGACGTCTAATTCACTTGATATTCGCACTTACTCAAAACCTTTCATCTTGTTATATTAAGAAATACTTTAGAGTTTTCTTTTTATCCCCAATATGTAGCCATATTAATTTTTTTGTTCTTAATTTTTTTTTCATTTTTCTGTTTCACGTCAAAATCTTTCAATTGAAAATTGTTTAAGAGAAAATATTATTCAGGGTTTTGATTTTCTTGGCAACGATTAAAGAAACATTCATAAATTTTATGAAAAAATGTCACATTATTCTCTATAAAAATAATGAACTTTTGTATTTTTAAGTAAAATATTTGAATACAATAAATAAAATATTGCCTATTTTTATTTCTGGGGCTAAAATCCATCTATATGCAAAAATACAAATGCATTAATTCATCCGTTTCGACGTTGGCTTTACTGAAACATTATAGACGCATTTATATTAATATTATTAAGACCAAATACGTTGCTAGGCAACTGATGAAAGAAAAGGTAAAAAATGAAATATGTATTATGTCAAATTGATAAAACAAAATGCTTTATATTATTGGAAAACATGCATAAAGTTCCCCCAAAAATTATAAACCTAATTTAAAAAATCTCGCAAATATATTGACATAACTTCAAACTAATTGGAATAATTCAATAAACTTATTTAAAAATTTCAGCATCCAAAATTTACCATTTAAATCCATTCTTTATATGAGCCATTTCTTTCAACAAATGAAAATTTGAAAATCGTCTGACTTGCCATAGAAAAGCATTACAGAGCAAAATAAAATGTTCTATATTTCACGAACGAATGAGCCAAATTTAACCAAAAACTATACAGCTAAGTCTTAGTACCTCATCAACATGCGCAATTAATTTCAAGCCGATCGGATGCTTTTTGCGGCAGTTATCGCGGAACAGAAAAACAGACAGACAGACAGACAAACGGAATTCAAAACTTTTCGTCTCTCCACATTAAGCCTTCACTGACGTTTCGGCAATAATCGGATGTTATTTTTAATTTTTTGCTGTGTATGATTTGCCATTCTTTTAGTATCACTCTTTGTAATGTCGCTGCATATTTTTAAAGTTGTGTTAAAAACAATTCAAAATTTAAATCGATTTGTCAAAGTTATCTCTATTTAAAACTGCAATATCATATATATTTTTAAAAAATACAAGTGAATATAAAATGACACATTCTAAAATCTTTTCTAAATGTGTTATTAATGTTTAAATGTTATATGCGTTGCATGTTTTTGCATAGTTCCTGAAGAAATGTAAAATTTACAGAAGAGGGAAAAATCAAACTTTATTAGTCAACATTAAAATCAAGTAACTTTAAGGCTATCATTTGATTTTCGTGCAATTTGAAATAGTGTGATTAGTGTATCGCTTTTTGCTATATTTAACTTCGGAAAAAGAAAAAGGAAATATGAATTTTAATCTGGAATTAGAGCTCTTTGTATATAATGTATGAACCGATTTTGAATGAAAGAGGACATAAAGTAGAATTCTTTAGGTTAGTTTTGCGCAAATACCTGGTGAACCTAGTTAATTAAAGTGAATTCGGTGTCCAAATATAATAAAACGTCTACCGCTACACGAAGAGATAAAAAAACAGATCACCTTAGCAATAAATTAAGGAATAAAAGACCCGGAATACGAGATGTATCTTGAAAACTACAGTGTACACTAAAAAAAGTTCAATGACAAAGTCGTTCAGCATCATCCATTTTAAGGAAGATACATGTTGTACATGCGCATATATTACATAGCTGTCTGTACAAAGGTAAACGTTCAAAATTAATGCCAAATATTTCGCTTAACCTCTTCGCTATATAAGTCCACATATATGGACCTCTATTCTTTTTATCATAAAAAGTAAACTGTTTGAATTTTTTTACATTTTGACTTCACTTTTTAATAGCGGACTGTCTTTTTGTTTAAAATCAATCCAAAAAATGGAAACATCTAAGCTGATTTAACCATAAAATAAATGTTCAATTTTATTGTGATTATTCACGTCCTTAATATTCAAAATAAATGTTATTTTCATCTGAGTTTGCAAAATGCCTTCAAGACAGTGTGGCCAAGAATCCGAAAATTTTTTGAAGATTTGTATATAATTCACTTGTTTAAAAACTTTAAATTTGTGATTGTGTGAATTTAGGCTAGTGATAATTTAATACATATTATAAGGGTCTTTGTAATTTGTTATCCCTATTTGTGAACATAAATTACTTGTCATCTAAAGGTCAGTTTCTAAAAATTTCGGTTCTCTGTCATCTATGATGTCATTTTATTTTGGAAAAATCAACGAATGAGTATTTATAGTATTATTTTAGCTTCAGGTCTAAAGAGGTTAAGATAAGTAAACAAAGTCAGAAAATAAATGTATTTTATTTTCTGTATACACAATCGCGCAATTTTTTCATCATACTTTCAGCGGTCGCTGTTTGATTAGATAAAATTACTTTTACATTAGTATAAAAATTACTAAGTTGAGTTAACGGATCAGCCTGTATGATTCATCTGTATAGTATTGGAAAAACTTCCACTTTATGCTCATTTGTACTTAATTATGCTTATTGTATTCCCATTTTGTCGCAGAAAGATGCCATTTAGTGGAAATTGTGCCTTCTCTAAAAATATGAATGAAACTTTTCAAATAGGGGGGGGGGGGGTCATCTCCACGTGAAAAACTGCACCAAATTTAATTTTTATCCAAGCAACACCCAATTTTTGTAGTTTATTTTAATCCCTGGATTATGATAACGCAGGAAGTCATACAGGTGTCGCATAAATATTTAAAAGCATTTTAAGGTTTTATCTATTGGAGAAAAATTGGTAATGTTAGCTCAAAATGTGTTCAAAATAAGTTAAGAAATAAGTCTATGTTAATGAGTTTGTCTTACCAACAGTTTTTGAAATGTAAAATTCTTATATTTACCTACCCCCTTAACCCCTCTGGAGACAACATTAGTTAATTATTTATTTTTTCTTCCCTGTACAAAGAATTTATTGTATGTATATTTAAAATAACCTGACTTGTAAGTGAGAAAAATGCTAACACAACACTTTTTCGTACCACTTGAAATGTTCTTTTAACAGTACAAATATGGATCACATTATTTATAGGGTTTTTAGATTATTTTAGAGCCTTGTGTAAGCGCGTGTGCGAACAATATCACCCAAATACATGTAAATTAAAAGATACAAAAGCAGAAATTGTCTAAAAAGGCAACTATAGTTTTTAATTTTTTATTCACAATAAAACGATTAATTGCACCTGCATTCTCAAAGCGTTATATCTCATTTCCAGTACATACCAAGATCTTCTAAGGATGCTTGTGTAAACTTTTGCTCCTCTTCGCTACTAATGTGGTTGTAAGAATTGATTATCTTCTATTTAAAGCCAAATGCATATGTAATATCCTCCATATTGTTTTCTCTCACAGTACCTCACAGATTTACATTTCTAATTTAAATTACGCTCCCCCTTCCTAAATGACCAATTTTCAATTAGGCAATGCTGTTTTAATGAAACAGCTACACAGTTTAATGAAATTCCAATATTCTTGCTACAGCAAATGAAAAATATTCTAACTGACCAATTTTGTACCGTAGAAGGACCGTATAAAAATTTAAATAACATAACTTTTTTTTAAATTAAGGGGAAGATTATTTCATTAACATAATCTTATTTTAGTCTTTATTTTGAACACTTTTGCATTTACACCGCTTGTTTATTTTGAAGAACTAAAAAAATAAAGGCTCGTTTCATCTTTTTAAAGACACACTGTCTATAATAGAGAAATATTTGATTTCGTGAGATCATATCCCAAATAAAACTAATTAGTTTCATTAAACTTTTCTCTATCAAGAAAACGCGTGTAAACAAAGTTCAGAATCAAAAAAGAAAGAAGGTTGTGGTTTGCCACAAATAAATTCTCTAGCTTTAAGCTCCTCCCATACATGTCGTCAATTAACAAATCTAGTATTCTTTACGTCCTATTTTAAGCTTTATTTGTTGAACATCAATAAACACATTCTTTTCCAAAAGATACATCTTTTCATCAAAAAGATAATGTTTGGATAATTATATGATACATGAGCTCTACTTACTTGGCGTTCGATACTAATTACTCTCAACAAAGTAACGTGTAAGATTTTGATAAATGGCCTCATCTATTATATTTTCTGACACGCAATACCTCATTCTTTACTTTTTTGAAAAGAGATGCGTTTGGAAAGAAAACTATCTTTGATTTGTGAATGCGGTGTTTGTGGTTTGCCGATAATATTCATGAAAACTATAACAGAGATACTAATTTAAAAGAAATTAGTGGTTTGAGAAAACTTTGACAAAATTAAAAATTATACTTTTCTGATTGATTCCTTTTCTCTCAATATATATTATATGTATTCATTTATCTTTTCTTTTATACTAATATTTGGTCATTGCAAGAAAAAATTCGTTTGGAAAGAGTATCAGCCATAGAAAATATCCTTTTTTAGTATAAAAATGAGAGCCGCATATAAATTCTAAGAAATGCGATTAGATTTGGCTTCGTGAGACTATATGCATTTCTGAAACAAGAAGAAAAACTCATGCGCCCAACATAGATTATGGTGCACTTTACAACACATTAAGAATACTGTAACAAAACTTCACAGTTTATTAAGGTGGAAGATAATGTCTAAATCAGTGGTTCCCAACGTGGGGGGTACGCTCCACAGGGGGCAATTTCAGATTTCTAATTTAAAAAATTTCTGTCACTTTTTTATAATGAAAGTCTTCTCTTAGTCTAAAAATAGAAATAATAGATGAAAAAAATTAAAAATAACTGAATAAAAATTAATTTTCGAAACAATCCCATTTAAAAGTTCAAAAATACATCTACACCGGAATAATTATGTGAATTTTCCTGCATAATTTGACAAATTTTGTATATTAAAAAATCCTTTTAATTTTTCCAGTTTTAATATTATTTTAGTAAATTGCACCTCTTTTTTTCACTATTTATTAAAAAAAAACTTGTACGTCTATTGTTAGTGTAATATGCCCCATGAGGGAAATCTTACATAAGAAATTTTGTAGGGTATATCTAAAATTGACAATTTGGACATGTTTAAACTAAAAAATGTTTTGAATGATCTAAATGAGGTGCTACATTTATGAAATTAATAAAACCCCGTGTGCATCACGGAAGGGAAAGGTTGAAAGTAAACTTCTTATGGCTTTTCTGCAGACCACATACAGAATATGACATTCATGACATATGCATTTTAAAATTTAAAATTGGTGAAAACATAGTGGACAAATAATAATAAAAGGGGGGGGGGGAGCCCGCTATCAAAGAAGCGCTTACGCATTTACGCTATCAAAGAAGTATGTTATGAGAGTAAAGAAAAATAGTAACTTTAACGGATAAAAGCGCGAATCTGGAAATGTTACTTGTGAATTATGCTATCCATGCAGTCTCGGCGATGAACTAATATCACTTATTCTTAATGAAGAACTAAAATCCATCATAAAATGTATCAATTCTATCAGACGTAATTCAAAATATGAGAGAGATTTCAAGAAATTTTACGAAAATAAAAATGACAATTTATCAGACAATTTATCGCTTTTAAATTACAGGTAATTTGCCAAAAAACAATAAAACTATTGTAGATTTAACATGTTCACGCCGGCGCGGTGCGTCATACTCGACTGTATCAGAGTTGTCAAGTCTCTGGCTTTTTGCACACCACTATTATTTTAGTGAAAATGTTGCTCCTTTAAATCGCCCAATTGTTCTAATTAAATGAAACAACATTTTTTGTATTAAAATACTGGTATCCAAAAAGCCGGAGACTTGGCAGCTCCAAGACAGTCGAGTGTGACCCACCGCGCCGGCGTGAACGTGTTAATGTGAAGATTCATTGCATCACTGCATTCATGGAGTTAGATTAAAAGTATACTTGTAATTTAAAAAAATATGATTTTGATAAATTAAATAATGTGAAATCACTTATCAGAGTTAATGCTATTTTGCTATTTTCGGATCCATCGGGGAAAATGGAAGTTTTTTTTTTATGTGACAATATTTATATGATATAGAAGGGGGGGGGGGGACATCATGATTTTAGAGATGCTTAGGTGGGGCGTGGCCAAAAAAAAGATTGGGAACCACTGGTCTAAATCAACAGAAAAAAAAAGAAAAAAAGAGCAAAAAAAACATAACGCATTAAAAATTCATCTTTTTTTTTTTTTTTTTTTTTTTTTTTTTTCATCTACTATAAATATTCGGGAACATTTCCGATTTTATTTTGGTTCGTGTTTTTGTAGTTTGTTTTCGTGCAGCAGTTTATGTGGTCTATATATTTGTATGTCTGCTACATAGTATGCTAACAGTTAGTTACTTCAGTTAAACGGATAGCACAATTGAAAATTTCCTTTCAGCAGTTTCCGTGAATAACTAAAATATAATTGAAAACTTTTGCGCAGACCTGTATGTGTTCAATAGAATTTATGCACACGAAATATTATTTTAAAAAAGTAGTTCATTTTAAAAACGCATAACGCATTTTAAAACCCAATTTCTACTATGATGATAAATAATCGAAAAAATATCAGATTGTCTTTTTGCGCATCATTTTATGTGATCTGCAGATTTGTATGTAAACTACATAGTAGTTTCTCTGTAAATAGTTTATAATAAAAATTATAAATAAAAGATTTGATCATTTAAATGAATAGAACAGTTGAAAATCTCCTTTCAGCAATTTCCGTGAATAAACGGAAATGAGCACTTGAGCACTTTTGCACAACCCTGTATATCACCTATGGAATTTATACACACCAAGTAATGTTTAAAAAATATATTCTAGTTTAAAAGGCTTAGTAGAACTGAAAATGCACATGCATCAATCATTGTTTATAAGCATCAATAGTTCGATTATTGTTCAGTTTCTTCTGTAGCTAAATTCTTTTGTAAGTCCCTGTAAATGAACGGTAAATTATATACACACTCAATCCTATAGTGAGCGTCTTGTAGTAAATATCAGTGATCTATATATGCGACGGTTAAATTGATAAATTCGGTTTTTGGTATAGCCAGCTTACTTTCCATAAGTAGACGTTACAATCTTTAAAAATTGACTCATCACTTCAAATAGGAAACGCCACTCTATACTTTAGTACAAAGTAATGTTTAGTGAATCTCTATACTACAAGACATATTATTTACAGGATTACTGAACATATTTACATCGAAAAGCTCAGAAGAAATCCGTTGATCTGGAAAACATTTTATCATTTCCCGCCTCTCAAAACTCTGGGGGAATTAAAAAGCAAGACAGCTTGCATTTCGAAACCTGTCCATTGCGAGTTTAATAATCCTCTGCGAGAAAGCTCATCCGCATGGAATCATGGGAAAAACCTATATGACAGCCCGCTAAAATTAGAGTGTCGTGTGCTGCCATCTAGTGTATCGGTATTTAAATATTTGTTACAACGGTTATTATTAATAATAACCGTTGTCTTTTGGTAAATTTGATAAACATTTCATATTACTCACATTTACCGGTTATTATTAATAATTACCAATGAAGTTCGATCAATATGATTAATTTAGCTGAGTAACGAACATGTCCTTTACTGGAACAGGTACTATCACATATGCATGAAGCTAATAACAAAAATAATATTTCTGAGACAATAATACTGAATCAAGAGACGCATCCTATTAATAGGACGCCTAATTCTAAGGAGTTAAAGATAATTATTTTCATAGTTACTGAATGGATTAGGAAATTTTTTTAAATACTGAAATAATGAAAGAATAAATAATTCAGTTTCAAAGTATATATTTTTAGCAATGAAAGCTGATAAAAATGTAGCACAAGGAGTAAGTTTTAAATTTGGACTTCTATTAAATTAATTTTAATATGTAGCAAATTTATTAAGAGAAGTTAATATCGGAATGAGCCAAAACTTACACCAATCTAATAGAATAAACAAGTAAGAAAAATCATGCGTTAAGCATAGATTATGAAACAGTTTCCAACACTTCCTGTATGCTTGAACAAATCTTCGTTATTTAGGAAAATAGGGTATATAAGAGAACTAAGTAAACATTTTAGAAACCGCATAAAACATTTGAAAAACTAATTTCAGCTGTTACCGTTCATAGAAAATATGTATTCCAATTCTTTTGAACAGCCCTGTATTTGACCTGTAGTTTGATATATGTACTATAATATAATGGGATAATTCAGTTTAGCAAGAAAACACATAACAGGTTGAAATTTCTCTTTCAGCAATTTATACTAATAGATGGAAGCACACTTGCATACCTTTGTACAACAATACCTTTGTACTTTGTATAACTTTGTACAACCCTGTAGTTTATCTAGTAGCTTTATTACACGCCACTATTTAGCTAAAATTTAATTCAAAGTAAAACAATCTTAAAACTACTGGTATCACATTCCCAGAAATTTTCATTTATAGATGACCATGTATCCAGTTATTTGCGTGACCCTGTATATCATTTTATCCATGCTCTACAAACATTTCTTAGTAAACTAAATTGAGTTCAGCGTAAAAAGGGATAACTCATATAAAAACCACCTTTAAGCATTTTGCACTCATACCCAGTAACCATTTGAATTCTTTTGTGTAGCCCTGTAATAAATTACAGCATTTATACACACCCTATACAAAGCATAAATATAGTGAAACATGAAAGCACATAACATAATTAAAAATGCATTTCAAGCAATCATCGCTACTGTACAGTACTCTGGATACAATATAGTATCTGAAATAATTATGTGTCCCTGTAAATGCTATGCACTTCATATTATACATGAAATAAGTTATAGTAAACCTCAGGGATATATATCAAATTCATTATAGATGAAAAAATTTAACATATTTAAAATATGCCGGACAAATTTCCCTCCACCCTTATATCATTATGTAACGGAATTATTTTGTGTAGACCTGTAAATGAATATTAACTCTTCTTAGCACCGCATATTCTACAGAATGCATATTTTAGTGCACTTTATAAATGCATATCAATTTTATTATATTTGAAAACATGTAATACCATTAAAAATTATTTTAAACTATTTTTTCCCATAGGCCGTAATGTAACGGAAAACTTTTGACTGTCTCCGTAAATTAACTAAACATACTACAAACTTCATTTGAAAAAGGTTCCATGATATGGCAGAGGTCACTAACATCCAAAAAGTTTGTAATGTTCCGAGCATATTTACGGGAGTTAGAGCGCGGACAGACGTACAGACAAACCGAAGTCATAAACACTTTTCAACTTTGTTGGAAAGTGTTATAAAGGAAGAAAAAGAGATAGGCCACATGTCCCTTACCTGCCCAGAAATGTCAAATTAGAGAGCCATCGAAGACAAGAAGAAAATACATCTTGTCAATACGAAATTTGGACTTTGGGTTCCAAATACAATATTATAATTTTTATAACTGACAACAAATTGCAAACAAGCTCCATTATAAATACAATATTATAACATTTTTACAAATTATTTATTTTGTCAGGAAGGGATATTGTCGCATTTGGAGTTACAAAGGGTTTTTGAATTTTTACATTTGCAGCAGCTTGAGTTACAGTTGCCTTTACACTTGTAATATTAATTTCCTTGACCATATAGATTGGAATTTTTACGCGCGTATTCTCTTTTAATTATTTCATTCACTTGAACTTCATTAACTGAAAGTAAAACTTGCTTGCAGACAGTAAAATCGTTTCTTGTGTACAGTTGATTTAAAATGTCATTTCTGTATTAAACTTGTATAAGTTTTCCTTCTCCTTAGAAATTTAACAGTTATGATGTGTCAGCTATCAGCCTCACCCATATCTACCTCTGGTATTCGTATTCGAATGGTTTCTCCCACATTTGTTCTTGCAAATTTTAACTTCGAAAGCTGTAATTTTTTTCCGCTTACATATTTAGTGACTATTTAGCAGAGTGTCGAACTTCTTGAATATTTTTCGAGACTTCGTCTAGTGAAAAAGAAGAGTTTTCCTTTTATTCATCAAAATCTTCCATTGCAACATCACCAAAACAATGTTTTTCTCTTTGCTATTTCAGAATTATATTGTTACCCTTCAATTTTCCAACACTCCTGTTAGCGTTTTTGACTGAACCTAGAATAGTTCTCTTTAAATCTTCGTTAGAATTATCTACTTCCACTTCCATATTATCATTACGCATTGCGCCTAAATAATCATCGTCGGTTGAGAGTTCTGTCTGAAGTTGGATACCATTAGTAGACTGATTTCTTAAACAACAAGATCTTCTTCCTTGTAATTCCCTAATAAGTATCGACTGGCAAATAGGTTATTAAACTTACATTCGCTTTATAGACAAATAAAACTTCATATGAACTGCAATCTATTCCAGAATGATGTGTCCTATTTTTCATAAATTGAATGAATTTTATTATTTTTGACCACTTTAATTATTGTTAGCTTCAAGTGGGTAATATCTTCTCGGTGTCTTGCTTTGTCCTTTCAACTGAACCTTGTAAATTACTGTGTCTTGATTTTATATGAAAGAAAATTGTGTAGATTTCACATTCCGCAAAATTCTTCAAAAATTTTATTAGCAAATTCTAAGCCACTGTCACTTTGCAAAATGCACGGTGCTCCAAATATTGTGAGCACTTTTATTAGGTGATGAGCAACTTCCTCGGTTCGTTTTGTTTTTAACGCTCTTAATTGAACTCACAACTAATATAACATAAAATTAACACTACTGGACAACCAAAATAATCGAAACTGGCGAAAAATAAATATTAGTGAGCGTCCTGAAAGATGAGGTCGCCAACACCTAAAATAAACAATCAACTGATCAAATTGTTGCCAACAGACAAAAACAAACTTGCGCGTTCACAAATCACTTATACGATTGTACAATAGTGAGTGCTGACACGGAATAAATATAGGTATACGCAATAAAAATCTCCAGCTAAACGAGTTGAAATTTATTATATTGACCGATCTTGTTTGGTAATTATTAATAATAACCGGATAATTTGATAAATCCTCATAAATGAATAATATTAACCATTTTATTTGGATATTGTTTGGTAACCGATTAATCAAACTGATCGTAACATATATATAAATTTCAATATGTTTTCAATGTGTAAAATCATTGAAATACACCGCACTCGATTTTTCCACCGTAGACCGTAATGTAATAGAATTCTTTTGATTATCTCTGTGAATGCAGCGTAAATGCTACACACCTCATTTTAAATACCGAATATGCCATAGTAAACCCAAATAACATATATCAATTTCATGACAATCTGACCAGATTTACACGATTTAGAGCACAGGCAGACAGCAGACATAGAAACCAAAGTCATAAACACTTTTCAATTATATTGAAAAGTATTAATAAAAAATGTGTATATTCCCAAATTCCTTTCAATTAAATCAGAAAAGGAACTTTGCGTTCCTATTCTTATGTATATGTTCGTGGGTAAATTTTGAACAGGTACATGTATTTGCATGATTCTTGCATTTTTAAAATCGCTCGATTTTGTACTGGTCATGTTTCAATTTCATTATCAACTAAAAATGTTATATTTGTCTGTCTACTCTTTTGTCTTTTTTTTAACCACATTAAATTTCGTAAATTTTGACTATTAAAACTGTCGTCGTAACGTGTATACATACATACATATATATATATATATATATATATATATATATATATATATATATATATATATATATATATATATATATATATATATATATATATATATATATATTACATGGACGCGTCAAAATTTATATCATACACCAAGTGTGAAAATGAACAATGAATGTCGGCAACGATTTTGTATGGTAAAAAATAGTAGTCACAAAAAAACTATGTAGTAATAAATAGATATAAATAAACGACCGCAACTTCGGTGCAATAAAATAAGGTACAAACACCTTGAAATCATTTTTATCATTAATTTTTGTTATTGCTTGTTAAAAATAAATTTCCTCTAATTAAAGAAATGCAAGAAGACTCAGGAGAAGATTTTATTAAAGTAGTTTAAAATGTCTTCAGAAGGGAAATAAATATTGATATAATGTATCTGTTAGAAATCTACCATTTAAAAGTTAGTTGTAGATTTAAGTTGCAAGAAATATTTTAGTTTTTACAGATTTGCGTTTAAAGAAGAAATGTTTATAAATACGCCCGTTAATCCAGCCATAGATTTTTCTTCCAGTATTTTACAAACTGGCCATTCGGACAATTGTTTTCATTATGCCTGTTCAAATAAGATTTCTGAACTTCTTCTGTACATTAGGCGGCATTAAAACGGGCAAATAGTTAGTCGCAATATTGATCAAAGTACTTTTCTTTACAGTACGTAAAATCATGTTTTCTATGTAAAAGATAACAATGCGGGATATGAAGGTATCAAATATTTCGGTATTTACAGTTTCACATGCCTCAAGTTACGTTTT
Source organism: Maratus speciosus (assembly GCA_963932465.1). NCBI lineage: Eukaryota > Metazoa > Arthropoda > Arachnida > Araneae > Salticidae > Maratus > Maratus speciosus. The sequence continues at coordinate 364,741,956 of OZ010799.1, forward strand.
ACGGCATCCAGTGATTGCAATTTGGACATTGAAACATCTTTTCTCGATCAAGCTCCCCATGACCTATGAGTTTCATTGTTGAACCAGTAGCGTCCTAAGTGCTTTTAATATTTTTATTCCCAATACTGTCCATCCTCAAGATTAAAAATTTACAAAGTCAATTGCTCAACGTAAAATTACTTGCCCAAAGTAGATAGCAGAAGTTTTTTACAAATAAAACCACCTACGTCTGCTTTGGCGGAATCTTACTTTATGAATCTTATTTTGTTTTATTTTATTATCAGGTTCAATAGGACACAAGGATCTCGAGGAGACATTAAATGTTTTAAAAGTGAAAAAACAGCAACTTAAAGAGCGCCTGGAGAGACGATTAAATTTCGAAGAAAATAAATTTTATGGTGGAAGTTGCCTACCCATTTCCAAAATGTTCCTAATTCAAATAACGTAGGGATTGTAAATTTACGAAGGAGAGCTGAGCTAGAAAATCCTTCTTCAAAATATGAATTTTAGGTCTACTTTAATTCCTGCTTTCTTAGCAGTTGGGTTCTTTGCGAAATTTGCTTAAGAATATCATATTTGGGAACTTTACAAGCAATATCGGAATCGATATTTGCCACAGTATCAGATAAAACGGGAGTTTTGCGTCCACTATCTTAAAGGGCCACCACAGGTTTAGGTTCAGATTTAAGGCAAGGCTAGGCAGGGAGAAATATCAAATAGCTTAAGCGCAACAATCCCTGCCTGGATTTCACCTCATCTGAGGCATAATCAGTTTCGAAGGATTTTCCTCTTTTCTTTCTTTCCGAAATATTTAAGATTTTTCCTTTTTTACTTTTTCTACTCGTTCTTCTAAAATTTGGCTCCAACTATTGTTGATTATTGCATGGGTCATATCATTGTATAAACCTCTTTAAATTTCATAATTAAATATAGTAATTCAAATGGCTTCCATATTTAAAGCATTGTGGAAGTTGTCGTAGTTCATACATGTTATTATTATTTGCATTATTCTATTAATACAATATAAATCTAAATAATTGCTAGCTATTAAAACTTGCACAATGCGTTAATTAGGGAAGCCATTGAAATTCCTATATTAAAGAATGAAACGGTAAGAGCATTACGCAATGATATGACCCATATGACAATCGAAAATGTGCCAGATATTAGAAGAACGAGTAGAGAAAAAAAATGGATAGGCCTAAAAGAGAAAATCATTCGGAGCTGATGATGCCTCAGAAGTGGTGAGAACGTTTCTTCATAAATGGTTGATGACTGATATGTTAACGATCAAGGTAGAGTATGATTTTTAGGAATTTTTAAAAAGTCTCAAAGGTCAAATTTTTAGATGAATTTGAATAAATCCAAAAAGGTAACCATATGATTTTTTTAACTGATGCATATATCAAAAGTTGTGTTTCAGTGCTATATTAATTTTTATTAGACAACACGAAATTACTGGTTTTCTTATCAAATGAAATAACATGTTTTTTCATAAAGCAACAATAAATGCAGTTTTAAGAATAGAATTAAAGCGTTTCTAGGTAACTATATTAAGATTTTTGAAAAAGTATTGCAAACACAAACATGCATATGTTCCACATTTTTTGGTAAAGTAATGACAGATATAAATCGGTATAGATGTAACTGCATAATATTAATACCTTTTATTCGGAATTCCACAATCACTTCATTGAAATATTTTTCCTTATTATACCCACATTTATAGCAGTTACGTTTTTCATTTGCAATCATTTCTTAAGAAGAATTCATAAATAATTTTATTTCTATATTTCCCAATATTTTAAAAGACGATAAAATGGAAGCTTTAGGATTCACAACAACCAATTTAATTTTTTTTTCTAATTTCTCTTTAATTCCTTTTATGAATTAAATTTTAGTAATATAGAAGAATTTTTTTTTCTTTACTATTCAGAAAATTAAATCGGCTCAGATTTTTTTTTTTTACTGCTGTAGAATTCTTAAATAGCTATAAATTTCCGAATATTCTCTAAGAAAGATGAAAAAAAATTTAAAACTCAGATAAATCAATTATTTCCAAGAATTTTCCAATTTCTTGTAATTTCCTTTGATGGATTTGATTTTAGAATTATCGAAGAAATATTGTCGTTCATCCATGTTTGTTTTTATTCGTATAAAATATATTTATGTATTAGCAAAACTGTTTACTGACTTATTTTAGATTTTTATCTACTTAAAGTATTGCTTGTGTTTTACGAGTTAACAATATGATTTAATTTATTACTTGTAAAAAAAGTTTTCGGTCATTACATCTTCATAAAATTATAATTATATAACAACATTAAATTTTATGTACGCCTTTCTTTCTTTTTACGATATTTTATTTTTGCTTATTTTCTTTCTAATCAAGAAATTTGTGAAGTTTGCATTGCTTAAATTATTTGCAGTAAGATGAAATGAATATTTAAAAAAAAAAATCACTTTATTATTAAGCAGATTTTTAAAGCAACAATTTCCTTTTAACTGAAATGTATTACAATTTTATTTTAATTAAAATTTTATTATAATTTTCTTTTAATTAATTACATCAAGATTTAAATTAAACAAAAACCTAATTTGCAGAACAAATTAAAAAAACACAATTTATTTCCGAAATTGTTTAAGCCTGAGAAGGGGCAGATATTAAGATATTTCATTCAATTCGTTCTACATTTAATGTTAAATTTTTGTAACAAATAAGTTAAACCAATTGAACATTAAAAAATAAAAATGAAATTCTTACAATATAATACTTTAAACACCTATATACTTAGATTCCGTTCAAAAGAAATCGAAATAAATCTTAGACTATTTTAAAGTTTTGTATTTTGCATGTTTCTTATCATATTATGTACAATCGTCATAAACATAATGCAAAATCTGCAGTACAAATATTTACAACTTAAAAATGGAAAAAGTCTAAGATTTATTTCGATTTCATTTGAACGGAATCTAAGTATATAGGTGTTTAAAGTATTATATTGTATGAATTTCATTTTTATTTTTCATTGTTCAATTGGTTTAACTTATTTGTTACAAAAATTTAACATTAAATGTAGAACGAATTGAATGAAATATCTTAATATCTGACCCTTCTCAGGCTTAAACAATTTAGGAAATAAATTGTGTTTTTTTTTTTTTTAATTTGTTCTGCAAATTAGGTTTTTGTTTAATATGTCAAGTTTTGTAATAACTACAGAATTCAGACGAACACATTTCAAAATTAATGGAGGGTATATCATCATCAGGCTTTAGTTTGTGCGATATCGCATCACAGTTTGTGATGCAATTTACCTATGTATAATTCAAAATGTTTCACCAGTGCAGTAATGCAGGTTGCTGTATTTTGGTCAAAAAATTACAATCTGAATTTTAAAAAATCTGCTTGAAAATGTCATTTTTATTTCCACTATGACGTCATATTCATCTTCTTTTTAATTCTTAAAAAAAACTATTTCAGTTTCTTCAGTTTCATGTTTCACGTGAAAATCATTCAACTAAATATAGGCAAATTATTATTTCGGCTTTTGAATTATTTACAACAATGAAGGAAAAAAAAGTTAAATTTTATTAGAAAATGTCCGTTGATTCTCAATGTAAAAAGCGAAATTTGGAATTATTAAGAAACATATTTGAATAATGTAAATAAAAATTAGCCCATGTTACTCTCTAGATTATAATCCACCTATATGCAAAGGTATTTTATGATCCGTTTTGACCCTGACGTCAGGCAAATGTTTTCACATTTTGAATTTATAATATTATTAGAATTATCAAAGAATTAAAAATGAGTGGCATGAGGGGCAAAAAGGTGGGAAGAAAAAATGAAAAAGTTATCATCTCCATAGGCTTTTCTATGTTAAATTAACATTGAGAAGTGACACTGGAATTACATGAAGATTTAAATATAGTCTGTATATAAGTCATTTTAAAGGAATTTCGAATGTACGATAAGAGGTCGTTAGTTAAACTTTAGTGATGAAGGTAAAATTGCTTTCATCGATACATGTTTTATCCTTAGAAAGTTAATATAGTTATGCCATAGAGTCATACGTTTTAATTATGTTTTTTATTTCATACATATTTTGTATTTTTTCCTAACTTTAAAAAAGTTTGAGACAATTAATTTATTTCTAGTTAAAAAATATTTTCAAGGATTTATCCACATTAAACTAGGTTGATATAACAGAATTGTCCTTGTGTATTGTTTTGCCTTGTAAAAAAAAGTATTTCTTATTGCCAAATTTGACACCACTAAATGTAAAGTATTATAAGTAAATGTTTAGCTACTTGAAAAATAATATAGCAAAAATATAGTAAAAAAGATTAAGTTAAAAAGAGATCTTTAAAAATTCACAAGTATTAATTTTATATATAGACTGAAAATACAATACCTCTAATGTAGACTGAATTCTTCTTCATAAAAAAAAAAATTTAAAATGCATTATATTGCTCAAAGTTTCTGGTTACGAATGCTGTAAAATCCGCAAAATCTAAGTTGTGAATAGCATATCAGTATACTGTACTGGCCAAATTATTATGCAAAAAGGAAAATTTACACATTGAATCAGTCTAGAAATTAGTTTATTATATTTAATATTGTGTGAAAACATGTGCATTACTGACGATTAACAGTTATCGATGTCTACTCATGGCTTTTAGTACTTCGTACGTCCACCTTTAGAAGCCATGGCTGCTCTTATACGTCTTGACATCCCTTCTTTTGAATCATCCGTTCCATTTCATCACTATGTTGCTATACACGAATTAATCGCTCAATTAGTTTAAATTTGTTTGTTGCTGTAATTTTGTTGACTGAAAGACCAGAATTAACAAAATTCAGCAACAAACGAGGTTCAAGTAATTGAGCGAATGATTTGTGTTTGGTATCATAGTGATGAAATGAAGCGACTCATTCAGAAGTATACCATTTATCAGCAGAAGATGTCTCTATGATATCGTAGCATTAAATTTCAGTAGAAGGTCTTTATCCCGAGGGTGGTTCAATAATTATTGTCCGGAGTGTGTATAAAATATTTGTACTGAGATGGTTGATATGGAATATTGAAGCTTAGTGTCTTAGATGCCTATATGCTAAATTTCACAACTGCAGCTGCTATATTAACATATGCTTTTCGTTTTTGGTGTGAGAGGTCGCAACTAGCTTGAAAGGAGGGGAAGGTTTTGGAGGTGACAGCGAATGAGACGCGGCTGCTGTCGTTTGGACTCGGGATCATAGTGATGTAGCCACGTCTCATCCACTGTCACAAATCTATCACAGAACTGCTTCAGGTCTGGTCCCATAAGCTCCAAACCTGCCTTTCCCACCACCCAACCCCTTTTCAAGCTAGGTGATGCCTCTTCACGCTGATGATTCTTAAGCCCGATCATGCGTGGGTACACTGTTAAAAATTTTGCAGCATTCTGGCAGGTCATTCGACAGTTTTTTGAAAAAACGTTTCATAACCATAATTTAACTATATTCTGACCATAAAATGGTGCTATAATATGGTCAGAATAGTGTTAAATTCACGGTTGTGTAACCGTTTTCTGAAAAAACGTCAAATGACCTGCCAGAATGCTGCAAATGTTTAACAGTGCATTATAACTGCTAAATGTTTATAATGTTATATATATATATACATACACACATATATATATATATGCCATGTATTCCTATGCATAACGCACTCGGACGCATATCACACACCTACGATGTGAGACTGTATCTTCCTATTTACACTGTTAAAAATTTGCAGCATTCTGGCAGGTCATTTGACCGTTTTTTCCAAAAACGGTTACACAACAGGTAATTTAACACTATTCTGACCATATTATTGGCCATTTTATGGTCAAAATACAGTTAAATTATGGTTATGAAACCGTTTTTTCAAAAAACGGTCGAATGACTGCAAAATTTTTAACAGTGTACGGTATATTTATCTTATTACGCAAATCCCCCTTTTTAAAAAGAAACTTTTATAAGGTATGTAGTAGGAAAATACTGTAAAGAGCATGAAACGATATAATAACAAACACAAACACAATGAAAATAAACAAATTCAATGTGAGGGCAGACGCTACTGGCCAGTCCTAGTATGCTTGTTCATTCAAATAATCACGCCTTCTTCTCATTTTCATTAATATAGAAATTTCAATTTTTGTGCTTAAGGTTTAATCGTTCATTTCTATATAAAACGGATAACAAGCACCTATAAGCTGTGAACAATTTTCTTGCTTCGAAAGTCTTTGTTACTCTGGAATATGCAGTATTAACATATACACTGCAAATTCTTAAACACAAAAATAAACAAATTTTACTACAATTTTTGTCACCAAATTAAACACACATTAATGTGTTTTGAATTAGGAAACTTCATATACAAAATATTTTTGTGTTGTGATTGTGTTCTTAATATGTTGCAAAATTGTTGCTATCTAGAAATGTGTTATTAATATTTTCCAAAGTGCTGTTACCTAAAATGTGTTTTAAAATAGTGTTTTTAATTGTGTCGAAATCGTGTTGTAAACAGTGTTGACGAAAATATTTTCTTACAATAGTGTTGAGCTGCGCAACACTTTGTCACCAAATTAATAACACATTGTAAACACCACACAATTTAGAACACTATAAAACAACACATGCTAAACACTTTCAAAACACTTTCTACTTGGTGCCTTTAAAATAACACACACACACACACACTCTTAAAACATACTATTTATTAAACATTTATAACACAATTTTTAAAATGAATGTTTTGAAAACACAGTTTCACCTCTTGTAATTTTTAACAACACATTTTGAACAATCTTTTTATTTGGCACAACACATTCTCAACACATTCACAACACAATCGAAAATGATTTTAGATAGAAGTTGTAATTATTATGTTCAGTTAGTGTTGGAAAAGTGCTTCACGAATTTGCAGTGTATAAGTTAAGATTGAAGTCAAGGTTTTGGAGTTAGTACTTTATATATATATATACAATATATATATATGTGTGTGTGTGTGTGCGTGTGCATGTATATATACAGTGCGTCCATAAAGAAATTTCGCCAATGTATAAATCACAAGCTGCCATCGAAATGAAACGTTAGATATAGGTACTTATTTATAGGGATGCGCTCCAGCTTGCGCTGAACAAGAACAATATAGCATGTAAGATTGCGTTTACAGTGAAATTTTTTTCAATAAATTTAAATGCCAGGGACATCTTTTTACTATCTGCAAATGATAAACGCATTGAAAACCCATAAATGTCGTTAGAGCAGGCTAACAATATGTGTACAATAAAAAAATACGACATAGGACCAGATACAAAGAACAGCATTGTAAACAACGAATAACAACAAAATAGACGCACGACCACCGATTATAGAACGCAATGCTCAAATCTCGGTTTGTGAAACCCCCTTAAAATGCAGTGTGGAAAACTAGTAATCTTAATAAAACTTTTTCTTTTCTTCCCGTTTTTGCTGTTATTTTTTATTTGTAATATTGTTTTTTATATGCGTCCCACGTCGCAATTTTTGTGATACACGCACCGTTTTAACGCCATTAAAATAATCAGCTAAAAGGCTGGACATTTTAGGATGGGAAAAAGTGAATGTTGCTCATCGACAATTTCAGTTTTTCCTCAATTACTGTGTGTAAAAAAAACGGCGATGTAGAGCACATACAAAGAACAGCATTGTAAACAACCAATAACAACAGAGTGACGACGAACAAGCATCAATTATAGAAAAACATGCTTTAATCATTGTTTGTGGAAAAGCGTTAAAATGCAGTGTGGAGAACTTGCAATCTCAGGAAAACTTTTCCGTTTCCTCTCGTATCTGTTGCTATTTGTTATTTACAACGCTTTTCTTTACTTGTCTCCTACGTCCGGTTTTACACGGTACATGTACCGTTCTAATGCCATTTATGTTTTTCCAATTGGTTGAACCTTTTAGGATGTGAAAAGGTGATTTTTCCATTAAAAAATTTAGAATATTTTCACTAGTACCTTAACAGCGGTGGTCCCATTAACATCTTCACCCCAATCTCCAACGTATACCTTCAAATAACTATAAATCTCACATTTTATTTCAATTGGTTGCGCGGAGTGGCCTCTAGTAATTCATATATCGGGAAACGTTCTTTATCTCCCCCCCCCCCTAGTATATCATGGTTTTCTCACAGCATTGGAATTATATATTTGTATATTTATATTATTTATTTTTATTTAATGTTTCAAGGATTTATTTATTTCAATCCTTTTTTTTCTCTCCTATAAAATTTAACTAGTAATTTAGTTTATTTCTTTCGTGAAAAGAAAAGTCCTTCAAGTTAGAATTACTATGTAACAGCATTACAAGGTTTTCTTTTGCAGACATAGTTTTATTGGTACTATTAAGCTGGGATTTTATCCTTTATTGTGTTTAACTAAGCTTAAGTTAGAAAATTTAATTTATTTCGTGTGAAAAGAAACGTTCTCTGTATTGAAAGCGTAAATTTGGTAATTAAAAAATTATCAATACATTTTTACTGAAAAGATTTTAAAGCTATCTTTAAAAGCTATTTTATATCGAAGAAATAAAAAATATAATTTTTCAAATTGAAGTTTGTGATGTTAATTTATTTCTTTGTAATTAACGATATTATTATATATTTTATTAACAATAAAAATCTCTCCATTGAAATAAAATTGAATTTACAAATAATAATAATAAAGAAAGAGAACAAAATTAATGGCATTTTAAAAATATTTAGCTGACTTTTTCTGATTCGGAGAATGAAAATATGCTTGCTCAAATTAAAATGTATGCTTCTAAAGAACTAATATAAAGTTTATTTAATTGATTATAATTCTGAAATAATTAAACTCTAAAAATTGTATGCTTCCGGTATACAATTTTAACGAATTTCCGGTATACAAAACGGAAATGACATTTCAGTTTTACGTTACCATCCACGTTGTTAAAATTTACAGAAAAATTAAGTTTAACACACAGTTAATTATTATATATATATATATATATATATATATATATATATTACCATTAATTAAACATAACCTACCACCGTCAATTATTATGAATTAAAGCTGTAAGTATTTAAAAAAAAAAATATTATAAGAATTATTATGGAAGAAATAAGAAAAAAGTGGACACCGACAAAAATTGAAAAGCTTATACATTGAATTACGTTATCAAGGGCACAGAATTCAATGATATAAGCAAAATGGTTGTTTTCTGTGGGAAAAATAAGCTAAAGCTAAAATTAATTTTCCCCTGTGCCCGAACAACCACTAAAATCAAGTCAATTGATTAAAAATGAAAGCAGAATAGAAACAAATAATATGAAATGGAAGAATCAATAAAACGTATTTAAATATTTATAGGATATAAAATATAAATAATAAACACCATACCGATTAATATTTCAGTATTTTACAAAAATCCATGTGCACATGTCTACCAGTATATCAAAAAGATTAAGGTGAATAAAACAGTTAAGAAATCACAGTAAATGATACCAAAGGATGCAGTTAATACATTTTGAAATAAAATTTGAAATACCTTGTAAAACAAATTTAATCTAATATAAAATAAATAGATAATAATTACATTATTTAAAATGCACTATTAAATTAATAGATAACAATTTAACAATATCGTCAAAATTTAGCTAAAAATACACCCTGGTGTATAAATTATAACTGAAATGGAGCTAGAAAAATTAAAAATTAGAGCAATCTGAAAGAGACAATTTTGGTGCTGCCATCTATTATTAATTATATTAAACATCTGTCGCAAGATAAAAATTTGCAAGCTTGTGAATGTAAATAACTGTTTAAACAGCAAAACCAAACAAATCCTTATATATAGAGAATTATAAACCTAACATAAATCACACAATGTATTTAAAACTATTGTTAATAAAATTTAAAAGCATACAATATATTCTATTAGCTAACTTATTTAAACTAAACTAAGAGTTTAAATAATGCTAGAACATTGATAATATATAGCATATAGCTATATGCTATAAAACAAAATAAATTCAGTAATAATTAATATAAATAATTATTAAAAATAATTTAAAAATTATTTTTTAATGAATTATATATAAGATATTTATAAAATGAACAGGAAATAAAAAAACATGTGGAAGTATATAGAAGGTTAAATAATACTTAAAATCCCATTACTTAAAAAGCACAAATATAGAATGTGGATTATTTTCAGACATCCATAAAAATCCATAAAGTATGAATGTGGGACATTCAAAAACATTAAACTAAGAGTGGCATACTATTAGTAATTAATATGATATTGTCCTTAGTAAATTAAAATTTAATAACAAATAATTGTAAATTAGATTAATGAATAATTAAGCTAATTATAATATTAATGAAAATCTCCAATTTACATATAAAATATATAATCAACATCCACATAAAATACATAACAAAAAAATAGTAATAATACAAGAAACCCGCTTTTTTTTATAAATAATTAACCATTGCGTATTATCCAGACAACACCACCCTCCTCCGTACTCTAACATCTGCCCACCCAACCAACCTATAATATTTTTTTATATTATTTTACAATTTTTAATTTTTTATATAGATATTTTTTTTTTTATAATTTTTTTGTAATTTTGTTTACGCATGTGTTAATTTGTGTTTATAGATCATGTAAGAAAAGTACTAATTGTATATTAATGAATATATGAATTTTTTTTGGAAAACCATGATTTAATGCATCATAAATTAGTTTTTTAATATTATTGTTAATTAGAGGAGAAGAACATAAACATTTTATTCTATATAAATGATTAAGTATTATATTACGAAATACAGAATGATGTAGACAAGATTTAAAATTTGTAAATGTATTAACTGTGAATTTAAATTCTTTACGTTTGTCATATAAATCTGTGATTGTTTTATTGTCTTTTATTGTAATTTTAAGATCTAAGAAGTTAATTGTATTGTTAGATAAAAGTTTTTCCGTTAATTCCAAATTAGTGGGATAATCAACTGGAAATCGAGTAATTGCTGATTGATCAGTTTCAATTAAAATGATGTCATCAATATAACGATATAAATGTAGATTATTATTAGTAAAATTACGTTCATAATGAGATAAGTATAAGTCTGAGAGTAAACTGGAAGTACAACCGCCTTGTGGTATACCGACATGCTGTAAATATAAAGTATTATCTTGCAATATATAATTATTATAGATAATGAAGTTAGTTAAAGATTTAAAATATGCAATATCTATATTAGATGGTAATTCCAGTTTTTTATAATACTTTTTAAATAATGCATTTATAATTTTATGTAAATCTAATAGGTCTATATTATTAAAAAGATCTTTGAAGTCATATGTCGTTATATTACAAACAGAATGAAGATTTTTTAAAATATTAACAAGTTGATAGCTATTTTTTATACAATGTGTATTATCATTGTTTGTAGTAAGTTCATATATTTGATTAAGAATTTTTAAGAGAAGTGTATTGGCTTTATTATTATATGTATTACAACCAATAGTAACAGTCCTAAATTTAATAGGAGTTTTATGAAATTTGGGAATAAGAACTAAATATGGATAATTAAAATTAGTAGATAAAATATTTAAAAGTTTATAATAACTTCGAATTTTACGATTATTTACAATAACATTTTCATTAGTTTTTTGAAAAGACTTATTAGAAGAAATAGAATTTGTAAGAAGTTGGTGATAATATGATTTACATATAATAGCATAATTGTTAGGAGATTTGTCTACATATGTAATAACGAAGTTTTTTTGTAATTTAGTAATTTGTTGGAAATAATGCTGTGTATTAATAGAAACCAAATCAGCAATATTATTTTTTAAAGCCATAGTTAATTTTTCAATTACTAATATCTTCCATTGATTAAAATATTCAATAGGCTTATTATAAGAGATAGAAATTTTATAAATAAAAATATCAATATCATATGTAAACTGTTTGATAATAGATTTAACATTAAATTTAGATGGAAGTCTATATTTAGTACCATAACCCATTAGTTGTTTCAATTTAAAATCATGAACAATATCAAGATTTCCAGTGATTATATGTCCATGATCATTGTTTATGTATTTTTTTAGAGTGGGGTCTTTGCAGTTACACGGAAAAGTACTTGCAGCAGATGTATTTTTTGAAAATGTATTGTAGTTAAAATTTTTTCTCCCAATTGTATTCGGATATTTAAAGGTTTTTGATATATGAAGATTATTGATAGGAAAAAAACAATTTTTATCATTAATTATAGAATTGATATTAATTTTATTAAAAATGTGATTTGAAAAAGTAATTATCATTTGAGTATTCATGTTCTGAATTTTGTGTTTTTTTTGTATATTAATATTTAAAAGATTAACCCTACTCATAATAAGGTCAAAGTAAATATCAGAGAAATGTTTAGAGAAAGATTTACTTAGAAAGACATTTAAATGTTGTACCAGCTGTTTCTTTTTAATAGCAAAGATGTTTTTACGAATTATTAACCAGTTATAATTCTCTAAGTAATATCGTTGAAGATCATTAATTTGTTTTGTGATAGATTTTTTGGAAACTACAACTGATGATGAACCCTTTCCGCGTTTATTACGTGTTGTTTTAGCATTTAAATTATGATTAAGAGTAGGATAAATTGGAGAATAATCAATATTGTTATTTATAGATGTGAAGACTTTGACAGGTCTGTTAAATACTTCACTGTTAAGTCCATAAGGATAAATTGTGTTATAATATTTCATATATGATGATTCCATATAAAGACGTTCTGATTTATTTTTTAGAATTTGAAGGATTTCAATTGTCGTATTTTTAAATAGATGTTTATGAAAATGTTGAATTTCAGCTGTAGATTGTATATTTTTTGCTTTGTTATTATTAGAGTCTGATCGATGATGATTGATTCGTTTATGAATTGGACCTGATGTTTCACCAATATATTTCATATTACATAAGTTGCACTTTATACTATAAATAACATTAAATGCTTTACGAAAACTAGAATAATTAGGATCTGAGACAATTTGTGTCTGAGCAGCGTATGGACATGTCTTGCACCGAGAATCATAGCACTTACGAAAAAATAAAGGACGAGGGGGAGAGTATAAATGGTCGCTGGATGACGATCCAGGAACAACCCAATTATTATTCCTGTACCGGGCACTACACTGCATAGATGCTAAGTGTATCTTGCCAGTATCGAGATGTTTACTAAGAACTGCCATATAAAAATTATGTATGGAAAATGCAATAATTGCCATAAAAATAAGAAATTTTAATAATAAAAATTAATAATTTAATTAAATTAGCCTTGATTAAATAATAAAACTTGAGTATGAAAAAATATATATACAATATTTACAATCATAGAAGCAGAACGCAGAAACAATCTTCAAATTATCCAAAACCAAATTATGATAACCCAAAATAACGTAGATTAATAATAGCAAGAAACCACTAGACTATTTTATAACAAATAAGTCTAAAAAGATCCGCATAACATCCAAATCCTAGAACAACTATAACCATGCAAATACAACCAAAACGCTTACCCAACTGACTACTCAGATCAAAGTAATATGAATTTAAACTAAAGCAAATTAACATTAAATCTATGAATAGAAATAATTATTGCTACCATATTAATGTATATATAAAATGATTATCTCTACAGAATTATGTAAAGCTATAGAACAAATAGAAAATATATAGGACAATATCATACACTAACTACAAGAAAATTCAGATAAAATCATAACTAGAAAATTAAAAAACATTAAATAAATCGTTGCAATGATAGGAATGAAAAAATTAATGGAATCCTAAAATAGGTATCAGATAACTACATGGTAGAAATCTTATTGATAATACACATAGATTGTGCGCTAATTGCAGCAATGATCTAAGCGTATAATATTTAAAAGATTGCTAAATAATTTAGCGACCTGGGAATATATAAAAATATATATAAGATACCTTAAGGAAAAAATACATCAAAATGAATTGTTGACATTCAAAATGAAAAGATATTTAAAATATCGTAAAAAGCATACATTCATAATTACTTGCGCAAATGCATCATAGTAATTTGAATGCTAATATATTACCATTAATTAAACATAACCTACCACCGTCAATTATTATGAATTAAAGCTGTAAGTATTAAAAAAAAATATATATTATAAGAATTATTATGGAAGAAATAAGAAAAAAGTGGACATCGACAAAAATTGAAAAGCTTATACATTGAATTACGTTATCAAGGGCACAGAATTCAATGATATAAGCAAAATGGTTGTTTTCTGTGGGAAAAATAAGCTAAAGCTAAAATTAATTTTCCCCTGTGCCCGAACAACCACTAAAATCAAGTCAATTGATTAAAAATGAAAGCAGAATAGAAACAAATAATATGAAATGGAAGAATCAATAAAACGTATTTAAATATTTATAGGATATAAAATATAAATAATAAACACCATACCGATTAATATTTCAGTATTTTACAAAAATCCATGTGCACATGTCTACCAGTATATCAAAAAGATTAAGGTGAATAAAACAGTTAAGAAATCACAGTAAATGATACCAAAGGATGCAGTTAATACATTTTGAAATAAAATTTGAAATACCTTGTAAAACAAATTTAATCTAATATAAAATAAATAGATAATAATTACATTATTTAAAATGCACTATTAAATTAATAGATAACAGTTTAACAATATCGTCAAAATTTAGCTAAAAATACACCCTGGTGTATAAATTATAACTGAAATGGAGCTAGAAAAATTAAAAATTAGAGCAATCTGAAAGAGACAATTTTGGTGCTGCCATCTATTATTAATTATATTAAACATCTATCGCAAGATAAAAATTTGCAAGCTTTTGAATGTAAATAACTGTTTAAACAGCAAAACCAAACAAATCCTTATATATAGAGAATTATAAACCTAATATAAATCACACAATGTATTTAAAACTATTGTTAATAAAATTTAAAAGCATACAATATATTCTATTAGCTAACTTATTTAAACTAAACTAAGAGTTTAAATAATGCTAGAACATTGATAATATATAGCATATAGCTATATGCTATAAAACAAAATAAATTCAGTAATAATTAATATAAATAATTATTAAAAATTATTTAAAAATTATTTTTTAATGAATTATATATAAGATATTTATAAAATGAACAGGAAATAAAAAAACATGTGGAAGTATATAGAAGGTTAAATAATACTTAAAATCCCATTACTTAAAAAGCACAAATATAGAATGTGGATTATTTTCAGACATCCATAAAAATCCATAAAGTATGAATGTGGGACATTCAAAAACATTAAACTAAGAGTGGCATACTATTAGTAATTAATATGATATTGTCCTTTCTTGAACCAAAGGAACACCCTTGAACTTCCCCATCATTTCTTGAACCAAAAAAATTGCTGAAAACGAATTTACCGCAATATGATATGTGATTTAGAATCAGATAATTAAATGTAAAACAGAATTAGAGGTATCATGCAGTCATATGCTTTTTTAGCATGTATGTGTATATATTAAAAACCTTCCTTAAATATCCTTCATACACTGTAAAAAAAAAAAAAAAAAAAAAAAAAAAAAAAAAAAAAAAAAAAAAAAAAAAATACAACCAGTTTTCTTGTAGGAATCGGAAAAATAGTTGCCCTTATCGTACCGGAAAAATTTCCGACCCAGCTCGGAATAAAATTCGTAAAATCGGAATAAAATCCGTAAAATACCGTTTTATTGACTATTTCCTTTTTTTATACAGATTTTATTCCGAGCTGGGTCGGAAAATTTTCCCGTATGAAACGGGCAACTATTTTTCCGATTCCTACCGGAAAACTGGTCGGATTTTTTTTACTGTGTATTTACAAGCATTTTTCAACTTGAGCAAAAAAAAAAAATCATTTAAATCCAAGTTCCAAATTATTCGCGTTAAAGGATTGCTAAATGATTGCTATAACTTTAAAAATTATTCGAATATCCCTATTAACTAATCAGTTGATATTTAATATTCAGATATTTTCTAATTTAACAACAATCATGCAATTCGTATACCTTCAAATTGCAAACATAAATTAGTAATTATTATTATTAGAAAATACAAATAACGTATCCAAATTATCGTATTCTACCATCATTACAAGCTGGTGCTTTTAGACTACTTAATCTATCCTGTAGTGTAGTCGAATGACTCTGTGATGAATATGAATACCATACACTATAAAAAAATTAATGCCGGTTTTCCGGTAGGAATCGGGAAAATAGTTGCCCTTATGGTACCGGAATAATTTCCAACCCAGATCGGAATAAAATCCGTAAAATTGGAATAAAAACAGTAAAATACCATTTTACGTACTATTTCCTTATTTTTACTGATTTTATTCCGAACTGGGTCGGAAATTATTCCGGTACGATAAGGGCAACTATTTTTCCGAATCCTACCGGAAAACTGGCTGTATTTTTTTACAGTGTAATACAGAACCAAGAACACCTGTTCCAGAACACACACAGGTTATAACACCTCTGCAATATTGTTTTTTGGCTCTTTAGGCCCGAAGGAAAAGAACTTTACTGTGGGTTAGCTCATTTAAGATAATCGTAATTCAACAGTGTGAAATACCTGCTACTAACGTGCGCAGAAGTCTGCACAGTCAAGGAATCTATGAAAGACTCCATTTTGCGTGTGTTGCTTTTATTCGACGACACGAGAAGTGCCCGTTTACTTTGGGAAAGAGAGCACGTTAGCAGGACCAGACAGGACTGCCCTCCTGCTCACGTTACAGGCTATTACCACTGTCCTTTTGAGATGGATTTATGTCGTATGCTGATATAGCGGGAACGAAACACCAGATACTACAAATGTAATTATATCGAAAGACACAGATATAGATAAGATGGATCATGCTTTGGGATGGAATCTGTCTGCGTGACTGCATTCTCTGATATGCGTATGAGCTTGGAGGAAGTTTGATGCTGTGTGATATCATAACAAGTTACTTACTCCATATGGTTAAAAGACCTCTGCAATATTGCGTTTTGGATCTTTAGGTCCGATGGAAAAGAACTTTTCGGTGGCTCAGTTTAATTACGATAATCGCAATTCAAAAGGTGTGAAGTACTTGCTACTAAGGGGCGCAGACATCTGCACAGTCAAGGAATCTATGAAAGACTCCACGTTGTGTGTGTTCCTCTTAATAGACGACACAGAAGTGCCCTTTTACTTTGGAAAAGAGATCATGTTAGCAGGAGTACACAGGACTGCCTTTCGGCTCACTTTACAGACTACTACCGCTATGCTTTTGAGATGGATTTATATCGTATGCTTCTATAGAGGCAACGAAGCACCAGATACTACCAATGTAATTATATTGAAAGACAAAGATGTAATCATGGTTTGGGATGGGATATGTCTGCTTGACTGCACTCACTGACCTGCGTATGAGCTTGGAGGAATTTTGATTGATATGTGATATTGGAACGAGTTCCTTGCTCCGTGTTACAAGCAATATAATGGAGCTATTGATAAAGAATTCTAAATAATAGATGATAATGTCCGACATCTTCGATCTAGGCTTCTTGATGAACATGGATCAAGTTTGGTGCGAATGGAAAGGCTAGTTCAATCTTCGGATGTTAATCCTATAGCTAATTTTTGGGACTACCTTGGCAGATAAAAGGCTGGTTTAAGTCCTTCGACGTTGTTGTCGAATGAGTCGGAAGAAGTGTTGCACTACGTATAGATTCCCATTCCAGCGACCCATAGCTTAATTGGCAGTATGGAATGTTGCTGCCCTTAGAGTTTTATGAGTTGCTGTGGACACATTCGTTGTTAAAACTCAATTATTTAAGATTTTTTATTTTATCAAACAGTGGACTTGTGCAAGGAGTGTAATTCAATATTTGTAAATCATCATTTTTGTTAAAAGTATGTACAATTCAATACAAAAAACTATTTAAAGCACAGTTATTCAAAATTTCATGTTTTTGTGTTCATGTTATTATTTTTTTTTAATAAACACAAAAACTGTATTCTACTTTAACTTTTAGAGGGCAGTGTATTTTTAGAGCCTATTCTTAAAAAAATACTCGTATACAGAATTTATTAAAATTCTGTATTATTGCATTCCGACTTCGAAAATTATATTTGTCTAATACAAGATATTCTAAAGCAGCAAAATTTAGCACACTTTAGTTTAAATACCGAATTTTTCTGTATTTCTCTAATTTGATTTATTGGATAAAATGTTAAAAAACCTGCATCAAATTTTATAAAAGACTTTTACTAAGATCGTTTTCTGAAATAAATATTATTAACATTTTATTATTTTTTACTAGAGTATCTAAATAAATGTTGCAAGAAAATTTACAGATTTTTAAAAAAAAACATGTTTGACTGACATAAATATATAAATCATGATTTGCTTCTTTAATAACTCAGCAAGTATAATAAACATTTTCTGTCGTAAAAAGTGTATTATAACACGTTCATTTAGAATAATATTTGAAAAAATAAAGATTGCTTTGTTAAAATTAAAATATGCTAAGTAAGATTTTTAACTATATATTTTTTATGTGGATTTAAATTAACACTTTCAACAGAAAAAAAAATCTTATTTATAAAACATTTTCATTCGTAGAAAGTGTATTATAACACGTTCATTTAGAATAACATTTTCTTTCGTAAAAAGTGTATTAAACACGTTCATTTAGAATAATGCTTGAAAAAATAAAGATTACTTTGTTAAAATTAAAGTGTACTAAGTAAGTTAACTATATATTTTATAATGTGTATTTACGTGAACATTTTTAGCATAAAAAAATCTTATTTATAAGCTTGTTTATACCAATCGCAAAGTCCTTCTAATTTAGTTGAAATAAAAATTGTGAAAAATTATGAATATGTGCAAGAGTAAGCGTATGCAAAGTTTTAGTATCAATTAACCTAAGGCAAAGAAAAAGTTAAACATTCACATTTTTATTGAACGAAAAATTGCTTTTCACAATAAATGACTAAATATACAGAGTTTTCCTTTTATAAAACGGTATAAAGAAGTACGAGAGTGTATGAATAAGTTTTTGCCCTCACATAGAAATAGTTGAATGAATTTTATGAAACTGCTACATTGTATTAGTCTTTTTCTATATAGTCACCGTACACAGTAACACAGTTGTGCAACCGGTATTTCAAAGAGAGGGGGGGTGAGGATGTATTCCAGGAGGCGCAATAGTAGACACAAATGGGTCATTTTTTCTAACTTTTGCCGACCCCCATATCTGACATATTGTTGGAAAAGCCTGTGACAACTAAGTCATACTATGCACCTCCCGAGCCTCTCCTCCCCAAATTTACCCCCCGGGAGAATGAATGATGTCCCCAAACTTTAGAAAAGTGCCACCGGAATGCAAATTTCGGTGAAGGGGCTCAGGATGTACATAGCATGAATAAATGGTCACAGGCCTTTCCAACAATACGTCAGATGTTGGGGGTCGGCAAAAGTTAGATAAATACCTCCCTTTGGGTCTACTATCCAGCCTTCTGCAATACAACCCCCCCCCCCCCCCCGCTCTCTTTGTAATGCCGTTTGCAGAAATGTGTTACTGTTCATGGTGACTATATAGAAAACGACTAATATGTACAATGTAGTAATTTCAGAAATTTCACTCAATTATTGCTATACAAGGGCAAAAGCGTATTGATACACCCTCGTACCTCCTGAAATTGAATTATGATATGTAGTTTTTGTTACTCGAAGTAAACAAATAGATAAAATAATTTATTTCTTTAAAGTACTTATTTAAAATGAAGTTCAAGAAATATTTTAATGCATTTTTTTCCGCATTCCAAAATCTCTTTATTGATATGTGATTTTTTTTCAAATGTATATAGCCACGTAGAATTTTATTTATTACGGTTACTTCAGAGGTAAATATGTATAAATACATTTATATCTAAGCGTCCTTAGGTTTTTTTTTTTTTTTTTTTTTGAACAAAAGGAATTTTAGAATTCCTCCAAACCATTTTAGAGGAAATTCTAATAGCTGAAAAATTCTAGTCGTAAATTTAGAAATATCGAAAACTTTCTTATACTGATCTAAAGTTTTCTTACACAATTATGAAACGTTGATTACTTTACTTGAACATTTAAACTTTACTCTTTACAAAGTTTGTTAAGTTATTTAATTTACTTCCAGTAAAAAAAAAAGGATACTGTAAGCTCAGTCTTCATAAAATTAGAATTATGTAACAACCTGGAAACCTTTTATGTTGTTCTCTCGTATTTAAGCTTTTTTTATGTTAAGCTTTTCTTGCTATTACGAAAATTGCTTCCGTTAATTTAATTTATTAACACTGATAAATCTTTAAGAGGAAACGTTAGAAAAGTCAGGAAAAGAAAAGTCCAAAGTTTAATATCATTAAAATACATTTATATATTAACACTTGTCAACAATTTTTTTAATGTTCTCTGCACATACTAAAGGCACAGCGATGAATGGGGTATTTTTTGAAAGGTTTTTACATACTGTAAAATCCGTTATTTGATTTTAAAAAAGCGGCTTATAGTTTGTTTTTTTTCAATCTTAACTCTAACAGATTTTTTACACAATATATATATATATATATTTAGAATGCCCATTAACAATACTAAAAATCATATTTACGAATATATGAAAAATATCGATAA
This sequence comes from Maratus speciosus, assembly GCA_963932465.1. Lineage (NCBI taxonomy): Eukaryota > Metazoa > Arthropoda > Arachnida > Araneae > Salticidae > Maratus > Maratus speciosus. The sequence continues at coordinate 364,762,744 of OZ010799.1, forward strand.
TGTGTTCAAATAAAATTTTGAAACTTCTTAATATTGGCCCCGTGCCAGGAATAAACAGACGAAGTAATCGCTATTTACATTCAGCCTTTTTTATTCTCTTTATTTCAGTGAATTGTGCTTGAACAGTTCGATTACATGTCTCAAATTCGTAATTTAATTATATTTCTTGTTTTATTTGTTGATTTGTTTTAATTTTGTTATGGAATATAAACTGGAAACGAATGCTGAAATATTTATATATATATCAGTGATAACGTAATTATGTTTTCTAATCGCCTGGACGCGATAGAGATAAATGTGAAAAAAATTCATCCTTGAAAATTATTTTAAATCCAATAAAATGGTTCGTTGGTTGGTTGGTTGAGTTTTGACGGCCGATTATCTACTCCTGGGATATAGGACGAGCCGTTAATTCCCAAATTGGCTCATCCGATCTCAGCAATCTGATCCTTTGTTAATATTAATATTTTGGATTACTTTACTGTGATTTTGATCAAATTTAACAAAATAAATCCATTTAGGTTATTATAATTGCATTCTATTTTACATTATACTACTTCATAAGAAAATAAATATAATTATCTATTATATAAATATCAGTTTTAGCCAATCAGATTGCTGGGATCGGTTGAGCCAATTTGGGAATTAACGGCTCGTGGATATAGGCCCTGCGGAAGGTGCCCTTCGGGGGCGGGTTTTTCTAAGGGAACCTAACCCGTATTAACGCATAGAAATCCAAGTTTCGAAGAAAACCTCGAAAACTCCGAAACGGTTAGGCCAACGGGAGCAATTGGGTTCGAACCCAGCACCTCCCGTCTACCAGCTTTTTAGAGCAGAACCTCTCAGCCACTGCTTAGGGCTTAAATCCAGTAAATTGCGATAGAGTTTTCAAATAAATTGCATTTGTGAGTGAAATATTTTCCCTATTCGACGACGTAAAAATTGGAAATGTGCAGTATTTAGAATTTTAAAAAATTGCAATAAAAATTAATAGTAGTTTATTGGTCTGCGGCTGCCACCGTCAAAATGGTGTCAACGTTACGCACAGACACGTTTGTCCTTTATGATATAAATAGTCAATCTTTACTAATTTGGGGTGGAGAAAACTGGATATGACCCAATTTTTTTTTATTATTTGTCCTGGTTTTTAAGCTACAGTACTACTGCAGTACGAGCTTATATAGTAAATCGATAAAATCCGATATGTCCTTAAAATTTTCTTAATAGCTTTTGTAATATTTAGTACTACTGGTATACGAACTTATGCAGTAAAAACCTATACGATATGAATATAAGATACAGTCAGAATTAGCATTACTTTTAATCCAGTAAGTAAATGTACAGGTTAATTAAAATTAAGTTATAATTATAATATGTAATATATATTATATTATAATATTATCCTATAAAAATATATAAGAATCCATCGTTTTTCAGTGAAATTTCAACATATTTCATAACGCTTACCTAACTCAGCATTTTGAATGTCATATTCGTTTTTTTCTTGCCCGAATTATATAAAAACAACTATTTTCGTGGAAGAAGCATTTTCACTGTTGGCTTGTGATTGGAAGAATTAGTTCTTATATTATTTCCCCAAGCACTTAAAAATATATAACTAATAGAAAATTTAATGATTAAAGTTTTACATTATAAGTGCAATAAAATAAAAGAAAATAATCTGTAAATGGTATCTCAGTTTTAAAATAAATTTACTGAATCTTGTAACAAACTGAAAACTGTTTTTACTTAAAAAAAATAATTGCAATTTTCCTTACAATTTTCTTTAGAACAATTCCTTACAAGCACTTTATTGGACATCAAAGTTTCACAGACAATCCCGGGTTTTCGCATGAATAAAAACCACCTAGTTATGTGTAAAGTATAATTAGTACTATCTTGTAGAAACAAAAATAATTATAGGGTTATACAAAACAAAAAGAATTGACAAATATAACAAATTCTTAACAAATAACAAATTATTTCAATCCTCAAATTTACAAATTGTTAACTTAAATTAATAATCATTACAGATAAAACAAACGATAATCTTTATTGTCTGAAGTGTTAAATTTTAAAATTTTTATCTCTCATATAATCTAGACCAGGGATCGGCACGTAATTCTAAGTAGGGTGCTAAATTCTTTTGAAAAATTTTATCGAGGTCCAGAGAAAAAACACATAAGTAATATAAGTACTTTTTACTGTATTTTCATTTATATTTTTTACATACGTAGCCGGTCCCTTCCCTCCCTCTCACAGCCGCGTCTGCCCTCCAACGCAGTATTTTGCGTTTCGCATCATAGCAACTAAGCATCACTGTTAAAAATCATATGAATCGCACTATTGCTTGTAAAATATAAGTGACATTGATAATGCATTTTCCTTTATGTACTTTTAACTACTTTCCTTTATGTACTTTTTTATGTACTTTTAGGGGTTAACCTTTATGTACTGAAATAAGAATTCATGAACATTTTATCGTCTAAAGCATTTTTTGTGAATAGTTTAAACTATATTTGAAGATTTACATAATCATTTAATAAAGTTTAGAAGGATTTTAGAAGGATTGATTAAATTTGAATTTATAGGAATTTTGTGCAATATATTGTAACACCACTCAAATCTTTTATTTTAAATATTTTTCTTAGTATTTTGTAGGATTAGGAAATGTGCAAATATAATATTCTTACGGTAGAAAAACAGAAATAGTTCCGAATTGAAAAATCCCCACTCCCTAACACCAAGAAAGCCGAAAAGATGCAAAGGCAAAAGAAATCATCCTTTTAAAAATATTTTTGTTTTATGTAAACATTAATTATTTTGGAACAAGATAAATTAATGTGTCTATAACTCATTCTAAACTGTAATACAACTAAGCGATGTACTAAATGAATTTTATAACAAGTTATTTATAATGGTACTTTTAAGTACCGTCAGGAGATAAAGGTTTAAACATATCTATTATATGTAAATATTAATAAATTATTTATTGAAATTGAAAATTTTTTGTGGTCCAGTCTTCAACCTTCCGTATCCGCTTGTTGTCGACCGTGAGTCTAGACTCTTTTCAATTTTTAGAACACTATCTATATCTGTTTTAGAAATCCATATCGACACGCTGAAATACTTAACTATAAATTTAAATGCATTTATTCTTGTTTTTGCAGAGTGAAAGACCCATATACAGGGTGGTTATAATTAAAGTTACCCTGTTTAGACCTACGTAGAGTCCGCTCTGGTTGACAGTTATCGATAAACCTTGGAATATAAGTTATATTGACCATGGGGAAATGGAATCTGTAATAAAAAAAAAATTAGTTCAAATTTCGACCACCGGGTGAGAAGGAGGCGCATGAAGACCGAAAATATCAAACTGGAAGCACAAAACATTTTTATTTAAAGCGTATGTTCAAACTGCATTCCATTTGCGTCAAGCACATGTTCAAAGCGTATTATAGCGTGTTCAACAGTAGCGTGAAGGGTTTCTCGATCAATGGCAGCAACATGACGAATTATGCTTGCTTTCAAATCATGCAGAGTCCGTATGATTCCTCCATACACACGATCTTTCAGAAATCCCCACAACCAGAAGTCACAAGGATTCAGGGCTGGAGAACGAGGAGGCCAGGTTGACCGAAAACTTCTCGAAATTACCCGATCATCTCCAAAGTGGGCACGAAGCAGTGCCGTCACTGCTCGGGCTATGTGAGGTGGTGCACCACCTTGCATGATTACGGTAGTCTATAAACACTCTCGCTCTTGTAAGGATGGAATGACCTGCTTCTGAAGGATGTCGCAGTAACGAGTATCCATAATGGAACATCTTTTAGAACCCTGAGAAGTGTTTTCCTAAAAAAAAAGGAACCAAGAATGCAATTAGCCGTAAAGCCACACCATACAGTAATGTAATAAGGGTGCAAAGACTGTTCAATATTCGGACTTGCAGTACCCATACGCGACTGTTCTGAGTATCCACTGCTCCATCTAGGGTAGAATGTGCCTCGTCCGACCACAACATGTTCAAAGGCCATGGATTGTCAACAGCTATTCTGGCCCAAAACATCCTCGAAATTGTGTAAGGGTCTGCATGGTTCAATGCTTGCACAACGTGAATCTTGTATGGGTAACATTTTATAATGGATCGAAGAACTTTTCGTACTGTAGACCAAGGATTATACAAATCACGTAACACCGCTCGAGCAATTCTCGAAGAATATTGGGAACCGGACGCTCTTTCGACCACAGCAAGAGCGACTTCTTCAGCAGTTTCATTTGAAATCCGTTTACGTCCCCTTCCTTGCAGCACGTCGAGCTCCTCAGTCTCTTCAAATTTAGACATACTCTTTTTCAAAGCCTGCCTCAACATTGGTATTTTTCCTAAGCCTTTCAAGCGTCGATATTCTCGCAGTGCAGTTGACAAATTACTGCTGTTCTGATTAACCAGCTTCAATAGTAACGCACGTTCCTTCTTCTTTAACGGCATGGTGCAGAATGACTTTACGGTAGCGACTACTGGCTTTTTTAACCACTCCAAATTTGCGTAAAGCCCTTTTTCGTAGATGAAAGCAGCCATCTATCGGTCGAAATTTGAACAAATTTTTTATTGCAGATTTCATTTCCCCATGGTCCATATAACTTATATTCCAAGTTTCATCGATATCTGTCAACCAGAGCGGACTCTACGTAGTTCTAAACAGGGTAACTTTAATTATGAACACCCTCTGCTAAGACTCTGTCCAATATCTACGAAAATATTCATTTTTTAAAAACATAATTCAATATTATATCACACTTAAAAAGTATCGAAATTGGATTAATCATAAATGTCTTTATTTAAAAAACATGAATGTTTGATTTTCATCAGTTTAATTAAGATTTCCGAACTTAAATTATTTTACTAGTAAGCTACAGCCTGGAAATAAAATATGTATCACTCTGCTATTGTTATGTTTTCACTGGATGAATGTTCATGCATTAAAAAAAGGAGAAAAAAAAACAGTGGCACTCCGGGAGTGCCAATAGAAGTGAAAACTTCAACAATTACGTGTGTGTTTTTTTAATCGTCAGGAAATGTTTTATTGTGCAGGAAATACTTTTAAATGTAGTGTTTTTTTATTCATTATTATAAACTATTACTACCAAAATTATATTACAATTTTCATAGTAATATAATTTAACTATAAATTATATATAAATAAACATTAATAATTTGTAATATATAATATTATATTATTAAATTATACATGTGCATATAAATAAACAAATTTTCGTACAAAAATTCTCGTATTGCATTTAAAGATTTATCTGGTGAAATATAAACGGCAACCATTACAATTGAGTACTATCCAAATATTGAAATCCATACTCCAATTCAATACTATCCAAAAGTATTTTTATTAATGAATACAATACCACAATTATATTACGCTTGGCGCGCTAGTATCTATGTGCCAAAATGCTAGCATGTCGGTTACGTAACAGTCTCCAAATCAGTGGTTTTTCTCCATCTCAAAAAAATCTCAACGCGCCTAAAGAAGTTTTCGAAAACTGATAATGTGTGTGTGTGTGTTTCTGTGTGAACGCCGGGAGAAAAAGTGAGTTTCAGCTTCGTTCTTCTTTTGCGGATTGAGCTGAAGAGGGAAAAGTTCCTGTCATTCACCGCTTGGCACGCTAGTGTCTATGTGCCAAAATGCTAGCATGTCGGTTACGTAACAGTGTCTCCAAATCAGTGGTTTTTCTCCATCTCAAAAAACGCTCAACGCGCCTAAAGAAGTTTTCACTTCAATATAAGTTACGTATAAAAAATAAACATGTATATATAATACTAAAAAGAATTAATAAGCATTTCTTTTTCGGAAATTTAAAAAAAAAATAACTTTAAAAATCGTAACATATTTCTTATCTTTAGGTCATATTTAAATATTAATTTTAAATTTCGACATTATTAACTAAAGCTTCTTGCATTTTAAATGCAATATTATTTTCCAAATATCTATAAATATATGTAATATGTTACAACAATAAACTGTCAGCAAGCAATAAAAAACTCCCCATAAAAGATGTTCAAAACTTTCGGTAGATATCAAATTTATAACATTTATTGTAACATTATTACTCAGCTCCAGGATCACGTGACATTGCGATTAGCCAAATCCTTTAACAAGCATGAAGTTTCAAGTTGTATCGCAATTTATTGAAAACAAAAAGTAAAAAGCGAAACTTAAATTTAAACAAAAAGTAACATTTTGATATTTTTTAAAATTTAATGTAAATTGGGAATAATAAAAGAAAAGTTAAACATTATTTGTCCCTTTTATTTTTTTTATTGTTTAAAGGAAACAATCTACTTTTATGTTAAATCACGGCTTTTCATGTTTGACAAAAATCTTTTTTTCTTTTTATTTTTCCATCAAAATAACATACGTTGGACCAGATTAAAAAATAAATAAATGTGTCTTGCTTCTATGTGATACTCATGTGAAATGTACTTGATTTTACCCTTTTTGTTTTACATGTTTTTGTTCGTTCGAAAAAATGATATTTGAGTCTATTTTTGTTAATGATCCACTAGAAAAATACTGAAAAAATATATTTATGTTTCTGTTAGACATAAAGTCATCAAGCCACTCCTGAGTTATATAACAAGAAGGGCAACAATAATTCATAATTTTAAATTTTATACTTACTTTAAATTCTTTAAACTGCACAATAACAACTACTCAGCGATATAATAATTTTTTATAAGGTTTTTAATAATTTTCAGCAATAATAATAACTACATTATAAAGCCATAGAAAAAATTACAGTCGAACCCATTGTAAGCAGTATCAACAGAAGATGTTATGACATCCCTTTGATAACAAATCAGAACAAAAATAAACTTCACGACCTTAGATGCATGTTATCGCACGTAAGTAACACAATTCAGTTCACGAAATAGACAATAGAAAGCACCAAATGGCAGAAAAGATGATGCAACTCCTGAGTTTTACTATGCATTTAAGGGTTAATACATAAATAAAATCTAGGATATGTGTATGTCACTGAATTGAAGTGCCCCGTTAAAAGTGGAAGAGTTGCAATATATGGTTTTCTAAGAATTTTGCAGTGAGAGCGCAATTTGTACTCTGCTGGCCCTTAAAATTGCAACTCCAGGAAGGAATGATGTGACGGAAAGTATGTACGAAAATCATAAGAAAGAAGAGGTTGGGATATACAAATTATTAGTATTCCATCGCATTTAGATGATGCAGTCGGGATAAACGACATCTGAAGTACTGCATAAAAGAAAAGTTTCGTAGTGGACTTCTCATTCACAAAACGCTTTGTAAGGTCGGCGTTTGCTCAGAATATCGTGTTATGCCTCGAATAATAAGAATAAATGCTTTCCAGCAAGTGTCGGAATTTGATAGAGGCATTTGATTTGATCGCTGCCTATCGAGAGTGTAAATTATCGTTCCGTAATATCGTCCGTCGCACTGGACGAAATCCAACCAATGTCATGCGAAATTGGGATCAATGGATTGCTGAGATCATACTGAACGTCATATATGATCTCAACGCCCTCCCATGACTAACGCCAGAGAGGGCAGACATATTGTGTGGTCGGAACTTATGACGGTGATTTGTGTATCCAGGCTCATAAAAACATTAAAAAAACTCCAGCACAATAATTTAGAAGACTTAACTTCTTTATTATGATAACTTTTAAAGGGCTGGAAAAGCCGTGGTTGTACAGAGAGAGGGGAGAAATTAACAAGACTGCCCGTTAAGGCGCGCCCCGCAAGGGGGAACGCTGACCTCTTTCACACTCGAGATCAGAGGCAGCAGTGGAAAATATTCATTACAATTACTTACTCATTGGCGAGGTGAATAGGAACATATGTAATATATTGGAGATGAATAGGGGTGGCGTGGACAAAGGAATCAGAAGAATCCCGAAGTATTCCATTGAATTAAAATCTACGCCATGGCGGGCTATAGTGTTACATTTAAAATTCCTGTGGCAATGCGGGGGATTGAAGAAATAGCTAAGACGTGATAATACATGTACGTTAGAACTTAACAACTGTCAGGATGGCATCTGGTCATTATCTGATAAACTAAAGAGTGGGAATTAATAGGAATGCACGCCCAAAAGGGTGAGAAAGATCTAATGCGCAGTTGTGTTACACATAAAATATGCATTACATATTGTTGGCTGGGAGGCGAAAGAAATTCACTTCTATTTTATTCTTTTATTTTATCTCAACGGAAAAGCACTGCGGTTAAGATATATTTCTATCCGTGTGAAAGTGAAAGAAAAAAGAACTGACTGATAAATGATGCATGCATTTAAAACGTACTTTTAAAGTATAAATGAAACTTACAGTAGTGTGAAGGGGGGGGGGGGTGACTGAATAAAGACATATGAAATTAAGTATAAATTGTTAAATTTAAACTAAATATTTTATTTTAGGGGGGGGGAGTATAATGACAACTCCAAAAATGAATCAGTAAAGTTAAATGTTGATTTTTTGAGGAGAGAGGAGGTTAAATGAATATATAACGGAAAAGCCGTTATAGACCTGCAAAGCCGAACAACCACATCACGAACCATTAGTCAGAAAATGGGCATGTATGTAGCGACCCCAACATCCGGTCGTACGGTGCGACGACATTTGCAGCAGCGTGGGCTGTCAGCACGGCAACCACCGCTGCGGCGTCCCTTGACAATGCTGCATACAGATAAACGGCGACCTTGGTGAGCCGAACGACAAAGCTGGATACAGGAGTGGCACCATGTCGTCTTTTCAGACGAGTCCCGGTTCTTCGTGCAGTGTTCTGACGGCCGTAAACGTGTGTGGAGTCTCCGAGGAGAACGCTCGTCGCCTGCTTGCATTCGAAATCAGCATAGGGGCCCAGAACATGGTGTGATGGTTTGAGTAGCCATTGGGTACACGACACGCATATATCTAGTTCGGATCGACGGTAATTTGAACGCAGATTGGTTCATTTCTGAAATCTTACGTCCAGTAGTTGTGCCCTCTCTTCAAGGCCTGCCAAACGTCATCTTCCAACAAGATAACTCAAGACCACATGCTGCACATCGTGTTCTAACCTTCCTCGTTGCACAGGGTATTCGATTTATGCCATGGCCTTCACGCTGTCCAAATCTGTCACCTATTGAAAACATCTTTTCATGAATAGCTGAGAGTCTGGCCCGCCATCCCTATCAAGCTAATACGGTTGTTCATGTGTGGCATAGATTTGAAGCAGCATGGAATGAGTCGCCCCTTTCTGTCATCCAAGCCCAGTTCCACTCCACGCCTAACCGGGTAAGGGCCTTTTTAGCTGTCAGGAGGGGGCAGCTGGTTCTACGAATTTCGCCCCCATGTAACACCCCAAACTCTTTACAAATTTAATCATTTTGCTTTCATGCCATACTGTTTACGTATAATAAATATCTTTTTCGTATTTTGTTTCTTTCATGGTGTTGCAATTTTAATGGCCAGCGGTGTATTTTATATTTTAGAGCCAGAACAAAAATATATCGACCTAACAGTACAAAAATCCAGAGGTTTTTAATTTTAAGGTAAGAAGTATCCATGTACTCACTTAAAAAAACTTACTGCAATTTGAATTTTTTTTAATTTAATTTACCCCTATTCACCTAAAACTGTAGCAAAAAAGTCTAAGATTTAACGTGAGACATTTTATTTGTGTTTACAGGATTTGTAAACAGGCGTGAAGACGCAGATTATAACCATTGCGTTTTATAATAGGCTGCTAAAATGGCGTGTAATATGTTTAGTTTGACTACTAAAAGACTACTATAGACTACTATTGCCCAGGAGTCAATGCCCGCGAGCGCAAAGGCGCCCTTTCGATTTATTCCTGCTATTAGTAGTTTTTTAAATAAAAATCCATTTTAAAATATGCTTCCCAACTACTTAAGATTTTTGCTCGTACACCGTACGTGCAAAAAGAGTCTACTTATTTCTTTACTAAGTTCTTTTAGATACTATTAATTTTTTTTTTTAAATCTTAAAATAATAACAAGATTTCAAATTTATTTTAAGGTGTTTTATACTCTTATGGGGAAATGTATATTTCCACAAAACTTCATATCTTTATGATGAAAATTAAAATACAAAAAAAAATTAAGTCCCCCGCTCCCTTAATGTTTACCACTAGATAACCCCACTAGATAACTCATGCTTACTGAAAGATTGGACTGCCCTGCTATAGACTACTAAAATAATTTGTTTAGTTTGACCATACGTCTGTATATTGTACCAGTGTGAAACTACGAGTAAATTATTGATTTCTTCACTGGCAGATTGTAACAGGTTACTGTAAAATGATTGTAAAAGCGTATATGAATTTGTTTACTCCAGTGAAAAAGTGTCGAACTAGCACAAAAGTTATGGACACTCATTTACATATGAGGACATGAGTTTCAAAACTCACCTTATCCATAAAATGAAATTTTGGGAAATAGCGAAAAACCTCTGACTGCGACACCGTGCATCCCCGTGCCACATGCTCCTTTTTTAATACTTATACAGCTCATATTCAAAATATTAGAAGAATTGAGAAAAAGTAATAACAAAAAGTATTTTTCATTTCTTTATTTTTCATACTAAGTAAATGCAATTAAATTTCCTATAAGTTAAATCTGGAATGATTAGATAAGATTTTAACATTTACAAAATATAAAATACAGTACAATAAATTAGGTATACAGCTTTCTGAAAAACATCAAAATATTAGAATAAAATTTAGATTGGTTCAAAGTATTAGAATATTTTATTTTAGGCAAGAATATTACCTTACGAATATGACGTAAATGGTAGTTAATATTTTGTAGCATCCCCTTTAGCTTTCATAACGGCGGACAATCGATCTTGCATACAATATAAAAGGTGTTTACAAACATTTCTATCAATATTAGCTCAAATAGACTTTATACGTGCCACTAACTCAGTTTTACTTGAAGGAATATTTTCTTGGAGTTTTTTCTTCATTATACACCATAAGTTTTCAATGGGATTAAGGTCTGGTGAGTTTGGTGGCCAAGGAAGTACCTTAATTTTGCGTTGGCGGAACCAATTCTTAGTTGACACCGAGGTATGCAGTGACGCTAAATCTCGTTGAAAGATGAAATCACCTTCAAAAAAATCTTCTAATGATGGAATCATGTAATATTCCAAAATTTCTTGATATATCTGAGAGTTGACCTTTTCGTAGACGATGCATAACTTTCCAGGTCCTTCTGTACTCATGCAACTTTAAACCATGACACTACGGATACACTACAAATATTACGGAACGTTTAAGGCCTTTTTTATCAAATGCTTCTTGCTTCATTCTCCAAACTCGAATACCTTGATTGCCATATGAAAAACATAACATACTTTCATCACTAAATAATATATTTTTTCAATCTTCTTCGCTCCATGAACGTTTTGATTTACACCAATTCAATCTTCTACGCTTTTGTTTTGCAGTCATGAGAGGTTTTGTTTTCGGTACATGAGATTCAAACTTAAATTTATGGATGTTGTCGATGTAGAAACCTCAACTTCTTCTGCGTTCCATTTTCAGTGCAAGAATCGCACACTTTTAAAATGGTTTTTCTTAACTATACGCTACAGTTTCCTGTCATCTCTAGCAGATGTTTTTGGTTTTGGACCGCTATTTCGGCGAAAATTTTGAAATTTTCTATTTTTTTAATATTGTGCTAGTATTTTACTAACGCTTGATAGCGAACATTGTAAATAATTCGCTATATAACATTGATTTTTACAGTGCCAATACAAATCAACCATACGAAGTTTAATAGATTCAGAAATGTCACTCAAACGATCCGTTTTAAATCGAAAAAGCAAACAAACTGCAAAAAAAAATACTGATTTTAAATAAAATCGTCTGAATTTAATAGGTGATGCAACCAGTTTTGAATTAGTGATAATTAAAGGATAATTAATGTAAAATATTCTAATATTTTGAACCACTTGAATAAATAATCTAATATTTTGACTTTTCAAAATAATGTTTTTCAATTAAACTTTTCAAAAATGATATTAATTTTAAGATAATAAATACGTGTAATCAACAATAAGTTCTTAATAAAAATATCGTTTGCATATTTGCATTAAAGGACATAAATCTCTAAACGATATTTTCAATTTGTATAAAAAAAGTAATTATTCTAATATTATGAATATGAGCTGTAACTAGTTGAGCTGTGATACTACTCGGTTCAAGTGAAAAATCTACTTTAATTAATTAACTTAATTAATTGGAAAAAGTTTCAAATAAGAACAGTTTTTTGTCAAATTATGTATAAGAAGAGATGCAAATTTCTTTAAAAAAATACGTCTTTCACAATTTAACTGAAAGTAATCAATAGTTTCTATTTTTAGTCATCGGATGATAATATTTTGGATTTAAAATAATCTTTGTGACAGCAAATAATTATGAATACAATTCAGTATTACATTTATTATGAAAAGAAAACTTCCAAGCAATAAAATAAAATGCATCATAAATATTTTATGATTAAGATAACTATATTATCTTAAAGAAATAATATAATATAATCTATATAACATGTAATATTATACATATTTCTCTATATCATATAATAGGATTTTCTTAAAAAAAGATTTAAAAAAATGTAAAGCTTGACAGAACATGACAGCTGCTGATTCACGAATCTTAAACTTTTTTCCCCTATTGGTTACTTGTTTGAAAGCGCTTACATATCATTTATAGTGGGGCTCACATTCAATGAGGATAACTCCTCACTCCTTCAAGAGGAAAATACCGTTTATAGAAGCAAACTGGAATTGCTGCTGGCTGAGAAATTTTACGGTAGAAGTCACCGCTGATTTGAAATAAAAATTGAGAACATTTTGCTTATATTCCTTACCCTCTAATATTGCTCTTAGATGAATGCTATACATGTACAATACTATAAAAGCTAGAATATAACAGTTATAAATGTTAATTGAAAAAAGTCGGCTTTTGGATAAATGTTTTAAATTGGCTTTCCGCTTAGCAAAAATCCGGTAGCATCAATATCTATTCTATGAAAAGTAGAATCAATACAAACATTTCCCTCAAATATTTTTTCCAACTACACCACTGATTATGCTTAAGATACACGGCAAATCTTATTTAATAAATTTGTATGAATATAACTGCTAAAATCTTTAATCGAAAATAGCAACAGGTCGTAGAGAAATGCAGAAAAATTACTGTGGTAGTTGATAAGCGCACCGGGCGCTGGTCTACGCATGGGCAGGGAAAATGCTAGTTTTGTTTCCAACTCCCTAATGGATAAGGCGAGTTTTGAAAGTAAACATACATTTTATAAAGCCAGAAATACAAAATAAAAGTATTTTTTTAATTATTATTATTATTATTATTATTATTATTTTTTTGCAGACTGTATTATTTTTTCGATGCAGGTTTACTAATAGAATAGACTCATAGAGAAAACTCGACTTTTTTAAATTTTGGATAACACGAGTTTTGAAACTCATGTCGTCAAGTATAAACGTGAAAAGTCCTCGCAGAAACTTTCCAAAAGTACCTCATTCAGATTCAATAAATCGTGTGATTTGTGTTGCAGTAAATGCATTTTTCTGTATATTTTTGTTTTGAAGTTGCGTTATAAAAACACAATTTTAAATACAAATTTAACGGGTAAAAATTAAATGATTACTAAATATTATTAAAATGAAGGATGATATATTCATAGAATATACACAGGATACATTCCGGCACTGTGACCGCAGAAGTTCATTCCTAAACACATTTTCTGGAATAAATTGTAAAATAAAAAGTTCTAGTTATTTTCAAATTCATTAAATTTGAAGCATTTAAATTCTAGCTTTTAGTTGCCATATGAATATTTATTTCTATTACATTGTTCAAAAAAGGAACTTAGGAAAAAATACTTTGAAAAGCTTAAATTTAAGAGTTGTGATTAAAAATTTATGAAAAAAATATTTATTTTAAGTGATTTTTAAAACAAAGAACTGTGATGTCCAAGTAATTTTTTACAAACACGGGACTTGACGCGGTCAAGTTTTTGACTAATATTTTTTCAAAAACATTAGTTTTCATGATAGATTTCTGCAACATTTCCAAAGAACTCTATGGCGAAGATTAATGTTCGGAAATAATGGTAGGTAAAATAATGATCATGCCTATCCCTTTAGAAGTTGCCAGAGTTTTTCATTAGGATTGTTATGATATATTATGGGTTCAGATAAACTTCATCTAAATCGGAAGAATGTTTAACATCCGTAAAATATGAGAAAGAATAAATGAAGCTGACATTGATGCTACGTAAAACTTTTTTTTTTTAAATACAAAGAATTTAGATCAATGTATATTTTTTCTATTAGTTCTAATTTCTCACAGAATCCTCAAATTTTATTAGGAGTGAAAAAATATTTAAAGGGTGGATAAAGAAATTGATTTTTTTTTTTTAAATTACCGAAACAAATTTGAAATTCGTGAGTATTTTCCTAATCAACAAGTGCTGTAAAAGCAGAGTATCTAATTTCGGCGTGCTCTAAAATAAAGAATTAGGGTCATTCAGGCTTTGAATATGGCTTCTGATGCATTTACGTAAATTTTAAAGCATATCATAGAACTATTTGTAATTAACAATACACAATAAAAAACGATAATTATATAATATATCACGTACATTAAAAATGATTTAACACAAGTTGATGCTACTGAAAAATGATTTAGTTATTTACTTTACAGAAATATATTTTATATAATAATATGATAATTAAAATAATTTTAAATAAATATATGTAAATTTAGAAAATAATCATATAAAAAATTTTATCTAATAAGATTTTTTTCTTTATAATCAAAAAAGTTTTTCGGAGAATAGAGCAATTACCAATTTCATTTTAATGTTTATGACTTTTTATGCATTTAATGTAAACATGTATGAAAATTAAATAGGTAGCTTTGTTCGGTCTGTATAATAATACAAAAACGTGAAAAAAATAGCAAATATGTAAATAGCCAAGGATGAACATAATAAAAGATATTCTTAAAAATTAGTTCGTAACTAAATATTATATTTATTAAAATACAATAACAATATATTATAATAAAAGTTTTTAGATAAAAATTCTATTATTACTATTATAATTCTTTACAATAATTAAATTTTTGTATTATGATTCCTAATTAAAAACAATATGACTACTAGCTTATTAATCTTTTGTAATAACGAATATGGTTTGCATAAATAATGAGAAAAAAAATTCAATATTTTATGGAAAGAGCGCTTTACTCATAAAAGGAATTGAAATCTAAGGTCCATGAATTATGTCCTCTTTCCAAATAAAAAATATGATCAATTAGTCTTCATCTATCAAATTCTGTTTTCCTTTCAACAGAAAGATGAATGTTTATCTTTACTTTGTCCTAAGCTAATTTGTTCTGCAGAAATGATCACATAATTTGGTGAATCGTCATTAATCATCCTGATCTTTTGATTACTTTATCTAAAAAATTCTATAAAAGATAAATAAAAAATTAATTAGAATATGTCATATAAAAAAAAAATAAGAAATAATAAATTTGTTTCATAATTAACCGAAAATATTATTAGATTTCATACCTCGTTCTGAAGAAAAAAGTAATTATTATTAGAAATTAAATTCTGGGAAGCTGTAAAATATTTTTTAGACGCTTCTACATTATTATTTTGTTCTTCTAAATCCTCAGGATTAAGTATTTTCATATTTTAATAAAGAAATAATTTATTTCTCTGGAAAAATAAGTTTAAGGAAGTTATGTTTCTTTTTTTAATGAAAATTTCAATTCACAACGAAAAATTTTAAGACATTCAAAACAGATTTAATCAATTTTACTTGTCAAAAACTTATTTTACTACCAGGTGAAAATCGAATGTTTAGCTTCATTTTATTTTAATTCAATTAATTCAAATTTAATGTCAGTTACATTAATGGAACTACGCTCATCATCGTCTCTCTCTCTCTTTCATTTTACCAAAATTTTAATGATAATAAACTTATTTCTTCCTGTAATTATTACATAAAAAAATAATTATTTCACATGGTTGAAGATTTGAGTGAAATAAAATATTTTTTCACATTTTTCTCCTAAAAATGTTTTATTTTATGGATAAATGTCTACCATAAATGTATTTCTTCATGCAAATTACCCCAAAAATTAATTCCTTTACATAAGTGAAGAAGGGGGTGGAATAAGATATTAAGTCACATTTTTCGTGAAAAAGGTGTTCTGTTTATTAACGATAAGTGTCTAGCATATTGTAAAGCTAAAATGCTTATTATTTTTAAGTTATCATATATTAGTATTTAATTAAAAGAATAATTTGATTAATACAAATTTGAATAAATTTAAATAATACAAATAATTTTGATACATTAATATTTAACTACGTTAATCTTTGTCTATTTCTGTTTTATTTAAACTAATATTTAATGATAATAAACATATTTCTTTATGTAAAACCACATTATTATCTAATTCTTTCCCTTAATTGAAGGTACGAGTGGAATAACATGTTATGTTACGATGTCAAGTCACATTTTTCTACATTTTTTTTTTTAATCTCTGATGAGAGTCTATCATATGGTAAAGTTAAAGTGCTAATTCTAATAATTTTTTTATGTTATGATATATCGATATTTTATATGATACAATAAATTAATTTTTAAATTTTACAAATAATTTTGATTCATTAATATTTAACCACATTAATCTTTGTCTATTCTGTTTCCTTTTAACTATTATTTAATGATAATAAACCTATTTCTTTATGTAAATCCACAAAAATCTACTTCTTTCACCTAACTGAAAGTACCAGTGCAATAACATATTATGTCACATGAAATACGATATCGTCACATTTTTCTACATTTTTGTTCTCTGATGAGAGTCTATAAGTTAAAGTACTAACAGTAAAAAAACTTTTATGTTATGATAATGTAATAATTTAATTAAAAAAATTAATAATTGGTATAATAAATTTAAACAAACTTAATTTCTGCTAAAAGTGATATCAATACATTTTAAAAGAAAAATAAATACTTTTATTTATGCAGATTCGACATGTTTCATTGCTCTGATTGCAGCATTCTCAACAACTAAATTATACAAATATGTTATAAAAAAAAATTAATTGAAAATTTGTAAACAAAAATCAAGAAGACTCAAGCATAATGAAATTAATTGCAGTATTAAAAAATGGATATTTGTGAAAGTGAATTATCCTGTATTATTGTTTCATTGTTCTGTAGAGCATCTCTTTCCAAATTTTAGGTATCCCCATGAAAGCTGAATCACTCCACATATTCTCACTGCGTAAGAAGATCTCTATTGATTTTCGGATAATGGATGACAAATAAAATCTTGATAGATAAATTATTCTACTTTTTAAAAATAAATCTGTAAATCTTCTTTGTTATATAGCCTGGCTAAAGCTGTAGTTTTCTTATTGTATTTGATGTCTGCAATATCTTCTTTTATCCTAGTAGTAAGATTTCTTTTATCATTCATGTATAAAATTTCACTGATCCATCTTCTTTGGTGAAAGGTATTTCATATACACCTGATAATTGATTTGGTTCTATTGGGTCTAAAACTAGTAGAATAGTTTATCCATCAAGATTTTATTTGCCATCCATTATCCAAGAATGAATGGAGATCTTCTTACGAAGTGAGAATATATTCAATGATTCAGCCTTCATGGATTTTCCTAAAATTTGGAAAGAGATGCTCTACTGAATAATGAAACAATAATATAAAATAACTCACGTTCACAAATATCCATTTTTAATATCGCAGATAATTTTATTATGCTTGAGTTCGCGTGATTTTAGTTTACCAATTTTCAATTTAAATTTTTTTGTGAAAATATTGTTATCATTTTAGTTCTTGAGAATGTTGCAGTCAGAGCAATGAAACATGTCTAATCCGTATAAATAGATATTTTTTTTGCCTTTTTAAACGCATTTTTATTACTTTTAGCAAAAATTAAGTTTGTTTGGCATTTTCACGTGATTTTTATGCATAGTTTTATAATAAATTTAATTAATAAAAATAATTTTGATTCATTAATATTTAAGTATGTCAAGCTTTAACTATCTCTCTTTCATTTTGCCTATTGATTACTGCCAACAAACTTATTTCTTCATGTAAAACCACATAAAGATCTAATTCTTTCACTTAATTGAAGATACGAGTGGAATCAAATGTTGTGTCACATTTTTCTTCAAAAATGTTTATTTTATGAATGTGTGTCTATCATAAATTTATATTTTCATGTAAATTTATGTAAAAAATTAATTTATTTGCATAATTGAAGACAGGAGTGGAATAATGTAATATGATAGATATTTCTCCACTCATGTTTTTTTTTATGGATGTGTGTCTATCATAAACATTTTTCTTCATGTAAAATTACAAAAAAAAAATAATTTATTTATAAAATTAAAGATAACAGTGATATACAAAAAGCCGTAATACTTTTCTGCAGAAGAAAATCTTTTACTTTGCTCATGAGGTCATGATATCATATGGTAAAACTAAAATTCTAATTATTTCTGAAGTTACAATACATTAATATTTAATATTACACATTTTAATATTTATTACTGTTTAATGTTAGTAACAGATTTATTAATGTTTAATAATATTATTAACTTCTAATATTTATCATTTTAATGTTGATACAATTTGATGAGAGTATTTATCGCTCCTTGTAATGGAATTTTAAACATGCAACCAAGAGGAAAATAAATAAATAAATGAAATACAGCAAAACGTATCTGGCCAAATTTCTAGACATTTATTATTTGTTACAAAATGTTTTATTTTAGGACGAAGGGTAAAATCGCAAACCTCATTATCAGTTGCTTCTTGGAGTCAAAATTTAATGTAACTCTGTAATATATTATATTCTGTACATTTCCTTTTATTATAATAGGATTTTAAATTCATGATTAGTTCATTCAGTATTTAATAATAAATGATTTCTTTTCAAAGAAAAATTATCCGTTGTAAGGTTGTGACGTAATGCATCTGGCAACAGTTTAAAAAGAACTTATCGGGAACTCTGGGTTCGAGGCTAGCATTGTTATTGTGGATGTTCTAAGCTTGTAACCATGCTTTACATATCGCGTGCTTGAGTTCTTATACATTAAAGTAGTTTAAAGATCTTCCGAGTTATTACTTAAATATGATACAAAGGTAAAACCTCTTGCATATGCATTTCAGAAAATCAAAACTGTCGTTTGATACATCAGACAACCGCTGTTTCGAGCTTATTCATTAGTCACGGCAACGGTTGGGTGGACCAACCCAAAGTGAATTCAGAAAATTTTTATATATTTTAACCGATCCCCAGATGACAAGGGATTCCCAGATGACCCCACGTGTAAATGTTGGTTTATATATATATATATTATCCATTGTTTTTTCAATGTTATTTATATACTCACTTTTTATTTTATATATATTTTTTAAATGGTTAAATTAATCAATGTCTTTTTTTTTTTTTTTTTACTCAGTACTTATTAAGTTTAATACAATTTTTTCATTCTACTTTAAATAAATGTTAATTTAAGTCATTTCTTAATTTCTTCAATTGATTTAACTCTTTTCTATGCGTATAGATGGCAGCACTAAACACTTTAAAAAAAATCTAGTTACAATATAGTTTTTCCTTTTTCACATCAGATTGCAGCAATGTTTTGGTTTTCAGTGACTAACTGAGCCACATGATTTAATAGTCTTAAATCGAATTGCATCCTCACATGTATTGATATTGTGGCTCAACTTCCTGAAGATTTGGTTGCTTGTCTATAATTCAGGTATTCTGCTCTAATCATTTTTAAATTTTTAATATATTGTGTGAGGTGTATCTTTCTTTAGATCTTTTAGGTTTTTTTATCATTTATTCTGTTTTATGATATGCTATTAGGAGCTAAATTTTGTCATTTTAGGCTTAATGCCGCCAAAATTGGATGAAATAACGTATCTTCACTATGAATTAAACCTGCCATCTCCTCTGATGATTCAGTGCGTTAATCACAGTTTCTTATTTTATATACTGGTTTCCTATGTTCACATCTTGTTTATCTTTAGAATTTTACCAATTTGTTCATATATTTGTGATTTAATCTTTATTATATATATATATAGAGAGAGAGAAAGATAGAGAGAGAGAGAGAGAGAGAGAGGGAAATATGTTCGGGTATTATGGGATACAATTTTATTTTTCTTTGTAAGTAAAAAAAAAAAAAAAAAAAAGATATATTAAACATTAGTAAAGAGCAAACGTTTACTATTTTTCAACACATTTTTAATGCGTTTAAAGTTTAAAAAAATACATATCAATATTTAGCTTTTTTTTTAAGTTACACTTTTCGCGTAATGTCCACCGGCCACGTATTATGGAATGGTGTCATAAGGAATATTAAAACTGCAAGAAAACCGCGTTTTATAATAACAACCAAAATTATTTAATGAGAAAAACTTAATACATCCCCTATAGATCATCATATTCTTTGGAAAAATGTTTCAATATTTAGACTCGTCTTAAAACTGTAGCTGATATTCCGTATTACCCGACACACCATCTAGAAAAAACTTTACCTCTTCACTCGTCAACAAGTTAGCATAGATGGAAACTGACTAACACAGCGATAAATATAACTGATCAAAATTATACTGAACTTGACTACCATCACTAACAATGTGATTTTATAATTAATACGAATTTTATCAATTTGACAAAAATTGAGAATAAGATTTTATTTCACGTTGTCGCTCCAATAACAGGTATCCAAACAGAACTGAGGATAGTGCCTCATGGGATTACTAGGAAGTTGTGTGGCACTTTAATGCTTGGCTGCAACACCGTATGCGCCAGATATTGAATTATTCCGTATTGACCGACCATTCCATAATACACGAACTTCCTCTGTATATAATATGATATTTGCCATGCTATAGGACTAATACTTGTGAACCTATTTGCATGTAACTGAACATGTGTACAGGACGCATCACTGTATCGATCGAGTTCTTTGATTAGCTTCATCAGCCTTTTTGTAAAATAATGGCGGCCACTTAAAGATTTCGGATTTAACAAGTTGGAAATTGCACGTCAAACGTGGCAAATGTGCTATAATTAGATTTAGAAAAAATTTTTGCACCGCATACTGTACTGAATGTACCTTTTAGAACACTTTATCAGTGCATATCAATTTCATTCTATTCGAAAGGCTGTAACATCATTAAAATGCATTTGCAATAATTTTTTTTCCCATTGGCCATAATGTAACGGAAAAATTTTGACTGTTCCTGTAATTGAACTATACATCCGATTTTCATAAAATTTTGAATGGACTCGACAAAATTGTGCAACAATTATATATTTAAAATTTCAAACGATTCGGTTGGGTAGTTTTATGCGGTCAGACGAACAGTCAGACAGACGGACTGAACGAAGACTATAGGTGCTACATATTTATATAATTACGAACGCACCAAAAAAGACGTAGAAAGATTAGAAACTGAAAATATGTACAAAATAAATAGAAATCCTGAATATTTTTTCTGTTAAGTTTTTGTCTTCGATACGAAGATTCTGGAGCATTTTTTGTTTCGGTTCTAGCTTTAAACAAGTTGGAAATTGCTCGCCAAACGTGGCAAATGAGGTGCGTTCGTACTATAACTAGTCTTGTAATTATTTTTTGCACCCCATATTGTACTGAATGTGTATTTATTTGCAATTCATAAGTGCATAGTCTGTAACAACATTAAAATTCACTTGCAATAATTTTTTCCCATTCCCCTTAATGTAACGGAAAACTTTTGACTGTCCCTGTAATTAAGCTATACATCCGATTTTCATGAAATTTGAAATGGCTCGACAAAATTTTGCAGCAATTATATATTTAAAATTTCAGCCCAATCGGAAAGCTGTAATATCATTAAAATGCACTTGCAATAATTTTTCCCATTGGCCGTAATGTAAAGAAAAACTTTTGACTGTCCCTGTAATTTAACTATACATCCGATTTTCATAAAATTTGAAATGGCTCGACAAAATTTTACAACAATCATATATTTAAAATTTCAGACCATTCGGTTGGGTAGTCTTTGCTCTATTATATGCGGTCTATTATTGCAGACGGGCGGACGGACAGACGGACTGAACGACGACTATAGGTGATACGTATTTATATAATTACGAACGCACCTAAAAAGCGTAATCCTTTTTTTATATTTTGAGCATTTCAACAGTTCGGAAGAATGGAGCGGCATTTACCTTTGATATTTTGAAATAAAATAAGGATGCGTAGTGAAGACTTTGACGACTTCGCACATTAATCCTCTTCCAGTATTCCAGTATTTTACAATAGCAGTACCGTTTACTTGTCATTAAATTTGAAAAAGATTCAGTACTGCATAACTAATCAAGATCATTAAATATTTTGCAAAAAAGAAAAAATGCGTTTTTTTTTTTTTTTTTTTCAAGCAACAATAATCTTTTTCCTTCCACAGATATTCAGTGAAAATAAACTGGATTTTTTTACAAAGTTAATAAAGCTTGAAACATATTTGACATCAATCAAACATGCCAAACGAAATATCAAAGGAAAAACTCTAAATGCAATAAAATTCGAATAATACAAAGAATGAATTTGATTTAATTTTTCAGGATTTCCAATATTTTTCCTGTATTTATAGTCATTTTAATACTAAATAAAGACACAACCTTGCTTAATGGTACACGAAACACGAACTTTAATAAGTTAAAAGTTAAATGCTACGTTTCGAAATGTTTCTACAGCCATCTTCAGGAAAAATAGGATGGTTAAATGGCTAACAGCTGATAGACGAAGGCTTTCTGTGCGAGAGATAATTTGTCGATTATTGACTAAAGATATGAAAACAAAAATGTAGTGGTGCGATCCAGTTAAAATAAATACTTATTAATGAAATGAGTCCAAATAAATCAAAAGTTCGATTGAAGAATTTACGAGTGTCGCCATCTACGCATGAGGGCCAGAACTACATTCAACAAAGTTTTTATTCAAGTTTTTGGCAACATGATTCATGTTTAAATTGAAATATTGCAATTAGATGCAAAATTATGACTTTATGATATTATGCCTAATTTTAATAATTTTAGAAAACTTGTGTGTGAAAATTATCAAAGTATTTTTCGCTGTAATGTTTCTTAATCTATGAAAATGTAACATAGTCAGTCACAAACGGTAATATTGATCCTCTTTAGAGCTGGCCATGACTTCGAAAAGCGTTCTTTATCTTTAGAAACTTCAGAAACCGATATATTTTTAAGATACCAAGTAATATTTACACATATAAAGTTGCTTTTACTGCCACTGATTTTCGGAAATTTCTTTCTTTTGTATTTATAGTGTGTGAATCAATTATCTAAAGCCGGAATGTCCGTTTTCAGGGCACTATCCATTATCAATGCGGGTTTTGAGCTACGTAAATGGATTTATAATTCATTACCTATTACTCTTTCTGTCCGTGGTCCTTTAAGATTTTCTTCTCTTATTCCAAATATTTTGCGGAAGCCAGGTTCATAACCATGTCTCGAGTATAAGAGACTCTAGCGGAAGCCATGTTGAGAAAAAAAAATCAAAAATTAAAACCGGACAAATATAAAAGGGAAATTACAGAAATTAAAGACACCGAAAAGCGGGAAGGGAGAGGAAGCTACCGAACAACCACTGCTGCGTCGAGCTTATTATTAGTCTCGGTCGGCGGTTGGGTGCGTCAACTGACGTGGTGAGCAGCCTCTTTCCGTCCATGGACCTTTAAGTTCTTTTCTTATACCGACTCTTTTGCGGAAGCCAGGTTCATAGATCCCCAGCCACGTCCCGAGTATAAGAGACTCTAGCGGTAGCCAGGTTGAGAAAAAAAAATCAAAAATTAAAACCGGACAAATTTAAACGGGAAATTACGCAAATTAAAGCCACCGAAAAGCGGGAATGGAGGGGAAGCTACCGAACGACCGCTGCGATGTTGAGATTATTATTAGTCTCGGTCGGCGGTTGGGTGCGTCAACCGCCGTGGTGAGCGGCCTCTTTCCGTCCGTAGTCCTTTAAGTTCTTCTCTTATTCCGACTCTTTTGCGGAAGCCAGGTTGAGAAAAAAAATCAAAAATTAAAACCGAACAAGTATAAAAGGGAAATTACAGAAATTAAAGAATCAGAAAAGAGGGAAGGGAGGGGAAGCTACCGAACGAGAGCTGCTACGTTGAGCTTATTATTAGTCTCGTTCGGTGGTTGTGTGCGTCAACCGCTGTGGTGAGCGGCCTCTTTCCGTCCGTAGTCCTTTAAGTTCTTCTCTTATTCCGACTCTTTTGCGGAAGCCAGGTTCATAGGTCCCCAGCCACGTCTCGAGTATAAGAGACTCTAGCGGAAGCCAGGTTGAGAAAAAAAAATCAAAAATTAAAACCGAACAAGTATAAAAGGGAAATTTTAGAAATTAAAGACACAGAAAAGCGGGAAGGGAGGGAAGATACCGAATGACAGGTGCGACGTTGAGCTTATTATTAATCTCGGTCGGCGGTTGGGTGGTTCAACGGCCGTGATGAGCGGCCTCTTCCGTCCGTGGTCCTTTAAGTTCTTCTCATATTCCGACTCTTTTGCGGAAGCCAGGTTCATAGGTCCCCAGCCACGTCTCGAGTATAAGAGACTTTAGCGGAAGCCAGGTTGAAAAAAAAATCAAAAATTAAAACGGGACAAATATAAAAGGGAAATTACAGAAATTAAAGACACAAAAGCGGGAACGGAGGGGAAGTTACCGAACAACCGCTGCTTTGTCGAGCTTATTATTTGTCTCTGTCGGGAGTTGGGTGCGTCACCCGCCGTGGTGAGCGGCCTTTTTCCGTCCGTGGTCCTTTAAGTTCTTCTATTATTCCGACTCTTTTGCGAAAGACAGGTTCATAGGTTTCCAGCCACGTCTCGAGTATAAGAGACTTTAGCGGAAGCCAGGTTCAGAAAAAAAATCAAAAATTAAAACCGGACAAATATAAAAGGGAAATTTCAGAAATTAAAGACACCGAAATCCGGGAAGGGAGAGGAAGCTACCGAACAACCGCTGCTGCGTCGAGCTTATTATTAGTCTCTGTCGGCGGTTGGGTGCGTCACCCGCCGTGGTGAGCGGCCTTTTTCCGTCCGTGGACCTTTAGGTTATTTTCTTATTCCGACTCTTTTGCGGAAACCAGGTTCATAGGTCCTCAGCCACGTCTCGAGTATAAGAGACTCTTGCGGTAGTCAGGTTGAGAAAAAAAATCAAAAATTAAAACCGGATAAATATAAAAGGGAAATTACAGAAATTAAAGACACCGAAAACCGGGAAGGGAGAGGAAGCTACCGAACAACCGCTGCTTTGTCCAGCTTATTATTAGTCTCGGTCGGCGGTTGGGTGGTTCAACGGCCATGGTGAGCGGCCTCTTTCCGTCCGTGGTCCTTTAAGTTCTTCTCTTATTCCGACTCTTTTGCGGAAGCCAGGTTCATACGTCCCCAGCCACGTCTCGAGTATAAGAGACTCTAGCGGTAGCGAGGTTGAGTAAAAAAATCAAAAATTAAAACCGGGCAAATTTAAAAGGGAAATTACACAAATTAAAGACGCCGAAAAGCGGGAATTGAGGGGAAGCTACCGAACGACCGCTGCTACGTTGAGCTTATTATTAGTCTCGGTCGGCAGTTGGGTGCGTCAACCGCAGTGGTGAGCGGCCTCTTTCCGTCCGTGGTCCTTTAAGTTCTTCTCTTATTCCGACTCTTTTGCGGAAGCCAGGTTCATAGGTCCCCAGCCACGTCTCGAGTATAAGAGACTCTTGCGGTAGCGAGGTCGAGAAAAAAAATCAAAAATTAAAACCGGCAAATTTAAAAGGGAAATTACACAAATTACAGACACGGAAAAGCGGGAATGGAGGGGAAGCTACCGAACGACCGCTGTTATGTTGAGCTTATTATTAGTCTCGGTCGGCGGTTGGGTGCGTCAACTGCCGTGGTGAGCGGCCTCTTTCCGCCCATGTCCTTTAAGCTTTTCTTCTCTTATTCTGACTCTTTTGCGGAAGCCAGGTTCTTAGGTCCCTAGCCACATCCCGAGTATAAGCCAGGATGAAAAAATAATTAAAATTTCAAGCGGTATAGTCACCTTGTTGACCCTCCTATAGTCTATACATAGACGAGCACTACCATTTGGCTTAGGAATGAGCACGATTGGTGCAGAATATGGAGATTCGCAATGCTCAATAATTCCCTTGGCAAGAAGATCATCAACTTGGGTTTTCAACAACAAAATAATATTAATTTAATGTTAACGTTAATGATGTTAATTTATTATGTTATTCTGTGTAATATGTTTTTTTTAACACGAAAATGGTTACTTGAAAATGGATCACATACGGAAAACCTATACTCATGGTTTGGAAAACTAATACATGATAAAAACTACTCGGAAACGTTTCAGAAAATGAGTGGCCAGAAATGTAGCTTTATTTTTCTAATTACTTCTTTAAACTCAGACATATATTTGTTTCTTAAGTTTGTAAATTTAAAGAACGATTTTCTGAATCTTTAATTAATGGCAGCGAAAAATATCTGTAATCCAAGTTGAGAAACTGAGTAACTCTTTATCTACTGACGGTATTTATAAGTACCATTAAAATAGCTTGTTATAAAATTCATTTAATACATGAATTAGTTGTAATACTGTTTAGAATGAGTTATAGATGCATTATTTTTTCTTGTTGCAAAAGCATTATTTTATTGGTTACACAAATCAAAAATATTTCTAAAAAGATGATTTCTTTTGCGTTTGCATCTTTTCAGCTTTCTTTGGGTTGGGTGAGGAGATTTTCAGCTCAGAAATATTTCTATATTTCTACAGTAAGAACATTATATTTATACAATTCCTAATTCTAAAAAATAATAAGAAAGTATTTAAAATAAAAGATTTGAGTAGGGTTATAAATATTGCCAAAAAAATTGTATAAATTCAAATTTAATTAATTCTTCTAAATCTATCAATTCTTCTAAATTACTTCTAAAATGTATTAAATGATAATGTAAATCTTCTTATGTAATTTGAAAAATTCACGAAAAAGGATTTAGTAGATAAAATTTCCAAGAATTCATAATTCAGTACATAAAGGGTTAACATACAGCAGAATGTTCTGGGAATCGTTTTCGAAAATTCGGTGACAGCAAAAGAAATATTCTTTTTTATAAATGCTTCTTTAAACTCTTGGAATTATATTGGTTTATGCGGTTTCTGAAAACATAAAAAGGTTTCAGTATCGTGAGTAACTAGGAAACAGCATTTTTTACTTTCCTTCGTGGATATATTATATTTTCAAAGATTAAGAAACATTAATTTACAATCTAGCAAATGTTCCCAACTCACAAGGTACATTGTGGAAATATACCGACCAAATAAAAACAACAAAAACCTTAAAAATATATTTGTGGTTCCATTTAGACTCTTTAATAATTAAAATTGTGTAAACAAGTTGGAAATTACTCGTCAAACGTGGCAAATGGGGTGCGTTCGTACTATAACTCGTTTTATTAATATTTTTTGCACCGCATACTGTACTGAATGTAAATTTTAGTGCACTTTATAAGTGCATATCAATGTCATTGTGTTAGAAAGGCTGTAACATCATTAAAATGCACTTGAAATAATTTTTCCCATTGACATCATTAAAATGCACTTGCAATAATTATTTTCCATTGGCCGCAATGTAATGGAAAACTTTTGACTGTACCTATAATTAAACTGTACATCCGGTTTTCATAAAATTTGAAATGACTCCACAAAATTTTGCAGCAATTATATATTTAAAATTTCAGACCATTCGGAAGGATGTAACATTATTATAAGGCACTTGCAATAATTTTTTCCCATTGGCCGCAATGTAACGGAATACCTTTGACTGTAATTAACCTGTAATATGCCTGTAAATAAACTATACATTCGATTTTCATAAAATTTGAAATTACTCGACAAAATTTTGCTACAATTATATATTTAAAATTTCATATCCTTCGGTTGGGTAGTTTTTGCTCTGTTATATGCGGCCAGACGGACCGAACGACGACTATAGATGCTACGTATTTATATAATTACGAACGCACCTAAAAATGGAAAATGATCTCGTTGATCCTATTTTTCAGAGTCTGTAATGAGCAGTTTTATTTAACTATTTCCTTTACCAATTTCTTTTTTCAAAAACTGCAAAAAATCCTCACATTGTTTTCAATCGCATCATTGCAAATCATATCAGAAAACTTCGAAAATTGCCAATAAGATATTATATATAAATTATTATATTATATAAAAATATTTTACTTCTTTTTTAACTTCAGGTCCAGAAGAAATGTGATAAAACAAACCATGGTGACAAATTACGCCGCGTCCGAGGTTTGCCGGGATAATAATTAATTGTCATATATACGAACCCGGGATAACTCGGGATAATAGGAAAGCGGTTAATATGAATTTTTAGAGCGTACACAACATGCATTTTTGGGACCGCTGTAACTGCAGGCTATGAGAAGATGTCCCACGTGTCCCCACAATAACCAGTTCCTGCCTAATTTACTATTGATGCACAGAAATTAATACATATCATTAATACATATATAGAAATATTGAGGGAATTCTACATGATTTCATTGTTTTACATGATTTGGGTAAATCTTCGATAGGCAGAAACGAAGAAAATTAATCTCTTGTACAAATTAATTCAATAACATTTTCAGGTGTTGATTAATAAATAATTAATAAAACAAACAAATATTTTGTTTTAAATGATTAATAGAATTACTTTTGAAGTATTACGATAACTTAGAAGGATCTAAATATCCATCTCGTAGTTAGCAAATGAGATTCTAAATATCTCAATAATTTAAACGTCACGTGATCGTATATCAGATTACTATTATCGGAGATTTAATTTATTTCTGTGAAGCATTTCGTTTTCGCTTTGACAGTAAATCGAAATTTTAACTTTCTTTTATTTTACGTCAATAATTTTTTAGAAGATGTGTCATTTACTTCCGAGCAACGTCATTTATTTTCCCAGACCTTATGCTATACTTAATTCAGAGTTAATATACAGGCAATTAATAAATGTCATGGATTCATTAAAAAAAAATTCAGATTTTTTCTTTGCATAAAAAGATGAATTTATTCGGTAATTCTTCTCATTTTTTCATTGAAATGTATTGCAAATTAAGACAGAATAAAAGGAATTATCTTAAAATATATTTTGCATATTATTTTTTTTATCAGAATGCAATAACCGTTCTTAAAGTAGATATAAAGATAAATTGTTCTTTGTATAATTAAAATAAACACGAAAAACAAAATAAGGAACATACTTTTGTAAACAAAAAAACCAAAAAACGTTAATATATGATTTTTTTAGTATAATGCACTTTTTATCTGGGTACATTTATCTATTACCTCTTGATAGCATATGAAATGCAAATAATGGCGATTTAATTTATCCTGGCGATAAAGGTGCTTCTACTTCGCCAATTAATCGAACTTCTATCTTTCCTGTTCCCTAAGTCAATAAATTCAGAAGATTTGTGCTATTTACTATGAAACGAACTCATTAATCTTACATTGTGTTATGCACCACTTGATTTATTGTTAATAGAAAGACCCAAGGTAAATGTCATTGTTTCATATTAAAAATGATTAAGAAAATGACTTTTTTTTTTTAACTCAGTCTCATAAAACTTCTCAAATAGCTTTTATTTTTGATATTTTTGATATCTATTTATTTTTAATTCGCCAATGATAATTTTTTAGGGCTTACTGAAATAGATGTTTTTCCAAGTATTTTCTCAAGTATTTAATTTTTAAATTATTAACTGATTTAAATTTTTAAGCCGATTCGCACTCGGATAAAAAATGAACTTTGTACACGAAAATAAAATTATTCAAAGCGTTTTACATCACAATTGGAATGATATAAATAAATCTACATTCTTAAATTAACTGAGTAATTTTATTTCCTTTTACTTTGAACCTACAAAATTTAAAAATAGCAATTGTGAAACATAGTAAATAATTAAAAAAAAATTCCTGTTAAATCAGAAATATTTACGAAAAATCTATTTAATCTTAGAGTAAAACTATGTTTCTGGAAACATTTAAATATTGTTCTGAGACCATTTAAAAAGCATTCAATCAATGCCAAACATGTCAGAAAATAATATTATAAAGGGATTTAAGAAGATTTTTCAGAATTCAACGTCTTCACTCCGGGCGTGGGGTGTGGGGATCTCTTGTGAATTTCGAAATCTTTACATTTCGGAAAATCATGGGCGTTAAATAGGTATCATTTGCTTTAAAAAACACTTCCGAAGTTATTTTTCTTCTGAAGTTGTTACTGATTTTTCTCCTGAGGATTTCTAGGACTCATACAACCACAATCGGTCATTGAAAGTTCTTAGAAGTGGTGCTACACGTCGCGTAATTGTTATATCCTATTAAAACATTCCACTAGGATATTATAGGATATCAATGTACTATCTCCGGGGATGGAGGGTGGGGATCTCTCGTGAAATTTGAAATATTTATATTTCGGAAAATCATGGACGTTAAATAGGTTATCATTTCATTTAAAAAATACTTCCGAAGTTATTTTTCTTCTGGGGTTGTTACAGATTTTTCTCCTGAATATTTCTAAGACTCATACAACCACAATCGGTCATTGAAAGTTCTTAGAAGTGGTGCTACACGTCGCGTAATTGTTATATCCTATTAAAATATTCCACTAGGATATGGAGATCATTATCAACTACATTTTCTTTAGAAAAACCTACGGATTTTATTATAGGGCAGGACACACATGCACATTTTGCATCTTTTATTAATTTCCACATTTTTATTTTATTATTGCTCTAAAAATGGAATAAAAAAACATCCACAAGGCGTCTATATTAGTAGAAATCTGCCGTGTAAGGGATATCCGGTGAATCTCTCCAGGACAATTTCAACCAACCAGTTACTATGGATTATACTGAATATCATATTCACTAGATGTTTTTAGAATGCCAGTGTGTAGTCGGGGAAATAAGCTTAAACATTGCGTTATCTCTATTAAAAACGTTGCTGAAATAATATATTGTTAATTTTCTGTTATACACTGCTCAAACCAATTAAAGGATATTGCAGTTTTAGGTGGATTTTGTATCTGGTAAACAGTTTAGCTGATTGATACATGGTCGACAGACATAGTAGGTTATATGAGAATAAATTACACATGTTTGGCAGAAAAAAATGCATTTTATTGCGCATTTGTGTACTAAAGGAAAAAAACACAATTTGTGCATATGAGAAAAAAAGAATAAGAAAAGGTGTTTTCTTCAAAGAAAATCATTTTCAGTAGGGGGAATGGTTTCCACGGGCGGCCAGCAACGTTGAACACCTTTGAGGCATGGACTCAATGAGGCTATTAATGACGAGTTGGGGTATTCTGACCCACTCTTCCAGAAGAGCCCTTTCCAGTTCTTGGAGAGTTTGTGGGGGTTGTTGGCGGCCAGAAACTCGTCTTCCTAGAGCGTCCCAAACGTGCTCGATTGGATTCATGTCTGGAGAACACACTGGCCATTCCATTCGAACGATTCCTTCCTCGAAAAGGAAATCCTCCACCAGGTTTGCACGATGTGGCCTGCAGTTATCGTCCATTAAAATGAAGTTATCTCCTATTGCTGCAGCGTAAGGGACTACAATAGGTCTGAGGATCTCATCCCTATATCGGCGACCAGTCAGAGCTCCATCTCGGATGATGTAGAGGTCAGTGCGCCCATCAATGGAGATGCCACCATACACCAACACTCCTCCACCGCCAAATCTGACACTTTCGTGCACGAACGCAGGATTATTCCTACTGCCACGGTCCCTCCAGATGAAAATACGCCTATTATCCGGATGCACAGAAAAACGGGACTCGTCAGAAAACAGAATATTGCTCCATTCATTTCTCCTCCAGTTGACATGTTCGGTTGCCCACTCCCTGCGGTCGCGACGATGCCTTGATGTTAATCTAACACATACCATCGGTCGGCGAGCATACAGACCTACAGCATGGAGCCGGTTTCGGACAGTCTGAGTTGAAATCGTGGTGTCTGTAGCCGATCGAAGGAGTTGTTGGAGAAGAGTAGCGTTCATGGTTCGGTGTCTCCGAGCTGTTAAAGCTAAATACCGATCTTCATTGGGCGTTGTTGCCCATCTACGACCTTGCCCTGGTCTTCGGCCGGCACATCCACTCTCCAAAAAACGGTTCCAGATCCTGGAAATGACACTTTGTGACACTCCAATGGCTTGCGCTACTTCGGCTTGAGTTTGGCCCCCTTCTAACCTACCAACAATTCTCAAAGCTTCTGAATCTGTCAAATGACTTCTCTGAGACATCGTACTCATCGAAACAAAGCAATCACTGAATGCCGATCATCCTTGTCTTCATTCTCTTTTATCCAGTTGAAAGTCAAATTTCATTCGCTGCTGCTGAAGCGACGTTTTTGACGTCGAACTCAAAATTTGCATACTCCACAGTTTGAAAACCAGAAAAATTTGCATTTGTGATTCTCTTCTTGCATTTTCGGCAAAAAAAAATTCGTTTATATCTTTATTTGATATAAAACTTCAAATATCCTTTAATTGTTTTGAGCAGTGTATTACTATTTCTCCGTTTGTTTTCAGGTGTTTTTAAATCGTTACACTGAAAAGAATTCATTCTGCCATTGGCATGTGGAAAATAAATTGTGGCTCTAGAAAAAATTTTTCAATGTCATCCTGATAAATTCTAGTTCCCTTTGCTAGAGAGTTCTAGTTATTTCTATTAAAATTCAAGGGCGTTTTTCTATACACTATGACGCAAAAGTTTAGACAATGACGTCATTCAGCTTTAAAATGTAGAATTATGACGTCAGAATTACAAAAACCTGTAAATATATTCAAAAACTGATTTAAAATGCTATGTACAAAAGACAGTCGTTTTATTTGCTATAATACTAATTTTTTTTCATAAAAATTCAAATGTGCTTGTCGCAAAAGTTTAGACACTATTCTAAATTTCTTTGAATATTCGCTGGCATATTCAAATTTAGAATCGATGATGTCACAAATTTGGAGTACTTAAGTTCTGCAAACGATTGCGCTTCATAGTCGACATGCCGAGAGCTAAAGAAATTCAAGTGAATGAGGTTTCAAGGATGTGGCAGTTGAAAGGTGAAGGGAAGAGCGTTTCTGAAATTTCTGCTATTATTAATAGGTCAAAAAAATCTATTTATCGAGTTTTATCGAGTGGTTCCGAATATAAAGCAAAATGTCGGTCTGGGAGGCCACGTGTGACAAATGTACGAGAGGATCGCCTGATACAAAGACTAGCGAGTACTCAACAAATGAGCGTACGTGGAGTTCAAAGCTCATCGGGACTCTCTGTATCAAAGGATACGATTCGTAGACGAATTTTGGAAAAAGGAACAATCGTTTATAGCAAAATGCAGAAGAAACCAGCTCTGAAACCATATCATAAGTTACAAAGACTTATGTGGGCTCGAAAGCATATGTCATATGGAGAGAAATGGCAGTCAGTCATATTTAGCGATGAAAAAAAGTGGAATCTGGATGGTCCAGATGGTTGTTTATCGTATTGGCATGACTTGCGGAAGGAACCTCGACGTTTTTTTAGTCGCAGACAAGGAGGGGGCTCGGTGATGGTTTGGGCAGCCTTTTGCTATAATGGACAAGTATCTCTGACCTTCACCAGTGGTCGTCAAACTTCACAGCATTATACACAGACATTAGAAGAAAACCTACTGCCATTTGCTGAGCTTCTAGGGGTCCTCAGTGGGAATTTCAGCAAGACAATGCTTCAATTCACACTGCAAAACATTCAAAATCTTGGTTTAATTCCCATAATATAAGAGTTCTCGACTGGCCAGCATGTAGCCCAGATCTTAACCCTATAGAAAACTTTTGGAGCATCATGTGTCGCAAAGTTTATAGCAACGCTAGACAATACTCTTCTGAAAAGGAACTTAAGACATCTATTGAGAATGCATGGTACGATATCGATCCACAAACTATGCAAGATTTAGTTTCTTCCATGCAATCTCGTGTATATGACGTAATACATAAGCATGGATGCGCAACCAGGTTTTAAAAATTGTTTATTTCGATTTTATTTAATTTGTGTCTAAACTTTTGAGACAGCAGTTTATTTTTGTTACCATTTAATTTATTGCAATATGCACAATTCCACTTTTCTTTGTTATAAATATTGTTTATATGTACAGCACATTAATTTCAACCAGTGAGTTGAAAATTGAATAAATATTTTTCAAAGTATGTAAGAATTTCTTCCTTGTCTAAACTTTTGCGTCATAGTGTATTATCGTGGTCAAACGTATCAAATAAATGCGAACACAAGAAGTGAGTTTTAGTAACTATAATTCTAGTTAACAATTTCTCTCAATTCAAGTTATTCGTAATATAATGTACCGTTTCATCACCTACAAAACTATAGGCTAGAAATTATCGGTCATTTCGTCTATTCAGTTTATTTATTTACATTATTTGTATAGCTCGGAAGTATCAGTATTTCGAGTTTAGGGATTTTGAAAATGACTACCTATTCTCTCTAGATGAAGATGTTATATTTTTTCTTTCAGTGTAACTTTCCTAAAAATCTCGGGGTAAGAAATACAATATTTTATTTCAAAACTTTTCCATTATTATAAAAACGTATTGCTCTACGGAAGTTTTTATTGGTTCCCCTAATAAGGATTTCTCGCGATAAAGGAAAGGTTTCAAAGTAGCCACTAAGTTGTATACAACATCTGTTACATCAATAAACTTTTATTATTTTCCAGCCTTCAGTTTTCAAATAGTTAACTTTTATGAAAATTATGGGTTTTTTATTTCAAAATATCCTCCGTTGACTTAGAATCGTTGCTCATTAAAGGTTCTTATCGAATCTTCTGCTGATGTTTTCTCGAAATAAGCGAAAATTTTCCATAGTTACCTGTAGCCACAAATTGCCTTGAATATTGCACCTGTTTCTGATATCAGTACACATTTCTCCATTTTTATCAGACAATTTCGAAATGGCAAACATTTTATTCAATCCACGGACGTTAAATGGGCGACTTTTCTTCAAAAAAATTTCCTTTAATCTCGGAAGTTTTTGTGCTTCTTAGATTCTTACGAATTACTTCCTTATTTTGTCTTGGAACATACTTAAAAGTCCAAAAATGTTAAGTAACTTTATAGTTGCATTGAATTTTTACACGCAGTTCTGTTATACAGTAGAACCTCGATCCATCGTTTTTCAAGGGGTGCGTGGAAAAAAAAAAAAAGATGAATGCGGGAAAACGATGAATGCGAGTTAACGTCAAAACACGAAAAAAAAAAACAATGTTTATGCATTACTAATACATGCAATGCATGCAGTATACTAATAAATACTAATTTTTTACTTACCAAAATGTAAAAGAAGCCTTGTTTTGTGCCTGAAAATGGTTAGATACAAAATTTAATCAAAATCGATTGAGCTGTTCTCTAGGTATAATTAGTTTGACCCTGACCCATTATAACCAAAAATGACAAACTAACACAATTTTCTCGAACACGAGACCCATCCCGATGGTCTTTTCGTGCCCGAAAACAGTAGGATGCAAAATTTCGTCAAAATCGTTAATGAAGTTATCTAGATAAACTTAGCTTGACCCACGGTGACCCAAAAATGGCCCACTAATCAAAGTTTCTCGCACATGTGACCTAGCCCAATACTTTCTTTGTGTCTAAAAACGGTTGGATGTGAAATTTGGTCAAAATCGCTTGAGCCGTTTTTTAGATATAATTAGCTTGACCTTGACCCAAAATGACACACTAATCGAATTTTCTCGAACACGTGACCTAGCCCAATGGTCTTATCATGCCCGAAAATGGTAAAATACAAAATTTCGTCAAAATTGATTGAGCCGCTCTCTAGATATAATTAGTTTGACCCTGACCCATTATGACCTAAAATGCTCCCTAATCGAATTTTTTCGAACACGAGACCCATCCCAATGATCTTTTCGTGCCCGAAAATGGTTAGATACAAAATTTAGTCAAAATCGATTGAGCCGTTCTCTAGATATAATTAACTTGACCCTGACCCATTATGGCCCAAAATGACTCACTAACAGAATTTTCTCGATCACGAGACCCATCCCGATGGTCTTTTCGTGCCCGAAAACAGTAGGATGCAAAATTTCGTCAAAATCGTTAATGAAGTTATCTAGGTAAACTTAGCTTGACCCACGGTGACCGAAAAATGGCCCACTAATCAAATTTTCTCGAACATGTGACTTAGCCCAATAGTTTTCTCGTAATTCCAAACTGTAGAATATAGAGTTTAGTGAAAATCGTTAGAGCCGATTTTTAGATAAAACTATCTTGACCCATAGTGACCTAAAAATGACCCACTAATCGAAGTTTCTCGAACATGACCCAAAAGTTTCTTTGTGTCGAAAAACGGTTGGATGTGAAATTTGGTCAAAATTGATTGAGCCGTTTTTTAGTTATAATTAGCTTAACCTTGACCCATTACGACCCAAAATGACCCACTAATCGAATTTTCTCGAACACGTGACCTATCCCAATGGTCTTATCATGACCGAAAATGGTATCATGCAAAATTTCGTCAAAATCGTTAGAGCCGTTTTTAAGATAAAATTTACATACACACACACACATACATACACACACAATTTTTGCTCGCATTATAGTATAAGATATATAAATTTTCATTTTTATATTCTGCTTTCACAATATATTCATACATATTTATATAGCACCACAGTATTAAAAAAAACTGCATTGCAAATCTGCCAATGAACTTTCACATTTATTTGAATTTCCATTTAATTAATTATATGTATATATATTAATACTCTTATAAATTTTTAATTTAAAGTGACTTACATTAATTCAAGATCTAATATACAGTGGTGGTCAAAATTATAAGGACAAGGCAAAAATCGCCAAATCTTGGCTACATTTGGCCTGAAACCTATGCAAATTTAATGGCTGGAAACCAATGAAAAATGAAGAATATTTTTACAAGTTTTTATGGAAATATGTGGAAAATTCATATTCATAAAATATATTATGCATTTATACAGCCATCTGATATGGACAAAATTATAAGAACAACTGTATTTGTGTGTTCTAAAAA
The DNA here is from genome assembly GCA_963932465.1 of Maratus speciosus. Classification (NCBI taxonomy): domain Eukaryota; kingdom Metazoa; phylum Arthropoda; class Arachnida; order Araneae; family Salticidae; genus Maratus; species Maratus speciosus. The sequence goes on from OZ010799.1 coordinate 364,800,076, forward strand.
GTAAAATTTGCTTGTTTTTTACTCTGCACACGGAACTCCTGGACAATATAAATGCTTAGTAAGCGTTTGGGATCGTCATATTCTGTTTTACAGTCATGCCGCTAGGTACAAAGCTTTCGGAGTTTGAGAAAGGGAAATTGGATGCATTTAAAAGTTCAGGACTTTCTGTACGCCAAATTGCGACAAAACTTACTAGATCAAGAACGGTTATTTACAATTATCTTAAAAATCCCGGTAAATATGGACGGCAAAGACATACAGGTAGGCCATCTTCTGTTTCTGTACGGGAGAAAAGAATGATAATAAGGCGAGCTTGATCCAAAAAACAAACGTCAACAGAAGTAAAACGTGAATTGAACTTAGAATGCAGTGTTCGAACTGTTTGACGTGTTTTACAAAAAGAAAAAAGGCTTCGCTATGGTAAACATATGTCACGACCGCCTCTTACAAAAGTTCATAAGAGACTGAGGATAGAGTTTGCCAAAAAAGTATTACTATTGGAAAAAAGTAGGATGATGTTGTCTTTCCTGATGAGAAAAAGTTTAATTTGGATGGAACAGACGGTTTTCGCTATTTCTGATATAATCTTGGTAGAGAAAAAGAAATATTCTCAAAACGTGCATTTGGAGGTGGCTCTCAGTAATGGTCTGGTGAGGTTTCGCAACTGGTGGAACTACTCCAATAGTTTTTGTGCAGGGTAGAATGAATTCTAGAGTTATACTGATGCATTGGGCGATAATATTTTACCGGAAGAACCGTTAATAATGAGTGGAGACTATTTTTCCCAGCAGGACAATGCCACAGTACATGTTTCCCAAACTTCAAAATCGTGGTTTGATGCTAATTTCGTGAAACTACTTGATTGGCCGGCCAGAAGCCCTGTTCTGAATCCAATGGAAAATCTGTGGGGTATTCTGGCACACGAAGTATACAAAAACGGTATACAATAGCAAATCAAGCAAGAGTTCATGTCCTCCATCGAAAAAGGCCTGGTCAAAAAGTTCTAAGAACGTTCTTAAGGAACTGTCAAACTTCATGACGTCAAGACTGATAAAAGTGATTGAGAAGAAGGGGGAGATTATTAATTATTAGTGGGTTTCAGGCAAAAAACATTCATTGTCTTTATAATTTTGCCCAATTTTTACAATGACATATTTTATTAATTATGTCAAAACATTCATATTTTGTATTTTCCAATGTTTTGCATTCTACAATGATTTCTAGCATAAAAAAGCATTTCATGTATAAATTTTACTTTATTTAGTTCAGAAATAATTTTTTTTCTGTGCAATTTTCAATTGTTCTTATAATTCTGACCACCACTGTACCAATAATAAAAACCTAACAATTAGCTACAAAATTTTAACAGAATAATGTGTAAGTCTCACCCACCCACTTGGTAGTTGTAGTTGACGGATGATATCCATGAATCTGGATTATGGAGAATAGTGAGTATGCTCTATGGTTCCAAGGGCTGCAATGTCTATATCATCTCTCTTTATAAGAGAAGTATGCCTCATATACTCCAAGGGTTAAGGTGGTTTTGTCACAAGTCCTTATGTCTTCGTATGAATTTTTTTTTTAAATAAATCCTTCTATTATCGCATAAAATTGTTCTTTTCTGGAGTGTCGTTATCTGGAGTAGGCGGCCAGAGTGTAATTTTGGACTCTGGTCCTCAACAATTTTTGACATTGCTCCTAACGGCATGATTTTAGGAGTGGCCGCCGTCCTTCCCATACATTAACATCCAAGATCGGACACTCCTATAGAGCATAATGGTAATGCCATTGCGATCGTAGTGCCTTTAGTGACAATGGGGAAGAAACTCTCCATCCTTGTAGTATGCTTATTATTGAGTATCTACCTTTATTGTGATCTTTCTTTTTTTTATGTTTCATGTTTACGTTTTCAATAGAATCTTATACCGATACATGAACATATACATTCTATATATTCTATTTTATTCGATATTCTATTTTATATATATAATATCTATTCAATGTTCATGCACGGATATATGTTTTTTTTTATTTTATTTATTTATTTATTTACTTTTTTTACATGATGAGTGAACAATTTAAGTGCAACGAAAAACAGGGTAAAAATTTCGTCTTGAATGCTGTATATGAAGTAAATATGATAAAATTGCATTTAAAGCTTCATATGTAATGGTGTAATATAAAAATACACGAAGTATTATTCTCTACAAATCCAAGAAAATTTCATAAATATTCCCATTCGGTAGGAAAATTTTTATAGCCGATGTTATATTAATTTATGAAGTTTAACGTATTAAACAATCGTTACAATAATCTTTTAAAATTTACGCATTTTCACTTTCTTACAGATAAAATAAAAATATCGTTTTTAATGTAAATAACGTACAACCAATACAATAATATTTATAATATTAACATATAAGAAATAATAATAAAATTACAGATGGGGAAAAATTCATTTCGACATATTTTTAGAATTATATAAATCTAAAAGTTAAAAATAATTAGAGGTACTGACGTTACACTCATTAAAATTTTATTCCATATGAATTGAATAAATTGACAATACCTGAATTTGATTTTTTACAATTTAATCTCATAAACTTAGATATTTACTTTCTTAACAGAATTTTCTAGGGATTTTCTTATATATTATTACTCTAATTATCATTTTTTACGTAAAAGATGAATGCTACAAGTACGATAAAAAAACAAGTGGGTAAGTGTGATCATACATCGCACAAAGGGTTTCGTTTAATATTCCTTTCAAAACACTTTCTTTCAAAACGTCCAGTACATTTATCGCCATGGAATACCTTCTAAATTTTGGCAAACACATCCTAAACTATGTTAAAGTTTCAAACATATTCGCCTTGTTATATTTCCTAATTTTGTTCGCCCCCCCCCCAAAAAAAATGCTACGATATATCACATGACGGGTATCTGCCAAATTTAGAAAAGTGCCCCCCTTGGGGGGGAGTGGGCAGATTGTCACCATGATTTTTGACGCGGCCTGATTCTAAAAATTTATGTTATGTTTTATAAGCCATATTAAAGTTTCAAACAGATCGTCCAGTTATATTTCCTAATTTTGTTCGCGCACCTCCCTCAACCCCCCCCCCCCCTCCTCGAAATGCGACGCGCCCTTCTTCTTTATAATTTATTATCGTGTGTTATAAAGTATCTTAAAGTTTAAAACAGATTGAATTGTTAGATTTCCTACTTTAAATGAAATCGCGGTCTGTTAATTCCACATTCCACCACCAGGGAGTGCACTGTATTCTTAACAAAAGCGTATCTGAACAAAACTCCTTTACACAACCCATTAGTAGATATGTTACTCGAGGGGGTGGCGGTCTTCAGCAAGAATTTAAGATAATTGTTGAAATTACTATTCGGAAATAGTGGTAATTTAACTTTTGACATATTTAAATTTAATAAGTATAAGTAGCATGTATCTGAGGACTCCATCAAAAAACGCACCTGAAACGGTAGGAAACAAAAAACAAATATTTTTCCCCTCCCCCTCTCCCCACCTTCCCGAAATTTCACGCGCCATTTTTTACAAACATTTCTAATGTGTTATAAACTATCGTAAAATTTATATTTCCTAATTTTAACAAAAATGTTAGTTCCACATTCCACCACCAGGGAGCGCACTCTATTCTTAACAAAACTGTATCGGAAGGAAACTCCGTTAAACAACCTATAAGTAGATATGTTACTCGAGGTGGTGGCGGTCTTAATAAGAAATTAAGATATTTTCTGAAATTACTATTAGGAAATAGTGGTAACTAAACTTTAGACAATTTTATATTAAATAAGTAGCATATATCTCAGGACTCCCTCAAAAAGTCACCTAAAGCGGTCAGAAACGCTAATTTTTTAAATAGAAATCTAGCGCCCCCCCCCCCCCTCTCCGGAATTTCGCGTGTTATTCTTTCTTACACTTTATCTTATGTGTTATAAAATATCTTAAAGTTTCAAACAGATCGACTTGTTAGATTTCCTAATTTTAACAAAATCGCGTTATGTTAGTTCCACATTCCACCACCAGGGAATGCACTCTATTCTTAACAAAAGCATATCTGAACGAAACTCCTTTACGCAATCTTTCCGTAGACAGATGGGTCGGTATGGTGGCGGTCTTAAACAAGAATTTAAAATATTTGCTGCGGTAACAAACGCTAAGATTTTAAAAATAATTCTACCGCCCCCCCCCTCCTCGAAATATCACACTCCATTCTTTTTTACACTTTTTTCTATGTGTTATAAACTATCTTAAAGTTTCAAACAGACTGAGTGGCGGTCTTAACCAATAATTCAAAATATTTCCTGAAATTACTATTAGAAAATAGTGGTTTGAAGTAAACTTTCTGATGAGGAATGAGTTATACTTATCTCATATAGCTGTTCAAAAAGCCCAGGCAAATTATTAGATTTCCTAATTTAAGTTAATTTGTGGTTAAATAAGCACGTCTCTTCATTTTAATCGACGCATTTGATAGGAATAAACCGATTAATTAAATAATAATTAATATTTCAGCTTGTAATTAAGATAGGACTTAGATATGGGTATCAATGAAATCAGCGAGAAATTTGACATCGGGACGCCAAAAAATTTAATCAAAAAAATTAATATTTAAAAAGTTAAAATTTCGTATTAAAATATGTTATTATGGAAAACCGCAGCGTCGTCATGTCTACCTGCTTTCCCGCCGAATTGAAATCTTTTTATTTCCTTGTCTTTCCAATTAAAGAAATTAAATTTTTATCGATCGATTTTTAGTGGATATTTTAACTTATACACATCGCAGAAATGTGAACTTTATACCAAATGAAAGTAGATTTTTTTCTGCGTCTGTCTATTCCTTTTACAAATTTCTCGGACCAATATTTTCTGATATACGATTTCGCTTAAAAAACTCCACTTCATTTTTCGGCTTAATTTCCTCCGTGGTAACCGTGCATTCGGCTGATTTTACTGGCAACCCTTAGGAGAAACACGGATGATTTCGAGAAAGTCCGTTTGAATTTGCGTTAAAAAGGTGGATTGGTTAATTTTGGAAGTTAATTAACCCGTAATTCGGTTAATTACCAACTTTTTCAAAATTTTATGATCTGTTGTTTGATGTGAGGTGTTCAGCAAAATTTCAAGTCTCTAACATGTATAGTTTCTGAGAACGGGCTCTGTGACGGACAGAGAGACAGACAGACAGACAGAGGAGCGAGACGAATAGGGTTTCGTGAGATGAACGAAACCCTAAAAAGGAAAATAAATCAAACATAAATACAATATCGTCTGCCACTCTGCTTCGTTTAGGAAAGGATAGATATTCAAGACATAGAGCGTAAACCTATTTCTTCAACATATGTAAATTTCGGACCCTTGTTAATTCTTCCCCCTTGTCGGTAGAGACGCTAGTATTGTTGCCATTACAGATTTTGCATCTAGGTCCTTAATCTATGGTCCTTCCTTACCTTGGTCGGAAAAGGCAGAAAAATTCGTACTCGGTTCAGCAAAGAAACTCTGCTGATTCCAAAGAGACCATTCGCCCAACTAACTCGAGAACCTCCACTGCCCTGTTTCTGTACACCGTTGGGACGGAAGCGACAAGCGTTCAGAAGCGGGTATAGTTGTAGTGTCTAAGAGACCAGAGACATGTAACTGATATGCAAATATTTTGGATTATCTTATGTATGGCCGTTGTTTGTTACGCAAATTTGTGCCCCCTCTTTTCGCTATTGGAAGTGGTTCTTCTGCATACCTAATTTATGTGAACCAATAGTTCTGCCCGTGTTTTCTCCAGTGCATAAACTGCCAGGGTGAGACGTGCTTAGTACTTTCCCTAGTATAGTAGAAAATAAAATAAAGAATCCTAAAATAATTTACAAACTACGTATATATAATAATGTTATTTATGAAAAATAATATATATATATATGTGTGTGTGTGTATTAATATTTAATTGTAATAATTAATTTAGCTGATTTTAGTCGCGTCTGTAAACATTTTAAAACTTCGGAAACCATTTGGTTAAGGGGACGAGGGACCACTAAAATCATTTTTTTATCTTTTGTAAATTTTCCTTTAAATATTATTCAAGGGTAGATTATATGTATTATGGCATGCTCAAAATTAAAAAAAATATATATAAAAAATATTTTTTCTTACCTTTATATTCAAATACATCAAATTCGATGAACAGTTTTATTTATATATATAAACCAAACTTATATAAAAAATATTGGGGATTTTCATTGATATGCAGTTCGCATGGGGCATTTTGAAAAGGTCTAAAATATTACTGAAAATTCCTTTTCTTCCTCAAAAAATTTTTTTCTTTAATTTTTCTGTGGAAAATGTATGCTATTATGCATATAATGCACCCTTGAATAATATTTAAAGTTAAATTTACAGAACTTAAAAAAATTATTTTAAAGGTTGCTCGTCCCTTTAAGAAGCAATCAGAATCCTCAGGAAAAAATGTGTGTCTAAAGTTTAAGAAAAAATTTTTTAATTGAAGAGGATTGCGTTTTATGCCTGTAAACTTCAGAATAATTAACGTTTATGAATAATTATGAATCTAAGCAAATTTGCCTACTTTATCTTAGAAACGTTTCATTAAATCTCGGAATATTATTAATTTGCTGAGATTGTGATTTGTTGTTCTGATAATAATTTCTAAAGATTACGAGAAGATTTCGGAAGAATTGATGGGATGAATTATTCTGAATCTAAGCAAATTTGCCTATTTTATCTTAGAAACGGTTCATTAAATCTCGCAATATTATTAATTTGCTGAGATTGTGATTTGTTGTTCTGATAATAATTTCTAAAGATTACGAGAAGATTTCGGAAGAATTGATGGGATGAATTATTATGAATCTAAGCAAATTTGCCTATTTTATCTTAGAAACGTTTCATTAAATCTCGCAATATTATTAATTTGCTGAGATTGTGATTTGTTGTTCTGATAATAATTTCTAAAGATTACGAGAAGATTTCGGAAGAATTGATGGGATGAATTATTCTGAATCTAAGCAAATTTGCCTATTTTATCTTAGAAACGTTTCATTAAATCTCAGAATATTATGAATTTGCTTAGATTGTGATTTGTTGTTCTGATAATAATTTCTAAAGATTACGAGCATATTTCGGAAGTTGTTAGTAATTAGTTTTTTACAGTTAATCTTTCTAAACATTTCTGTTATCAATGCATTTTCCCTTTTGTTTTTAAAGTGTAATAGTTAATATATGTAGTTGACAGGAAACATAATTAATCAGAAGTTAGTTTTAGATATGCTGTAATAAAGTACTTTAATGGTCTAATATTAATATAAAAAAGAAGAGATTTAGAAAGAATAAATAATTTTAAATTAAATCAAAGATTTGCATTTCAAAAGAATAATTTTTTATGTGATCTTATTATTACAACACATTTTCTTTTGAAAATAACTTTCATTTTTCAATGTAACCACTTTCACCTATTAACGCCCAAATAATTTTTTTCGTTAAAATTAAAAATTTGGATTTCCCACCACTTTTAAAAGAAGAGTAATTTTTATCTTATTTTATCTAAGAATTTGTCACGTGAAAGAAAGTGCATATTTATGTTCATATTTACTGGTGTGAAAAGCGCTTTCTTGCCACTACGTCTAACGATCTAAAAATATTGTTGTAATACAACGTCCATTTATCTTACCCTTTTATTTCAGCGCATGCGCGTACAGTGACGTTTCTCCAAATCCGCTCTGCGAGCGAGATTATTTAGTTCTATTAAAAACATGTCAGTGCTTAATCGCACTTAAGCTATGTATATATTTTTGTCTTCGTGTTAGTGTTAATAAATGTTTATGTCGAGCTATTCTGCTAACTCTGTGTGCCCCCAAAACCAACAAAGGTTATGGGCCCAGAGACGCTACTCACTGCGCTATAAATAGCAGAAATATTTTTTAATTCGAACTTTCGAATCATAAAGTCTTAAGCCTAAACCGAAACTAAGAACTCTTCTACGTTCTGTCATTAACTGTTTGATTTGTGGCTGCGAGATATTTTATTTAATCATGTCACATGTTACGACAATTGAAAAGCTCGGCAAAGATAACTTTGATAGCTGGAAACTTCAAATTGAAGCAGTATTAATAAAAAATGATCATTGGGATTATGTAACCGGCAAAGAAGAGAAACCGGCCGAAGGTAGCGCTGATGAAAAGAAATGGCTCCAGGCTGATCAAAAAGCTCGTGCTGATATAATTCTGGCCATAAATCCTAGTGAATTGTGCCACATCAAGCATTGTGCGACTTCAAATTCTGTATGGAATAAATTGAAAGACGTTTATGAATCAAGAGGCCCTGCAAAGAAAGCAACGCTGTTAAAACAGCTTCTGTTTCGAAAGATGAGTTTCAGTGAAACGATGTCTGAACATTTAAATATCTTTTTTGAGATTGTTGATAAATTAAAAGAAATGGAAATAGAAATTGCGGATGATTTGTTATCAATTCTTCTACTCTACAGTGTTCCTGAGAATTTCGAAAATTTTAGATGCGCTATAGAATCGAGAGATGAATTACCTAAACCCGATTCTTTGAAAATTAAGATGCTAGAAGAATGGGAAGCTAGAAAAAGAAAAACCACTCATGATTCACAAAATGCCTATTATATAGAAAAAAAGAGAAACAATCAAGAACAGAAGAAAAATGAAAAATGGAAGACTAATACAAATAAAAATTTTCCTGCAGAGAGAAATTATCGTAATTTCAAGTGCAATTATTGCTCCAAAATCGGGCATAAAGCTAACGAATGTAGAAAGAAAATAGCGGACAGAAAGCTTACATCTTTAAATAAAGGAAATCAAGGTTCAATGATTAGTTATGAAGAACCGGTTAGTATGGCATTTAACGACGTATACCATCAATCTACTGCATGGTGTTTAGACAGTGGTTGTACATCTCATATGTGCAAAGATAAAAATTTATTTACAGAATTTCATCCTCGTGATAATTCTACAATACAGCTTGCGGTTGATAAAACAGCAAAAATCACAGGAATAGGAACAGTTCTTATTACAGTGCCTAACGGTAGTGGGACTACTAATCTCACACTTAAGAACGTTCTGTGTGTACCCGAGTTAAAATGTAATTTGATTTCAACGTCAAAAGCAACGGCTAATAATCGTTCTGTGCTTTTTAAAGAACGATATGCTAAAATAATTGAGCCTAATGGTTCTATACTAGTACAAGCTGTTCGTCAAGGTGATTTATATTATGTACATCCAATCCCCGAAAGAGCTGCAATAGCACAGGTAAGTGATTTTGTAAAATGGCATTTAAAGTTAGGACATTTAAATGAGTCTGATTTAAAGAAACTTAAATCTAATAATATGGTTAGAAATTTAAATTTCAATGATGGTGAGTCTCTTAAAGATTGTAAAGTTTGTATTCAAGGTAAACAAACTGTCCGCCCTTTTCCTAAACAATCAAATTTTGAAAGTAATGATTTATTATTTCGGATCCATTCAGATTTATGTGGGCCCATGAGAGTCCCTTCCCATGGAGGATCGCGATATTTTGTTACTTTTATTGATGATAAATCACGTTATATTGAAGTTAGTTTTCTTAAAACCAAGGATGAGGTTAAGAATGCATTTGTTAAATACAAAGCAGCAGTCGAAAACCGATTAGGAAAGAAAATAAAATTTCTTCGTACAGATAATGGCTTAGAATATTGCGGCGAAGAATTTGATAAATATATCGAAGAATGCGGTATAAAACGAGAATTTTCTTCCCCTTTAACCCCTCAGCAAAATGGCACCCCTGAAAGATCGAATAGAACGTTAACTGAAATGGCAAGGTGTTTACTATTACAAAGTAATCTTCCACAATCTTTTTGGGCCGAAGCTATAAATTGTGCTGCTTACATACGCAATCGCTGCCCGACACGACGTTTAAGCGAAAATAAAACTCCATATGAAGTATTCTTTGGCATCAAGCCAACTTTATCATACTTCAAAATATTTGGGCAAAAATGTTTCGTACTTAATGAAAGGCAAAATAAGGGAAAATTTGATCCTAGATCAGAAGAACATATCTTTGTAGGTTATTCTAATGAATCAAAAGCATATAGGCTTTGGAACAAGAAATCTAGAAAAATTGTTATAAGCCGTGATGTTCGATTTATTAACGAATTTGAAAATGATCCCTCCTGTAACACCGAAATAAAATTAATTTTTCCTTTCTCTCAAAATAATGAAAATACGAGCGCAAATACAATTACGCAACAATCAGAAATATTTTCAGTCATGAAAACGGAACCAGACAATTCTAGTGGCGACAGTGAAAGAGAAATTGATTCGCAATCTGATGAAATTTCCGACCCCTCTTCTTTCAGAACGCGCGGGAGGCCAAGAAAAATAAAAACAGGTAGAAAAGGGAGACCTCGAAAGGAATATCAAACAATTATTATTCCGAAAGAAGAAAAATCTCAAACTGCAGTAAATAATTCTTTTGACTCTTGTCCTGAATTATTTGAAGCTCTAAATAGTCCGTATAAAAACGAATGGATAAATGCGATAAATATAGAATTTAATTCATTAATGCAAGAAAATGCATGGCAAATAGTAGATAGGCCAAAACATAAGAAAATTATAGGATCTAAGTGGGTTTAAAAACAAAATATAAGCCAGATGGGTCAATCGAGAAATTTAAAGCGAGATTGGTAGCAAAAGGTTGTACACAAAAACCTGGTATCGATTTTGACGAAAATTTTTCTCCTGTAGCCAGATTAAGTTCAATAAGAACTTCGATCGCATATGGCATCCAAAATGGGTTCACTGCATATCAATTAGATTTTATTATGGCTTATGTAAATGGTGATTTAACTGAAGAAATATACATGGAATTACCTGAAGGTTTTAAAAATGAATCTAATGATGACAAAGTTTGTTTATTAAAAAAATCCCTTTATGGATTAAAACAATCGGGTCGCCAATGGTTCAAAAAATTAGATGAAAAATTGAAACAAATGAAGTTTAAATCACTAAATGCTGATAAATGTGTGTATTTTTCTAAATCTCCCATTGAAGCTATTATAATTGTTTATGTTGATGATCTCATAATTCTTACTAAATGTAAAGAAGATTATCAATATATTCGAGATGAATTAGCAAAATCATTTAAAATGAAAGATTTAGGTCTCTTACACTATTGTTTGGGCATAGAATTTATGCAAAACGGGGACAATATTAAAATTACACAAAAGAAATACATTGAAGATATTCTGAGCAAATTTAATATGCAAGAATCCAAACCAATATCTACACCTTTTGATAATAACGTGAAGCTTACTAAAGATATGTGTCCCAAAACTGAAGAAGAAAAGTCTGAAATGAATAATATTCCCTACAGTCAATTAATAGGATCCCTTATGTATTTATCAGTGTCTACTAGACCTGATATAACTCACGCTGTGAATTTCCTAAGTCAATTTAACAACAATCCAGGTAAACCTCATTGGATAGCTGCAAAAAGAATTTTGCGATATCTGAAAGGAACCCAAGATCAAGGACTGATCTTTAAACGTGATTCTGAATCCTTGATTGCATTTGTCGATGCCGATTGGGAGTCGGATGTGGATGACAGAAAATCGTACACTGGCTACATTTTTAAATACGCCAGTGGAGCCATATCGTGGGAATCGAGAAAACAACGAACTGTCGCATTATCCACAACAGAGGCGGAGTACATGGCATTGTCAGAAGCCGCCAAAGAGATTTTGCATCTCAGACGGTTTTTAAGTGAACTTTCTCCTGAAACAGTGACTGCGCCTACTATAATATTTTGTGATAACCAGTCTGCTCAAAAATTAGTACGAAATCCGGTTTACCATTCGCGCACCAAACACATCGATATTCGACATCATTTTGTGCGTGAAATTTACGACAATGGCGAAATAGAGGTTAAATACCTAGAGACAGAAAATATGCCTGCAGACATTTTAACCAAAGCTTTAAATGCTTATAAACATAAAAAATGTTGTGAAATGATAGGACAAAATGTTTAAAATAATTTTCAGCATTATTCTGTATCCTTTTTTATATAAGTATATAATTTGTATTTGTAATTTTTATATTAATATTATTTCTCTGTAATTTGCTTAATAGGAGAATATTGTTTTGTTAAGAAAATGCACGTTGTAAAGGGGGAATTGTTGTAATACAACGTGCATTTATCTTACCCTTTTATTTCAGCGCATGCGCGTACAGTGACGTTTCTCCAAATCCGCTCTGCGAGCGAGATTATTTAGTTCTATTAAAAACATGTCAGTGCTTAGTCGCACTTAAGCTATGTATATATTATTGTCTTCGTGTTAGTGTTAATAAATGTTTATGTCGAGCTATTCTGCTAACTCTGTGTGCCCCCAAAACCAACAACTATGTCACTGGGAGTCAATGGGTTAATATAAAATAAGGTATGCAGTTTTTTCATATTTATATAAAAAAGAAGTTTCCTTAAAATAAATATATTAATAAATACAATTTTAAAGAACTCCCACACCAATATAAAGTAAAGGGATGTAGTTTTTAGTTTCATACTTAAAATGTTAGTAATTTTCTTAATAACAACATTTTAAGAGAACTTATTATCATAATATCATTTTAATTTGGTAAAATTTTATTTAACAATATTAATAAATTAATATAAAAGGAAGTTATCTAATTTTTCATGTTTATGTAAATCAAGAATTCCTTTTTCTAAAAGTGACATTATTTATCTTAAGACTTGATGAATTTAGTTACCTTCCATTTTACATCATTTCCATCTTAATATACATCAAATTAGCGATCTAAATTTTTCATATTTAAATAAATCACAAATTTTATTTTTTTAATTATTATTATTTTTTTAATGCAAGCTTATTATTGTAAAAGATATTCTATTTGGTAAACTTCAATTTTATATTTTGTCCATGTATCAGATTCATAGCATGAGAGCGTAATTTATCTTTGTCAAAATTAAGTTTTCATTTTAGCAGTTAATCGAACTTTTATCTTAAGTCAATAAATTCTAAGAAAATACGTCATTTACTCTGAAGCAATCTCATTAATCTTCCTCTATTCTACGCTTCACTTAATTTAGTGTTATTCAACCAACAATTAATAAATGTCACAGATTCATTTAAAAAAAAGTAATAAAAAAGTTTTTTTAATTACGTAATAATAGTTTTTTTTATGAGTATATTATCAATTTCTACGTACTACTTGTTAAGTCAGAACGAAAGTGATGCTTTTAAAATGATTTCTTTCACTGATTTAATATTTCAAAGTTAAGCATATTAAGACCCTTGATTTAAATGAAAAAAATATTTCCATAAAAGTAAGTTTAAAAAATGGCTTTAAGAAGGTGATTTCTGAGGTTGGAAAAGATATATTTAAAAAAATTTTATTCGTAAATTTATGCAGTATTACAAAGATAATTTATTTAAAGGAATTATGTTATTGTTAAAAATTTGAAGTATTTTTTTAACCGTAAACATAACTCGTATTTCCATAAATTCGAATAGAAAAGAGAATATTTTTTTATTATTTTTAATTCTAAATCACTCCATACTTTTAAACGCTCAGAAATAAACATATATATATATATATATATATATGATATGCTTTCAGTAGTAGCATAGAAACATGTCGGTATTAAGCAGCAATAGTACACTCCTGATATATCTCCAGCTGAGAAATCAAAGTTTTGCAGTCATGAAATCATGGTCGGAGTGGACGATAAGGTCTACCTCTCTTGGTCGTTTACCCAGAAATAGCAACTGTAGCCGTTAGATTCATCAATTATTTATTACCTGATCATAAAATGTACTAATTCCACTAGTAATTGTTCTACTCATGTTCGGGTCATTGTTAAGTCGTAAATATAAACCGCTAGATGTTAAACATTAGAACAGCTTCACGAAAATACAGGAAAAAATGTTTCTCCAGGTGACAACGGGTTTTTCAGCAATACAATAATCATAAAAATCTACCTCTACAAGTGAATGTAAAAGGTTAAATACTAAAAGTAAGACGCGAACGGTTACATTACATAATAATGAACCAATTCCGTGGAAAGACGGGGGGGGGGGGGCAGAAGAACTCGCATCGCGATAGGATATGACCTAAAACAGAGGAGGTGGTGCATGACGTAAATGATCGAACTTAATACCTACCAGCGGTAACATTATAACGTAATCAGGAGGCTGGCGGCAGCTTGCAAGGCATTATGGGATATGGAACAAAATAGAACAAATGATTTAAAATACATTCGAAAGAAAAAAGAATTTGGTCTCAGAATAAAATGAAAGAAATTTAGTGGGTTTTATAAGAAGTATAGCTACGAACGGATTAAGTTTTTTAGAATAATAAATAATAAAAGAATACGCTGGATTTAAAGTATGGAAAAATATTATTAAAGCTTGGTAAAAAAGATAGATATTATAATAACTTGGAATAGTTTAACTAAGATAAAAGGACGAAAATTTTTTATTATTATATATATTTATGCTAAAGGGCAATTTGCGCAATTCACAAAATATATTTTTTAATCCCTCTTTTTTTAGACCAGAGTTGAACAATCTATATAAGATGCTTTTTTCTAGAAAGAATCTGTTTTACAAATTGAAAAATTGTATGTTTCATGCTTCTTGGATTTTCGCGCCGGCCAAAATATTATATGGGTTATAAAATATAATTGAATTTTACTCAATCGATTAACGACTTCACTATGGTCTTTGTAATGGAAAACGACAAAAATAACATTAAATATGCAACAATAAAATTAACTTTTTAAATATTTCTGCAAAATAAACTACATTATAAGATTATATTATTATGTGCTTAGTCTGTGTAAGTCCAATAAAAAAATAATTCAATAAGATGCGGTATAAAAATAACCTATTTGATGACAGCAATTGAAGACACAATTGAAAAAAGGTGTTATGTCACAAATATTGTGAGAATTAAAGTAAAAGTTTTTGTTGAGAAATTTTTTAATTAGTTTCATTTTGGTAAGATATGTTTAAAATGTTATAGGTGGTACAGAATTCCCTTAGGGAAACTTCTAATAATCTGTTATTAAATATTACAAATTATTATTTTTATTTGAATTATTGTCTGAGCGAAGCGAAAGCTAATACTCAGCGAAATATTACTGTCCGGACACATTACAGCTACGATGAATATTAACGCCATGTCCTACTAAAAAAAAAGCCCAATAAAAACCTTTCGTCAAGCATAACTCAAAAAATATTTGTCAGATTTCGTTTCTGATTGCACCAGAAGGTACCTATGAGGGCCACTTACTGAATGCACCTACTATGAAAAATAAGTTTCAAACCGTTTAAAGTTGATATTAAAAAAAACTGATAAAAAAGCACAATTTATCTGCATGCGTCATAGAAATTTGGTGTGCGTCACTTTCATCGGTGGATGTTTTCTTAGACAACTGGTTTGAATACATGGAACAAATAAAAAAAATATGAACGCAGCAATATTGAATAGATCAGTTTCAACCCCGTGATCACCCCCGTGACCCCTTGCAACAACCCGTGGCAACCAGTTTTGGTAGGCAAACAAATAATAATACAGTACTCCATACCACGGTGACCATTTTTAGCCTGTTATATAAAATCTGGCCTGTTGTATGACATACAACAGGCTAAATCCGCCTAAAAACTAGCCGGCTAAAAGATAGTTGTCAGTCTATCGACTGGAAATTAACAGATTTTTTTAATACTCGTATAACGAAATTTAGAAACGATTGTGGATGATTAAAACAAAAGAGATGAGTGTTTACTGATCCGGGAGATTATCTTTCTCTGGATGTCTGTCTGTATATCACACCGCATGCAATTTTCTTGTAAAGGATGATATTATTATGCAGTAAAACCTCCATAACGGACACACCCGATTAGTGGACACCTCTATTTAGCGGGCATTTTTTCGATTACCAACCCTTAAATAACTGTACATCTTTTACTCTGAGTAGCGGACACCTCCAAATAGAGGATAAATTCTGCCCTCCTGAGGTGTTCGCTATTCAAAGGTTTTACTGGTAAAACCTCCATAACGGACACACCCGATTAGCGGATACCTCTATTTAGTGGACATTTTTTCGATTTCCAACACTTAAATAACTGTACATGTTTTACTCTCAGTAGCGGACACCTCCAAATAGAGGACAAATTCTGCATTCTCGAGGTGTCCGCTATTCAGAGGTTTTACTGTATATATTATTGATAGTTATTTTACAGGCCGCACAAAACAATAAGAATATATGAAAATAATATAAACTAAATTCGGGATTGGTAGATCGCTGATGGTAATGTAATTTTAGGATGTTGTTACAGTCATACGCAGCATGTTTTTAGAGTTTCGTTCATCTAACTAAACCCCGCCTCTCTCACTCCTTTGTCTTACTGTCTGTCTGTCCGTCTGTCACAGAGCCCGTTCTCAGAAACTATATATGTCGGAGACTTGAAAATTTGCATACTTATAGCTGAACACCACACATCAAACGGCAAATAATAAAATTTTGGAAAAGTCTAATATATAACCCTCTGTGCTCTAACTTGTGTATTTTAAGCAATTTTTCTAACTCAGCCCCTAATTAAGTTGGTGACTTGAAATTTTGCATACTTATGGCTGAACACCTCACCTCAAACGACAAATAATAAAACTTTGAAAAGGGTCTAATATTTAACCCTCTGGGCTCTAACTTATGTATTTAAGCAATTTTTCTAACTCAGCCCCTAATTAAGTTGGAGACTTGAAAGTTCGCAGACTTATAGCTGAACACTTGCGATAACACGATAAACAATAAAATTTTGAAAAAGTCATATTTAACCCTCCAGTCTCTAACTTCTGTATTTTAAGCAATTTTTCTAACTCAGCCCCTAATTAAGTTGGAGACATGAAATTTTGCATACTTATAGCTGAACACCTCACATCAAACGACAAATAATAAAATTTTGAAAAAGTCTAATATTTAACCCTCTGGGCTCTAACTTGTGTATTTTAAGCATTTTTTTCTAACTCAGCCCCTAATTAAGTTGGAGACATGAAATTTTGCATACTTATAGCTGAACACCTCACATCAAACGACAAATAATAAAAATTTGAAAAAGTCTAATATTTAACCCTCTGGGCTCTAACTGGTGTATTTTAAGCATTTTTTTCTAACTCAGCCCCTAATTAAGTTGGAAACATGAAATTTTGCATACTTATAGCTGAACACATCACATAAAACGACAAATAATAACATTTTGAAAAAATCTAATATTTAACCCTCTGGGCTCTAACTTGTATATTTTAAACAATTTTTCTAACACAGCCCCTAATTAAGTTGGGGTCATGAAATTTTGTATACTTATAGCTGAACACCTCACATCAAACGACAAATAATAAAATTTTGAAAAAGGTCTAATATTTAACACTCTGGGCTCTAACTTATGTATTTTCAGCAATTTTTCTAACTCATCCCCTAATTAAGTTTGGGACTTGAAAGTTTGCATACTTATAGCTGAACACTTGCGATAACACGATAAATCATAAAATTTTGAAAAGTCATATTTAACCCTCCAGTCTCTAACTTCTGTATTTTAAGCAATTTTTCTAACTCAGCCCCTAATTAAGTTGGAGCCATGAAATTTTGCATACTTATAGCTGAACACCTCACATCAAACGACAAATGATAAAATTTTGAAGAGTCTAATATTTAACCCTCTGGAATCTAACTTGTGTATTTTATACAATTTTTTCTAACTCAGCCCCTAATTAAGATGGAGGCATGAAATTTTGCATACTTATAGCTGAACACCTCACATCAAACGACAAATAATAAAATTTTGAAAAATGTCTAATATTTAACCCTCTGGGCTCTAACTTGTGTATCTTAAACAATTTTTCTAACTCAGCCCCTAATTAAGTTGGAGACATGAAATTTTGCATACTTATAGCTGAACACCTCACATCAAATGACAAATAATAAAATTTTGAAAAAGTCTAATATTTAACCTCTAACATTTTGTCTCGCGCAATTTTTAAATTTAAACTGTTTTACAATATTATTTTTTGTTCTTTTTGCATAATAAGTGTAATGTGACGTAGTTTTTATGGCGTAATTTCCAATAAGTGCCTGCTTTTTATACCTAATTATTTAATTCTAATTTGAAGGTTTTTTTCTGTTTATATTAGTAACGTGTAAACATTTTTTTAATTTGAAGCAAACATTATTGTTTGCGCTGTTTATACAGTTGGCAACAGTTTAAATTAATACCATTTTCTAAAATATGTAAAAAAATATCTGTCGAAATACTGAATATTTGAATTTAAAATAGAAATAAAACCTCAAAAAATTAGTCAAATTAAAAAAATTAATAGAATCTGCACACCGGGATCTTCTATTGAATAAAATGATCTAAAAATGATTAAATTTTCAAGTACAGTTTTTGCTCCTATAAAACTTATTTAATGGAACGATTTTGTCCAACTTTAGCATTAAATATCTCTTAAAATAATTGTTCCATTTTAAAACTTTATGCATCAGCTTGTTGATCAAACATTTCTCTATAACACCACCGATTTTCATATATTTTTATACAATAGTTTTCTTAATATTAACGAAGAAAGATCTCCGGTCACAAAAAATTCTAAACCGGCGGCGGCAGTGACAGCGTTAGTTACTTTTTTAGAATATACAGATATATAAAAATGAAAACTTGGCTATATGTTTGTTTGTAATGCAATGAAAATCCACAATCTGGAAGCCAAAATTATGAAAAGATACGTACATGTGTATTAAAACATTACCGAGGCAACTAAAATAATCCGGAATTGAAACAATTTATAGTTAATTATTAATTAATAAAAAACCACCAATTTAACAGCAATTTCTTATCAAATTTAAACATTTTTCGTTATAGCAGTTAACAACAATTAAATTATACATTAAAATTATTACTACAACAATTAATTTTCTACTGCAAGATTTCCACGTGAAAAATGAAAAAGAAATAAATAGTTTGCCGAATTAAAAAAAAAAAGTGAATATTACATCATAACTTTTCTATTGCAAGATATTCACGTGAAAATGAAAATGAAATAAATAGTTTGACGAATTTCAATGAAAGTGAAAATAACGTCATAACTTTTCTATTTCAAGGTTTCCACGTGAAAGAGGAAAATATTACGGCATACTGTAAATATAAAGGACGTGGCGGATAGAGTATAACGTCATATGAGTGTGAAAAATGTATTGAAGCATGATAAAAACCCGATTAGGGAAATATTGGCGTATTTTAACATTATTGCTCCAATTATAAATTGAAATATGTTCATTTATAGCTGTATTCTTTTGCGTCTGTTATATACATTTATACATTTTTATATAGCATTTTCATATGCTTCATTCAAACAACATTTCGACTGCTTTTTTTAATGTTTGTTTTGTGTTGTATGTTAAATTTTGAAATTGATTTTTCAGAACAAACATCCGTCAAATTCTGGGCAACGCCGGGCACTTTAGTTTGTAACAGATAAATGGCTTTTGTATCTGTACATCTAATGCTAATATTATAAAGCGTTAAAATATTATAAAGTGTTTAATATTATTAATGCTTGTACGTTTGTAAGGTGTTATCTCTGAAACTACATATCCAACTTAAAAAAAATGTTGGTGGCCATCTCTGCTCCGGAAAAAAGACTGTATTTTATGTCAGTCCAAGAACCTACATCGCTGCAGGAGCAAAAAAGTTTTTAAATTGCGATTTCTGCGATATTGATTGGGTGAGAAACTTTAAATTTGGTGTGGTAGTTCCTTTTAAGATGTAAATACTCGTAATGAACGCTCTCTAAAATGTTCAATTTGACGGATAAACGTAAAAATTTCTAGAAAGGTTTTAAACTATGATTTATTTGGAATACTGAAATTTTTGGGATACTGTTGGGGTTAGAAACAAGAACTTTGCCATGGTAGTAATTTATAAGATGTAAATGCAGGTTGTAGAACGAATTATAAAAAATCGGAAGACTATACAAAGCGGTAAAAGATCTAAAGATGATCTAAGTAACGAAGTTCATGGAATTGTTAGGAATATAAACATGAAAATTGACATGACTTTATTTATCATGGCGTAAATTCTTGCAATAGAACAATTTCTAAAAATGTCGCTATATAAAAAACTGTACAGAAACAAAAAAACTTTCGGAAATTTTCTATTTCTGTGTTACTGCTGAGTCCAAAATTTTGAAATTTTGCTTCGGGTTAGTTTTAAAATATACAATTGTCTCTATGAATGGTTTCTAAAAAATTTAAAATTCAAAAAGATGAAATTAACGGAAAGTGATCTCAATTACCATTAATTTGGAGTTATTAGGTATAGCAAATTTAAATATTTCATAATGCTGCATTTCCTCCGCAAAACATGCAATTTAAATGCAACAAAACGGATAGATACCCACCTAGAATTAAATAAATTGTGTAAATATTGAATAAAGACCTGTATGAAACAGTGAGTAGGTTGCCGGAAAGTACTTGTTAAAGTGTTCCTTCTCTAGGCTTTTCTCTCTCTCGCCAAGGCCACTGCCGTTTTAAATGTGATACGAATTTTTTATCTGATTCATTTTTCTAGACATTTTATCATGAGGTCATATTCTCAATTATTATTAGTAGATTTTTTATATATTAACTTATTCTGGTGAAATTTCATAATCGGGTTCATATTGACGTATGTTAGCTTGCATGATTTGCTGAATAAATATGTATGGATTTGTAAATTACTTCAAATGACACTTTGACAGCTCAAAAGTTATGCAGACGATATATTCAGACTTTGTGTCATAATTTATGTTGCAATCATTGCCGATTTCTTTTATTTAACGCATGCTAAATACAGCTTAACTTGTGCAGAATATGTTTGAAAACAAAACAATACAGCGTATGTAGTGGCCAGCATACAATCATCATTTAAATCCGATCGAGCACATCTAAAACACACTCTAACGAAGCATTGCATGCCACTGTTGATGTATTCGGTACTTTGATACTATATCAGATTTTGAGGAGAGAATTCCTTAACTGTTATCGACAACCTCATTGCATCCGTGGAAAACAGATATTGTACAATATTAACTATTCCGGGGGAGCACACACCATACAAAGTATAGTCCATTCTTTTTAAACATCATATATTTGTCATTTAAAGTTACTCAAATTGGTGCGGAGCGTCTGATTATGCTTGTGACATCATTTTATACAGTTAAAATTCCGATATAAGATAATTTAGTGTTTCATTTTCTATTTTATTTTTAATGTATTGCGTACATTCAATTTTATATCCATGCATGTCTGTCTTGCATGGTTTCATTTCCCATTTTTTTAAACAGTGTATACGAATTTATATATAAGATTTTGTAATTCTACGATTCGTTTATTTTCATCATTTCAATTTATCGCAGTATATGGACAATTAAAGATAACATCTCATTTTCTTTGCTTCCACATGTTATTATTAAATCTATGTTCTCAGCAATATCGCTCAGACTAATCCCTCTGAGGGAAGTCCTAGTTAGGTATAAAATTAACAAATGTTAAAAGTTAATATTATTATTTGAATTATTAAATATAAAGTCATAATTATTATTTAAATTATCAAACATAGAATTATTACAAATTTTTATTATTGTTTAACGTATTAAATGAAAAATATTAAAAATTTAAAAAATATATTATTAATATTAATTAATTTAAATATTAATAAATATTAATAAATATTGTTTGATATCTTCCAGAAATATTCGAACCTTAGTATATCTCACTTTATCATGCGAGCTACTTCCTTCTGATTTAAAATAAAATGGCTTCATCTATAAAATGTAATAGTTTTTGAGATAAATGAAGCATAACAAAATTTTTAGTTCATATCTTCAATTTATTTTGCAGCGTCTGTTATGCATATCATTTATAATTCAGAATAATTTGGCAAATTTATTAATTATTACATTTTCAAGAGTACATGCATGAGGGAGTTTTGTATTACTTAAAAACTGATTCAACAAATGAAAGCAGTACTAGCAAAAAAAAAAAAAAAAATATTTTATAACACAGAATGTGGTCTAAAATTAATTTTCAAAAGGATGCTCTTGCTTAACTGGTTTACCATTCGCAAATCGAAAAAAATCATTGTTGTCATCTAAGAAAATTTAAACGCCCTATTACTGACTACTTATAACCAGCGGATCAACCTAAAATTCTTGGGTTCCCCCTCGTACAGAATAGATGAAACTTGCTTTAATTTAAAACTTTATTATTATTATTATTATTATTATTTTAAGTTGAATCTGTCCTTGATCAACAACTACATTGAAAAGAATTTTGATAAGAAATATAATATTAGATCGAGAGTTTTTGCTTGTGGAAGCAGCCACCATATGACACTAAAGAACATGTACAATTTCTTACTTGTACTACTAAAGTAACTGTCAATTACTCAGAATTCTGTTCCGCAAGAAGCTTATAATTGTTTAGTATATATAAAAAAATCATATAAAATTATTTCAGTCCGGTTCCAAAGGAACATTGATTCAAAATAACTAATAATCAAGTTTATCGAATGTGAAATGTTTCATCAACTATTTTGTTAATACTTTCAGTGAAGATTTTGTTTTGATGTTGTGTGTGGAGCTAACAGTCTTCTGTGTTTGTATTATATTTTACAATTTAATAAGCGAATGATTTAATGTTAAGAAGAAGACAATTTTAAATTGGATGACACACAGGACAAGGAGATAAAACATAAATCCTTTTCATTAGAATAAGAGGAATTTCGTATCCATGTCATCTCATACAATAATATTCTAATATATATTAACCGTCTATAACTCGCGCCTGTTTTTATCATACGATCACTCGCGGGGATGGTGTAAACACCCCAAAACTTTTATCCCAATTTTTAAGTTATAATGATTTATAATAATTCTGTAATTCATTGGTAATTAAAGTAGCTTACTATAACTTATTCTAAATAAATGTAATTCGAAAATATAAGAAACCTATGATTTTATAAAAATTATATAAAATGAGTTTACATATACTACTACATTACAGATAAAATTATATGAAAAAAAATTATATTCATTATTTGCATTACCTGGAGTCTAAAAATATTGTCTTGTGACTTTTTTTTTTTTACTGTATTACAACGCACATCAAGTTTTGTTTATGTATAACGATTTGATAATGTTATTTATTAAAACAGACTGTAGTTCTTCATCAGAATCTTGATCCAATTTTTCATCAGCTTCTTGTTTTGATTCAGAGTTGTGATCAGGACGTTCCTCATATTGTTCCAAATCATCCCAAAAATTAACAACTGCACCTGCTGTCTCATCATCTTCAGAATCTGATGAAACAGCAATTAAAAGATTTTGCAAACGCTGTTGCTCCATTTCCCATAGAAATTTCTACATTTTCTAAAAAAAAAAAAAAAAAAAAAAAAAAAAAAAAAAAAAAAAAAACAGGCCAAAAAAATGCTAAAAAAAGATATTTACAAATTTAATTATATCTATTATAAAAAGAAAATAACTCCGTAATGTAGCTTACTTTATCTTTTTTTTTTCAATCAAAAAATAATGCGAGATTACTCGCGGGGCTCAGAACCCCAGATGAAAATTTTCACGTCTCCACTTCTCCGGAAGAAACTGAAGAGTGAACGTATGTTGTCAGTAGACTTGGTATCTAGAAGTATGCATCTACTAAAATTATTTGATCTTGATCTTGGGTAGTTCCATGCTTGTGCGCATGTTTTTACTATTGTGGTGAACAATAGTAACACATCACGCGAGTACTAGAGGGTTAATCCGTATTCAAATAATAAAGTTTAGAAACTTATTAAAAATTATATTTTTAAAGTGAAATAATTAAGCTTTATTTTAATCTCGCTTATAAGCTACTTGTATACAAAATTTTATGTTAATTAATTCAGCTAATTTTTCTTTTACGAAATAAAGAACTTTTTTAATATTTATG
Source organism: Maratus speciosus (assembly GCA_963932465.1). Taxonomy (NCBI): domain Eukaryota; kingdom Metazoa; phylum Arthropoda; class Arachnida; order Araneae; family Salticidae; genus Maratus; species Maratus speciosus. The sequence goes on from OZ010799.1 coordinate 364,824,143, forward strand.
AGAGGAAGGTGAATAAGAAGGTCACTAAAAATCGGCATTTATTGACAATTGCGGTACAACTTTCACTATCCCATTAGCTTTGCATGTTTTTATTTATATTAATGAAAATTTTATTTTACATTGTTTTACCAAACAAATGTCTATTAGCAAGGCAATTAAAAAATATGTTTGACAATTATTTTAAAAAAAATATGATTCAGTAGATGTGGTTGTAGTTTTTAAACTGATCATATTATGCCGCGAGGCTTTACAAACCGTGACTTCCGTTTACAGAGGAATTCGACCCGCTGCGAGCATCGAAGTCCTGAATCAACAATTCATAAATAGACTTACATCCAATTCAGTCCAATTTTCTGACTGGTATTCGAACTAAGTATCTCTTTTCCAATAGCCAGCGCCTAACCGCTAGACAAGCTTCTGGTCAAGTTGAAAAATTAAACTCATGCTACATTGAGAACGAAAGATTTAGCAATAAAAGTGAATGCGATAAGGCAGGTCGTTGCCACTATCGTTATGACGTCATCATTCATGACGGATGCATTTTTTCTTTTTAAATATAAATATAAGGTATATTATCTGTCATATACAAAGCTTCTGATATTAGTAAAAATTACATGAAGCATTCTATCTGGTTTTATAAGATAGAGATTTTAAATTGTATCCTTTTAAACAAAGATTGAATTGAACTGAAGTTTTAATTTACGAGTTTAAATAACTACAAGTGATGCATAATGGGAATTTTTCATAGCGTAATAGTATTTACCCCAAAGAAAAATATCATTACCGTCACTAGACTTCGTAGCCAAGTTGCAAAATAATAACTGAACTAATATTTTTAATGGACAGATGTGACTTAACCCATTTGTGCCTGGCGTCCTAATTTTGGGACGTTTTTTTAAAAAATTCCCACTACAAATAGAATTATGATATCCTTTCAAAACTTTGTAAAATATATCTTTAGTATTTGTTCTCAATATTTATCCATAAATGGCAGCGCATTTTTAAGAATTAAAGGGGAAATAAATGTTTGTTGTAGCGCAAAGTTGAATTTTCTTGAAATAAAATGGCGCGTAAGAAAAGGTAAGATATTTCTTTTATTTTTTTATCAATCATTTTATAAGTGGTATTACTTATAATACGAAACATTATTTTAAAATATGTATTTTGCATTTTTCAGATTTCTATTTTTTTGTTCGAATTTGATCCTTTATATATCGTCCGAATTTTGGGACGCTAGGCACGAATGGGTAGGGGTTTCCTCCGTTACTGTCTATGCGTTAAATGTATACTTTATGCCATTTATTTTGTTACAAAATGGTAACACACACTTCGGATTATTATTTGGCTACAAATTTATTAATCGGATTATTATTTGGCTGTTCTTTCTTATTACTATAATGGTGGGGAGTAGGGGCTGTGCTCGGTTCAAGAACCCCTCCTCACCCTTAGCTATTGGCGTAGTAAAAATTTATATCATACCATTTTGTTTTGTACTACTTTAGTAAAACTATTTGCCGCTTTTCGATGTCATTAATTTAATCAATTTCCCCCGGTTTCAATTTTACAATTTTTTTCTCTTCTTCCTGGTTTCCTCTAGAGAATCTTGTCACACGGGACGTAGGTAAGAACGCTGGGAATCGCAGAGCTTCGAGAAATTCGTAGCTGATAATATAAATAACGATTTAACCCGGCTGGACGCGCGCCGTGAAACGTAATACGAGAAAGGGCATGAGGTGTCAGTACACCCCAAACATATTAAATGGCATAAATACAAAAAACTTTAGAATTCTGTCTGTTAGTGAAATTCGTGATAATTACACTCTTTCTCGTGAAAAATGATAGCTGAAATGTTAAATTATCGTTAATTTAAAAAAAATAATAAACAATAAATTAAAAGCACTCAAAGACAGCAGACGAAAATTTTCGGGCGTGGGGTGTCAAAACACCCCGCGCATGTCCTGCCGGGTTAAATGTTTAAAAATATTGCATTTTATTAAAAGTATTATCATGAACGCAACTATACTCGATATAGATTTGCTTCTCGGTAAATATTTTATAGATTATTATATCGAGTTTTTAGTACGTATTGCTTGAATCAGTGAAATAATGTGTGAATAAACTGATAGTTTACATCTCATACCTTTTATCATTTTTACTCTCGTCTTCATAAAAACATATTATTAACAATAATTGAAAAATGTTTCGTTAGGCAATTTTTTTATTGTTTTTTCATGAAAAGGTAAAAATAGTTTTCTTCTTCTATAAAAAATAGCTTTAATCTTAAAAAGAAATTGAGCAAAAGTAAACAAACGTTATACATTAGATTCCATGAGAAAATAAAAAAGTTAACATCAATAAAACGTATTTTATGATAAATCATAAATCAGATTTATTCAATGTAGGTAATAATTTAAATGCTGTAAAGAATAAACCAGGAGTTAAAAAAATATACCAATACTTCTGCTATTTTTAACACGATTACAATTTATCTCGTATATAAAACTGTTTTAAAATCATTAATATGAAAATTCAAACTTTCATTTCTTTTAAACGCAGAGTATTAGAATATTTTGGATGTAAATCTATTTATGAATTGTTTCTATTCAATATTTTCATCTTAAAGTTTATAATCTGTGACATGGATTTTATTTTTACTACATTATTATTTTTTAGTTAATTCCCTTTTCTTAAACAAAAAATAAATTTATAAATTATACAGTGTGGTATTCGCAAATTGTTTTACAAAGTAAATGTTAAATTAATTTTCATACATTAGACAGACTTGACTACACTTAAATAAAAAAAAAATATAAAAACATTTAATTAAAAACTAAAAAAAATATATATACAAATGACGTTTCGCTGTGCAAACGCACAGCCTCATCAGTACACATATCAGCTACAGTAGAATATCGAAACAATGTCTTGGACACAGTCAAAATCAAAGTTAAAATTAATCATTTAAAAACGAAAAATATTCCATCGGGATTGCACCGGATTCGTTGAGTGTATAAGGGTATAATTTTGTGAACCTGCTCTCCATGAACAATCTATAATGATAAGTGTTGCAATTTCTCTTCAAAATTAAAGAATTTTCGAAGGCTGGGGTGTGGTCAGTTTCATAGGCATGTTGTACTAATTTAGAGTTCAATCTTCCATTTTTAAAGGCGCCGACATGTTCTTTAAATCTGATATCCAAAGATCTACTAGTTTCACCTATATACAGTGTGTCCACGTATAACTTGACCGACCTTTATTTTCGCAACCGTTGGTCCTAGATGCATACTTCCAACTACAAAACTGGTCAAAATTAGGTGTAGAGTTAAGATAAAAAAAAAGTTTGAAGCAAAAAAACAATTTAGTAAAGAATTACAGAATCTAAATTTTTATACGGTCCTCCGGTCCTATAAGTTATATTTAGTAAAATTTTCCTGTTTCACTGATAAGTAAGGCAAAAAAAATCCCGTTATTCTACGATTAAAATTGACCGAGTAATTGATGTTTAAATTTGGAGCATAATTTTTGCTGCAAATTAGGGATCATTCACAAATTTAGTCGAAATATCATTTCGTCGATATATTAAAAAAAAAATGATTGAGATTAAAATTAGCATTGCAATATAAATTTGAAATATTTAATCATTCTGTCATATTACTGCAAAATCTACAATTTGTACTGAACATATAAGAGGATAAAAATAAGAGAATTTTTGTTAAGTAAAAGGATGAAAAACCACAGCTTCAATTCTTTACAGAATGTTACATATTTTAAAATACTGTTAGATTACACTGTCTTCTAAATTTTGGGTTGTGCCATGTTTTTCAGCTTTTCAAAATCGATTCTTATGTATTTTTAGCACAGAATCCGAAAATGACTTTCATTTTAAACCGTCACGTCAGGAATTTTCTCAAATCGCAAAATTCAAAGTTAAAAAGCTAAAAGTTAAAATTGATCTTCTCTCCCCTCCCAACCTCATCGGACCCCCGAGCTGTTTAGCAGTAAGAAACCCAGTATAAACCAAAAAATCTAATAAATTATTGAATTAAATAAAATTAAACTGAATAAAAAAGTCGTACATCTATTTTATAGTATCATGTTTTTCGCTATTTTTTAACCTTGAAATTTACGAATTCTGAAAAATCCTGACATGACGGTTAAAAGTGAAGGTAAGTTTTTTATTCAACGTTAAAAAATACATAAAACGGAATTATGAAAGTTAAAAAACACAGTCATCGCAGGTTTATGTTATCTAATATAAAACTCTTTCTTAAACTTCTTCACGGTAATCTATCCAATTTTTTTTGTGTGTTAACCTCTAGGATAACTATGTATAAGATGGTAAGCATCGAAAATAATAATAATATTACACTGTCATCGGATTGAAGTCAGTACGTAAAATTTAACTTCGATCATTTGTAAGTGTGTTAAAGTTAGAGTATAAATTTTAAACTGGAAAGCCGATCATTGCAAGTTAAATAAAACCTTATGAAAATACAGTAAATTCTGTCTAAGGCGGGCTCTGTGTAAGCCGGAAATCTGTCTACCGCGGAAAATTCTTCAAGTCCCGGCGAACCCATAGAAAATTACATTAATTCATGCTGCATAAGGCGAATCTGTCTAACGCGGAAACGGAAAGGATTTTAAGGTCCCACCGAAACCAAAATTTTGCATAAGGCGGAAAAAAGGATATTTTATAAAAATCGTTTATCAAACTTTAAAATTGTTAAGTCAAATACTCAATGTCGAGGATGGCAGTTAAATTCCGTAACACTTTGAAAAAGTTAATTCAAAAGAGCAGAAACTGTTTAAATTTTAAATAATTCTTACTTATCTAATTTTTTCCTATACAAAATTGCATTTAAAAGTCATTTCTAGTAGAATGCAAATTTATGAAAATATATATTTTCTAAAGTATAATATATTATACTTTATGGTAGTACTCAAATTCAAAATAAAAACATTCTCTCTCATTCTCGAAGTTTATTATTATTATTATTATTATTATTATTGTGTGGGTCTGTGTGTAAACTTCCAATTTGCATGTATTACAGCCGTACTAAGAAAGTGAATAGCGTTTCTCATTTATCTATAAAGACAAAGAATCTTTCAGAATTTCAGTTTTCAATTGATTTTTGGCTCAGGAAAATCAATGAAAGATAGTCAAAGATCGAGTGTTTTTTATTTTATTTTATTTATTTATTTATTTTTTTTTTTTGGAGGAGGGGGCAGCTTTTTTGCATAAGCCGGAATATTGTCTACCACGGAAATTTTTCTCAGTCCCAACCGATTTCGCCTTAGACAGAGCTTACTGTAACATAATTTTTTTCAAAGAAATCATAACCTCAAATCCTTACAAAATAAAACATATGTTAAAATACAATTATTGTAACTAATCTGAAACTTAACTAATAAAATTTAACCCAGTCGTAATAGTTGTACGATTTCTTTCAAAGCGCAGATACCTTGAAATACGTTTAAGTACTTTACATATGACCCCTGAAAGCATCGCCGAAATCATCTGTTTTGATAGGCAAAAAAGTGGTATAAGTCATGCATTTTAAAATTTCATAATTCGGTCAATTTTAATGTTAGATGAATGGGACTTTTTTTTGTCTTACCTGTTATTTCCACAGTGAATATTTACTAAAAATCACTTATATGACTGGGGGACCGTATAAAAATTTAAATTTCGGATTTTTTGAATAAATGTTTTTCTTGGCCCAAATTGCTTTAAAAATAATTCATTACCTTATTTAAACCATTTTTGTAATTGGAAGTATGCATCTAAGACCAACGGTTGCGAAAATAAAGGTCGGTCAGGTTATACGTGGACATACTGTATACATTATCACAGTTACTGCATGGAATCATGTAAACCACACCGATTGATTTTTTTCACGACATAATTATGTTTATGGCTATTTAAAAAAGAACTTAATTTATTTACTGGTGTAAAAGAAACCCGAATGTCAAAAGATTTAAATACAGACGAAACTTTTTCTGACACAATATTATCTATACTCCTATTATAAAGAGGAAAAAATTGTTTATTTGTCGGAGATAAGCTCTGGAACTACCGAACCGATTCCAAAAGTAATGGTATCAAAATGATGGTGTTAGTCCAACTTAGAACATAGGCTATATCTTATGTCGGTGCCACTACCCCAAAGGGGGTGTAGGAGCAAAAAACGTTCTAAAAATGCGATTTTAGCGTTACTAAAGGGCCTAGAAATATGAAATTTGGAATATTAGTTACTTATAAGATATAAATGATGTCTAAGAACAGTTCTTAAACAATTCGAAATTTAAAAGGAGTGAAAATGCACAAAAAGCATTCTAAAAAACGTTCTAAATGGTAGTTTCTACACAATCTCAGGAAATACCAAACCGATTTAAAAAATATTGGTGTCAAAATGATGGTGACAACGCTTGCTCCGATGTAGGTTATGTTTTATGTCGGTGTCACTACCCCAAAGGGGGTGTAGGAGCAAAAAACGTTCCAAAAATGCGATTTTAGCGTTACTGAAGGTCCTAGAAATATGAAATTTTGAAAATTAGTTACATATAAGATATAAATGATGTCTAAGAACAGTTCTTAAACAATTCGAAATTTGAAAGGGGTGAAAATGCGCAAAAGGCGTTCTAAAAAACGTTCTAAATGGTAGTTTCTACACAATCTCAGGAAATAACAAACCGATTTAAAAAATATTGGTGTCATAAAGATGGTGACAACGCTTGCTCCAAGATAGGCTATGTTTTATGTCGGTGTCACTATCCCAAAGGGTGTGTAAGAGCAAAAAACGTTCTAAAAAATGCGATTTTAGTGTTAAAAAGGGCCTAGAAATATGAAATTTTGAATATTAGTTACTTGTAAGATATAAATGATATCTAAGACAGTTAAAGTCTAAGACTGTCTAAGACTCTTAAACAATTCGAAATCTAAAAGGGGTGAAAATGCACAAAAAGCGTTCTAAAAAACGTTCTAAATGGTAGTTTCTACACAATCTCAGGAAATACCAAACCGATCTAAAAAATAATGAAGTCAAAATGATGGTGACAACCCTTGCTCCAACATAGGTGATGTTTTATGTCGGTGCCACTGCCCGAAAGGGGGTGCAGGAGAAAAACGTTCTAAATTGCGGCTTTATCGTTACGGAAGGGCCTAGAATCGTGAAATTTGGAATGGTAGTTATATGATATCAATGATCTCTAAGGACATTTCCTAAAAAAATCGAAATTTAAAAGGAGGTCAAAATGCGCAAAAAGCGTTGTAAAAAATTCTAAATTGCGATTTCTATGCAATCTCAGGAAGTACTGAACCGATTTCAAATATAATGGTGTAAAAGTGATGGTGACAGATCTTGCTCCAAGATAGGCTATATTTTGTATCTTTTTCCACTACCCCAAAGGAGATGCAGGAGCAAAATGCGCGAAAAGCGTTCTAAAAACGTTTTAATTGCCGATTTGTCGGCAATATCTCAGGAAGAATGAATCTTATTTCAAACGTAATGGTAGGAAATTGATGCTGACAGCCTCTGCTCTAAAATAGACGCTATTTTGTGTCGGTATCACTATCACCAAGACGTTGCAGGAGCAAAAAAAGCGTTCTAAATTTCTATTTTTGTGATCGGTAGGGGCTAGCAACTTAAAATTAGGCAAGGTATATATTTATTAGCTATAAATGATCTTTAAGAACAATTTCGAAGAAATTGGAAATTTAAAAAGCGGTGAAAATGCGCGAAAAGCGTCCTAAAAACTTCTAAATTGCGATTTCTACTCAATCTAAGGAAATACCAAAGATATTTCAAAAGTAATGGTTGCAAATCAATGGTGACAGTCCCTGCTATAACATAGGTTATATTTTATGTTGCTGTCACTACCATCTGAGAGTTGCAAAAGCAAAACATGTTCTAATTTGCATTTTTGCACAACTGAGGGGTCTAACACTTTGAAGTATGGCATGGTATTTACTTACAAGATGCAACTGCTTTCTAAGAACAGTCGAAAGAAAATTCCAAATTTTAAAAGAATGAAGTGAGTGAAAAGCGTTATAAATTACAATTTTTAAGCAAACTTATAAATTACCAAACCGATTAAAAAAATTATGATGACAAATTTTGGTGATAGAACCTGCTCAAATATAAGCTATATTTTATGTCTGTTCCACTACCACCAGAGGGTTGCAGGAGCTAAAAACTTTCTAAATTGCGAATTCTGTGATACTGAAAAGGCTAGAAACTTTAAATATGACATGGTAGTTACTTATAAAATATAAATGCCCTCGAAGGAATGTCGAAAATAAATTCGAATTAAAAAGGGGTGAAGCGAAGGGGAGGTGCGAAAAGCATTCTAAAAAAGTTCTAAATTACGATTCTATGCAATTTCAGGGAATACAAACCGATTATAAAAGTAATAGTTGCGAATCAGTGGTAACAGTCTCTGATCCTACACAGGCTATATTTTATGCCGGTGATTCTACCACCTGGGGTTCACAGGAACAACAAACGTTCTAAAAAAGGCCTTTAAAAGTTTTCTAAAATACGTTTCTGTGGAATATTAGGAAATAACAAACCGATTTCAAAATTAATGTTGGCAAATTAATGGTGACAGTTCCTGTTTCAACATAGCCCTTTATGTTGAGAGAGGTGGTAGGACTTGGAATTCGACATGATTGTTAATTTTAAGATGTAAGAAGATGGTTTCTAAAAAGTTCAAAACTTCAAATGAATACTGAAATAAGCGTATTAATTGAGCATAAAAGTTTCAAAATATTTTCTAAATTATCATTTATTTAGTTTTATTTCATTTTATTAATTTAAGTCTCATTTCTGCCTAATACAGTGTAAAAATGATGTTTAGTCAAACTGTGTTTTAAATAGTAATTTTTGAATTATTCCTAAAAGTAATAAGTACCTTTTAATAAAATAAAATATTACCTTTTAATAAAATAAAAATTTAGTTAGTACCTTTTGATAAAAATTAGATATATAAATATCACTTGGCATATTTCAAATATTACGCGAGCAAAGCCGCGGGGTTTGCTAGTCATCTATACTAATATTATAAAGAGGTAAAAATTGTTTATTTGTAGGAAGTAAGCTCTGGAACTACCGAACAGATTCCAAAAGTAATGGTATCAAAATGATGATGTTAGTTCAACTTAGAACATAGGCTATATCTTATTTCCGTGCGACTCGCCAAAAGAGGGTGCAGGAGCAAAAAAGTTCTAAAACTGCGATTTTTGTGTTACTGAAGGGTCTAGAAACATGAAATTCGGAATGGTAGTTACATATAAGATACTACTGATCTCTAAGGACATTTCTTAAAAAAATTGAAATTAAAAAGGGGTGAAAATGCGTGAAAAGTGTTCTAAAAAACGTTCTAAATGGTGATTTTTACGCACTATCAGGAAGTACCAAACCGATTTCAAAAATAATGATATTAGAATGATGGTGGTAACCCTTGCTCCAACATAAGCTACATTTTATGTCGGTGCCACTACCCCTAAAGATGGTGCAGGAGCAAAAAATGTTCGAAATTGCTATTTTTTGTGTTACTGAAGGGTCCAGATACATGGAATTTGGCATGGTAGTTACTTATTAGATATAATTGATCTCTAAGAACATTTCTTAAAAAATTCGAAATTTAAAAAGGGTGAAAATGCGCAAAAAGCGCTCTAAAAATTTTTCTAAATGGCGATTTTTACGCAATCTCAAGCAATACCAAACCGATTTAAAAAATAAAGGTGTCAAAATGATGGTGATAACTCTTGCTCCAATATAGGTTACATTTTATGTCGGTGCCACTACCCCTAAAGGGGGTGCAGAAGCAAAAAAAAAAAACATTCGAAATTGCGATTTTTGTGTTACTGAAGGGCCGAAATACACAGAATTTGGAATGGTAGTTACTTATAAGATATAAATGATCGCTAAGAACATTTCTTAAAAAATTCGAAATTTAAAAGGGGTGAAAATGCGCGAAAAGAGTTCTAAAACATGTTCTAAATGGCGATTTCTACGCAATCTCAAAAAGTGTCCAACTTTTTTCAAAATTAATGGTTGGAAATTGATGATGACAGCTCTTGCTCCAACATAGCCTCTATTTCATGTCAGTGTCACTACCACCTAGGCGTTGCAGAACCAAAAAACGTTCTAAATTGCGATTTTTGTGTTACTGAAGGGCCTAGAATCCTGAAATTAGGCAGGGCAGTTATTTATAAGATATAAATGATCTTTTTCCTAAAAAATCAAATTTAAAAATTGTGAAAATGAGCGAAACGCGTTTAAAAAACTTTCTAAATTGCGATTGCTACGCAATCTCAGGAAGGTCCGAACCAATTTAAAACATAATGCTGTGAAAACGATGGTGACAGCCCTCGCTCCAACATAGTCTGTATTTCATGTCAGTGCCACTACACCAAAGAGGGTGAAAAAGCAGAAAAACGATCTAAATTGAGTTTTTCGTAATACTGCAGGGGCTAGCAACTTGAAACTAGGCATAGTAGTTACTTATAAGATATAAATGATGTCTAAGAACATTTCCTAAATAATTCGAAAATTAAAAGGGGTTAAAATGGACGAAAAACGTTCTAAAACACGCTCTAAATTGCGATTTCTACGCAATCTCAGAAAGTACCCAACCGATTTCAAAAGTAATGGTTGGGAATTGATGATGAAAGCCCTTGCTCCAATACAGGATCTATTTCAAGTCGGCGTCACTACCACCTTGCGGTTGCATTTTAAAAAACGTTCTAAATTGTGATTTTTGAGATACTGAAGGGGCTAGCAACTTGAAATTTGGCATGGTAATTACTTATGAGATGTAAATGCTCTCTGAGAAGAGTTCCTTAAAAATTTGAAATTTAAAAGTGGTGAAAATGAACGAAAAGCAGTCTAAAAACGTTCTAAATTGCGATTTCTACGCAATCTCAGGAAATATAAACCGATTTCAAAAGTATGGTTTCACATTGATGGTGACAGTCCCCGCTCCAATGTAGCCTATATTTTACGTTATTGTCACTACCACCTGGGTGTTACAGGAGCACAAAATGTTCTAAATAGCGTTTTTTGTGTTACTGAGGGTGGTCTAACATTTTATATTTGGAATGGTCATTACTTCAAAGATGCAAATGCTTTCTAAGAATTGTCGAAAGAAAATTACAAATTTAAAAGGATGAAGTGAGCGAAAAGCGTTCTATAAGCGTTCTAAATTACTATTTTTATGCAATTGTATGAAATACGAAACCGATTTCAAACATAATGGTTTCAAACTGATGGTGATAGAACCTTCTCAAACATAAGCTATATTTTATGTCGAGGGTTTAAGGAGCAAGAAACTTTCTAAATTGCGATTTCTGCGGTACTGAAGAGGCTAGAAACTTTAAATATAGCACGGTAGTTACTTATAAAATATAAATGTCCTCTAAGAACAGTCGAAAATAAATTAGAAATTAAAAAGGGGTGAAACGAAGGGAAGGAGCGAAAAGCATTCTAAAAGAGTCCTAAATTTCTATTTCTATGGAATCTCAGGAAATAATAAACCGATTATAGAAGTTATTGGTTGCGAATCAAAAGTGATAGTCCCTGATTCTATTCGGGCTGTATTTTATGCCGGTGTCACTACCACCTGGTTGGCAGGAACAACAAGAAATCCTTTAAAAACATCTAAATTCCGTTTTCTATGGAATATTAGGAAATACTGAAAGATTTCAGAGTTAATGTTGGCAAATTAATGGTGACAGTCTCTGTTTCATCATTTTTCGAGACATTCTATTTCAACTCTGTTTCGACATTTTATGTTGGTGCCACTAACACCAGAGAGGTGGTAGACTGTTAGACAAGAAGCTTGAAATTTGATATGATGGTTAATTTTAAGATGTAAATGTGTTAAGATGGTTTCTAAAAAATTCAAAACTTCAAATGAATACTGAAATGAGCGTATGAAATAAGCATAAAAGTTTCAAAATACTTTCTAAATTATCATTTGATGGGAATTAGTTTTAGTTCTTCTTCTTAATTAAAACCTCATTTCTGTCTATTGCACTTTTATAATAAAGTTTAGTCAAACTGTGGCTTAATTTGTAATTTTTGAATTATTTCAAAATGTGTTCTTCTAATAAAAAATAGTCATGCAAATATCACTTGGTATATTTCAACTATTACGCGAGCAACGCCGCAGGGTTTGCTAGTAATATGATAAAGAAACAAAAAATTGATGTTTAAACCGCTGGAAAGGGGGATGAGTTGAATTCATGAACTCCAAAGTTTTCTTGAAATGTTTTCCGATTAGATGTTTTGGATAACCGTTATTCTTAAGATCTTCGTATATTTTATTTCTTCCAATTTCAAGGATTTCATCGCTACTGCAATACTTTACGGCTCTAAATGCTAATTTTTTTATAATAGAGATGTGTACTGATGAGATGTGTACTGATACGTGTACTGATATGTGTACCTGATATGTGTACTGATGAGGCTGTGCGTTTGCACAGTGAAACGTCTTTTGTATATATTTTTAGTTTTTAATTAAATGTTTTTATATATTTTTTAATTTAAGTGTAGTCAAGTCTGTCTAATGTATGAAAATTAATTTATAGATTTTTATTCAGACGTTAAAATGTTTGTGTATCTTAAAAAAATAAATTTTGTCATAGTATTAACGAAGATAAACGGATATTTTTTTTTATATCAAATAAGAGATGTGTGAGATGTAAATTCAGAGATGCTTTAAATTATAACCGCTTTTTGAAAAATTTTATTTACTTGAATTCACTAATATATTCTAATTTCTATTTGATGTCTGTTTTCTTCTTCTAGAGAAACAAAGGGAATTTGGAAGCTATTTAGACAGTTAAACGCTCCCACGCAAATTCTAATCATTAGTCATAACGCGAGATGAACCCCATAAAACAGATAAAAAATAATAGGAATATTGTGGCAACAGAAATATATTTGGTCGTCTTTGAGAATTTATTACAATTTACCACTTATGGATTTTTATTTCTGAACCAATTAATGGCTAAGTGGCAGTCATTTGCTTTCATATTTAGTAAATTGTGCTCCTCATCGGGTTTCCAAAATTGTTATAGCTTACTGTTGGCATGCTTTCTTCTAACACTTCAAATGTATCCTAACAAGTTGAAAAGTCGCTTTATGTTAGGACACAAAGGATATCTTCTGATTCATATGCTCTCGAGAAATTAACCATACCAATGAGCCAAAAGAACAATTGTGTACGGTTTTAATTATTCCGTCTTCGACCGGTCTATCTACAAAAAATGTTACGATGGGTTAATATAAAAGTATTCGTGATGTCCCGGACATTACACTTGTCTGTTTTTAGCCATGTAATTTATTTTGTTTTCTGTACTTCTGCGTTATGATGTACCTGGACAATTAAAGTATTTTCAGCTATTCCTGACATTGTAACCCCGGTGACTGGTTGTAATAGTTATTTTGCATTAATATATTATCTAGGTGATTGTGACTTTGTAGTGCCTATATAAAATGAGGTGTTATCTGATTTAGGATATTTGGAACAGAAGTTTCTGTATAGTAATCAAGTTTCCGCTTGCTATCTCTCGTGGGATTACAAGAGCTTAGACGGGTTAATTTGTTATGCTGTGAGCGTTTGGAATATTTTCATACTCCATATAAAGAATTTCTGAGTTTCACAGAGTCATTTAGCATTCAGTGACATTTTGACTTCTGGAGATGATATTTATGTTAGAGTCATTGTGAAATTAAGCATATAACATGCTGTTTACTGCAATGAGGGGAGTCAGTTTTACATTTAAAAAAATTGGCTGGTTGTTCCACTGCTTTTCCTTCCTATAAATAAACTGTTTTTATTTTTAAACTGTCTTCATGCACTAATTTGAAGTAGAAATCTAAAAAGAGTATGTCACAAATTTGCACCAGAACAAATTGCCGTTGGACATTGTTCCGAGAACTTATTACAGCGTTGTCATAATATAATACGAATTGATTGAAATCAGCCTAAAAATCATTGAAAATAGACATTCAATATTTCAGAAAGTTTCTAATTGTACATCCAACTAGCTGAAGTACCCAGCGTTGCCCGGAATTTTAAGAATGTTTGTTTTGAAAAATCAGTTTCAAAATTAAACGTACAGCACAAAACAAACAATAAAAAAAGCAGTAAAGTCATCTTTATTTCAGTTCTTGACTAAGAATGAGATCTAGGGACCTAAACCGTTGTGTAAATTTTAATATACACGCATACACACACGTATATACATGGAATAGATTTAAAAATGGCGAAAACAATTTCAGAGAATCTCAAAATATTAAAATAGGCCAACATATCCATAATTACGTTTTATCATGTTTCAATACGTTTTTTCAAACTCATATGGCGTTAAATATTCACCTGCTTTAGTGCATTATATTTCCAATATGACGTAATATTCACTTTTTTTTTATTCGCCAAACTATTTATTTCATTTACATTTTGCACGTGGAAATCTTGGAATAGAAAAGTTATGAAGTAATATTCACATTTTATTTTATTCGTCAAATTATTAATTTATTTTTCATTTTTCACGTGGAAATCTTGCAATACAAAAGTAATTGTTGTGGTAAGAATTTTATTGCGGATTTATAATTCTTGGCAACTGCTATAATGAAAATGTTTAAATTTGATACAAAATTGTTGTTAAATGGATGTTTTTTTATTAATTAAAAATTAATTATAAATTATTTCGATTCCGGATTACTTTGGTTGCCTCGACCGTTTTTAACCCATTCGCGACCGGCGGCTCTTACACATTTTTATTCGTTTTGCACCACTATTTTTTAAAAAGCTACATTTACATAAATAATCACGAATATGCTCTAACTAAATAAAGCAAATGTTACTTTTCTTTGTTATTGGTACTAAAAACAAATTCTGTATGCATTTTTTGTAGGTGCATATATGTACCCACGGTCCCGAATGTGTTAAATGCGCATGTATGTAAAATTTCACAATTCTGGCTTCCAAACTGTGGATTTGTATAGAAATACAGACAGCTGACAAATTTTCATTTTTATATATTAGATTTCTCTGAGCCGTTTACAGTGATGTCATCGCATTTCGTTCAAGGTATTAGTTGTACTATTTTAAATTTAGCTAAAGTATCATTATTATTTTTAAATTTACAAAAAATAAAATAATAAAAAAAAGATGAGGGGAAATGCAATCAAGGACACTCTGCATTTTTTAGTAAATGAATAGATTGCAATCAGTGAGCCCGTGGGAAAAATACGCTCTCAGCTGCGCTGCCTACAATCGTTATCCCATCTTGCCCTCCTTTATGCACCTCCGTTATTCACCTACTTTATCTCCACTCGTATACCCCATATATCATTTTTTTATTTATTTAAGTTAAATTTCAAACAAACAATGTTTTTAAGTAAAATTCAGTATGCAATGTCAGATGCAGGCAAAAAATCCTATACAATGATACATGATCCATGGCTGTACGCTACATATTAGTTCAGAAAAAGAGATGTTGACAACTTGTATAATGCAAATGATGCTTTTTTTTCTATAAAAAGTTCCCAAGCTTGTTGGATACTATAAACTACATTATGTAGAAAAAAATAGTTGACGAACAATCTGTAAATTACTTTTATGCCTTTAAAAATACATACATAATTACGTCTGGATTCCTTAATAATTAACACAATTTGCATAACTACAGACATACACACATTAAAGTTTATTAAAAACAATTAAAATATAGTTAAATATATATATAAACGTTTCGGCTATTTTCATAGCCCTCATCAGTAAACGAGCAGAGTCACAAAACAGCAAGAGCCACAGTAAACGAAAAAACAGTTAAAATCACGGTCTAAGTAGGATAAAATAATCAGCAGGAACTTGGGTTGCTTCTTTGATTGGTGATTCAGCTAAAACAGTTCCCCAACCCTCAAAGAAGACACGGCTAAAATATACGAGGCAATTGGTTTCCACAATTCGTGCACTCTCAAAATCGGGGACATGATCGAACTCAAGTGCATGTGCAACCAATCTTGAATTCAGAGTACCTTTATTAAAAGAATTTTTATGCTCCTTGAGTCTAGCATTTAATGAGCGTCCAGTCTCACCAATGTAAATCGAGCTGCAACCTTTACAAGGAATTTCATAAACGACACCATTCAGGTCAAACTTCGAATATTTATGTTTAAAACTACTGAAAAAATTACCAATGCGGTTCAAGGGAACATGAGCTGTCCTAACATTAACATCCTTGAGTACGGCTGAAATTTTCTCCGAAATATTACTGTAATAAGGCAAAGATATAGTTCCTATGGGATTGACACGCTGGTAAGGAGTGGGATACTGGTCTGATTTGCTCGTAAGTTCCGAAATAACTCTAAGACACCAACGACGTGGATAGTCGTTGAGACGTAAATCATTCCTTATCTTACCAATTTCATTATCAAAACTAACTCTGTCACTGCAAAATCTCAAGGCTCTGTTGTACAAGGATCTGACGACTGCGATTTTATGTGAAAGTGGGCTATTGGATTTAAAATTTAAATATTGCCCGGGGGAAGTACTTTTTCTGTAAACAGAAATTTTCAAAATAGGAATATTATTAAAAATTTCTCTCTGGAGCAACTCATCAAGGAAAGGGAGTGACCTGTTACTTTCAAACTCTGTCGTGAACTGGATTGAAGAGGAAAAGGAATTCACTTTGTTTAAAATCTCCAGAAGTTTATTTTCTTCAGCTATTATTTGTGCCCGTTGCTCTCGATTTTCATCTGGTAATGACAAAACTAATTCTTTGGTTTTGAATCTATCATCCAGAAAATTCTCTCCAGATGAACTTAAGGTTCTGAAGAGTGGTTTTAATTTTTCCGTTGGTGCTTCGAAATTGGATACTCCTCGGTTACTGGCGGCTGTCGAGCCGATTATACATAAGTTAAACCCCTCGCAGAAACATCTGGTAAGGTCTGAAATTTCCAAAATATTGATAAAGAATCGTTATACCAAGTTCTAACAATTTTTATAGAAAACTTTTAAATACTTTATCGTGTGATTCATCAATTGTTATTACTAGAACGGATAAGGGTTGTATTACTGTGGTTATGGATAGGTCTGACTATATAAGTCCGTTGATTTACTGAACGATGATCAAACTTACAGTATTGTTAATAAAGATTTAACTCCGAGTATTCAAAGAAACATGAATAACCTTATGAGTGATTTTACGAAGTCCGGTAGATTTTGTCCTACTCTTGCCAAAATTCTTAAGTGTTATACGGGTCTCGTTCCAAGATTTTATGGGTTACCGAAGACTCACAAACCTAATATTCCTCTTAGACCTATTATTGATTACAGCCACTCCTCAGTGTATAAATTATCTAAATTTTTGTCAGTTATTCTCAAACCCATGACCGTCTCCTCCCCTTACAGTATTAATTCCTCAATTAAAATTTCGTGATGATTTGAAGAGTTTCGTTATGCCTCACAAATGTGTGATGGCATCTTTGGATGCGGTATCTTTGTCCACATGTGTACTAATAAATCTAGCTTGCCTCGCTGTTCAGAGCATGTGGCCCGATTTTGCTAATGCTATTAATTTAGATATGGACGTTGGTATTAAACTCATTGAATTTTGTCTGACTTCAAATTGTTTCGTTTTTCAAGATACGTTTTATAAACAGTTAAAAGGAACTGCAATGGGCTCCACCCTGTCCGTGAGAGTAGCAGAGATTGTTATGCAGTATTTGGAGAAAGATATTATTTTCAGTTTGGGTAATAAGATTAAGTTTTGGAGGCGGTATATTGATGATGTTTTTATAATTGCTGAAGAAGATAAACTTGTGGAGATTTTAAACAAAGTGAATTCCTTTTCCTCTTCAATCCAGTTCACGATAGAGTTTGAAAAAAACAGGTCACTCCCTTTCCTTGACGTTTTGCTCCAGAGAGAAATTGTTAAAAATATTCCTATTTTGAAAGCTTCTGTTTACAGAAAAAGTACTTCCTCCGGGCAATATTTAAATTTTAAATCCAATAGCCCACTTTCACATAAAATCGCAGTCCTCAGATCCTTGTACAACAGAGCCTTGAGATTTTGCAGTGACAGAGTTAGTTTTGATAATGAAATTGGTAAGATAATGAATGATTTACGTCTCAACGACTATCCACGTCGTTGGTGTCTTAGAGTTATTTCGGAACTTACGAGCAAATCAGACCAGTATCCCACTCCTTACCAGCGTGTCAATCCCATAGGAACTATATCTTTGCCTTATTACAGTAATATTTTGGAGAAAATTTCAGCCGTACTCAAGGATGTTAATGTTAGGACAGCTCATGTTCCATTGAGCCGCATTGGTAATTTTTTCAGTAGTTTAAAACATAAATATTCGAAGTTTGACCTGAATGGTGTCGTTTATGAAATTCCTTGTAAAGGTTGCAGCTCGATTTACATTGGTGAGACTGGACGCTCATTAAATGCTAGACTCAAGGAGCATAAAAATTCTTTTAATAAAGGTACTCTGAATTCAAGATTGGTTGCACATGCACTTGATTTCGATCATGTCCCCGATTTTGAGAGTGCACGAATTGTGGAAGCCAATTGCATCGTATATTTTAGCCGTGTCTTCTTTGAGGGTTGGAGAACTGTTTTAGATAAATCGCCAATCAACAAAGCAACCCAAGTTCCTGCTGATTATTTTATCCTACTTAGACCGTGGTTTTAACTGTTATATCGTTTACTGTGGCTCTTGCTGTTTTGTGACTCTGCTCGTTTGCTGATGAGGGCTATGAAAATAGCCGAAACGTTTATATATATTTTTAACTATATTTTAATTGTTTTTAATAAAATTTTAATGCGTGTATATCTATAGTTATGCAAAATTGTGTTAATTACTTTCATGCCGTT
Organism: Maratus speciosus; assembly: GCA_963932465.1. NCBI lineage: Eukaryota > Metazoa > Arthropoda > Arachnida > Araneae > Salticidae > Maratus > Maratus speciosus. The sequence continues at coordinate 364,843,044 of OZ010799.1, forward strand.
CATCAGAAAAAAATCAGATTAACAGAAGAAAAAAATGTATTTTTATTAAAAAAAATTTCTTCTATGGTCAGACAAATTTTGAGCTTGTGATTCTACAGTCGAACCTCGTTATCCTCACACTCTCATGACCAGAAAAAAGTGTCTTTATAAGCGGGGTGTCGTTGTAACCAGAATTACAGAAAAGTATGTTTATAAAACGCTGTATTTTTAATTAATTTAAAACAATTTTAAATTCATAACTGTTCTTGCATTTTTGAGTATTATTAAACAAAATAAATACAAAACCAAAATTGAAAAGAATAAAAATCATATTTTGATGTAAACAGTTTTAAACACTACGAATAAAGTGTGGAAATGAGATGTTTACAGTTCGAATGCGTATTAGCGTATGCGCCACAAGAGCAAATCCAGCGACATTTGCACTTTTTACCCGACTGCCATGAAGAGTTATGTGTTTCACGCGTATCTGGGTATGTGGATTTCTTTATACCCTCGGAACATCCCAACGACGGGATGGATTTTAAGGAATGAAGTCTCTATCGATTCGTCTTAATCGTCCGATGGTTATAGGCTAACTTTTGTTTTTATAAATTCAAAATGGCGGCCGTAAAATACAAAATGGTGGTAGAGACGAAAAAAAACAATTTACGCACCCTATTGAGTGGCATATCACTTGATAGGTCTTTCAAAATGAAGGCGATGTTTCATTGACTATTTTACAGTCAGATGCTCCGTTTAAATGTTACACAACATGGAAGTTATGTAAGTAGGATCTCTAGCTTTACTGAAACTCTAACCTTCATAGACGTGTATAGACCTCATCAAAACAGTGTTTATACATAGGAACTAATTTTTAAACACAACTTAAAAGTCTTCAATACAAGCAAATGAAAAAAAAAATAGGTAAGCAATGTAAAAAATAGTTTCACATTTATGAAAAATAATTAATTAGATCGGCAGTCGGGTTTTTTGATTTTTTAAATTTAATTTTTACTTGTTCTTCTCTCACATTGGCTAAATTAATACGTATTACACCCTCATTGTGAAATACAAAGGGTGAGAAGTCGTGTGTGTGGGTGGTGGGGGGGGGGGGGGGTGGAGGTAGATAACGCACAAGAAGAGGAGTAGAAATCTCTCCTTTGCTGAATTAAATGGGTCATACATATTGTGTGAGTTTATTTATTCAAATTGAAAAAAAGTTTAAACTTTATCTCAATAGATATTTTAGACACTTTTGCAAAAAGTATTGCTAAGACATTTCTTACCGTTTAATTTTCGTGTTTGTAAGATGGATTATGAAAAACGGACAATTTTTCTAAACTGTCGGGATATTCTGAGTTGAAAATTATTCAACGAAGTAAAATCCGGTGTTTATTTACAGTAAAATCACGACAGAAAAACTGACGTGATAAGCGTAGTGACGTGAAAACCGGGTGTCGGGATAACGAGGTCCGGCTGTATTAATTCAAATGAATTAATTTAAAGAAATTAAACTAAATTTTAAAATAAAATTGAATATATAAAATAAAAGAAGTATATGTGAAACCATAAATAAAATTTGTAAGATAGTATCACAATTTTAATTTTGTAATGAGTAACAGATATAATCAAAAGATCTCTTTCAATGCTTCTGAAAATTACCTCACGGTTAAAATTTATTTGAAATTTATATGGTATAAGAAATTACCTTGAAAAGATTACTTTGAAAATATAAACTTCTTTTTTTAAGTGCTACTGAATTTCAGAATTCTTTGTATGTAAATCTATTTATAAATACTTCTTATTACATGGTTGAATAACAAATAAAAATAATTAAATAATGAAAAACAAATATAGAACGTTTTATTTGCATTCTATAAAATGGATATATAATTAAAAAAAATAGATTAAACAACGTGTTGTAAACGTTCATATGTTCATTTATCTTTAAATTTTCTTATCAAAAAACATGTTTTAAAATTAAGTTATAAAAAGATACCTTTTAAATATTTCCCACCTTAGGTCATGCTTAATTTATAGGAATTAGTAAAAGGCCATATGAATAGAAATGAGTTCCTTTATAACATCTTTTCTAGTGAAAACATAGACTAATTAAATAAATTTTTGAAGATCTGGAGATTCGTGTTTTATAAATGTATAGGTTTTTTTCGATGCTTATATTTCAATCGCCTTGAGTCTCTTAGTTACATGAAAAAGAAAAGTCATTTACTTTCATTAATCTCATTAGTTTCAAGAGTTTTTTTTTCTTTTTTTTTCAAAGTTAGTGTAAAATAAAATAAAAATTTAAATAACATTCATTGAGATTTCATTTTTCCCATTGTTTAATTTATCTAATTATTTTATGTAATTATATGAACATTTTACAATCATATTTTTCTTTTAAAGAAAAAAAAAAAAAAGCTATGGCAACTGAAATGATTTAATGTTTTAATACACTTTTTAAGATCACTTTTATGCATAAATTGAATGCAGCTTTTTATAAATTTAGGTCATTAGATAATTTCCTTTTTTATGAAGATAAATTTTTAAGTGTACTCTTTTAAGAAAATTCGACCCTTTAAAGAAAAGAAAAACAACAACAAATGATACAAATTTATAAGTAAAATCATACAGTGATATTTTGCGGTTGGTCTTTTATTTAAGTATGTCGAATTATTCCATACAAAATTTCCTAATTTTTGTTTCTGTAATATTTGTTGATATGAGAGTACTGTCGCAAATTTTACGACAAATGTAAATTTTTGAAGGTCTGCCCCCCCCCCCCCCCCCAATATCACCGAAATAAAAATTTAATTTTTACTACTTATATATAGAAATAATTGCTCTTCTAAGTTGCCTCTGCGAAAATTTATGAAGTTTGTTGCATTTGTAGCAGCATAACTGATGTGCACAAAAAATAAGTCAAGTACTTGCTCGAGCAAAAAATAAATAAATAAAATAAAATAAAAAATTAGCATGCCCTATAATAAGGTACAAGCATAAGCTGCAAAAGAGGGCTTTGGCTAACCCGTGTTAATAATGCAGGTAAATTAGACCAAAAATTGTGTAACATACGACAAGTGGTGAAATTTGGGAAGAACAAGGTTTTCGCACCAGAGATGAAAAATCTCATGAGTCCCCTCCCCCTTCCGTCCAAAAAAATGTTTTATCTTGTTTTGGGGAAAAAATAGGGGTGTTTTAACTGAAGAAAGAAGGTCGATACACTTTTTTATTACAAAGTTACGGCAAGTTTTATTATAAAAAAATCAAGCAGGACGGTCGTTCTGCCAAGCCAAGCTGAAAAAAAAATGCTAACCCCGCCAAACAAACAAACGCCAAGAATAAAACGCAAGACACCGTAACTGCTTATTATACTGATGACAACTTCTCCATGTAAAATCAACCAAACATGCCAGCGTAAAATTTCCCATATCAAAAGAACCAATCATCGCAGAAAAATAAAGCCAAAACCAGAATGACCTAATGGAAAATATCTTCAATTTGAGACCAAATGCATCCTCATAAATTAATTATAAACAGAGATATAGATTTTTTAAAATAACGTCGAGATATTGAAAATGATCGATTTATTTTCTTCGTCACAATTTATGGTTCAATCAAGGTAGAGACTTACATAATGGACATAAAAAAATAAGGATTGCATTTTTGGACAGATATTTACTCAATCTACGTGCTTTTGTAAAATTCAGCTTTAAAAACACAAATTTTATATTCTTAATTAGCGAAAAACTGTTAATTAATTTTAAAGTTTATAAATTATGCCAAACAGCGATAAACCCGCCAAATCATTTTAGAAGTCTTTTAAATTTTTTTATATTATCCTTTTGCATTGATTTCATCGAAGAAAACTATGGCCGAGATCCAGATAGATTTTTCGCTGTTAGCGAAATGAGTTTGACCAATCAGAAGCCAGAATGTTTGAGAATTTTTGCTGCTTCTGGATCCCGGCCTATGTCATAAAAGTTTTGAGTCATTTTCTTAGTGCCATGGATGAAGTGCAATGTTTACAGAAATTTAGGCTGGGATCCAGAGGGATTTTTCGCTGTTAGCGAAACGAGATTCACCAATCAATAGCCTGCATTGCTGCAAACAGCGAAAAGTTCGCAAAAGTGCAAGCTTCTGATTAATGAATCTCGTTTCGCTAACAGCGAAAAATCTATCTAGATTGCGGCCAATTATGTTGAACACAATCTTGCATTTCCACATCCAGGAAGGGTATTGATGTCATAACAACAGTGCGTATTCGAAACTATTTAAGGCATTGATTCTGAACTCCTTTGCTATACATTTCAATATTAAAGAAGTTGTTGTTTCAATAGTTTTAGTACTTTTCTCTATTGCTCACTCTAAAACACGAATATCGAAATTAAACCAACAGCGCTCAGAAACTATAGCGCCTAGAATATATAGTGTTGAAATCGGCTAACCCTGTAATACTTAACAAAGCGCTAAAATATTGTATCCCTTAAATGTGCAATGATACTGCTGTAATATGCAGATCGCAGCGGCATCCGCAGGATATTTTCTACAACTGCAAGAAATTGCTAGTCTATACAATGTAATAATAGTAATACGAAAATCCCACAGATGTCGCTGCGATCGACACTTGAAATTTTAGCAGTATCGTCGCACATTTAAGGGATACAAATTTTTAGAACTGTTTGGATAGCATATTTCCACACTAGGTATTCTAGGCGCTGTATCAGAAACAACACCATAACAGAGAGCCTTTATACATAAGAGTGGTGATATATGCACAGGAGACATGCTCATTTCAAGCTTTTGTCGAAAGTACGGCAGTCCGATTTCTTGAATAGAGGATATTCAATCTACGTTATGATCACATGGTCAAGGCATGAACGTCTAGCGTAAAGAAGGGAAGGCTCCGTCTACGTAATGTAAATCCCAGCTAGCCAAGGAAACAGTTCATGGGAGAAAGCAGTAGTACACTGTTAAAAATATCGTGAAAAATTGCCTCTGTTTTTAAAGGCTATCTGTATTCTGACCAATGAGAACGCTTCATAGGCGTTTATGTAGCGTTCTCATTGGTCAGAAAATAGAGAACCTGTAAGAACCGAGGTAATTTTTCACGATATTTTTAACAGTCTAGTTTCCTGTTTCCCTTCTATCAGTTAGAAATTCTTTGGGTAAATTACCGGTACCACGTGACTTTTTCAGCCTCGAACCCATATTTGGAATATCCTCCATTAGAAGATACGCGCATGGACGATCTCTATTAGACTATGGAAATAATTCAGCATGCATTAACCTGGCGATAATGGCATGCTCGTAAAGAACTGTAACGATTTGTTTTTATCACTTTTAGCAATAAACATTTATTGGCCGTATGTCGCTACTTCGTTATAGAGACACACTTGTTCCGAATTAGATCCCGGCCTTAATGTATCAAAATACAGAGTTTGCTTTCTGTACTATTCCTGAGCTCAGTTATAGCGTCTAGAAATATAGGCCGGTATCCAGGTACAATTTTGCAAACAGTGAAAAGTTAGCAAAAATTCTGGCTTCTGATTGGTCAATCTCGTTACGATAACACAGAAAAATCTACCTAGATCACGGTCACAGTGTGGAAACCGGCTATTCCAGTAATTCTTTAAAAAGTGCTAAAAATTGAATCCCATAAATATTGAAAAATACTGAATGACAAATGTCGATAGGAGCAACATTTTCTAGATCTTCTCTGAGCGAAACATTTTCTTTTGAAATAGTTATGTTGGAATTACCATATGTCGCTGTAATCGACATTCGTCGTTCAGCCTCGTTCAACATTTATGGGATACAATTTTTAGCACTTTTTTAATAAGCCGATTTTTAAACTATATCTTCTAGAAACTATAGTTCCGTTATAGCGACTAGATTATATGATGTAGAAATCGACTATCCCAGCAATACTTAAAAAAGCGCGAAAGTATTGAATCCCTTAAATGTACAACGATGTCGAATTCCAAACAGTCATTTGCATCGACATCTGCAGGATATTTTTTAAAGAAGAAAGAGACATGTGTAATGCACCGCTACAGCGTCTAGAATACATAATGTGGAAATTTGCTATCCAAGAACCGCTAAAAAGTGTATCCCTTAAATGTGCACTGACGCTGAAATCCAGGGAGATTATCGCAGCGACATCTGCTATATATTTTCAAATTTCAAAGTAAACATCGTATTATTACAGCGGGTTTGACGCCAAGCACACAGGTCAAATGTAAGTTAATAAAACGTTTTAAAAAAATGTTACAGCGTCTAGACCAAATTGTCTTGGAGTTTTGGGAAATATCCTGCAGATATCGCTGTGATCGACTGATTGGATTTCGACACTATATATTCTAGACGGTGTAGCGCCGCGGTAGCCTGTCCTTTTTCGTTTGCCTCGAAGTAGATGACGTCATTTGAAGCTGTTCCTAAGTGTGGAGTTGATTATCTGTACACGGCAATGGACACAAAAAAAATCGGCGCACCGCTTTGTACTAATCATCGTGTAAAGATGATCCAACTCCGTGTGACTTTTAAACGTCATAAACTGGCCTATTATGTCATTGGTCACGCTAACACCCTCCCCCTTGCGTCCGCCATATATAGCTGCATCTTGCTATGGAGACTGCTAAATGGGCTGCTATCGGTCAAAATCAAGAGAGAAAAGGGCAGAAGAGGAGGAAAGAACTCGTTTTCTTTATGTAGTTTTTCACACGGGAAGATTGACATGTCTGCTCCTCTCCTTTCATAGCTTCATGGTGGTGAAATAAACAAACGCCCCTTAAATATTTGAGAAAGTCTTGACACGCGTCACAAAAACATCACACAAAGCAGGCAAAGCAAAGGAACAAAATCATTCATTGGCTCGTGGATATGAACGAGCCAATGAATGATTTTTCTTCTTTGTTTTGTCTGCATTGTGTGATATTTTCCTGACTTGCCAAGGCTTTCTCGAATATTTAAAGGACGTTGAATAGACCGGGATCAAGATAGATTTCACGCTATTAGCGCGATGAGATTGCTCAATCAGAAGCCTGCATTTTAGAAAACTTTTTTTATGTTTGCAGTAAACACTCTGGATCCCGGACATTAACTTTGGTTGGTTAAGACGATTTTGAATAAAATCAAATCAGAAAGCCAATGTTTTTAAACTTTTTTGTTTAGTTTAATCGAAATCTTCCACGTCTATTAATGAAAACTGAGTTACTGTACTTTGGACAAAAACTTGAATATGAGTACACGACTTGTGCATATGTGTCACCACTCTTACATATAAATGTACTCTGTTATGAGCATGATTCTAAGCGCAGCTGGTTAAATTTGAGTATCTAGGTATTAGATAAAGCAATAGTGGCCCACCGTGGCTGAGTTGATAAGACACCACGCCGCTAATCGCTTGAGAACGTAGGTGGGTGCGGGTTCAAATCCCGCCGTGATCCTCACGTGATCTGATATATATGTGTTCAATAAAACAAACAAACAAACAAGCAATAGTGAAAGGCACAGTTGCCATGGAAACAACGACTTCTTTAATTCGTATAGAAAATTAATGAATAGTTGTAAATAATTTAAGTTTAAAATGTAGGCAAATGCTCTGAAAATATCAATGGCTCCCATCTAGTATTTTACAAAAGTAATTTAATATATTCACATGATGTATAAGTTGATGCAACTCTTACCTAATGAAAATTCTGCAACAAGACTTACGTAGGCAGATCTTTTCAATGATTAATTCAGAATTCTAAGAACAAAACGAAGTTCTTAAGCGCCCTTCCTCACCCCTCCCCCCACTCAAAAAAAGAAATACGATAGAAAGGTATAAGTATTTGGATAATTTCAGTATTTCTGTGATCTTTGGTCAGAGTTTAGAAAAGGTGTCTGGGTATTAAAAAAAAAACATATAACAAATTTGACGAACGATAAGACTATAGATTTCAGGCAATTTTCAACTGCAAAAAAATTTTATTCTAATGTTTATGCGGCTTTAATAATAGACTATTAAATATAATCAATTTACGGGAATTTTTATACGAAATTATATTCTCACATTTATGCAAATAGGTATGGATAAACAGACTTGAGTAAAATTACATATTTATTCTTTCTTCTCTATAACACGATCTAAATGAAGATGAAGTTATATGTACAGTTTATATCTTTAAATTTTTAGATTTTTTTTATCAAAAATGTTTCATCATCATGTCTAGAATTGCTAGATTTACTTCTTTAGACAGATCTTCGATTCTTTAGATGCCTGCGGGGCTTCATTCTCGGATTTTCCGTAGGTATTTGTAAAGATAAATTTATTTTGCAAAACCGTCAGCAAAAAAAAGTTAGAACAAACAATTAACTGACAGACTAACTGTAAATATATATTTTATTTTGACTCTATTTGATTTTTACTAAATTTTCATCCTTCATAGAAAATTTTAAGGCGATATAAATTGAGAAAGACTGATACTTTGAAAGAAGAAATTGACTTTCCTTACTTTTAAATTATTAATTACTCTAAAAAATGAATGATAGGTAAACAAAGTGTATACTATTGTGTTTGTTCCCTACTTATAAAGGCTATACAAGGACTAATTTTAGCGAGTAGAATTATTTCAATTATATATAATCTGTTTAAAAAAAATAACTGATATCTACTAAAAAACAACTTTTCAAAAGTAAAAAAAAAGCCAAGCAAAAAAAAAAAGAAAAGAAAAAAGGGGAAAGTTGTGGCTAAAAAATAGTGTGATATCAAATTTCCAAGCTAATATTATGGTACTTATTTAACATTTTTTATTAAAAATTTACCATATGTAAGTCGAGTACCTAAGTATGCGTTGATAGAAAGCCTTTTCTCCTTTACTAAATACATCATAACGTGTTTCTGAAAATTAATTTTTTTTAATTATGCATGATGGGCTTGGCGGCCATCTTTCCATATTTTACACAAATTTCTAAGCAGACAAGCTCGTAATATGTTTGCATTATTAAGAATTTTGAACTTCTAGTTTTGGCTACAGACAGATAAATTAAGAAAGTCTTTTATTTTGAAGAAAAAAAAAAACAAATTGATTTTTACTGCTTTAACTAATTAATTAACCCCCTCCGAAAAAATAGAATCATAAGATAAAACCTGAAGTTACTTCAACTTTATTTTAAGACACAAATTTCTAGGCACTCATTTCCATAAATTAAAAGCAAAAAATGTTTGCTTTAGCAACAATTTCGAATTTCCGATCTTAACAATGTACTTGTGTGCTTAGAAAATTGGGTAAAATATGGAAAGATGGCCGCCAAGCCCATCATGCATAATTAAAAAAAATTAATTTTCAGAAACACGTTATGATGTATTTAGTAAAGGAGAAAAGGCTTTCTATCAACGCATACTTAGGTACTCGACTTACATATGGTAAATTTTTAATAAAAAATGTTAAATAAGTACCATAATATTAGCTTGGAAATTTGATATCACACTATTTTTTAGCCACAACTTTCCCCTTTTTTCTTTTCTTTTTTTTTTTGCTTGGCTTTTTTTTTACTTTTGAAAAGTTGTTTTTTAGTAGATTTAAATTATACTTCAATGCAGGTAAAATAGGTTTTTACAGCAACAACTGATGATCCTTCTCGAAAATTTGAGAAGAACAACGTTTCCGCGCTGGAAATAAAAATCTAATGACCTCAGCCCCCTCCAAAGAAAAGAAAATAAAATTAAAATTAGTTCACCATGTCTTTTTCTGGGGGGTGGGAGGGAAAGGGTCATTTTCAGTCGGTGGGAACTCGATTTTTTTAAAAGATCAAATGAGTTATCCATTATTATGTACTTTTATACTATAAATCGAATGGCAGCATCTGCAAGTCGATACGATCATTTATTGCAAAAGTACGGCAAATTTTATAAACACAAAGTCATGAATGGCTTTGTATAAAAATTATGAATACATGGATTTTGACAAACTTTGATGACCTTGAATTAAACTCGGATAACTCTGATTTAGATTATTGGCATTTGAAGGACATTTAAAAATGTTGCGAATATTTAAAATGATATAAAGAACACGTTTTGATCGTAAAATAGCTGAACACTACCAAACATGTGCTCAAAAATAAAGTGTAATTAAAAATAAATAAAGTGTGAGTTTGTATTCATAGAACCTTGCGTAACTATGTAATGAATGATCATATCCACTTACGAAGGGTGTCATCCGATTCAGAATTAAGAAATACATACCATATATTTCCGTATATAAGCCGGTCCGTGAATAAGCCGAGTATACGACCTTTCAAAGAAAAGTTGTCCGAAATTGGAAACCCGTATATAAACCGATGTTAACAAAAAGGGCGATGAAAATGTCAGCGAACTAAAACATAGCACTTTTTTGTGCATAGATAGTAAAAAACAAGCTGGAAAATACTCGTCAAACGTGACAAATGAGGTGCGTTCGTACTATAACTAGTTTTATAAATATTTTTGATGGCATATTGTACTGAATGTATATTTTTTTGCACTTCAATAAGTGTATATCCATATCCATTTCATTCTGTTCGAAAGGCTGCAATATCATTAACATGCACTTGAAATATTTTTTTCCCATTGGCCATCATGTAAACGGAAAACTTTTGATAGTCCCTGTCATTAAACTATACGTTCGATTTTCATAAAATTTGAAAGGAGTCGACAAAATTGTGCAACAATTATATATTTAAAATTTCATACCGTACGGAAGGCTGTAACATCATTAAAAGGCACTTGCAACAATTTATTCCCCTTTGCCGTAATGTATCGGAAAACTTTTGACTGTCCCTGTCATTAAACTATACGTCCGATTTTCATAAAATTTGAAATGACACGACAAAATGTTGCAGCAATTATATATTTAAAATTTCAGACCATTCGGTCGGATAGTTTTTGCTCTGTTATATGCACTATAAATTAAAATGTCTGAAATTCAGATACTTAAGTGTCTGAAACGGAGTGTTCAATTTTCAGACATTTTAAAATGTCTGAATTTTTTCAGACACTTTTTGTGTCTGAATTTCAGACACTTCAAACGTCTTAATAGCATCCATTTTTTTGTAAGCATCATACGTAGCCATGATTAAGCACATTGAATCCTAGAAAAATATTTGGCTGGGGTCCTGCCCCCTCCCCCCCCCTACAACCTGATTTTTTTGGTGCTCCCAATTTTGGTACGCAATTTTTAATAAGCTGATAATTTAAATCTTTTACGACAGTTTACTGATTATAATCAATATTTTGAACTTCAGGAGTAGAACAAGATTAAAACAAAAAATCTTTATCTAAATATTAGATTTTTAAAATTTGTTTTATTTTTAATCTGATTTTACTTTAAAAGTGCAAAATATTGATTATAATCAGTAGAATTTCGAAACAGATTTAAAATATAAGCTTTACAAATATTGCACATCACATTTGTGGGCACTAAAATCGTAGGGTGGCGGGGCGCGGCCCAGTATGCCCATTCTTTAATCAAGAAGTTCTTTTGCAAAAAATGCAACCCTGCATTATTATTATTTAAATTGAGATTTCCGATATTCGGGAGTATCCGTTGTGGAGGTTAATGGACATTCCCGAATATCTGAAACACCTATTTAGCGAATACTTTTTTAAAATCCGCATAGCATACATATTTGTATATTTTTACCCCACAAAAGCAGACATCTCCGATTATCGGACAAATTCAACGGCAAGGGCTATTGAGGGCTTTTAAAGTACAGGGATAAATATATATATTACTTATAATCTTGTCCTACTCTACTGCATATAATTTATAAATAGAATTTTTTAAACATTTATATTGCCACATAGGCAATTTTACATATATATCAGATGATAATCACAACAACTATTTAACTATGAATAAATAAATAAACATTCTACTTTATCCCTTTGCACTCGAGGGCTCCGGAGCGGAGTCATTTAAAATTTGTCTTCAAACTCGAGGGCTCCGCTACGGAGACAATGCAAATAATTTTGTGATACCTGTCTATAAAAGCCAAGATTACATGTTATCACAGAATTATTTGCATTGTCTCCGTAGCGGAGACCTCGAGTTTGAAGACAAATTTTAAATGGCTCCGCTCCGGAGCCCTCGAGTGCAAAGGGTTAATATTGAGAAAAAAATTACTTCGGTATTTTGTTTATTTATATTTTGTGTTTTTAATTTTCTCCTACTCTAAATGTTCAAAACATTCATTATAATCAGTGCAAGATTTAAGGTATCAGATTTACGAAAATTTCATAAAAAATCCCCCCCCCCCCCGCCTCCTCGCAAAAAATGAAAATCCTTATCATTTAAAAATTAGATTTTTTAAAAATTTATATTGCCACATGGGCTTATTGTTATCATTCCTATGAGCTACCAAACAAGACATCTTTAAAGCAAAATAAAGCCGCAAATAAAAAAAGAAGTTAGCATGTTATATCACTATGATACACACTTGCGATGCTTATCAGTAAAGTCTAATTGGAAAATGACCTTCGAAGTGAAATATATTTTCTACACGCGAAGCAAAAACGAAATAAACAAATGATTTCCTTTTTCCTGACTGGCTTACTTCTATGTTTCCAAGTCAAACGTTTTCCACATTAAAAGATTTAATAGCTTTAGAAATATATCTAAGAAATACTTGAGAAATATTCTTTTTCAATTATATATAAATTTCATAAAAATCAATTTATTTTTTTCCCAAAAGCGAAAGTCTACAAATATATTTTTTAATTTCAGCTGAATATTGTTCAATTGAAAAAAAAGGCAATCCCGAAAAATCCCGGGATTTTCGGGATTAAAATTAAAGCGGGATCCCGGGATCTCAATCCGGGATTGTAATCCCTAGCTAGGAAGTAAGAAAGCTTTAGGAGATCTTTCAAAGTTTTTTTTTCTATTTCCTTGTGGTCGTTTAGTATGAGATAAGCATTAGCCATTGAAACTAAGAACTGCCATATTGAAAACAAAACAAAACAAGAGAAGGAACTTAACTTAAAATTTGTCTGTTTTTTAGTGATGTTATTACTTTAAATTTGAGAAAAAAGATGAGAATAAATAATACATAATTTGTAATAAAAGACAACGTGATAAGTTTAAAAATATATACTTCTAGAATTAGCGTTTTGTTTTGCAAAAAGATTCAAAACTAATTAAATTTCATGCAAGATTTTGTTTAGTACAATAAATAAAATCATAAAAGACACTAATTTTAGTACTATAAAGAAATTATAACACTTACTTCAATCGCTGTTTGCAAGAGGTAAAAAAAATTCCTCGATTTGAAAGTTTAAAAACTACCACAACCACAGTGAAGGAGGAAGACTTGCATCAGTTTAAAAGGTAATCCCATAATACATCCGACTAGCCATATTTAAAGAATGTGATGTTTCATCCTGAAAACATGACCCGCCAGAGAAAAGTTTTTTTTTTTTTTTTTTTTTTTTTTTTTTTTTTTTTTTTTTTTTTTTTTTTCCCAGCTTCGACTGGACTAAGATGAATAACACAATATTATTGATATAAATTAATACGAGTTAACACTAAGCCCATTCCACACGCTTTGTAGAATTTCCGGGTGTAATCTTCAACCGTCTTCTACTTCTGTTCTGTGTCTATCCCGCCCTTATATCGACGACAGCTTCTAAGAGACATTTGATGTCAAGCACACACGTCAGATGTATGTATTCAATAAATAAATAATCCAAGTTAATACGAATTAAAGTCACAGTACTTCACATTTCGCAAAAAACGAATTAAAATACATGCGTACATAAAAACAAACTTTGTTTGAATTACAACGTATACCACTTCGAACGAAGACATCTAAAACGCATGCGCGGGAGTGCCCCCTGGTGGTTATTGCATCGGAAGAATCAAAACGTCTTAAATTAAGACACGTTTATAGCAATGAAGTGTCTTAAAATAAGACGTTTGAGGATATTTTAGACATTATTCTCAGTTCGTTTACACCATGGTCATAGTAAGACACTTATGCATCTTAAATTAAGACATCTATAATGTCTTAATTTTCAGATTAAGACACTTAAGTGTCTAAAATTCTTTTTCAGTCACATATGTGTCTAAATTTAAGACGCTTCTATTTGCAGTGTGCGGACAGACGGATAGACGGACGGACGGACAGACAGACAGACGGATTGAACGACGACTATAGGTGCTTCGTATTTATATAATTACGAGCGCACCTAAAAATGAGCTCTGAGAAATTATTCATCTCTTCTATCATGTCTTGGCACGTTGCCAAGCACGAGTATGTTTAATTGGGTACCACACATTCTGTTATGAATTGCTCATTCATAAAATCTCCTATTTTTGGATTGAATTACAAGAAATGATCATTCGATCTTTCAGAAAATGTTGCATCAGTTATGCGATGGATGGAGATGAGGATAATGCCATTTTTTAAGTAGATGGCGATGGTGATGCTGATGAATTAGACACTGTCGATATACGTACTAATGTATCAATATAAGAAAGCGATTTTAAGGTGTTGCTTAAAAATTCTGATGATGACTTGGAGAGTGGATGGGGATTCCTTTTTTCATCGTATAAGAATGGAGCATTAAACTATTTTTAGAAATTTGAAAGTATTTTTATGTTTTTATATTTACCATCTTTTTCCTTTTAGAAAATCAATTTTGGAAATTTTCTTAAATTCGTGTATAAGCCCCCCCCCCCTACTTTGAAGCCGAAAAAAGCCAAAAAATTCTCTGCTTATACACGGAAATGTTCGGTAATAAAGAATATCCCACTTTAACTATTTAAAAATCTTGAGTTCTTCCCCACTCTCGAGTTTAAATTCAACATTTCACCCCGCCCCCCTCAGAACACGGTAAAACAATTATATTTTTGGGATATCATTGTATCTTCATTCTTTTGTGCTAACGAAATTCTTCTCACATTTTCGTGAATGACCTGCTGTAAAAGCCTATTTTACTTGCACTGAAGTATAATTTTCGAAATTGTATTAATAAAATTTGCCGTATCTTTGTAACAAGTAATTTTATCGACTTTCAGATGGTGTAAAACGATTCAGATTTAAACAATACATAACAAACAAAACCCCACTTGATCTGCTTAAAACTGTTTGAGTTACACCCTCCTTGAGTTACGATGCAACCTTTTTTTCCCACCCAACATCTTCTACACTATTAAAATCCGTGCACGTATCTATGTAACCTCAAAAACTCGGAAACCACAGGGCGCAGGGCTACTAAGTTTCGTATACGGGTTGCTGGTAGGAAGCCCATGAACGATTGGGACGAAAAATTCGAAATTTTTAAATAGATTTTTTTATGTTTTTGACGAATTTTTGCCTTTTTATGTTCAACACGTTATCGCGATAGTTCTAACCAGTTCTAAATGTTTACTGCAATGCAAGATATACATTACTTACGCCACGCTACAATACTAACAAGGAAGGTATCCTTACTGGGCATTGGGCATACTCAAAATATTTTGAAAAAAATACCAATTAAACTACTTATGTATGTCATAAAGAATCAGTCAAATTTAGCGGCGGAACTGCAGTAGAAAGTCTGTAAAAAAATAAAATATTTTCGAGTATTTGGCGCGAAAAGACGAAAGCGTCACGCGAGCAGTACTTTTCCTCGCCAAAAGCAAACGATTATTTTGCACCTGAAAATTGTTTGTTAATTGATTTTTAGAATGCGTGTAATTGATTTTTAGAATGCGTTATTTAATTTTATTACTTTATAAACAATTTTATATATAAAAAATACTTTCATATATTTAACCATATTCCAAAATAAAGGCAAGATTAATTTACCAGTTATTCATTTCAATATCAAAGAATTCGTCGTTTCCATAGCAACAAAATTGAATCGACAGTGCTCAATTGGAATTAATTTTGAGATGTTGAAACAATTTTAATTTATTTTAATTTTGTTTTAATTCATAAAATTTGATAGTTAACTTTCATTATAAGCATATATATATATGATATATGACGAAACTGTAGTTAAATAAAACTAAAACTGACAAAACTAAAGTTATTTACATTAAATTTATTTAAACAAGTTCAATATGAAACATTTTTATCTTAAAGAGTATTCGACATAAAAAAGCATTTTCCGAAATTTCCTTTCATCGCCAACCGATGATAAAACACCAAATAAACGAAATTTTCATTATTTTTTTACGAACTTTCTATGGAGGTTGCGCCAAAAATTTTTTACAAACATATATGTCCACGTTAGAAGAACACTCTGTAATTTTTTTCAGATTTTTCTGAATATGCCCGTATGGAGACCTTCCTTATAAGACGCTGTAGCGGGTATTACGATAATTCTTTTACCTCGCATGTAAATAATTAGAGATTATTTAATAGCGCTTAATTATTACCTTAAAAAAAAGAAAAAAAAACAAATATTACAAACATCAACAAAACTTTTTATTCTACTTATTCCCTTATTCCAAAGATATCATTTTATCGTCTGCTGCCATAACAAAACGATAAATTAAAATTCATTTAACCCTTAACCGGAAACGTACCGTCTGTGAGACGGTTGCGTCTACATATCTATCATTTACACAAAAATGAACACTTCCCCAATCTTGTCACGCAATCTAATCCTTATGCTATTGGTCCTCTGCCTCCCCCACCCATTTGCAACAACTGCTCTTTTTTAGTTATTGAAATAAAAATTATTTTACACTCAACGCAGTCTCTCAGACGGCACGTTTCCGTTTATGTAATTTTTTGCTATGGGATATTGAAATGGAAGCGTGTCAAAGCGTGTACGCTATGGTGATAAATACATAGAAAAACTGTTCTGCTATGGTTTGATGAAGTAGGAAATGCCATAACCTATGTTGAAAGTATTTCAGATGATGAATATATAAATTCTGAACACGAAATTGACTCAATATTGTCAGAAAATGTATAAAAAATGCAGATATTTAGAACATGCCACAACATTGACTATTAAATGTTTTGTTAATTTTACTGTTTAATATATTTTTCTAATTCATATTGTACCCAAATATATAAAAATATTAGCATTTATTTAATTATTATGTCGAAAGTGTAATATTTTTATGAATAATGTGTAATTTAAAAATATTTTCTGGGTCCAACATTCAAAACTCATTTTTATATTGTTATATTAAAAAATTGGTCCTGTTAATGCATTACTATTAAAGATTGAGTGTCTAAGCTCACTATTTGTAAATTATTAAGAGCTATTATCTTTTAAAATTTTAATAACAATCTTTTAAATTTTGCAGTCTCACAGACGGCACGTTTCTGTTTGTGCACGTAATTTTCACGTTTCCGGTTAAGGGTTAAAAAAATGCACAGTAGTAGAAAAATATTTTTCTAAATCGAATAGTTATTGAACATTAACTCCCGTGCGTAAAACGGGTTAAATAGCTCGTAGTAAAGTAACTTTTGTTTTGGGGAACTGATCGGATCGTCATTTATAGTACCAAAATGAAGGTTTTTCCCAATTTTTTGCGAATGGACTTCAGCTATCTCTGAAAACCCTATCCTACCTGCACTATAAGGGTACCCGTAAAGTTTGAAATGACAAAATTTACTGTGGTTTGATAGTGAATGAGGAATCTTGTAATTCATTTTGATTTTGACTATTACTTCTTTTTGCATTTATTTGATTATTTTTATTGAAAAAAGTATTGGTTAAATTGTAAAGAGCAATAACAACAGTTTTAACACTGTACGACAAAAATTAATATTTTCATAATTTAAAAATCCACGTTCTATACTGAGTCGCCATTTCATTTTTGTGATGTTCATTACGTTGTATCTGGATTTTACCAAAAACCACAAAAGAAAATTGCAAAAAATATAAATATAATTAACAATCAAAATTCATGAAAAATTATATATATATATATTGTAACTTGAAAAATAATTCTTTGATTTTAAGTCCGGTTTGAACAGAATTTAACTTCTTATGTTAAAAATAAATAAAGAAGCATAGAAATCTTGCTAACTTGTTCAGAACTTATCGTTCCAATACCGTTGAAAAACAAGGTTTAGGAATAATTGATTTAAAAGTTTTGCCTTCGCAAAAACCGTCTGCGCGGCTGAATGTTTACCGCTCGTACAATGATAATTTTAGGAATTCTTCTATCGGATCAACTGTGCCAGATTACAATAGTTACAAATAAATAAAGAAGCATATAAATCTTCTAACTTTTTCAAAACTTATCGTTCCAATACCGTTGAAAAACAAGGTTTAAGAATAATTGCGTTTAAAGTTTTGCCTTCCCAAAATCGTCAGTCTGCGCGGCTGAATGTTTACCGCTCGTACAATGAAAAATTCAGGAATTCTTCTATCGGAACAATCGTGCCAAGTACTAAAGTGACAAATATCACAATAATAATAATAATAATAAATATAATTTTCAATCATTTTAAACCGTCCTCGGGCCCTTATGGTTTCTTAAAATATTCTTCCTATTAAAGGTTTTTCTATTCAAAAAATCTACTTCCTTTTGCTTTTGGATCAATTATTAATAAATGGGGCGTTTTTTATGGATTGCCGTCATCCATACTTTTATGAAAACTTTAAAATTTAAATCATTTTCTCAACATTTTGTTGTAAGAAAGAAATCAGTACTATTTTCATGATGATTCAAGTAAAAGGAGAGATAATTTAATGGAATATTTCAAGGAATATTTAAGATGGTATTTTCAAGAAAACGGAGTAAGAGTATAATGTAGATGTATTATTATTTTTTTATTATTGACAATTTTGTCGGAAAATAGTTGAAGATATTAAAGAAAAATGCCATGCCATAGATATCATCAATATTTTTCTTTTAATTTTCGAACTTACTTCAGATTTTAAAATGAAACTTTACTAAATTAACGCATTGGATTGAATAACATACCCAACTGAACCAAATTGCCCTTCAAATACGCAAAAAATGATCAAAAGTCTCTAATTTTGAGTATGATGTGAATATGGGTAAATATCACAAAATGTGAGATTTTGAAAACAAAAATTTTGAAAATTTAAATCGTTTGAAAGCGTCCGATTTTTTAAAATGTTGGTTGAATAGCTGAATAAAGGAATTTATCTGTAAGTTGTCTGTCTGTCTTAAAGTTTGAAGAGCTTAAGTTCATTTTTATGTAATTATAATTATATCTCATTTTCTTGACATATGCATGCCAGGATAATGACAATTTCATTCTAAAACCTTTTTCACATTCTTGTTATTTTTTATTTTTAGATCTAACATGTTAATTTTGTTTAAAGGAACATCTTTCCTATATAGTACATCAAATTCAGTGTAATGTTCAGTTTTATTTGTAATTTATAGAAGACAGGAAAATGACATAATGAATGCCTACTCAATTTTTCAAAGCCTTTAAACACATTATTTTCGAAGATATATCTAAAAGGTCTTGCTGGTAGCAATGATTTTACTACTTCTGACTTGAACTATGTCAAGAACAAGAAGTATTGCTCTGCAGCGCCATTTTTATACATGATAAAGAATTAAATTCAGCAGGCCAGGACAATGACATTATTTTCAGTGACAATCATATTTTAATTATGGAAAATTACTTGTAAAATACAGAACTTGTTACATTCCACATATATGTGTTATAAAATGTATAATTATTAATTAGAAATTAAAAAACTAGAAAAATATATTTATACATTATAGCAGAAAGTCTTTTACTTTGCACACATCACAGTGTGACATGCCAGGAAAATGTTAATCTGAAATTTTAAGTCTTTTAATTGCTTTATTTTTGTGTTATTATGAATATAATATCTCTTGAAAATACTTCAAAGAATATTTTTTATTAGAATGTAAAAAAGAAAATTGCATTATATAACATTAAATAGAAATTTTATTGTGCGGACTGCAATTTTCGTATTTTGTGATATTGACCCATTACACAGTTGAATTTTCTACTTTTAAAATAGTCGTCGCATTATTCCTAGTATTTTTCTAGTTGACACTTCTAAATTTTTAATATATCATCATCTTCTTTTCGTCAATGTGGACAATATAGACAGAATTAACTTATATATAATGTTTCCAAAAATAGAGCCTTGGATCAGGTTTCTTAATTTTATTCGACTAAACTAAGTTGACCTAAATTCGATCCCGCAACAGTTTTTATTATACACTGCTTTTTTTGTTACTAATAAGATCAAGGATCTGATTTCAAGTTAATTTCAAATATAATTTCGAGTTCCGATCGGATAATATCCAATTAGCTTCTCGCACTTATCGGGTATTATCCGATACGTGCCTGACTCTAATATTAATAACAAGGCAAAATTGTCAGAAAGTATGAAGTTAGAAAACAATTCGATTTTGTTTCTTTCCTTAAAAATTAATTTCTCAGTTTTTTAGAGATATGTATTAATAATAAATATTTTGATAAATTAATTATCATCATTACTTACTTTTTTTTAAAAAACGCTTAAATTAAAAACTTCTTTTTTCCACTATGTGTAAATTACTTAAAAGATGAAAAATACTTAAAAAGGTGTTAAATTACTTTAATATCCTTAGTACTTTAAACGATACACGTAGTCTTCGTCAGAGAATTCAAAAATACAAGCGTCTTATTTTAAATTTTCAGGTAGTTGGTGCCGAAAGGAGTGAAAGTGAAAGTCAATTTTTAGACCCGGAAAACATTGGGAAAATAAAAATATGGTTATTGAGGGAAGCGGAATGTTACGTGTTTTATGATTCTTTAAGCAAACTGAGCCAAATTCTTGGTATGTTGTAAAATAAAACATCATTACAAACAGTATTTTCTTTAGTAATAATTTCTACGTGACTACTACGTCTATGATCGAACTACGTGAAATTTGAAAATAAGACGCTTGTATTTTTGAATTCTCTGACAAAGACTATGTGTATAGTTGAAAGTACTAAGGATATTAAAGTAATTTAGCACCTTTTTAAATATTTTTCATCTTTTAAGTAATTTACACATAGTGTAATTTTAAGTTTAACTTTTTAAAGATGAATTTAGTATTCTATTTATTTATTTGCTTATTTTTTTTCTTTTAAGTTTTTGCACACGTTTTCCATCTTACATTTTTTCCCAAAATAGTAACTTTACTGTCCCAAACTAATATTTTTGTGATATTTCAAATGACATAATCAATTCTCATCTTCTGGGTAAATGTAATTTTATTTTCTATTAAAAAGAACAGGAAATTGTCATTCTTCTTTCCAAAAATCTAAAGTTAATAAAACATTTTCTCGCAAAATTGCTTTGGATTTCTTCCAAAGTACTCTACTTTAGTGTAACTTTGAACCTATAACATTTTATATTGCACATGAACCAGTTCTACGCTTTTCATAATCCTTGACATACTCGTATGATCATAAAAAATGTTTACTTGCTTTTAAGTTGTGTATGTATATTAACACGTTTTAAAATTAATCAAAAGCTTTTGAAAAATATTTTATGTAGGGGAGACCGGGGCTAGTAAGCGTAATTTTTAGTTATAGATTTTTATTAATTTTTTGTTTAAGTTTTTTATGAAACTTTAACTGTACTTTGAAAGAACAGGCATTGGGCTATAAATACCCGGAGTTTTGAGTTTGTAGCTTTTGTAGTTTATATTTAGCGGAAGCCTAAAATAAAAGGAAAATTGTGTGCCAACCTACACCGTCACGGGGCAAGTTGCCTATACCTATGGGGTAAGTTGGCACACGCTTTATAAAAATTTAAATGAAACTCAAATAAGACGCGCAGTTAAGAGAAATCAATATCATTAATACCAGTAAGTTTAAACAAAGGCGTTATCGCCGTACAATATAAATTCTAAATTATACAGACATAAAAATAATGAATAAAACAGTAACATTGAGTAACTTCTATCCTACTCGATATCATCATCAGAGTTGCAGTTGTCACAAATAAAAAATCGAGTATCTCCGTTTGAAAAAGCCTTGTGTGCCCTAAATCTTGCATTGCAGCCACTTTTCTCGGTATTTTCTGTTTTTCAAGCTATCAGCATACACCAGACATCGAGCCAACTTGCCCCGTGTTCAATGCGCCTACTAGCCCCATAATGAATCTCTTCACAAAAGGGACACGTAACCATCTAAGCATAAATAATCCAATTAAATCATATGTGGAGTAGTCACAGTTAATCATACACTAAGAAAAATTTCACAATTTAAATCGCAATTATTAAGATAAGTTTAGACATTAGAGAAAGAATGAAGCAACAAAAAATTACTTATGAGTGCAAAAAACAGAAAAATCGTAATAAATTCCCATTTCACATACTTAACGCTGCAAAACTACGATGAGGATTGTAAAAAGTAAGAAGAAAGGTACTCTGTGACTAGTTACGCAATCTGTCCACAAACAGGCGATTTATGAGGACTGCGCCTACTTACCCCTGTAGCCAACTAGTCCCGGTCTCCCCTATGTTTAAATATATTACATTTAAATAAAAACATGTTGCTGAAATTTTCTGTAAAATAGTTCATATATATTCTATGACGTAATTCATGCTTGTATATAAAAAATAATTAATCTACATTATAAAGCATTAATTACAGCAGTAAAATCGATAATATAAAGCAAAAACATACCAGTGAGTTACGC
This sequence comes from Maratus speciosus, assembly GCA_963932465.1. NCBI lineage: Eukaryota > Metazoa > Arthropoda > Arachnida > Araneae > Salticidae > Maratus > Maratus speciosus. Next base: position 364,865,637 of record OZ010799.1, read on the forward strand.
TATGACATAATGACAGAGGCAACATCTAACCGGATAGAAAGTAAAAAAAGTTTCAGATGCACTCTGTATGCAAACAGTATATCAATTTACTAAGTTTATACGCCTTTTAATATTATTTTCGAGGACTAACTTCTTTTAAATCTATCTTTGTAGCGTGCAGATCGATTACAAAAAATAAACCATTTTGCACTTAAAACACTATAAACAGCATTTGTTTCCGACTAATATTCGAAAACGAAATTAAAATTCATTTGAAAATTAAATACTATATATAAAAACTAGCAGCCTTCGCTCACTACGCTGATCGGTTTTTATAAAGAAACCTCGAATCAAACGTATCTATATTATATATCTGTAAATTTGATCATACGTTTTAAAGAAATACGGAATTTTACCTGGAATGTCCAACTGAATTGCTAAATAAAACATGAACGTCATTACGCTATTATATATTTTATTCAGTTATACAAAATTTAGGCTGCTAAGTACGAACTTCTTTAATTGATCATTTAGTGTAGGATTCGGTAAAGAACGATAGAACAACATTTAATATACTAAAATTATTCATGAAAATTATCAATGCAAGTGTCATCAGAATCCGTTAATTCTACTTATTGAAAAGGCTAATCGATCGCAATAATTGGGTTCGCCTGATTCCAGAATGTTCAGGCATAATTCTACAATCATGCAGCCTGTCGACCAAGCAATATACCAAGTAAATGATATGTGTTTTATACTAAAACATTCACTGAAACATTTACTAACCGAGGAAGCTCCATCGAAATCCACTTAGCAGAATCTTTTAAACAGGAAACTGTACCGAAACCTTCCCTAAAAACGATCTGATTAACAGTTTAAATCCCATAAAAATTCATTCAGCGGAACCTTTAAAAAAAGCCAATCTTTCGAATTTGGGTTCATCTGATTTAGAACTTTCCCCATAATTATTTAACTAAGCAACGTAGAACGTAATTCTTTATACTAAAATCTTTTCTGAAAAGTTGTATAACTGAAAATGTAAGTCCCATCAAAATCTATTCAGCAGAACTCAAGTTATAAGCGGGCGGAATGAAATTTCTCTTTGCATTTTATATATATTGAGATAGTTAAATATAGCTTTCATAATCGCGTTAATCTGATTATAGAGCTCTCGGAGATGTAGGGGTAGGTATACGCCGCATCACTTCTGGATTTCTTAAGAAACTCAGCGCAATTTCCATAACTATAGCATATATATACTCTCTAGTAATTACCCTCTATCTGTAGCGTATATCCTCCAATTTTCTTTACTATACCACTGTGAACTTTTTCCGCATAGCTCCGTAACTAAACAACGCAATAATAAATAATGATTAAATTAATTAAATAATAAATACAACAATGATATGATAAATGTTGAAAAAATCTCTGAAATATTATCTAACTGTGCAACTGTCATTAAATCCATTCAGTAAAACTTGAAATCTTTCATAATCGAGTTCACCTATTTTGGAACTCTTGTAGCTATAACTATGCAACTTAGAACGATGGTTTTTACATTAAACCATTTATAAACCAAATTTACTTTCCAACAGTGTGAGTTTTATAAAATTCTGTTCAGTAGAATCTGAGTTTTAATCAATCGGAATGAAATAGGAATTTGCGTTTTACATATATAGTAAATGATGATGCGTAAAATATGTAAGTGCTCTTATTTTCGATTTCAAAAACGTTGTAAGCGATATTTACCCACACGGCTAATATAAAATTAATAATTTTTTCTTCTTATCCATGAGCAAACGCAAATTACCAGATTCAAATTTAAACTTTTAAAAATGAAAAACAAAATTTAAGCCCTACAAATATTTTTCTTATATTTAAATTAAACGTTTTCGTTTTATAAAATTTATTTCTCATTAAACCATTTTTTCTTAGCATTTGAAATAAAATCAGTAACTGTTTTGGTTTTTTTCCGTTATGCCAACACCATTGTCGCCAAGCGTAATAGTTGGCGCAAAATGAAATGAAACATTTGAAAAAAGAATTTGTTTATAAAAAAATGAGCATTTAAAAAATGTAACTTTTGAATATTGCAGATTTTGACCTACCATTTTTTTAAATCAATAAAAATAAGTACTTAAAGTAAAAGAACAAATAAATATTCTGCCAGTAATAAAATATAGTCAATTTAAGTTGCAGGCTTGAAATTGTAAATGTCTCTTACATAGCTGCCAACCTTTACGCTTTTTTGCTACAACTAATATTTAGAAGAGATTTTATCGTGTTGTTTAATCGTGAGATTTCGACCATTAAATAAGGCAATATTTCCAAGAAACTTTTAGTGGTAGGAAGAAAGCGTAAAAGTTGGCAGCTATGCTCTTAATACACGCGCCGTGGCGTACATAATACACTCTAAATTGAAATGTCTGAAATTCAGACACTTAAGTGACTGAAATGGAGTGTTCAATTTTCAGACATTTTAAAATGTCTTAATTTTTTCAGACACTTCTTGCGTCTGAATTTCAGACACTTCAAACGTCTGAATCGCAGCCGTTTCATTTTGCAAGCATGATACGCAGCCATGTTTGACCAAAATGAATCCTGGAAAAATATTTGACCATGGTCCTGCCCCTCCACCCCCATACAGCCTCATTTTATGGGCTCTCAAAATTGGTATGCCATTTTCGTAAAGCTGATAATTTAAATCTTTTATCGACATTGTACTGATTATAATCAATATTTTGAACTTCTATAGTAGAATAAGATTAAAAACAAATTTTTTTTTATCTAAATACAATAAAACCTCTCAATAGGGGGCTACTACGGAATTTGTCTGCCATTCGTTGCCGAGGTGCCCTTGATTGAGAGGTTTTACTGAATTTAGATTTTTTTAAAAATTTATTTAGTTTATAATCTTATTCTACTTTAAAAGTTCAAAATATTGATTATAATCAATACAATGTCGAAACAAATTTAAAATAAAAGCTTTACAAAAATTGCATGTTTAATTTGGGGCCCCTAAAACCGTAGTGAGAGGATACTGCCCAGTTTTCCCATTATTTAATCAATTGCTTCATCTACAAAAAGTCCAACCCTGCATTATAAGTTCGCTAAATAGAGGTGTCCGGTATTCGGGAGTGTCCGTTATGAAGGTTAATGAACATTCCCTAATATCGGACACCTTTATTGAGCGACAACCTTTTTTAATCCACAACCCAGACATTTGTTTATTTTTACTTCACAAAAGCAGACACCTTTGATTATCGAACAAATTCCGCAGGCCCCAGGTGTCCGCTGTTGAGAACTTTTACAGTATTTCGATAAATATATATATTTTTTGTTTCTAATCATGTCCTACTCTAAAAGTTCAAAATATCATTAAAATCAGTGCAATGTCAAAAGATTTTAAAAAAAAAAAATTACGAAAATTGCATCACAATTGCGAAAAATTTGCTTTACGAAAATTGCATGACAAATATCCCCCCCCCCCCCCTCCCAACACACACACAAAAAAAAAATATTATAGGATGCACGATCTTTGAATATCTCGAAACGATAAAAAACAAAGCATTTTTCAAGGTACCAAAACGCAAATAATATGCAATTAAGATCTTTTTTTCCCCCTTTCTGCCTCAAATATATATTCATAACTATAATATTATCCAGAAAAATAAATATTGTATATACAAAATTACTATCTAAATTTTAAATGTAAGCCGTCATATCACTAATGCGTGAATTAAAATCTAAGTGCTGCACGCATGATAAAATTCTAAATTATGCATATAGAAAACAACTTTTGAACAAAATAGAATCATAACACACCTAATATACACATTAAATAAAAAATATACGCAAAAAATTTGGTTTAAAATTCAATTTCAGCACAAAATAAATAAAAAAAAGTAAAATATTTCAAGTTTTTCAAGTTCAAACAAATAAATAAACAAAATATGTTTGGGTTTTTTAGCATGTAGACTATAAAGAAACGCATATTTGTTTATTTTTTTAAAAGCTGCGCTTACATAGTTTGAAAGAAACAACAAAAGCACAAACTTCAAACTTGCTAATATGAGAAAACGCTTTTTAAAGTTTCGATATCTAACGGATCTTCAACTCTCCGTCTATAAATGATTATAACTCAATTTTGAATGGGGTTTTTTGAATATTGTTGAAAAATTTTAAAACATTCGGAATAAAACAGAAACAGAAAACTGATTTTTTGAAAGGTTAAAAGGTCCTGTGCCCTCTTAAAAATTAAGTCTTCTTTAAAATTTATATTTACACATGGGCAATTTTTTTAAAATATAGATCAGATGATAATCACAAGAGCTATTTAACTATCAATAAATAAATATTATATTTTAATAAGATAAAGAAAAATTTATTTCCAGTTTCAAATTTCAAACTTTGTCTTAAATCTGCACATAATCAGTAAAGCTTAATAAAATAGCTAAAGAGATAAAGTGTAATCATTCTCTAAATCATTAGAGTGTTATTGACATTATATATTTTTTTTTCTCCTTCCAGTGTAGCGATGCCAGATGAATCATCGGCGGGTTTTTCTTACGATAGGAAAAATGGGAATAGGAATGGTTTATTTGCGTCAAACTATCCTTTTTCATGCATTTCATGTAGTTTGGACACAATGACGCAAAGAAACCATTTACATAAATCTTACTCACAATTTTGAATAGCGTGACACAAAAGATAAATCAATTTATTGAAATAAATACATTTCAATGCATAGTATAGATTCAATGAAAGTGATATATTTAACAGTGAATTGGAAAATTAAAAGTATTGTGTAGATGTAAAAAAAATATTTTAACCAAGTCAAAAATAATTTAAATTGAATTTTAAAAAACAAACCTTTTAAAGTCACATCAAGGCGTCACTTAAATTTTATATCATATCTTTTAAAACACATATTTTGAATTTATGAGAGATGTAAATGATAAAGCAACAGCGAATAAAATTTTATGCAGCTTTTCATGTTGAACATAACTTTTGCACATGCGATTATAAATAAAACAAAAATAAAATGGTGAAATAAATACAAATATATTTTTTGAGAAATAGCATAACGTCACTCAAAATTTGATATCAGTATTTTTAAGTTCCATATTTAAAATTCTTAGAGCATAAGATAAAGTGCTGCGTCAGAAACTTTTAACCCGTCAAGGGTTTTTGCATTGATATCATTACTTTTTTGAGGTTAGTGATAAAATGATTAAAAAAAAGATACTTATGGAATTTAATGCAGATTTAATTTTTACTATTTTATTACAATTTTCCTTATAGCAGTTTGTATATAAAAACAACTGGGTAAGTATAATCGCAGATCGCACAGAGGGTTTCATTTGATATTCCTTTAAAAACACTTTATCCTTAAATTAATAAATCCAAAATGTTAATTTATAATTATTAAATCCTTACATAGATGTAGCACCAATAGTTCCAATTTTCATGGGGCAGGGACCGCACTCTTTTAAACAAACCACCTTCCAATTGAAGTCATCAAAAACCAAGTTGAATAAGCCAGAGCCCGTTGTGTTGTTTGACAAACAGCAGTCTCATGTCCCCTCCTTCCCCCCTTTTTCAAAAATTTTCAGATCAGTAACTAAGAATGGAACCAAAATAATTTTTTCTCTTCAGAATTTACGATAAAAAAATAGTATACAGTACTCATAAATTTACTTTAATGCTATATAGGGTGATTATTAAGTTAATTATAACGTTTGGAATCTGTTGCATTGATGTCCGAAAGGTAGTTTCTGAGTTATGGAAGCTGGCGCCATAGAGGGGCGAAGCCCGCTAGTGTCTATCATAATTATATCTGCCATGTAGACTAATTGTGATATTTAATCAAAATAGCCCCCCCCCCCCTCCTCATCCCCGGAAATATAACAAATACAAAATGTGTCTTTATAAACCTATCGTCAAATAGGTTTTTATTTCTTTTTCCCTAAAAAAAACATGATTTTTATATCCGTAACGTAAATAGCGGACGAAGCCCGCTAGTTCCTATCATAATATATATTTTTAATAATATTATATAGTCTATAATAAAAATCAGACTTAAAATAGTCTAGTTCCATGAGTACTTGTAGTGTCAGTTACGTGCTACGATTTTTGGATACCAGTATTTTAGAACGGGAAAATGTGACTTATTTTATCGGAGATATCTCATTAATTGAATAAGGTGAAGCAAACTTTTTGAAAAAATGGTGGCCACCAAGCATGGCAGTTATCAGCTATGTGACTTTGTGCTAAAGTCCATTAATTTGATCTGCTTTAAAAAGATTACGGAAGATTGAATTATAGTAGAGCCTGGATTAACCGAGCTTCGATTAATCGAGGTTTCTGTTAACCGAGCCGATAACAAAGTCTGATTTTTTTCCCCTTTTGAATGAGCCTTAAAAATAACCACGCTCTTTAGCTCACTGTCCGTGCTATACAGGCCGTTCTGCCCCCAAAAGCCCTCAACTCCAAAGAAACATTGGACCCTGAGAAGTCAATAGCGAACAATGCTTTGTTTCCAGTGGCTGTGTGAACTTTCGTAAATTTTTCAATTTGCATTTTAAAATTTACTACTGGTAGTTGATTTTCTTTTTAAATTTGTTAAGCTGTGAAACAGAACTTTACATATATTTACTTTTATTATTTAAAAAACGTCCGATATATATTTTTTAAAGAGATGTTAAATTCGCAAGCACGGCGAGTTTTTACACACAGTTTCTAATAACCGAGATTTCCGATTCCGATTTACTAACAGTCCCAATTAGCTCGGATAATCGAGGCTGCTCTGTATAATTAAAAAATCAATGGCGATCTTACTGTCAACGGGTTTCCCTTTTACTGAGGGATTTCAAAACCGAATCAGCTGATGTTAGTTGCTGTTTCCCTGCTTGATTAAATAAGATTAGTTAAACATTTGAAAATTACCAAATATAAAAGGAACTAAGTCAACAGAGTCTTTGCTTTATGGTATTTTTTAACAACGCTATAAGAAAATGATTTTAAATAAGAGATTTTAAATGTAACGTTTTAAATCTGACATAATTTTCACCAAACTTTCCTTTCTCTTTGTAACATTCAACTGAAAATATTTTTATTATTAGAAAGATAATATTATTATTTGCGCTACCTTAAAATTAGCAACTATAGTTAAAAATATCATCTCGAAATTTGAAATAAATCTCTCATATAAATATATTTTTTAATTTACACTGTTTTGCAATATGTTTTGCAATGTGTTTTGTAAACTGTTTTGGCCACTTTGGCCAATATGACGTAATTTCCTCCATTTACGACTTTTAACACATATCAATGAATTTATTATTTAAAAATTTTCTTTTTCTTTTAATATTCACGTGTAAATATAATTTTTATGACGTAATTTTCAATGTTTTCCTTCTTTTAATGCGTAATCATTTAATTCTAATTTGAAAACGTTTTTATCAAACATTTCTCTATAATACTACGCAATTGCGTCAAAAGATGGCGACACCAGAATTCTGATATGCTTATTATGTAAACTGTAAATATTGCAAAGTTAAATAAAAAGAATTGTCTCGGGGTTATCAAACTTCATTGTTATTTATAAATAAAACATTTCAACTAAATTATTTATTATAAAAGAATTATTACATCACAATAGCTTTTATGCAAGGAAAATAATAATAATAATAATAATAATATTATGGATGTCAGTGATTATATATTGATTGATCGTCATAATAATAAAAAATGATATTATAAAAAGAAGAGCTGAAATGAAATATTTTTTTACGTTTCTGATCGTGTGATTTATATTCAAATAATAATTATTAATGTATATTTTTTGTAAAGTGATTGAAATTAAATATATTTATAAAATTTATGGTAATATTTTTATTGTTGAAAAATTGCCAAGAAATAATCATCATCAAATTGGCGTCATTATAATTGTAATTTTATTTAACTTAATAGCAATTAAAAAAATTACAAAGGAACTGAGAATAATGGTCAACTAGCAGACTTTAAAAAAAAAAAAAAAAAAAAAAAAAACATTCACATGTGAAAACACGTACCAGCGAGTATCGAACTGCCTATCTTAAGGTCAGTAAACGATGGCCCTTAGCCACTCAGCCAGTGGGATGACAAAATTTTTCTCCCCAAAAGTGGTTAAAAAGAAAGCATGTGTATGAATACAGTGTCATGCATTTTCGGTGAAATTTCCATAGAATGGCGAAGAAATATAGCCCGATTTTTCATGCGCATTATAAAACGAACAAGAGTCTTGCTGGAAACAAGTAAATTGTTATTTGGTTCATCTGAAACATATTTATTTGATTTTTAAAAAATCGCCCGTGTCATTTTCGAGAGAAAAAAAATCGAATTATTTAACGAACGAGAGTTTTCCCAGAAAAAAGAAAAGTGTTATTCACCTCGCCTTAATCACATTTATATTATGTATCAATTTAAAAATAATCGTTAGAACCGTTTTCGAGATTTTCAAATTAGGAACTTCCTCGATATTATACCAACGTTTTCACTTTAAAAATGGCTATTTTGATCTCAAAATATACTGCACGTAGAAATGCAAAAATTTCAGTATACGATTAGACTGCAGATATAAGACTGTTCTAGAAAATTCAGAACAATAAGACATATATCTGCTGAGTTATTAAAAGGTGGCTTTTCGCGTTTTCTTTGATGTCGAGTTAGCTGTATATATGAGTTCCGCCATCTACGAATTCTATGATACGATACGATACGATTTTAACGATACGATACGATACGATTTTAGGCTTAAGGCTGCGTCACTCGAAATACTACCGTCTTCCATGATATACACTTCGTATTATACATGAAATAATTCATAGTACGTAAACCTAAACGACGTATATCAATTTCATTACATATCAAATAGATTAAGATAAATATAGTACGCCGCAAACAATTCCCTCCACCCCTATATCATTATGTATTCGAATTCCTTTTTTAGCCCTGTCAATAAACAATAACTATTCTCTGCATTGCGTATTCTACGGAATGCACATTTTAGTGCGCTTCATAAATGCATATCAATTTTATTCTGTTTGAAAGCGTGTAAAATCATTAAAAATCTTTTGAAACGATTTTTTCCCCACAGGCCGTTAAGTAATGGAATACTTTTGACTGTCCCTGTAAATGAACTAAACATGCTACAAACTTCATTACAAACAGAGACCTTTCTATGGTAACCGTCAATAACATCAGAAAATTTCAGGTCAATCCGAGTATATTTACGCGAGTTAGAGCGCGGACAGACGGCCAGACAAACCGAAGTCATAAACACTTTTCAACTTTATCGGGCCTGAAAAACACACTTTATTTCAATGTTTAAATATCATTTTTTTATTTTTTAATGCCAATAAAATAAATGTATCGAAAACGTAGAAAATGAGTTTACAATCAAAGAAAATTTAATAACTGATTCTGAATGTCTACAATTAAATGTTAGATTAAAATCCCAAACAGCAAAAAAAAAAAAAAAATGCTTAAATACAATTAAAAAAATAAATATATCAATTTGAAAAACACTAAATAATTAGTGTTTATAATTGTACTATTAAACAACAACAAACTACAATAGATGAATTAAATGCATTTAACATTTTCTCAAAAATCTTATTATATGTTATAGGGAATTCCTATTATTTTATAATTTTGGCAAATGTTAAATCCGAAAACATTGGTATGAAGAATTAAGATTTTAAATACTAATTTAAAATATTATTAGCAATGAAAAAAAAAATTCTTTCAAAAGTAAAAAAATTCTTTCATGATAATAATCTATCAAACGGAAATAAAAAAAATTAAATTAAATAAGACATACCTTTTAAGTTCCATAAATAGTTTAATAATATCCGTGTTTTATCCTAAATTGTCAGACATATTTCTGACAAAATGACAAAATTGTCAGACATACTTCCCGCGTCAAAAGTTCTGATCCTCATTTTATTCTGCGGTTTAATCGAGCGCAGACGATATTGACCAAACAGGTGCTTATACTGTATTATTATATTTTTTTGTTGTAGACAACAGATTTTTAGAGTTTAAATGCGCAATCATTTTATCTTTATGTGAGTGTAATGAAAATTTTCTATTTGAAGGAAACACCTGCCTTTTTTCTTTCTTTTTTTTTAAAAGTAAAGTTTGTTTTACACGTAAATACAAATTAGGCATCTTCTTAATAAATGAAAAGAGAGTATACAGGATAAAAAAAAATTCTTTGTCAATCTGTCATTTTTTCATATTCATTTTCTGTAAAATAAAACAATTTGTAAAATAGCTTTTTTTAAAGTCGTATCTCTAAAACACGAATTTAAACTACGAATCATTATATCATGGGTTTTGTATAAAATTTGTATAAATATTTTTTCGAAAAATGCTAATTTTATATAAAAAGTCTGAAAGAAGTAGAATTTTTTAAAAAATAGTTATTTAAAATAGTTAAACACTAACAGGAAAAAATATGACTTGAATGCAAATTCTAAAGCAAGAAAAGCATATATGACTAAACTCTGAATACTCTTTCTACGTGCTCATTAAGAGCTACAGACTTAACTGTAATAGAAAATTTTAGTTTGGAAGCACAGAAGTGTATCGAATACCACTGGTTAACAAGAAAAGAAAAGAAAAACTTTCCTCCCTGCAAACTAAATATGTAAAGTATACAGATTTAATGTTCCTAATTCTAAATATGTTATCCAAATTGCGCCAGTACGTACCATTTTTCCGAGAAATATTTTTATAATAATAACAATCAGTGAAGGATTAAATTGCAATGGTAGATAAAATTGAAATCATAAAAAAGTATACTTTCACTGTCTTAGATAACAAATTGATAAAATATAGCATGAAAATCTAGTTTGTTGATACTTGTACCGTGCATTTTCCTTTTTATGCCCCCTCACCTCTTTTTCTGCCTGAATTTACTATTTCCTATCCACTAATATGTTTTCATTCCTTATATTGCTGTAACTCTGGCATGTTTAAAATATTTCTGTTCATTTTCAAAGATTTTTTTATGTTCATATTTTGTCACACTGTGACTTACAATATGGTGGTTTTTTCGTCACATATGTGACGTGACGTACGTTACATGCAGTGACATAACAGTGACGTCACAATTTTTTTTAAATTGTCAGAAAATATAATTTTACATAAATAACATGTTTTGAATATTTTTTGTAATTTTTTAAAGTTTTCTAAGAAGTTCACATCTCAGTCACAATGTGACATCACTGAGTGGTGGCATTTTGGTCACAGATGTGACATGACCACAGTGACTCACTGTGACGTCACAACGACGTCACCGTGACCATGCATGCTATGAGGGAATGATTACTGAGAAAGGTGAAAGTCACTATGCTGATCATCTAGGCGAACTACTTCATCATTAACCACATATGATCACCACTTCTCCCTTCATTCAGGATGTTCATTCTACCGGAATCGAATACATCTTCGAACCATTTCATGGCTCATAACTGTAGCATTGCAGACCGCTGAATGACGCTGCCCCAGCTGTTGTTTCATCTAGATGATCAAACAAATGTTTATAAGGCAGTTTATTAAAGTGTAGCAAACAAACTAACCACTGCAGTTTTTCGCTGACACCTAACTTCAATGTTATGTACAACAGCACTCGTCCAACCGGCGTTTCTGACTGTCCCATCACATCCGATGGCTACCACTGCACTCATGTCAAAATCTTTCTTTTTCATGTAGTCTAAAATACTTTCAGCAATATAATAGCGGTTCCTGTTTTGGGTGTAACGTTGCCAATGTAATTGTCACCATGCTCACTAATTACGCTAATATGTTCTTTTTTCTACTCTGCGGTACATTTTAGCTCCTATTTTTCCTTGTGTTAATGTACTATCTTTTCTACTGTTGAAGTAGATTCCCTTTACTTCTTTCAGCTGGTGCACTTTTTCCTTTCTTGTGTTTCGAATCTTCACTTTTTTCCTTCGAATCTTACTTTTGCCAATCAATCATGACATATCTGAATCATACATCATTCCAAGATCATGCAGGGCACCAGAAGCTATTGCTGCTGTGTCCTTGTTAGAAACACCATACCTATCGCTTAATAAGGAAGTGTACGATAAATTTGAACACATTTGCGATGTAGAAGGCAATACGAAACTCATGTCACTGCCTGTTCTTATGGAAGTGTTTAGATTAACTTTACACATGCCAGGACTGACAGGATCAGAAGTAATAGATTGTTGCATCGAAAGCTGCTTTCTTCTCTTTTAATCAGTTTAACTGTATCCTTTCTATCTAAATTACGATAAACAGCATCCTGGTTGTACGCCGATCATGCATAAACCTCAATTCAATATCAGTTTTTTTTTTTTTTTTTTTTTTTTTTTTTTTTTTTTTTTTTTTTTTTTTCTTTCTCACAATTGCATTTTACAACCACTGGGCAGGAACACGAGCAGTTATTGCCAATTGGTTTATTCCCACATGTACAAGAAAATGTCATAGTACATTTACAAGCTGCAATATCGAAAAGTTTCGTCTTATTGTTGGCTATGAACACATCTAACCTTTCTTATAAAAATCTTTTTCATGGTCTCAATTGTATGTTTTTTTTAACCCAATTAAAGTAGGAGGTGATAATTTCCACTACACGAGTGTGTGCGACTGTTGAATTGAGGCTCTTCTATAAATATTAAATAATTGAGATGCAACTAACTTGGCAACAGGAGAAAAACTTAACTCTTTGTTATTGTTAGCATTAAATGACAATGGAAGTTTATACTTCTTTTCTAAGCAATAAAGTAGCATATCCCCGTATGTCGGCAGTGATGTTCCACTCCTGAGCCGATGAAAGGACACAAGACAGACTGCCTTGTAACAAATACATTTTTTGGACAAGCAATGTCAAAACTACTATGAAAATCACTTTCATACAATCACAGTATAGTATTGCACGAACATTCTAGCAAAGCATTAACGTTTTGCAAACTGCTTAGTCACCGCCTGCCTATTCAAAGTCACCTGACTTTGAAAAGGGGGACGGCGCACGCGCCGTTCGGGGATTAATCCACCCAACGCTAGCCGAAGAGGAGTAATGGCCGAGGAGAGAAGAGGAAACGACTCTGTCTCAAGGTCAATTTTGGTTTGTCGCGGAACATACGGTAGTTTCGTAAAACCTTAAAACGGATGTTTAATGGTGCATTTTTTTTGGCTTTATGTCCGCTTGCGAATTTTTCAAATAAAGGAACTTTTGTTAAAAAAATGGTATTTCAAAGCTTTTTGCGCGAATTCAAATGAACGGCAATGTGTCTAAAAGTATTTTTCACACATTCAGGTAACTACAAAGCGTAACTTTTGCACTATTAGAAATAAAATAAACCTATTAAACATTTTTTATAAGTTTTTTTTTTAAAATGCAGATTTTTTTTTCTCCTAAACTTTAAAGCTCTTGCACAATTTAAAACCAATTTATATTTTTTATATTATTTTTCCCGGTGTTAGGATGCCAATACGCAAGTTTTCCGCACTATTAAAAATTGATTATAAAAAAAAAAATATTTTTTTCGCCCCTCTCTATCAAACATTCCTTGCCGTTTCCATTCCAAAAAGCGAATTGCAGAACTATTATCACCCACTTTTAAGTTATTAAATCAGGCAATAAAGAGCATATCGCAGCTCTACCTAGAATTCCTGGAAGTTCTAGAAAAAGGCTTACTATATGTTTTTGGGTCGCTGAATCCGAATTTTTAACTTCTCACAAAAATTTCCCACGGCAATCCCCCCAAATTTTGGTAAAATCCCCCCCCAAAATAGGTTTTTATTAAAAAATTCAATTTTTTTTATTGTTTTAGGGAAAAGTACCTAGAAATTCAGAAAGTAGATAAAATATGCAACAAATAATACACATGACATTATGACGTAGGGTTAACGAGGAGGCGGTGGCCTGCCTCCGATCATGCGCCTCTGTATTTCGTGCACTAAGTTGCGCAATTCCGCTTAACAACTCACATCGTTTATGTTCGCTTTCCCGTCTCACCTCCAAACTTTCCCTATAAGGCTTATTTTATGTTTTTTAGGTCGCTGAATACGAATTTTTAACTTCATCAAAATTTCCCCTCGCAATCCCCCAAATTTTGGTAAAGTGCCCCCTCTCCCCAAAAAAATAAATAATGCCACATATCTTATTTGTTGTAAATTTTGTCTGCTTTCTGAATTTCTAGATACTTTTCCCCTAAAACAATAAAAAATAAATTAAAAAGAAAAAAAAAACTTTTTTCTGAGGGGCAGGGCACTTTACCAAAATTTGGGGGGGGGGATTTTGGTGGGAAGTTAAAAATTCGGATTCAGCAACACAAAAAACATAAAGTAAGACTTATAGGGAAAGCTTGGAGGGGAGATCGGAGAGCGAACATAAACAATGTGAGTGGCTAAGCGAAATTGCACAATTTAGTGTCCGCAGCACCGCGGCGGCCGTTCTCAGGCAGGCCCCTGTCTCCCCGTTCATCCTACGTCATATTGCCATATATCTTTTTTGTTGCAAATGTTGTCTACTTTCTGAATTTATAGTTACTTTTTCCCTAAAACAATAAAAAATTTGAATTTTTTAATAAAAACCCATTTTGGGGGGTTGCTGATGGACATTTTGGTGGAAAGTTACAAATTCGGATTTAACGACCCAAAACACATAAAGTAAGTTGATTTCCAGAACTACCATGAATTTTGCCATGTAAAATCACCTATTGCCTGGATTATATAGAGTGTAGAAAATTTAGAGCGGCACCAGAAGATAATAATACAATGTTTACGTTTCAACTAACAGATGTCGCTGCGATCGACATTTTCCGTTAACATGATTGGACACTCATCGAATTCAGCCTTTTCGAATAGCCGGAGGTGACATCGTTATTGAAAACCAGATACTGCTTGTGCAGAGTGGTATCATCGTTAGTTAGCGAAAATTATACCGTTTCGGAATTGAAAAATCCCTATATATTTGTAATGTGTCTTTAGTCGTAATCTTATTTTAGTATCTGGGAAGAAGTAATTTTATTTTCTATTGGAAAAAATTACTGGAAATTGTAATTCTTTTTTTTTCAAAAGTCTGAACTTTATAAAAGTTTTTTCTCATAACATTTCTTTGCAAAACTTCCAAAACGCTCTTTGCTAGAATAATACTAAACAGAGGGCATTTTAAATTTCTTCTAAAAACAAAATCTCAATAACCATTCTCAATAAATTTTATGGGCCAAAATGCGTTGCTCTTTATTCACATTACTTTTATTATATTTTATTTCATTTTTAGTAGTGATAAAAAATGTTGAATACAGAAGCAGAGAATGGTTTGAATATGGCATTGAATATGAAATCAGCGATTTCGAAATATTGGATGTGAATACAACATTTGAATACAAATAAATAATGTTTCTAAAACTATTGAATAGTTATGAGAAGTTCAGAACAAAGTACTAAGTGTGCGAATTAATTTTAATAAAATTATTGTAAGCATAACACCCTGCATGTTATTTGAGACGTTTTGTTATATATATGGAAAACTAAATTAGCATTTTTGCACTTCTCATTTAGATTCTGAAGAATTTATCGCAAGAATTGTTTCATTCAAATGAACAATAAAAGTCTCTGTATTTCCAAACATTAAGATCAAAAACCAAATTGCCATCCAGTATATCCCAAATATTTTATTTAGTTAGTTTAAATTTGTATTAGACATAATGGAAAAAAATATATTGTGTCAATACATTCGACTTGAAAAATGCATTGTATCTATAAACGTTTCGAACATTTTCAAATTTTATTAACAAAATTTAATTTTCCTTCAAGTTTTGGATACCAATTAGTTTGTAGTATATATGCCTTATAAAAAGTCTTATATTGGTCATCATGTGACAACCCTATCAGAGCCGCTATATTTCTATGTAGGATAATCAGTGCTAAAGTTTAAAGAAAAGTTTATTTAAATTAAAACAAGGGAGGGCTGCGATGGAGCTTCTAATTTTTTTACATAAGATTACGTGGGGCATCTGGGCCTTGATATTAAAATGTTACTCAAGAGATTCTGGCAATTCAGCTTCAAAATGCTAATATTCATTTGAATTAAAGTCGGAACTTTTGTAAATGTGTTCCGTTAGCTTCCCTCTATCAGACAGAAATGTTCAGAATTAAATTTTAACATCTAAAAATAATATATATATATATATATATATTTCATCTTTCTTTCATCATGGGTCAAGTTGCCCCATAAGAATGGGGCAAGTGGACCAGGAGGGTCTACGTTCCACACGCTATTATATTAGGCATCAGGTTCTGCTTGAAAAAGTGTAAACAAATAAAAAAATTTAAAGCAGGCAGATAAAATTATACATCAACTAAAGTGCGTTGTAAGGGAAACCTTTACTGTCAATGTGTCTAAAAAAAGCACTAAAAGTGAAAATATTAGATTTGTTGATACAAAAGAACATAAAAATTAAGTAAGTACTAATGTACTTTAGTATAGGTAATAAGTATAAAAAATGCATGGGTATTTTAAGGAAAAAAATAACAAGATAGATCTATGAACAAACGGATACGTAAGTACTTAAGTATCTCATTATCTTTTTTATTTACCACAATGGAAGTTCGATCTGGCCAATAAACCTGTGGAGGATGTAACCATATTTTTATATAAAACAGAACTATTTTTTATTCGTTTCGATTATTTGCTAAAACTCTAACTTTGCTTTATGTGCGCCTCTTCATCTGTATCGTAAAATTTCGAGCTATAGCTATCACACTTAAGAAATTTGGTTTAATATCACCAACATGCTTTTTAAAATAACTAATATATTCGTTATATTTCAGTAAAACCTAACTTCTGTGATTTGGTTAGTTACTTTTAATTTTATTAGCGTAAAAGGGATTTTTACCACAAACTGAAAAAAAAATCAGGCCCGAAAGGGTTAATTAGAAAATCAAAACGTAACATAAAAGTACAACTATACAAGTTTTAGCTCGCAACAACGAAAAGTCTGATGTTATCGAAATCGTCACTAGAGGCGCTTTTATTCAAAATGGGGACATCCCCGCAACAAAATACTGACTATATCTTATAATACGCGAAAACTTCATACGTTGTCATAGTTCACAAAACACGATTTTATTTCCCAAAACAACAGTTATTATAAAATGATCATAGAATCCTCAACAGACAGTGATACTTAGTTAATTTTTCATGCGAAAGTTTTTTTTTTTTTTTTTTTTTTTTTTTTTTTTTTTTTTTTTTTTTTTAATCATTTGGGTAGTTTTACGTCGATATTGCTAAAATTAACTTCGTAAAGTTTTCCAAAGTAAAAAAGATGTAACTTCCAAAAATAGATTTTTTTAAAGGTAATTTTGTATGCTTAACAATTTTGTGTTAGAAAACGAACAATATTTATGGGAAGTGTGTACTTTTCTGCTTATTGTAGGTGTGAAAAAAGTACATTTTAGCCAATATTTTATTTCGGTTTTATGTTCTAAATTATTTCTTTATTTTTTAAATGCTTAAAATTATGTATTCTAACATCTGGGTAAATATTTTCAAATCGGAGTTGTGGAGTCAGAGAGGGTTAAATTGAAGCAATCGAACGTACCCATTGTACGAGTAAATAATTCGAAAAGTCATGAATAGTTTGAGCACAAACTTTTCATTTTGAGAATAGATTTCCGTATGCTCGGTACGTTTCTCCCTACAATATAAAGTCAAATTTAAAATCAAAAGTTTTCACAGTTTAAAGTGAAAAAAAAACTTTAATATTAGTATTTTCTACATAAATCAAATATAATGCAGATTTAATAAAAGGAAAAGACTCGTTCGTTTGCACTAACGCGCAGAGAAATGATATACAATGCAAAATCTCAAATGTGAATTCTTATGAAAATTCGCTTAAACTATCTTGGGAAGGTATCAAATCTGATTTTGCATTGTGCGTTAAATTACGAGAAGTATCTTTTTTATTCTAGTCTGACGAAATGTGGGAATTTTCAAAATTGATCGTTATGCTTTGTTGGGATGACCTTTCAAGCAAATGTATGCATTTTATGAAAGACAAAATTACGGAATAAGTGTTTTATATTTAGAATAAACAATAAATAATGTAATAACTCTAGTCGTTTTTAGCATTTTTATTCTTAAAATGCGTTAAGGGATATAGCCTAGATAATATTTAAATAACAAATAATAAAAATTCTTCCAAAAATGTTTCTTGATAACTAATAATTAACCCTTTGAGAGAAGATGGAAAGTATACTACCCATTTAATTTAAATACACAACTGACGAAATTTCTGCAGAATTTTTGTAAAAAAAAAATCCTTTTTGTAATGCAGATTAAGAGCAGTATTTATTTATTTATTTTCAAAATATTTTATTCCTAAATTCTGGCGGCAGAACATTTTAGTGATATAATTAGTTTCCAGATGAAGGGGCTAAATTTCAGTTATTTATATAGTATATACTGTAAAAAAAAAAAAAAAAAAAAAAAAAAAAAAAAATATATATATATATATATATATATATATATATATATATATATATATGTGTGTGTGTATATATATCTAGAAAAATGTAATGTAACACCTAACAAAAACGTAGAATAAGTTTTTCTCAGTTACCCACAATTCCGAAAAGCTGTCTTTATCATTAGAAACTTGAAAATCTGACATATTTTTGAAATCAAAAGAAACATTTTTAAATTAAAAGATTTTTTCTCCCTCTGATTTTCAAATATTTTCGAGTAGATTTTATAGCTTATTAACCAGTTTTCTGAATCCAGAATATAGGTTTTTCGAATGGTATCAAATTCTCTAGTAAACATGCTTAGATTCAACAAATATATTTTTGAAAAAAAAAAAAAAAAAAAACTGAATAAATTAACAGCATTAACAATATCATCAAAATTATTATTTTTTTCTTACTCTTGCATGTATAAATTCAAGTATATAGCTGGAAATATTTAACTGTGAAATGACAACATCCAAAAAATACATAATCTGGATTTAGACGATTAATACACTATCAAAACTACTGGGAAGTGTTTCTGAAAATCAGTGGCAACAATATAAACTTTGTTTTTATAAATATTTCTTTAAATCTCAAAAATATATTGATTTATAAGTTTTCTAATCATTAAGAACATTTTTCGGAATCGTGTACAAGTTAGAAGAGGTTATTGTACAGATTCATTCATGGCCATATCATATCATTTTATACTATATTAAAAAACATTTGTCATTTTCTACTGTATAGTGAAGTTATATATCTCATCCACAGTAAATCATCCGCAACGTTAACAACTGTTTAAAGATAAACTTTACATTTTCAGGTTAGTTGTCCGCAGTTTGGGCACATCTATCCGTACAATATACAGCCAATTTTAAAATGAAGCTTTAACAGTTTAAAACGAAAAAAAAAGTTATTATTATTACTATTTTCTACATAAAGCAAATATAATGCCGAATTATTAAATGGAAAAGCGCGTTCGTTTTCTTTAACGCACAGAGATATGGCATACAATAGAAAATCTCAAATATGTGAATACTTATGAAAATGCTCTCAAACAGTCTTGGTAGTGTATCAAATTTGATTTTGCATGCTGCTTCAAAGTACTATCTTTTTTATTCTAGTCTAACAAAATGTAGAGCTTTTTGTGAAATATTTTGCAACCGTCTCTCGAGCAGTCAGCCAGACTGCTTAGGTGCCGCGAAGGATCACGTGACCTTCGAGAGAATTGATATTTGAAAACTTTTTTTTACTCTTTCTTTTTTAGTTTAGTATTATTGTGAATGTGAATCTTGAACGCAGCACGTAATAAGCTGCGTATAGGTTTTTTCGTGGTCTTCTATTAGAAGAAATGATGTTTAATTTTAAAAAGGGAAATGCTATTTTCGTGGCTTCTTTTTAGAAGAACATAATTGCTGAAATTTTAATATGATCATTTTGGATTCCACAGCCAGGAATAACAAATTATATTCAAATGTTTTCGCTGTATATAATGTATATATTTAAAAGTGTAAATATAGAATTAACAAAGTTTTTAATCATCCTGTGCTTGACTTGGACTTATACTGAACAACACCAGCGCCATTTTCAGTTGTGAAATATGCTTTATTATTTTAATGTGATTTTACAGGAATTCGTGAAGTTTTCATCTAATAAGCTCTCCCAAATATGATTTAAAACGAATCGTAAATTCTACAATTATGCTCTCCCTATAAAAATATCTTGAATTGTGATAACGTGAAATTTCGTGGAATACATGAAGATTATTCTTTTTTTTTTTTTTTTTTTTTTTTTTTTTTTGCCTCAACAACCGGGAAAAAAGGTAAGAAATACCTTTATTATTCTGCATGACTGTTGATTTCTTGAAAATATACATTTTTCATGATAATTTATTTTGAAAATTGAATTTAATTTTAAACATGGATAAGCCTGATAAGCTTAAAAGTAAAAGAGCTACTGTTCGCACAGCAGTTACAAGATTAATCACAAATTGTGATACATTATTATCTGTTGTTATTGATAAGACTTATTGCGACTCATTAATGGAATCATTAGAGCTCGTAAATGAAAAGGAAGCTCTACTTAAGGAATTAGATTCTGAAATAGATGAGCTAATTCAGGAAAAACTCAATATGAAAAAGAACTAAAATCGGTAGAAGAATATTCTGAAAAAATATCAAGTTTGAAATTTAAAATTAAGATGAGGCTTAAAAAATGTAAAATCGAAACTGAACCAAAAGTTTTACTAGAATAAAGTAACGGTTTAAAAATCGGAAGTAAACCAGTTTCGGCAGTGAAGCTTCCTAAACTTAACATAGAAAAATTTTCTGGTGATGCAAGCCAGTTCTTAGAATTTTTTTATTTATTTAATAGTGCGATAGATTCAAA
Organism: Maratus speciosus; assembly: GCA_963932465.1. Lineage (NCBI taxonomy): Eukaryota > Metazoa > Arthropoda > Arachnida > Araneae > Salticidae > Maratus > Maratus speciosus. Next base: position 364,886,559 of record OZ010799.1, read on the forward strand.
AGAATCGTTATCAAAAATTGAAAAATTCCAATATCTGAAATCTTTTTTGTCTGGACCTGCATATAATATTGTATCTGGTTTTGAACTGACAGATCAAAATTATTCTACTTGTTTAAAAGAAAGGTATGGGAAGCAGGAAAATATAATCAACTGTTATATGAATAAAATCCTGAATCTTGAGCCAGTAAAATCTTCTAGCAATGTTACTTCTTTAAGGAAGCTGTACGATAATATTGAAACTAGTATGAGAAATCTTGATGCGTTAGGAGTAACATCAGGCTCTTACGGCCATTTATTACTACCCATTTTATTAAGGTTATTACCAGAAAATTTGATACTAGATTTCCATCGAAAACGTGACCCCGATAAGGACTGTGAAGTCACCGATTTAATAAATTTTATTAAAACGGAACTAAGATGCCGGGAAGCTACTAATTTAGTAAATAATTCCCAAAGCAAGGAATAAGAAAATTCTAAAACTAAATATGAAAATCCTTCAAGTAAATATCAAAATTTTCCTCAAAAGAAAAGTATACCTTCCGCTGCTGCTTTAAATACATCTACAAAACAGTTTTGCATATTTTGCAAGTCTTCTGATCATGTAGGACTAAATTGTTCAGAATTCACTGATGAACAAAAACGATATAAATTAAAGAAAGAAGGTCGCTGCTACAGATGCTGTTATAGGTCGCATTTATCTGCAAATTGTAGAACAAAAATTAATCCTTGTTCCAAATGTGGTAACAATACCCATAGTCAATTGTTTTGTTTTAAAGAAACAGCAAAAGAAAATCCTGAAAAAGAAATGAAAGGTGCAATTGTATCTATGATGTCGGAACAAAAATATAAACAAAATAAAGCAACATTATTGCAGACTTGTACAGTTTCTGTGTCTGCTGGTAAGGAATGCTTGTTGGCTCGCGTTTTATGTGATAGTGGTTCAGAAAAAGGCTTCGTGAAGAGATCTCTAGTACAAAAATTAAAATTGAAGCCATTGCGAAGAGAAAATTTATTACTTTATCCTTTTGGGCGGAGACGCCCTTATGAATCTTGTTATGAAGTAGTTGCTCTAGAATTATCCAGTGTTGTGCAACCTATTAACTCGATAAATATCGAAGCTCTTGTGGTTGATAATATAACTGGAGCTTCTGTGAAAACCCTAGAACCAGAACTTCAAGACATAATGAGAACAAGAGGCTTTAAGCCTGCTGATACAGGTCTTGAACAGAAAATAAATATTTTGTTAGGGTCTGACTTTTTGTGGAAAATTTTAAAGGGAATCGAGGGAAAATTGACAAAAGAATTATACGTTGCAGAAACTATTTTCGGTCATACGGTGCAAGGGCAGATAGAGTCGAATGAAAAAGAAGTAGCTTGCTTGCGTGTTTCAGTTGAAAATATAAATACTCAGCTGAAAGCATTTTGTGATCTTGAAGCAATTGGCATTGCTGAAAGCAATGAAAAGAACATTACCGATCTTGAAGTAATAAAAGAATTTAAAGAAAATTTAAAATTCGTAAATGGGCGTTATGAAACAAAATTATTGTGGAAAAATTCTCGTGAATTGCTTAGAAATAATCTTGAAGTAGCAAAGAAGCGGTTTTCTAGTTTAGAAAATAAATTCTTGAAAAACGATTCTTTAATTAAGGAATATAGCTCCATTTTGCTAGAGCAGTTTAATGAAGGTTTAATAGAATTGTGCACCGAGAAACATTCTAATAATTCCTATTACATGTCACACAGCCCTGTTATCCATGACGATAAAACTACAACGAAAATGCGCATAGTCTATGATGCTTCTTCCAAATATGATGATTCTCTATCATTAAACGAATGTTTGTGTCATGTCCCTAACTTGAATTCTAATGTTTTAGATGATGAAAACATTCCTGTTTCGAGTTACGAACCCCCAAATACTTCCTTGAAAATTTTAGGATTGATCTGGAACAATACAGAAGATAAATTAGGACTAGAATTACGACCCTTGTTAGAAAAATTAAATAATGGTTCTTCTACTAAACGCAATGTTTTGAAAATTGCAACTATGTTCTTTGATTCAGCCCGATTTATTGCCCCTTTTGTTTCTGGTGAACTAGAAAATGATTGGCAAAATTGGCTTTCAGAAATCCCTGATCTCGCTCACTTGAAAATTCCCTGGCAGTATTTTAGCAACCTGATCATGGAAAAGGAGAATCTCCAATTGCATGTTTTTCCTGATGCTAACCCTAATGTGTATGTTCCTGAATTTCTTTCCTTGCCTGAAAATCAGTGGCCTGGTGTTAAAATTGCTGCATCTCGATTACCTGATGTTTCTGAAGAGAAGTATAAAAAAGCAGCCACCATCTCTTGTGTTGTTCAAACAAATAAATCTGATGAAATTCCCATTTTTATTCTTGAAAAGTATAGCTCCCTAAAGAAATTGTATCGAGTAACTGGATGGGTATTTAGATTTATTTCTAATATAAAATTAAAGGTAGAAAAAAGAGATTTTTTAGAATTATCAGCTGAGAAAATGTTACATGCTGAAATATTTTGGTCAAAGCTAGAAGGAAGTGCAGGAAGGAAGTTTTCCCGAAGTTACAAAATACTTGAAATGTAACAAAAGTATCCCTAGAGAATCGAATCTTCTACAGTTAAATCCTATGTTATCAGATGAAGGTTTGCTGTTGGTACGAGGACGGTTACAAAAGTCTGATTCCTCATTTTATATAAAACATCCTGTTGTGATTCCTGCAAAACACAAACTTGCTGAATTAATCATGAAAGATGCACATGAAAAAGTTTTTCATTCAGGAGTGTCCAGTACATTAGTACCAACTCGTGAAATGTTTTGGATTTTAAAATCTAGACAGTGCATAAAATCAATCCTAAACAAACCTGCAATCTCCAAGAAATTTAGCATTCGCCCTGGTCAACTAGTTGTAGCAACTCTAGAGCATATCTTGTGTTTACCTGCAACCAAGGAATCCTTAGTGAAACGCTTCCGTTTGCGCGAGACTCTTCTGAATCATTTTTGGAACTTCTGACTTTGAAATATATGATGTGATTCTTATGCTTATGAACATGCACCATTAAGACCTGTTAATTTTTGTGCATAATTTGGAACTGAAAAAACTCTGAACTTTTTTATTAATAGAACTTAAAAAAAAAAACTTTGATATTATTAGAGACTCAAAAACTCTCATTGACATTTGACTTTCAAAAAAAATATTGAACTCTTTTGTTTATTGACTTAAAAAAAACTTTTTATTTTTTTTCACTTAAAAAAAAAAAAAAAAAGTTTCTTGTTTGATAATATTTCTAATTTTTAGTTTTTTTTTTTTGTGTGTGTTGAATGTTCTAGAAAAAGTTGTACAGATTTAAACTGTTCTTTCTATTTTTAGTAGCAGAAACTTGTTCTCAAATCTTTTAAATTGTTTAATTATTTTATTGAAGTCCAGTATGTAAGTATATATTTTGATTTTGTATTGTATTTATGCAACTGATGATTTTTTAGAATAATTTTTATTTCTACTTTAATTATTTGAATCCCCATTTTGATGAACCCTTGTTCATCCGGGGGGGGGGGGAGTTTGTGGAATATTTTGCAACCCTCTCTCGAGCAGTCAGCCAGACTGCTTAGGCGCCGCGAAGGATCACGTGACCTTCGAGAGAATTGATATTTGAAAACATTTTTTTTACTCTTTCTTTTTTAGTTTAGTATTATTGTGAATGTGAATCTTGAACGCAGCACGTAATAAGCTGCGTATAGGTTTTTTTGTGGTCTTCTATTAGAAGAAATGATGTTTAATTTTAAAAAGGGAAATGCTATTTTCGTGGCTTCTTTTTAGAAGAACATAATTGCTGAAATTTTAATATGATCATCTTGGATTCCACAGCCAGGAATAACAAATTATATTCAAATGTTTTCGCTATATATAATGTATACATTTAAAAGTGTAAATATAGAATTAACAAAGTTTTTAATCATCCTGTGCTTAACTTGGACTTATACTGAACAACACCAGCGCCATTTTCAGTTGTGAAATATGCTTTATTATTTTAATGTGATTTTACAGGAATTCGTGAAGTTTTCATCTAATAAGCTCTCCCAAATATGATTTAAAACGAATCGTAAATTCTACAACTATGCTCTCCCAATAAAAATATCTTGAATTGTGATAACGTGAAATTTCGTGGAATACATGAAGATTATTCTTTACTTTTCACCATTGATCATTATGCTTTGTTGTGGTGATTTTCAAGCGAACGTATGCATTTCATGAAAGATAAAAGTATTTTGAGTAAATGTTTTATATTTGAAATAATCTAAAAAGAGAGTAACATCTCTAGTCGCTTTTATCATTTTTATTGATGAAAAGCGTTACGGATATAGCTTACAAGGAAAGTCTCCTTCCAGGGCATACTCAAAATATTTTGAAAAAAATACTAATTAAATTACTTATGTGTGTAATAAAAGATCAGTAAACTTTAGTGGCGGAATTACAGTACAAAATCCGTAAAAAAATAAAATACTTTCATGTATTTTGCGCGAAAAGACGAAAGCGTCAAGCGATTTGGCGAGCAGCACTTTTCCTCGCCAAAAGCAAACTATTTTAATGCACCTGAAAATTGCTTGTTAATTGATTTTTAGAATGCGTGTAAATAGTATATTTAATGAATTTAAACTTAAACAATGAGAGAGTTTAATACTTATGCATTTTTTATGTATTAGATATTTATGTTGTTTGTTGCTGCAGTTATTTAATTTTATCACTGTAAAGATAATTTCATATATAAAAAAATAATTTCATATTCAAAAATATATTTTCATATATTTAAGCGTATTCCAAAATAAAGGCCAGGTGAAGAATGCTGCAGTTATACTTTTCAGTATTGGAAAAGTTTTTGTTTCGATAGCAGCAAAATTGATAAGACATTATTTAATTGGACTTAATTTTGAGATTTAAACAATTTTAATTAATTAAAAAAATGTAATTGGTAAAATTTCATAGTTAACTTTCATTGTAAATATATATATATATGACAAAATAATAGTTAAAAAAAACTAAGACTGACTAATCTAAAGTTATTTAAATTAAATTTATTTATCCAAGTTTAACATGACACATTTTTACCTTAAAGAGTATTTGACATAAAAAATCATTTTTTGAAATTTTATTCCATCGCCAACTGGTGATAAATTGCCAAATAACGAAATTTTCATTATTTTTTACGGACGCACTATCAAGGTTCCGCCGAATTTTTTTTATAAAAATATCTATCCTCATGAGAAAAACATTCTATATTTTTTCAGATTTTTCGGAGTATGCTGATATGGAGACCTTCCTTGTTAGATAATATTTAAATAACAAATATTAAAAATTCTTCTCCAAGTGATTCTTACTAATTAATACAGGATTACCTCAAAAATATTTACACAGTTTGAATGATTATAACTTCAGTTTTAATTCCCATATACTTAATATTTAAATTGCAACAGAATCTTCATAAAATGTATAACATTTCCTCCTACCCCAGATCTTCTGGTTACAACGCCTTAAAATGCGATGGACACTTGACCTGCTCATGCAAATCTTACGAATTTTTTGGGGGGAGAAGTTTTGCGATAACCTATCCTCTACACTTTCTTGGCTGCGGAAGCTCGTTGATGTTTTTGGTCTTCCAGATCATCGGCTATGAACATTATAAACAGTTGCATTCATTTCAAACATATCTTTCATCCGAGTAACTGTAAATCGCGGCCATGGATATGCCTGAAGACCCCTCCAATATTATCTTTGTACTTTTTCTGCACTTTCATACTTCCAATAGTATTTTAAAATTAATTTTCTTTCTTCAAAAGTTAATCTTGTTTGACTCACTTTTTTTTCGCTTAATTAATCCCTGAAAAGGTTAAAAAAAAAAAATCAGAAAATTACTATCCGCTCAGCATTTGACTGTATACATTTTTGGGGACACCCTGTACTTAATGAACCGTTTCAGATGTAATGGAAAGTTTATTTCCCAATTACTTTTAATTCTCACCTGACGGAAAAGTAGCATGATTTTTATTAAAAACTCCCTTTTATAATGCTTGATAAAAGTAGTATTAATTTATTTATATTCATAACAAATTGTACGTAAAGTCAATGTTGCCAGTGGGCTACTTTTTAAATTCAAATTTCTTGATTGGCACCGCTTTCTTGAAATAGTAAAATTCGTCTTATTAAATGTCATATTAATTAAGGCAAAAAGCAAGGGAATTTTACCGTTTCAGAAAAGTAGTGCCTATCAATAAATCTGAATTTTTTAAAAGTAGCCCGATGGCAACACAGCGTAAAGTATGGTGGCATTAACCCTTAAATGCCGAGTTTTGCCTTTCGGCAACATACCCAATTAGGCGTCTAAAATACTATTAGAATAATATTGAAGTTATAATACCTAATATTGCCAATAAAATACATTATGAAAATATTATTAAATCGATTTTCATAATGTAGATGGCAACACTTGTGCTGTTTAAGAATAAAGATTTTTCAATTGTTCAATTCAATTGTTGCTACATGTTCTTTTTGTTTTGTTTGAAAGCTTGCGAAATACCCTATTTTGTTCTGCAGTGAGCAAGTAAAATTTATTTCTTATCATAGTTCCTAAAATTCTTGTGTGTTTAATATTATAGAATTTCACCTGGGAAAATTATTTTTTCAGTTAAGGACCAGTATTGCCGATTAGTAACAAACTGTTTTTTAGCCGTAAACCACACATATAACAAAATATGATTTTTGGGAGTATTTTTCCCTCGATTTATATAAAAAATGAGAGCTGAGAAACATTATTAGAATGATTTTAGAAAAATCAGCCATTTAAGGGTTAAGTCATTTCAACGTTTTAGCAACAAAAGGATGTATCCCCGTTGAAGTGTTAAATAAAACTTAAGGACATAAGTTTCAAAACTCGCCTTATTCAAAATTTTTAAAATCGAGTTTTATCTATAAATCTATCCTACTAGAGAACCTACGTCGAAAAAACACTACAATCTGCAAAAAAAAAAAAAAAAAAAAAAAAAAAAACTACTTTATCGTGTGTTTCTGGCATTGTAAAATCTTGATTTACAATGAAAACCAATAAACGCAGACGGAGGGTTTTTCGGGCTATCCCACAATTTGATTTTCTGGCGAGTTATGAAAGTCACGTCCTCGTAGTTCACGAAGTTCGTGTTGTTTTTGATTTTATAAATTTAAGAGTCCCTTTATAAGAATTATTCGCCATAGTTATAGCAAAATCGATTTATTTATTTATTTATTTAAGCTATGAGGTATTCTCTACGGCTTTTGCCGGCATGACCTCAAATGATCACAAAAATGACGTTATTTCCTTGGGACAACCACAAATTCAACCTTCCTCCACGAGGAAAAAAGGCAGAACCTAGCAAAATCGAGAAACATTATTACTTTTATTTATTGCATAACTAGTTGGCGTATCATCCAAATGTGTTGCATTTGCATTGTTTCATAAAGTATGGTGGCATTAAGTCATTTCAACGTTTTTGCAACAAAATGGTGTAAACCCGTGAAAGGGTTAAATTAACTTAAAGACATACGTTTCAAAACTCGCCTTATCCAAAATTTTTAAAATCGAGTTAAATCTATTCTGTTAGAGAACGTTCATCGAAACAACATTACAATCTGGAAGGAAAAAAAAAAGCTACTTTTATAGTGATTTCTGGCATTGTAAAATCTTGATTAACAATGTAAACCGATAAACGCAGACAGAGGTTTTTCGCGATTTCTCACAATTTGATTCTTTGGCGAGTTATGAAAGTCACGTCCTCACTTGTTTAATGTTAAAAAAAAGTGTCTAAATATCCCCAAATATTCTTGAAGTTTGGCTACAGAAGTCGCGTAGTTCACGAAGTTCGTGCAGTTTTTGATTTTATAAATTTAAGAGTCCCTTTATAAGAATTGTTCACCCTAGTTATAGCAAAATCGAGAAACATTATTACTTTTACTTATTGTATAACAAGCTGGCGTATCAACCCAATGTGTTACATTCGATTTGCTTCACTTCTTTCGGCGAAAAAGAAGCTACACTGTTAAAAATATCGTGAAAAATTACCTCTGTTTTTAAAGGCTATCTATTTTTTGACCAATGAGAATGCTTCGTAGGTATCTATCTAGCATTCTCATTGGTCAGGAAATAGATAGCCTTTAAAAACAGAGGTAATTTTTCGCGATATTTTTAACACTGTAGTTTTAATTCTATATTTAGAAAAGATTTATAATTTGAATTTTATTAAATTTCCTTTTATAATCCAAATATCTTATAATATATTCTTCTAAACGATATTCTTATATCTAGATAATCTAAATGTTTAAAAAGTAAATGAACTGAAAATTATAAAAGTTACATTTGGTTTGTTACGAGATATTGATGCAATTACTATCGAATGCCTTTTTCAGACAATGTCGACATACGCAGGTCTGCCACAGGCGACTATTTTTATATTCTGTTTACACCACTATTTTAAAAAATGCATTTTGTAGTCCCTTGTAAATGTTGGCAAATTGCATGTAAAAGATTTTTCTTTTGAATAAGTAGTGCGAAATAGAATACAAAACTAGTCGTCTATGGCATCCTTGCATACAGCAATACCATTCAATTGGTCGAAAAGATTTTGGATACAAAATTAAAGACCTTGCCATTATCGCTATTATCCCCATGATATTGTTTTTTTACTTATCTATCTCTTATAAGCGAATTGGCCCAGTCGATTATGATCAAGTTCTGTAGTGTAGGTTTCCATGAATCAAACAAATCTTTTTACCCGAGCTTATGCCCTGAACGTATCTTACGACTCCATGGTAAAAACTCCCTGTTTTAGCACAGTTCATTCATTTACAGTTTTATGGATGCAACTGGTGCTAAGTGCATCACGCTGCGTTATATATCCTAGAAGGTGTAGTTGCTAAATAACAACAGACCGTCGGATTTTAATATAACATATAATTAAAGATTTGAGATTGCAAAACTTTCCTTCGAGAAAGGATAGAAAGAGAGCTTCCAACGCTGTGCTATAATTTAGACGAAATGGATTAATTTTTATTTGTGATGAATCTAAAAACTATTAAACATACATTTTTCTAAAATAATAAGGTAACATGAAAATAAACTAAAAAGCACAACTACAAAATTAGACCTTTATTAAGTACAACATAATGTTGTTTATTTATTTCTTTAAATTTATTTAATCGTAGAAAATACTGTTAAAAATAAACTTTTGTGTTTTTCATTTTCATTACTAATTAAAAAAATAGTGTATTATACCTAAAATCTACACTTTGGGCAAAAAGTCTTTGACAAATTTTAAAATAACATATAATTAAAAATTTGCAATTGCGAAATTTTTCTTCGAGAAAGAATAGAAAGATAGCTTCCAACCCTTTGCTATAATTAATGCGAAATGGATTAATTGTTATTTGTCATGAGTTTAAAAACTATTAAACATACATTTTACTAAAATAATAAGGTGACAAGAAAACAAACTAAAGAGCAAAACTACAAATTTTATGTATTTCCTTGAAAATCATTAAATATCATTTTCAAAAATTTTTGCTGCAAAAATTAGACTTTTATTAAGTACAACATAATGTTGTTTATTTATTTATTTAAATTTTTTTAATCGTAGAAAATACTGTTAAAAATAAACGTTTGTGTTTTTTCATTTTCATTGCTAATTAAAAAAATGAATGTAGTACACCTAAAATCTACACTGTGAGCAAAAAGTCCTTGACAAATTTTAAAATATGATAGAAAATAAAGTTATTATGAAGAAATTGGCGTAGACGAGAGTAGATTTCAGAAAATGCTTCTCATGATCAAAACTTTTTTCCATCAAATTTAGAAAAATGGTTCCTAACATTTCTCATTGATGTTACTATACCTTCAAATCTGTAAAAAATATCAAAAACTCAAGATAAGCGTATTCTGTACAATGGACAACCATATTTCTATGTACGAAACTGATCAGTATTTTAATGTAATTAAAAATATAAACAGAGAAGCTGCCTAAATTCTGCTGTAGATTGCAAAATCACTAATTTTTTTCAGCACATTAAAAAAATAGTTCCAACCATTTCTCATAGATGGTGCTATACCTTCAATTCTTTAAAAGTACCAAAAACGCGATATATGCATATTTTGTACAATGGGCTATCGTATTTCTACATGTGAAACTGAGAATTGTTTAAATGTGATTCAAACTATTGGGTCATTCGGAAAGTCGTGTCGGTTTGGGGAAATCAATTCGTACCGGAAAACTCTGCTCGGTAATTATTGGATATTAGATATCGGAATCAATGTCTAATAATTAAATGATAGAATTTTCCCGTACGAATTGATTTTTGAAGCGAACACGACTTTCCGAACGACCCAAGATAAAGAGTGAACCCCCGAAATCCTTTAGTAGATTGCACAAAAGAAATGGTTTATAACTGCTTGAATCTTGTATATTTTTTTGTGCATTTCTGGAGGTATAATATTTTTCTGTGGGCAAATTTTGAAACTAAATTTTTGCTTAACCAAACCTTTTCGAAGAGAAGCAATGTCAAATAACTAAAAATATTACGTCTGAATAACAAGCTTAAAATTTAAAGACATTTAAAAATATTCTTTCAATAAAACTGAAAAACAACTCATTATTACTACATAATGAAAACAATTTCAACAGACGCTTCAAGCTCCATATAGCTGGGAAATATAGCTAAATTCTGCATTACACTGTAAAGTAGTCGGAAGTGGCAATCCTAAAATTTTCTTCTATCTCATACATGCTAATACTTCCTAATAAATGCAGCACAGCAGCGCCACCGGTTAGGTGATTTACTCTAAAATCTAATTAGCAACAACTTAAGTGAAGTTCTAATTGAATTTGAAATTTGAAGAAAATCTGCGCACTAGTTTTTGAGTTAGAGCTATTGCGGAAATCTAAAAAAGTTCTGCATAGCAGTGGTTGTGCAATTTACACCAAAAACTTATAAGGATCAATTTCTATCAGGGATTAACTGAATCTGAAGTTTGATGAAAATTCGTGTATTAGTTTCTGAGATAGAGCTATTACGATAATCATGAATAATGCACCATAACAGCGCCACGTATTGTGCGAATTATACCAAAATGTTAGAAGCACCAAATTACATCAAGGATTAACTGAATCTGAAGTTATCTGAAAATCCGTGCTTTAGTTCTAGAGATATAGTCATTGTGGAAATCAAGAATAATGCAGCATAACAACGCCACCTGCCGGGCGATTTACACAAAAAAGTAATCAGGGACTAACTGAATCTAAAGTGTTATTAAATTCCGTTCATTAGTTCTTGTGATAGAGCGAACACAAAATTTGTGTCACACGCATACAGACTCACAAACAAGCATTTTGTAAAAACATGTTTTTCGTGATCTCTGACCCCTAAAACGTATAAATCCGTCGAAAACTGGAATTCGAAAATTTTCACGAATCCATTGCTTTCTTCTTGTCAAGATAGAAAAAAGTAAAAATTACACATGTTTCTTAATCTACAAAAATGTACAATAATCACGAACGCAAATATATAGTAACCTGTTCCGAGTCACCCAAGATTCCGAAAAGTGTTCCTTTATCTTTAGAATCCTCAGGAAACAATTTATTTTCGAAATTTAAAGAAGAATTTACAAAATAAATGTTTTTTAGCTGCCCGTAATTTTCGGAAATGTTTCCGAGTAGCTTTTACGATGCATTCTCTGTATCCGGAAAATCGGTTTTTCGGATACTATTGATTCTCAAGTAAACAATTTTAGCTGCATAACTGAATTTGTGCATGCGATTGTAACAAAATAATGTTACCGGGGCTACTTTGGGCCACTTTTTCCTGGTTCCACTAACATTTGCATTATTAAAAAATATCATATATGATTTTTCAAAGTCGAAATTGGGTTCTAAGCAATTAACATGAAACAATGAAGCAAACTGTATGATTTTAAAGAGGAATTTGTCTTATTTTTTAACTATTTTTTAAGTTTTGGAACAAAGTAGCCTTGCTTCTTTGGTCCATTCACTTATTTTCATGTAAAATGAATACATTTCATATGTTGAAATAATGAAACCCCTTGCAATAGAATGTGCTAATGAGTTAACACGGCAAACTTAATAAACAATTTTTTTTTTTTTTTTTTTTTTACATTTAATCACAATAAACGAAATGTTAATATTAAAGACACGAGAACCAGGTTTCATCATGTCATCCTCAGCAAATGGATAAAAAATAACTAATATCACATTTTGCTACAGTAACATTTAAAAAAAAAAAGTTACTCAACACATTTTGTAGATTTGGTTGTATAAAAGGCATTTCTAAGTAACTGGGGCTACTTTCAGGCCAAAAAAGGCCTGGCACAAAATAGCCCCGAAAAACTAGTTTCCATGTTAGCTTTAAGAAAATATAAACATTATCTGTCAAAATAAAAAGATAAAAGGAAAAACTCTGATCACACATGGGTTACAGGCTACTAAAGGTAATATTTTAACACTTATCTTATTTGTATCTCTTATCCAGATTGTCTTACTATAGAAAGTTTGGGGAGTTAAAATCTACGCACGAAAACAATTGTTTAAAAACACATCCAGTGTTGCCAATAACAAAAATTTAAATTACCCCCAAACTATTCAAATACCTTATAGTAGGGTATAAAATATTTTTCAAGGGCAAAAACTCCGAATTATCTTGCATCGTTTGTTCAATACAAAGAATAAAACCTTTTTTTATGGGATGGGGCCAAGAGCACAGTAATTTGACGGTAAGTTGACGGTAATTTTCATATTTATGTTAATGCTGTTATGTATAATAGCTGTAATGCTGTTATATTAAATGTTTGTCTGTTAGACATGTTTTCTGAATATCAAAATATTTACCTGCTTATTGCACTATGAAAGATACTCAGTAACGTTTCCGAAAATGACGGGCAGCTAATAAAAATTTACTTTTATAAACTCTTCGTTAAATTTCAAAAATAAACTGTTTTCTGAGGTTTTTAAAGATAAAGGAATGCTTTACGGGATCTTCTGTGACATGGAAGAGGTTGTTGTATATATTTTTTCTTGATTATAGTACTTGTAGTACTTGTTATAGTACTTGTATAGTACTTGTAGATTAAAAAACGTCTGTCACTTTTTACTCTGTAGACCGTGTTTTAGTACTGTCGCGTTTTTTCGGTTCCCGCCTATATAAACGTGCATTCATTTTAGCAATTTTTTTATTGCAATAAGTTACAACTTCTATACAGTGTGTCCACATATAACCTGACCAACCTTTATTTTCGGAAACCTTTGGTCCTAGATTTCATACTTCCAACTACAAAAATGGTTTTAATAAGGTAAAGAAATATTTTTAAAGTGACTGGGGTCATGAAAATATTTATTAAAAAATTAAGAAATTAAAATTTTTATACGGTTCCTCAGTCCAATAAGTGATATTTAGTTAAAATTTACTGTGACACTAACATGTAAGTAAAAAAAAAAAAGTCACGTTATTCTACGATTACAATTGACCGAGTAATAGCTGTTTAAAGTTGCAGCATATTTTCTGATGCAAATTAGGAGTCATTCACAAATTTATTAGAAATATAATTTCGTCAGATATAATAAAAAAATGGTTGAGAGTAAAATTATCATTGCAATATAAATTTGAAATCTTTAATCATTCTGACATATTACTGCAAAATATACAATTTGCACTGAACATATAAGAGGATAAAATTTGTTAAATAAAATGATGAAAAACAACAGCCTCAATTCTTTACAAAATGATACATATTTTTAAATGCTGTTAGATTACACTGTCTTTCAAATTTTGGGTAGTGCCATGTTTTTTAGCTTTTGAAAATTTATTCTTATATATATTTCAGCGCTGAATCCGCAAATGACCTTCATTTTAAACTATCACGTCAGGATTTTTCATAAATCACTAATTTCAAAGATAAAAAGCTAAAGTTAAAATTGATCCCCCCCCCCCTTCCCAACCTCATTGAAACCCTGAGAAGTTTAGCTGTAAGAAACCCAGTATAAGCCGAAAAATTGAATAAATTATAGAATTAAATAAAATTAAACTGAATAAAATGTCTTACATTTATTTTATAGTATGAGATTTTTTGCTATTTTTTAACCTTAAAATTTACTATTTGTGAAAGATCCTGGAATGGTGGTTAAAAGTGAAGATAATTGTTTTATTCAGCTTTAAAAAAATACATAACACGTAATTATGAAAGTTAAAAAACACAACCATAGAAGGTTTATGTTATCTAATCTAAAACTCTTTCCTAAACTTGTTGACAGTAATCTTTCCGAATTCTTTTATGTTATCCTCTAATATGTATAAGATGTATGTATGTATGTATGTATGAGACGGTAAGCTTAGAAAATCATAATAATATTACATTGTCATCGGATTCAAGTCAGTATTTAAAATTTAACTTCGATCGGACATTTAAAAGTGAGTTAAAGTTCGAGTACAAATCTTAAACTGGAAAGACGATCGTTGTAAGTTAAGTAAAACCTTACATAAATAACACAATTTTTGTTAAAATAAATCATAGCCCCAAACCCTTACGAAATAAAACATATGTTAAAATACAATTATATTAACTAATCTGAAGCTTAGCTAATAAAAGTTAACTCAATCGTAATAGTTGTGCGATTTTTTTTTCAAAGGGCAGATACATCGAAATATGTTTAAGTTCTTTATATACGACTCCAGAAAGCATGGCCGAAATTATCCGTTAAGAGATGCAAAAAAGTGGTATAAATCATGCATTTCAATGTTTTATAACTCGGTCAATTTTAATGTTAGATGAATAGGAATTATTTTGTCTTACTTGTTACTGTCATAGTAAATTTTTACTAAATATCACTTTCAGGACCGAGGGATCGTATAAAAATTTAATTTTCGTATTTTTTTAATAAATGTTTTTCTTGACCCAAATCGCTTTAAAAATAATTCTTTACCTTATTTAAACAATTTTTGTAATTGGAAGTATGCATCTAGGACCAATGGTTGCGAAAATAACAATCGGTCAGGTTACACGTGGATACCCTGTATAATAATGCATCCATGTGTCATATTGCATACATTTTTTCATGCACTCGTAACATTAAAATTTTACATTTCGTCTTTTTAACACATGCCATCATAGTTGAAAAGTGTTTATGAATTCGGTTTGTCTGTCTGTCTGACCGTACACCAACTTGTGTAGATATACACAAATTGACATAAAATTGATACATGTTATGGAAGTTTACTAAGGCATGTTCGCTATTTAAAATGAAGTATGTAGCATCTACGTTTCATTTACAGGGACACTCAAAAGAATTACGTTGCATTTCGGTCTGTGGGAAAAAAAATTGTTTGAGGTGCATTTAAATTATTTGAAACAATTGTACTACAAGGCACTTACTGTAGAACCAGATGTACATATAATGTATCGTTCATTTACAGGGACACACAAAAGAATATGCACTTAATACTACCTATGAAAAATAAATGCCAGAAGTGCGTTTTCAGCTGTAGAACGCATTTATAAAATTATTATTATTTTTATTTTAATTACTTGATGTGTATAAATTTGATATATCACATACGTGTATCACACAAAGGATCTCAAGCATATTTCCATTTATATATAAACTCGGTTTATGGCGTCAGATGCCGCCATCCGAAGAATTTACAAGAATCTTTTTCCATTTTTTCCGGTCAAGGGTCCATTCCTCTTCAAGATCTCTATCCCTCATTGCCTTTAAAATGTTATCCATCCAGTTCTTTCGTGGTATTCCCCGTTTCCTTTTTTTATTTGTTTCATAATTGAATGTGATTTGGGTAGTGTTTCAACATTCATTCTTTTGACTTGACCATACCAGATTAATTGCTTTTTTTTTAATATCATCTAATATGGTTCCCTTTATTTTCATCATTTCCTTGATTCTGTCACTTCTTATTTTATCTATTCTCGATATACTGCATGATCTTCTTAGGGCGTCCATTTCTACTGCCGCTAATTTCTTTCTTTCTGTCTCCATAATTCTCTATCCTTCCGCTCCATATAACAATATGCTCTTTACAATAGAGTTGTATATATTATACTTTCTTTTCCTAGAGATCTCCTTACTCCACCAAATAGAATTTTATAGTTTTACAGCCTTTCTCCCCTGAAAAATTCTGTATTTAATTTCCTGTGAGTCTCTTCCTTCTCTATTTATGTCTACACCTAAATATCTATAATGCTTACAGCTTTCTATTTTTATGTTATTATTTAGATTTAGGTCTGTCTCATTTCCTCCTATACAGAGGTATTTGGTCTTGCTGACGTTCATGTGAAGTTCCCATTTCTCATATTCTTCCTTAAATTTCACGGTCATTTCCTTTAAATCATTTTTACTTTTTGCAATTATAACTTGGTCATCTGCGAATTGTAGAGTAAAAATTGACCATATTTCCATTTAATATTGGGAATTGCTGAATGGGAATTTTTAAATGTGCTATGGGTTTAATTGAACTATCAATTAGTATACTACGTAGTATTCATACAGATATACAGATCATATACAGGGCTGCCCGAAAAATACGGATATTTTCCGACTATCTATCTATATTATAAAGAAAAAACGTATATGTGTGTAACGCTTACGTCATTTTGCGAATAGCAGCACTAGAGGCTGAAATTTCGGATTTGCCTCTTTTGGCTACTGCTATTTTATAAACATCTAAAAATAGCACATTTTCAACTGTTACACCATCGTGTAGGGAAAGAAATGTACTTTCAAATAAAATAAAATAAAATAACTAAAACAAAAATTTAACATCTACGTAATCGCAAAAAATTCAAACTTTACAACGTGGAATAGAAGGGGAAATGTACTTCCAAATATAATTTGTTAGAAAACTGCATATAATTTTACATATTACGAATATTCGACACTTTTAAAATTAAAAATTTTAAAAAGCTATAACCAAAATAACAATAGAAAAAAAAAGAAAATTTGACAATTTTTTCTTGAAATAAATGAAGAAATAAATAAAAATAGCTATTATAAGGGAAAAATAAATAAATGCGATAAAAAGAGGTTAAGTGTATTTTTAAAATAATTCGCCGTCGTTACTTTACATTTTCTGTCTTGCTTTCGCTCTTCTTTTTACCCTTTGAAGTTTTTATAGCATGAAATAGAACGAAGGGCTAATATATAAAAAATAAGGAATAAAAGATAGTTTTATGCATTCATATTCACGAAGCAACTTAATCTAATCTAGAAAAAATCATCTTCCGACAAATTGTCATTTACAAATATTAGATCGCAGATTTTCTTAATTACTGAAAGAGGCTGAAAAAAAAAAAACAAATTTAAGTTTTTTACATGTATCTATAGAATTGTTGACCTGCATTTTGAGCATGCAAATTAAAAGAAGAAACACCGATTTAAAAAAATCTTTTTCTTAATGGTGACGCACTTAAAAATTTTCACAAATCCACTACAGGCAGAATGACAAAACGTGCAAAAATGTCACATGGTAAGCATTTAATTTAAATCACAAACCTGAAATGTTTCTTCTAAGTTCGCCAAATAATGTCATTTTTATCCAATTACGTCAAAATGATTTTGAAATGTGCATTTTAATTTAATAAACTTTTAACCTAAATTATAAAATGATTTATTACTTGAAATTCAGTATTCAATCCAATTAATGTTATAGATTTGTCTAAACGTATAATAAAATTAGATTTACACTTCCAATAAAAAATAGTAAGTTCTTATGCAATTTAAATGCAACAAAGAGGGTTGCTTTGATACTAGTTTATAGTAATTGCAAAAAATGGGTTGTTTAATGCACTATGCATTATTTAAATTGTATTTAGACACCTTTCACATTAAACCATTCGGGACCATGGGTGCATATATGCACCTTTAAAAGGAGCATTCAAAATTTGCTTTTGGCGCCAGTAATAAAGAAAAGTAATATTTGTCCTATTTGAGTATTTCGAAATTATGTAACTGAAGGGAAGTTTTTTTTAAAGTGGTGCCAACCGAATAAAATTTGCAAAAAGACATCGGTCCCGAAGTGGTTAATAAACTATAAATTTTTGTTACCGTATTCTGAATGTGTTGGAAAGTGTTTCATGAGCATTGCTGAACGCATGAATTTTGTTTCTTTGTAATGAACTATTTTTTTTTATTAAAATTTTTGTGTGAATCATAAAGAATTCTTGCATAGAACATAATAGAAAAACATAATAGATATATTCAAGAAATAACATCTATCAGCTAAAACTAAAGTGAAATATTTAATCATGCTGCAAAAGTAAACAACTTGAAAAATTTTATATATAGAAATGAATGTTTCTGAATTTATTTTGAAAGAAAAAAGATTTAGTACTTTTAAATTCTCTTTTTTTTACAAAGCACTTTCTTAATAATATATGAAAAACGGCAGGCTATTTTCCAGTTTCAAATTTCTACTTTCAATCCAGTATTCATTTTCGTAACAAATTCATGAGGCAGCAGCACTGGAGTCGGTATATTTTAAGAATCTTTTAAAAATAAAAAAATTTAAATGACGAAAAAGTTTTTAAGATTTATATTTTCAACATCAAGTATTAACTATAATAAAAAATTCATATATTTGATATTTTTGCGAATATACATTACTGAAGTTTGAAGGGAAAAGTAAAAAAAAAAAAAAAAAAGAAGGTAAGCAATAAAAATAAAAAATGTTTTCTACCTCTTTAGAAGAAATATTTTATAAACAGTGTTAATTTTCACTTATAACAATATATAGAATATAGTTACATACTTATAAAAAATGTTGTTTTATTTAGAATAAAATATTTTCTTAAATACAGTAGAAAGATCGTGGGTTACACAAGTTAACAGTTGGTGAATTGTATTTTTTAACGACAACAGGTAAAAAAATAAATTTATTATCTTGTTTAACACTATACAGGCCGCAAACAGTGTTTTAAAATCTGGCGGATTTTTTATTCGGAAATTTCGAGTTCGCACTAGGCAATTTTTAATACTAATTTTTCCTTATTTTATTCGTGGCGTATCTATCGATTTAATAACAAAAAATAATTATCCAAACTTTTTGTAGCGAGTTTAGGATTTCATAACAACAATTTCATAAATACTGCATAAATGCGTCAAACCGCCTGTACACTGTTAATACATAACAAATTAGAACACCGAGATATAATGTACTTTGTTAATTGCTAAATGGTGTTAAATAATACAGTTAAACAGTTTTATGTACAAACAGTCTACAGGTTTAACCATAGCTAAAAACTTAAAAAAAATTCTATGCTTAACTTCATACACTTTTCGATGGTACAATATTCAAAATGCGTCAAAAATTACACAAAAATGGATATTATAGTGCCCCCTATCGGCGGATTTATTCGAAAAAGGGAAGATCATCTTGCTATAGCCTAAAACTTAAAAAAAATTGGTTTAATTCTATTCATGACTTCATACACTTTTTGCTGGTACAATGGTGACAGACATACGGACATACGGACACACGGACACACGAACATACGGACACACGGACCGACAGACATTTTCCATAAACATGTTTTGGGGATTCTTGACCACTAAAATATGTAAATCCATCAAAAACCGGAAGTCGAAAAAAATTTCGATTACAATATTTTAAAAATAACGACTTTTAACGTTATGTATTATTTTTTTTCTAAAATTTTTCCACAAGGTCTTTTGTCATTTTTTGTGTGGCAAAGAAACAACTGGTGTTTCCAAAAATATATACCCCAAGTTAAACTTGGATAACAGTTTCCTCTTGTGTTACATCGTCTCCTGCGAGGAAATAGAGTAAAAATGGCGGTTTTTTTATATCTTACTGTCTAACAGCTATACTGTTGTTAAATATTAGCAGTAATGATTTAACAGTATATTTGCATTCATATCGTTCCCGAGTGGAAAATAGGGTAACTAAATTTAAATAAAATTAGATTTTTTATGCTTAGATTGAAAGTTTTTGTCCAAACTACGACAACCTGTATTATTGCTCTGATGAAACATTTTGGATAAATCATTGGTAAATTACTCGACAAATTGTGATGCGATAATAAAACTTTCATGGTAGTACATTTCATTAGTTTTGAAATGAGTCCGTCTGAATGCAGTAGTTATTAAAAACTTGATATGTTAAACAAAAACATAGTTTGCAGAAAAATTAAAAAAGAAAACAATTTGTTTCAACTACATTGTTTAAGCCGGAGAAGGGATATATATTTGGATATTTCCTTCAGTTATCGCTACGTTTAATGTTAAATTTTTGTAACAAATAAATTAAACCAATTGAGCATTAA
This sequence comes from Maratus speciosus, assembly GCA_963932465.1. Taxonomy (NCBI): domain Eukaryota; kingdom Metazoa; phylum Arthropoda; class Arachnida; order Araneae; family Salticidae; genus Maratus; species Maratus speciosus. Next base: position 364,906,941 of record OZ010799.1, read on the forward strand.
AAAATAAAAATAAAATTCAAACAATATGATAATTTAAACACCATAAAAACTTAGACTCCGTTCAAATGAAGTCGAAATAAATCTTAGACATTTTTTATTTCTAAGTTGTAAATACACTGCTCAAAACAATTAAAGGATATTGCAGTTTTAGGTGGATTTTGTATCTGGTAAACTGTTTAGCTGATTAAAACATGGTCGACAGACATAGTAGGTTATATGAGAATAAGTTACACATGTTTGGCAGAAAAAAATGCATTTTATTGCGCATTTGTGTACTAAAGGAAAAAAACACAATTTGTGCATATGAGAAAAAAAAGAATAAGAAAAGGTGTTTTCTTCAAAGAAAATCATTTTCAGTAGGGGGTATGGTTTCCACGGGCGGCCAGCAACGTTGAACACCTTTGAGGCATGGACTCAATGAGGCTATTAATGACGAGTTGGGGTATTCTGCCCCACTCTTCCAGAAGAGCTCTTTCCAGTTCTTGGAGAGTTTGTGGGGGTTGTTGGCGGCCAGAAACTCGTCTTCCTAGAGCGTCCCAAACGTGCTCGATTGGATTCATGTCTGGAGAACACGCTGGCCATTCCATTCGAACGATTCCTTCCTCGAAAAGGAAGTTTGCACGAGGTTTGCACGATGTGGCCTGCAGTTATCGTCCATTAAAATGAAGTTATCTCCGATTGCTGCAGCGTAAGGGACTACAACAGGTCTGAGGATCTCATCCCTATATCGGCGACCAGTCAGAGCTCCATCTCGAATGATGTAGAGGTCAGTGCGCCCGTCAGTGGAGATGCCACCATACACCAACACTCCTCCACCGCCAAATCTGACACTTTCGTGCACGAACGCAGGATTATTCCTACTGCCACGGTCCCTCCAGATGAAAATACGCCTATTATCCGGATGCACAGAAAAACGGGACTCGTCAGAAAACAGAATATTGCTCCATTCATTCCTCCTCCAGTTGACATGCTCGGTTGCCCACTCCCTGCGGTCGCGACGATGCCTCGATGTTAATCTAACACATACCATCGGTCGGCGAGCATACAGACCTACAGCATGGAGCCGGTTTTGGACAGTCTGAGTTGAAATCGTGGTGCCTGTAGCCGAGCGAAGGTGTTGTTGGAGAAGAGTAGCGTTCATGGTTCGGCATCTCCGAGCTGTTAACGCTAAATACCGATCTTCATTGGGCGTTGTTGCCCGTCTACAACCTTGCCCTGGTCTTCGGCCTGCACATCCACTCTCCAAAAAACGGTTCCAGGTCCTGGAAATGACACTTTGTGACACTCCAATGGCTTGCGCTACTTCGGCTTGAGTTTGGCCCCCTTCTAACCTACTAACAATTCTCAAAGCTTCTGAATCTGTCAAATAACTTCGCTGAGACAGCGTACTCATCGAAACAAAGCAATCACTGAATGCCGATCATCCTTGTCTTCATTCTCTTTTATCCAGTTGAAAGTCAAATTTCATTCGCTGCCGCTGAAGCGACGTTTTTGACGTCGAACTCAAAATTTGCATACTCCACAGTTTGAAAACCAGAAAATTTTGCATTTGTGATTCTTTTCTTCTATTTTCGGCAAAACAAATTTCGTTCATATCTTTATTTTATATAAAACTTCAAATATCCTTTAATTGTTTTGAGCAGTGTATTTGTATTGCAGGTTTTGTATTATGTTTATGATGATTATACATAAAATGATAAGGCAAGTCTAAAATACAAACCTTTTAAAAAGGATCTAACATTTATTTGGATTTCAATTGAACGGAATGCAAGCTTTTAGGGTGTTTAGAGTATTGTATTGTTTGAATTTTATTTGAAATTTTAAATGTTCAATTGGTTTAACTTATTTTTTACCAAAATTTAACATTAAACGTAGAGTTAAGTGAATGAAATATCTTAATATCTATCTTTTCTCGGGCCTAAACAATGTGCAAAATAAACTTTTCTTTTTTTAATTTGCTCTACAAATTATGTTTTTGTTTAATAATATATTATGTAATATATTATTAATTTAATATTAATAATATACAATAATATAAATTTAAAAATAAAGATACTTAAAAATATATACATATGTGTAGCATAAACTCTTTTAAAAATATTATTTTCACTATTTTGTGTATACATGTGATTATATTATTAAGGTCTGGTTATTGCAAATCAAATTAGAGCAAGAATATATTCTAAAACGCTATTTAATAACATAACTTTAGATTAATATCGATCCAAAATTATGTTTACATATTGAATCAAATATAATTATAAATGGAACAAAAATTGAATAACGGAAAATATATCATAAAACCTTAAGCTTTTATGATTATTTTACATGAACATACTTTTTTTATTCAGAGCAAAATTAAAAGCAAAAGGTAAAGACAAAATTTTACGACTAATAAAGTTCTGTCAAAATAAAGTGCACTTTAAAGTTTATATGAAACATAGAAAAATAAACGTTAAAAATTCTCATATGTCAAAAAATTCTACTCTAATTAATTAACTGCGATTCCCATTTCATTAGAATTCAGCTTATAAAATGAATGTTTTCTGAAGAAAAATTTCCGTTCCAATAGCAAGTTTTAAATAAGTTACATTTATATCTCCTCCCACCCCCACCCCCATAAAAACCATTAATTTCATCTAAAATATAAAATATTGTGTTCCGATAATGTAAAATATATATTAATGTAAACAGTTATCTAAACTAATTAATAATAGCATCTTTGTGTTTGAATTCTATTCATTAATTATAGAAATTACCCTTTTCTCCAAGATAAAAAGATAAATTATACAATTTCGCTAATTATATGAAAGAAATTCAGCTTTCTTGTACAGTTTTACAAGAAAGAATATCAATATTACTATCGCCTTTGTAGAATCTCGAAATAAGGAAATGGCTAGCCAAGATTAATGAAAGTATGTAAAAATACATGGTGCATTTCGTTAGATTAAATTAAGCTAAAAGATAAATATTTGTCTTTTTTATAGAGGGAGATTTTTCGACTAAGAAAAATATGTTGCATTTTGTGTGTCATAAAACGTTATTTTTATCATACGTTCTTGATTTTTGAATTTTTAAGTAAATTAAACGTTGTTTAGGGGAACACTATTTAGTAAATGAAAGATTAATTAGGGAATTTCAGACCATACGAGAATTTTGACCAATTAACAGCCTTTACTTCATTTATTTATTTATTTTTGCTTCTAAGCAAAAACAGGAAGCATATTATAAGGCTTTTAAACTAATTAATGTTGTTTTACAGAAATTTATAGTTATATCATAAAAATAAAATTTTGCAATTTCCCCCTCCACACACACACACATCCAAAAAAAGTTTATAAAAAGTTAAATTTGCCAGTTGTAAGAACCTAGGCTTTTTATAAGTAATGTTAAAGAATATTTTATTTTGCATTACAGTTTATTGTATGTAATGTTCTGAATGATAAGATAATTAATTAGAACATAGTATAGCTATTAGGATGAGTTTATATATATTTGTTTTCTTTCTAAATGGCGTTTGCGGGATGTTAGATGACTCATTGCATTTGAGAATGTTTAACCGGAATAATATCACCCATTTTTCATCTGGTGCATTTGGACATACATTAGTATTTGGGATTTACTTTATTAAAAATAACAATAACTAAATTATTTGAATATTTATTAGCATAATTTTCATAAATATTTTTAAAATAAAAATTATAATGCAAATATTAATTAGAATTGGAAGATAAAATAACGTTAAAAAAATATATGAAATTTAAATTCAAACGACAGTATTTTAAGATAACAGAAAATTATTCTAAATACTGCTACATGAATCTTAATATATATGGGACAGTATCACAAAGTTAGAAAATTGCATTCCGCACAATAAAATGTCTATTAAATGTTAGATAATGCAATTTTCTTTTTTACATTCTAATAATAAATATTCTTAAAAGTATTTTCAAGAGATATTATATTCATAATAACACAAAAATAAAGCAATTAAAAGACTTAAACATTCAGATTGTCATTTTCCTGGCATGTCACACTGTGATGTGTGCAAAGTAAAAGACTTTCTGCTATACTGTGCAAATGTCATTTTCTAGTTTTTTTTTATTTCTAATTATTAATTATACCTTATATAACACATATATGAGGAAGGTAACAAGGTCTGTATTTTACAAATATTTTTCCATAATTACAATATGATTGTCACTGAAAATTAAGGTCATTTTCCTGGCTTGTTCATTTTAGTTCTTTATGAGGAATAAAGATAGCGCTGAGGAGTAATTCTTCTTGTTCTTCACATAGTTCAAATCAGAAGTAGTAAAGTCATTGCTACCCGCAAGATCTTTGAGATATTCCTTTGAAAATAATGTGTTTAAAGGCTTTGTAAAAATTGAGTAGATTTTTATTATGTCATTTTCCTGGCTTCAATAAATTACAAATAAAACTGAACATTACACGAAATTTTAGGTACTATAGAGGAAACATGTTCCTTTAAACGAAATTAAAATGTTGGACCTAAAAATAAAAAAAGCAAGAATGTGAAAAATATTTTAGAATGAAATTGTTATTGTCCTGGCGGTCATTATTTTGGAATACATATGCCAAGAAAATGGCATATAATTATAATTACATAAAAATGAACTTAAGCTCTTCATACTTTAATAATTTTACATGTAAATTCCTGTATTAAGCTGCTCAACTAACATTTTTAAAAGAATCAGAAGTTTTGAAACGATTTAGATTTTCAAAAAATGTTGTTTTCAAAATCTCACATTTTGTGATATTCACCCATATATGTTTACATACTATATATATCATAGCTTGTGTTAAAGATAATATGTTAGTTTTTACTATGGGCGAGGGTCTTTAGTGAAGAAAACTTTCAAAGACAGTCGAACATCAACTCAAAGAAGGAGGTGCTTTCTGGGATCTTTTCTTTAAATATTTATTGACTATTTACAGATCATGATTATATACATATATACAGCAAGAATTATCAAACAAATGATCCGGTTTTTCGAAATAAGGGAGGCTTAGCCTCATCAACAAACTGTAAAATATTACAGCGATCATGCTTTTTTAAATCACAACATTGCTTCGTATCGTTCCAGCCACAACAAAAACAAAATCGCATTCTAAAGTAGGATGCGCGCGCATCGCGCGTCCTTCGGTATCATGGGAGCAGAGAAAAAGTTTCTCTTCACACTCCCCACCTGAACTCTTAAAGAGTTCACAAATCAAAATTCCATCATAAAATCATAAAAATTCAATTTTTCGTATCAGTGGTTCAGTAATCTAATACAATTTTTAAAATTCGAATACAAAATACTAAATGTAAGAATTCAAACAATATCTAATTAATCACTTAATTAGTCAAATTCAAAATATCAATAAATTCTAAATAAAACACTTTAAATTACACAGTAAAAATAATGACTGTTAAATAACACACACATTTTTTTTTTTTTTTCAGTTAAATCATACACTTACTTATACCAAAATTCAAAAAGATTCTATATATAAATAACACTAAAAATTAAAAAAGAGAAAGAAAATATTTAGAGTCCTAAATGCAGAAAAAACAAACTAAATAAATGTCTATAAAAGTTTATGAATGTTCATAAAAAGTCTGCAAAAAGTCACTTGTTAGTCGTTTTGTATTTCAAAGGGATACAAGTGCTGAATGGATCTTTTTAAGATTCCACTCGCTGTTTTTACTTCGTATGAACGAATATTGCCATCTCTTCCAGGAATGACAGTCTGAATCTTACCAAGTTTCCAAAGAAACTTATGTTTGCGTCATCTTGAATTAAAACAATATCGCCCACTTTCAGTGGCGTATGGCCATTAGGATTTTTCAAGGAATGGGCTGTTTTCAAATCCATCAAATATTGTTTTTTCCATTTGGTCCACAATTGTTTCAATAGTAAAGATTGATATTTTTTTTTTTCAGGAGTGTTGATCTCTTCGAACAATCTTCAATTATTTCAAAAAAATTAATAGGAAATGAAAGTTCTTTTCCAAAATTTAAAAAGTGCATTGGAGTAAGAGGTTCTGGTTCATTGCTGTCGCTATATACATACGTCAATGGTCGCGTATTCAAAACTGCTTCCACTTCTGTCAACAGAGTCGCTAATTCATCATAACTTAAGAGTGCTCTACCAATTACTTTTCTCAAACAGTCTTTGACTGACTTGACTAGTCGCTCATAAAAACCTCTCCACCATGCAGCTCTTTCTATAATATTCTTCCATACAATTCTCTCTTTTGTAATAAAATTTAAAAATACTTTGTCTGTCAGTATGTTGTATAAATTTTCGAGTTCACCTTTGGCCTTTTTGAAGGTTTTTGCGTTGTCAGAATAAATAATTTTGGGATTTCCTCGTCTAGCTGTGAATCTTCTGAATGCCATCAAAAAGGAATTTGTTGTCATATCAGACACGAGTTCCAGGTGAATGGCTCTAGTCACACCGCAAGTAAACAGGACAATGTAAGATTTTTGCGTTTTTTTAAAATTTCTGATATAGATCGGACCGGCGAAGTCTAAACCGCAGATTGCGAATGGCGGTGCTTCACTAGCTCTGTCTTTTGGTAATGGTGCGGTGATCTGGTCTGCTGGTTTGGAGAAATATTTTTTACATATTATACAATTCTTGATAACACTCTTGACCAACTGACGACCTTTAGGTATCCAAAAACGAGATCTAATTTTTGCAAAAGTACTGGCTGTCCCTCCATGCATAATTTTCTCGTGCTCTTGACGATCTATTAGAGTAGTTAACCAAGAATGTTTGGGGAGAATTATTGGGTTTTTCTCTTCTGCGGACAGGTTAGAAAATTCGAGCCTTCCGCCCAACCTCATCAACCCGTTTTTGTCAATAAAGGGCATGAAATTTGATAAGGATGACGTCTTATCCACTGATTTACTATTTTTTAGAGATTCTATTTCTTCCTTATAAAATTGTTTTTGTTCAGATTGTATCAAAAAATTTTCAGCTTCGAGTAATTCTTCGGTTGTTACTACGTCTTGCACTTCAATTGATTTTTTCAGCTTCATAATGAATTTCTTTACCCAAACGGTAATTCTCAAAAGTTTCTCTAAATTACTATATTTTGAAATGTTTATGGGATTTTCGAGTTTTTTGACTAAGCACTCGCTCTGAAAAACATCGTTAGGATTTTTTTTGTATTCTAATTCATCTGAGTAAGCGATTTCTTTTTTTCTGATATTGGCCAACACTCAGGAGGTAAACTTAGCCATTCTGGTCCCTGTAACCAAGTTGTATCATTGATTATCCTAGAGATTTTTGATCCTCGAGAAACTATATCAGCTGGATTGGCAGTACCAGGACAATGATACCAGTTATCAGGTGAGGTCAATTTATGGATCTCTTCAATTCTGTTTCTGACAAAGGGTTTAAACTTTTTAGGGGATCCTTTTATCCAAAAATAGGATATTTTTGAATCTGTCCAGTAATAAGTCGGTACATTCAATTTTAAAGCTTTCAAAATGTTACTACTTAGCTTGGCCGACAACAATGCGGCCATCAATTCAAGCCTTGGCAAGGTAAGCGCTTTCAGTGGAGCAACCCTGTTTTTCGAAGCAACAAAAACTGTTCGAACATTTTCGGTAGTTGTTGCTACACGTAAATAAGCAACCGTACCATAAGCCTTCATGCTCAAATCGGCAAAAATATGTAATTGTAGGTCATAATCATGCCAATCGGTGATGTCAGAAAAATAGTGTCTGGGTACTGAAAAGTTTTTCAAATGAGGGAGTTCGTTACACCAGCTACTCCAAACTATACGTAAATCTTCGGGTAAGGTGTCATCCCAATCTAGACCCAAATTCCAAATTTGTTGAATCATACATTTTAGTCTTAATGTAAATGGTCCTAAGAATCCAAGTGGATCAAAAATCCTACCTAAAACTTGTAGAATAAATATTTTGGTGTCTATTCTTCTTGAAACGAAATAAACTAAACCTCGAACATCAAAATAAAGTAAATCTTTGGAATTATTCCAAGCGATTCCTAAAACTTTATAAGGGAGATTTCGTTCTCCAAAAGCTTCAGAATTGACTTCTGAAGCTATGCCATTTTCTTTCCATAGTTCACTAAGGGGTAAAGAGTTCGTATGCCATTTGTGTAAATGCATACTTGCATTTTCAAATATATCAATACATTGTAAACTCGTGGATAGGGCTTGATCAATATTTTCATGACTTCCTATAACGTCATCGACATATATATTTTCATTTAAAAATTTTACTGTGTCTGGATATTTTTCGGTGTATTTTTTTAAGTGGTGTTTAATTGTTGCAGCCAATAAAAAGGGACTGCTACTAATTCCAAATAACACTCTGGTGAATCTATAAATTTCAAAGGGTTTAGAATTATCAAACAAATCTTGTGAAAATAAAAATCTTGTTACATCACGATCTTTTTCATCTATAATTATTTGTAGAAAAGCTTGTTTTATATCAGTTTTAAAAGCTATGGGATTAAATCTAAACCGTAACAAAACATCAAATATTTCAGGATACAAATTTGGACCTACATGCAGGCAATTATTCAAAGACAGTGAGCCTGTGTCATGAGCAGAGGCATCGAAAACTATGCGTAATCTGCTCGTTGTCCTATCAGTTCTAATTATTTCTCGATGAGGTAAATAAAAAGTTACATTTTGTTTTTCTTCAGGCTCTGTAACTAACTCAATAATACCTTGTTTCAAATAATCTGCTAACACCTCCTTATACTCAAAAAATAATTCAGGGTTTTTAATTAATCTTTGTTTGAGTTTAAAAAATCTATATTCTGCAATTTTCCGATTGTTATTTAAACATTCCCTTTCAAGCTTCCACGGAAATCGAACTGTATATCGCTTATCATTGTATTTAATTTCTGACTCAAACTGCTTCATAACGTTGTTTTCTGAAAAATCTGAATCCTGTTTAGTATTAAAAAGGCCAGATGTTTCGATATTCCAGAATTTTTCAATCTGTTCAGAAATAAAAAAATTTTCTACTATTACATTAAATGCTAAGGGCGTATAACTGTCAGTTATTTTTCCCTGTAGACACCAACCAAAAATGGTGTCGACAGCTACTAATTTTTTATTCAAATGTTTTATATTTCCAGTAACTATATCATAATAATAGTCAGCACCTATAAGTAATGTAATGGGTTCTTTGGATGTGGGTGTGTCCGCAAGGGTTAAATTTTCAAATTGTTTACTTTTCATCAAATCATTGATTTCAGGTGGGGGGATTTCAGTAGCTGATATTTGATTGGTGACTAGCGCTTCTATATCTAATTTTGAATTAGGTACATTTTTATTTCAATAGTTAGTTTAACTACTTCAAAGGTTTTTTTCAATGGGGTTCATATTTCCAAATGTAAAAACCGACAATTTTTCTTTTTTTATTGCCTGTAAATTCAATTTATTTGCTATTTCTTCAGATATAAAGGTGCGCATGCTCCCACAATCTAAAAGTAACCTAATTAGAGATTGTTTTCCGTTTGATTTTATTTTTACACAACAAGTTTGTAGAAGAATTTTATTGTTTTATGTAGAGGAAATAGCCGAAATCACTTTTTCCCTAGCTTCATTTTCATTACCTTTTAATTCGGGTGTAGTTACTTCTTTTATTAATTTAGATTTTAGGCATATCGTTTGATTATGTCTGCCTGAACAGTTCTTGCAACTAGTTTTAGAGTTACAATTTTTGATAACGTGTTTCCTGCCTAAGCAAAGGTAACATCTTCCTTGAGATTTCAACAAATTTCTTTTAGTGTTTACATCAACAGCCTCACACAAATCAGATGAATGTTTACTATCGTTGCAAAAAATACAATGAGCGAGCTGCCTATCTGAAGTCGATTTATCATTCGAAATGTTCATAAATTCACAAGTAGATTTAAATTCTGATTTTGTTGTTTGACTCTTGATTTTTGTTTTATTATTTTCAAGTGCTTTCATTCTCGAAAAAAATGTATGTTCTCTGCTTTTTATTTCAGCGTGCAGAAAATCTAATAATTTATGTATATCTGAATGTGTTAAATTATCTACATTTTGTCTATTATATTCCAAAGCTAATTCTGCCGGTATTAATTTTAAAATTACGGCGATAAGCATGGAGCCATAATTTGCTGGTTCGAGTCCTAATGTGGACAAACATCGAACATTTATTTCTATATCACTGTGCAATTTTTTCAATTTTTGAATTTCGTTAGCCTTATAAACAGGGGATAAATTAAGAAGCTTGTTCAGGTGATGATTAATTATCACGTCTTTTTGACCATAACGCGATTCTAAAACTTTCAATGCTGCGTCATAATTAGCTTCTGATATTTCAAAACCTTCTACAGCATTAGCCGCAGCTCCAGATAAAAAACTCTTCAAATAATGAAATTTTTCAATTTTCGAAAGCGATTTATTTTCGTGAATTGTATTTTTAAAGGTATTAAAAAATGAAATAAATTGCGTACAGTCGCCATAGAATTTTTGTATATTGAGTTTTGGCAATTTAACAACTGAGTTTTCATAATTAATCACATTCGATTTTAAATCTTGACTGTTATTTAAATCAACATTAACAATTTTTTTGTTTTCGGTTAATTTTTTCTTCACCCGGAATTTTGCAACTGATATTTTATTCACGTAATCATAAACAGAATTGATTTCAGTTTCATAGTCGTCTAACCCTAAAAGGGGCTCAATTTTCTCGTCAACTGACTTCAATAATTCTGCTTTAGTATCTAACTGAATAAATAATTCTTCTAAATTATCAAAATTTATTGGACTATCCTTCATAACATTTTCTATATTATTAATCAGCTTTGTTACTGCTGTTCTCAAAACTGTACGGTTCTTTTTCAACTTTTCTAAATCAGACATTTCGAAATAAATATGAAAAACTTAATCTTACCTCTGCCGTCTTCTTATCACTTACTATGCTCTATTTCCTTATTTGTATTTTGAAGACATTAATAGGGTAACGAATACTTTTTTTTTCTTTCTTTCCGGCGTGATGCACCATGAAGAAAAATATTTCAAAGACAGTCGAACATCAACTCAAAGAAGGAGGTGCTTTCTGGGATCTTTTCTTTAAATATTTAATGACTATTTACAGATCATGATTATATACATATATACAGCAAGAATTATCAAACAAATGATCCGTTTTTTCGAAATAAGGGAGGCTTAGCCTCATCAACAAACTGTAAAATATTACAGCGATCATGCTTTTTTAAATCACAACATTGCTTCGTATCGTTCCAGCCACAACAAAAACAAAATCGCATTCTAAAGTAGGATGCGCGCGCATCGCGCGTCCTTCGTTATCATGGGAGCAGAGAAAAAGTTTCTCTTCATTAGTTACCCCATCCAATATCTAATTATGGTTTAAAATGTGCAGGCTATAAAATAATATATTATTCCTCGTGAAATAAAATGCCTGGTCAAAGTAATTTTTTTTTTCAAATTTAATGGCTCAAACCTCCCTTACAGTGAGACAGACTTCTCTAATAGTATGGTGTTTTGACCCAGTTTCCAGAGTTATGGAAAATATTTTTTTTAATTATTTGGTGCATTTTTTAAAAATATTTGACGATGTAAAAAAAGAACAATATATAAACTATTTACATATGTTAAACTGAGATGTTGTTGTATGTCAAACATAAATCACCATCTTACAAGGAGAGGGCCAACCTTGTTAATCACAGATTTTGATTATTTTAATATATGTTGTAGAGTAGAGGCCCCCTAGTGTCAGGTTCAACGGATTTTATCCAATGCTCCTTAGTTCTTGAGAAACCGGGGGGTCTAATATTAGTACACAACTTAAATACTTACTTTGCTACAACGATGACAGGTCAGTCGTAGCTCAGTTGGTATGGTATTAACCGGTTGATTGGCGGGCCCGGGTTCGATACCTGAGTGCGCTACATTTGTTTTTCTCTTTTTTGTTATATAAATTTACTTGTAAGTGTAACTTAATAATCTCACTGTCAATTAAAATTTTTAATATTGTATATCAATTATAATTTTAACCTATTTAATTTTTTACTTTTAACTGAATAGTTGTAATAAAACATCATAAAACTGTTATTTTATTTTTTTTTATAAAAAAAATCAGTTTTAAAATGTATTTCATATATTCTTTATGGATGCAATGATATTGAGCAATTGTGTCAATTTGTGATTTGAAAGAAACATCATTTACGCATTGCTTTAACAAAGGAAGTCAATGAGATAATACTATTATTCTGTTTTTAAAGCAACAAGCATAATCATATTAAAAATTAGCATCAGAATTAAATTACAACCGATTTTTTGCATATTAAAGATTTTTAAATTTGTAATAAGTATGCTTGTGCTTTCAATTATTTTGCTTTCCCCTTTATCTTTTTTCTGCTTTTATTTTATTTGAATATTCCTTTTTTTTATCATAACTAGATGGCACCACAACAGAATTTGGCACGATTTTGGAATTTTTATCATTCAATAATAGATCCAATTTCTTTTTAAAACTCTTTAATGGATGAGAAATAATAGTTTACAAATAAGAAATGATAAATTTAAGATTGTTAAAATTATAATTAATGTTTGGTGTTAAAATTTTTAATTGAAATTATTAAATTATAAATACAACAATATTTATAAAACAAAAAATGAGAAAAACAAACGTAGCGCATTCAGGTATCGAACCCGGGCCCTCGGATCAGCCGGCAAACGACATGCCAACTGAGCTACGACTAACCTGTCATTTTTGCTGCGAAGTAAGTATTTAACTTGTCTATTAATATTAGACCCCCTGGTTTTTCAAGAACTAAGGGGCATTGGATAAAATCCGTTGAACCTGACACTAAGGGGTGTCTACCCTACAACATGTATTGAAATAATCAAAATCTGTGATTAACAAGGTTGGCCCTCTCCTTGTTAGTAATACTAGCATAATACAAAAAAAATATTTGTTATCACACGTAAGTAACACATAATATTTCACCAAAAGACCAATAGAAAGCGCCAAATGGCAAATAAAGATAATGTAACTGCTGAGTTATACTATGCATTTTAAAGTTAATTAGTGTTATCAGTGTAGCGTGATTTTTTAAAATAAAAATATCTACTGAAATTTATAAATTGCAATTTTTCTGTAACTTAAAGTGAGATGTTCTGTGATTGAGTAAAACAAAAAATACTGAACGGCTACTTCGGTAGATGTTACTAATAAAAAGTTGTTAAACTGAGAAAAATGATCTAAAGAATTTTTGTTTTGTTGATACTAAAACTACTTTACTTGCGAATATTATGCCTGTAGCGAGTTTTATATGTACTTTTTTACAGTCTTCTCTTTTCTTGTAATAGTGTTCTTGTTAATAATGCGTCTTTTCATTCTTTTTTAGCAAATACTCTTTAATCACTTCGCAAAGTAAATATTCTTTAGGAAATGTAGCTTAGAAGTTATGCACTACTGGGTTAAGTTTTTTAAATATTTAAGTTCTAAGGAAGTTTAGTTTTTTTTATACAAAAACTATTTTAATTGTGAATTTTACGCTTAGAACGAGTTTTATTTTCATTTTTGACAGTATTCTCTTTTCCTCTTCTTCTGTCCTTGCTAATAAGGGAATTTTTCATTCTTTTTACCCGACTGCCAAGATGGGTTATGTGTTTCACGCGTATCTGGGTATGTGGATTTCTTTATATCCTCGATACATCCCAACTGCTGGATGGATTTTAATGAATGAGGTCTTTATCGAATCGCTTTAATCGTCCAATGATTAAAGGATAGGTTTTGTTTTTATGAATTCAAAATGGCGGCCGTAAAATACAAAATGGCGGTAAAGACGAAAAAACTTTTTATGCACCCTATTGAGTGGCATATCATTGGATAGGTCTTTGAAAATGAAGACGATGTTTCATTGACTATTTTACAGTCAGAAAATCCGTTTAAATATTACACAACCTGGAAGTTGTGTAGGTAGGATCACTAGCTTTACTGCAACTCTAACCATCATGGACATCTATAGACCTCATCAAAACAGTGTTTATAGATAGGAACTAACAATAAAACAAAACTTAAAAGTCACCAATACAAGTAAATAAAAAACATAGGTAAGTAATATAAAAAAAATAGTTTCACATTGATGAGAAATAATAAATTAGTTCGCTTTTTACGCGGTCCGGTTTTTGGATTTTTTAAATTTAATTTTTATTTAGTAAATACTTTCCAACTACTTTACAAAGTAAATATTGTATAGGGAATGTAGCTTAAAAGTTATGTGATACTGAGTTAAGCTTTTATAAATATTTAAGTACTTAAGATGTTTAGTTTTATTTATACTAACTATAAATCACTTTATGAAAACTACTTTCATTTTGAAATATTAGGACTAGAAGCCTTTTATTTGTATATTTGGACAGTCTTCTCTTTTCTCGTTTTAGTGTTTTTGTTAGTAAGGTGAATTTTCATTCTTTTTTAGAAAATACTCTTTAACCAATTCGCAAAGTATATATTGTATAGGAAATGTAGCTTAAGACTTACAAGGAGAGGGCCAACCTTGTTAATCACAGATTTTGATTATTTTAATATATGTTGTAGGGTAGAAACCCCTTAGTGTCAGGTTCAACGGATTTTATCCAACGCTCCTTAGTTCTTGAGAAACCAGGGGGTCTAATAATAGTACACAACTTAAATACTTACTTTGCAACCGCAGTGATATGATGGTCGTAGCTCAGTTAGTATGGCGATTGCCGGCTGATCCGCGAGCCCGGGTTCGATACCTGAATCCGCTTTATTTGTTTTTCTCATTTTTTGTTTTATAAATATACTTGTAAGTATAATTAATAATCTCATTGTCAATTAAAATTTATAATATTGTATATCAATTATAATTTTCACCTATTTCATTTTTTACTTTTAACTAAATAGCTGTATAAAACATCATAAAACTGTTATTTTTTTTTTAAAAATCACTTTTAAAATGTATTTCATATATTCTTTATCGATGCAATGATATTGAGCAATTGTGTCAATTCGTGATTTTAAAGAAACATCATTTACGCATTGCTTTAACAAAGGAAGTCAATGCGATAATACTATTATTCTGTTTTTAAAGTAACAAGCGTAATTATATTAAAAATTAGTATCAGAATTAAATTAGAACCGATTTTTTGCTTATTAAAGATTTTTAAATTTGTAATACGTATGCTTGCGCTTTCAATTATTTTGCTTTCACCTTTATCTTCTTTCTGCTTTCATTTTTATTTTATTTGAATATGCTTTTATTTTATCATAACTAGATGTCACCACAACAGATTTTGTCACGATTTTGGAACTTTTATCATTCAATAATAGATCCAAATTCTTTTTAAACATCTTTAAAGGATGAGAAATAATAGTTTAAAAAAATGATAAATTTAAGTTTGTTAACATTATAATTAAACGTATGATATTAAAATTTGTAATTGAAATTATTAAATTATAATTACAAGTATATTTATAAAACAAAATTTGAGAAAAACAAATGTAGCGCGTTCGGGTATCGAAGCCGGGCCCGCAGATTAGTCAGCCGAACGCCGTACCAACTGAGCTACGGCCAACCTGTCATTACTGTTGCAATGTAAGTGTTTAAGTTGTGTATTATTATTAGACCCCCCGGTTTCTCAAGAACTAGGGAGCGTTGGATAAAATCCGTTGAACCTGACACTAAGGGGTCTCTACCCTACAACATATATTAAAATAATCAAGATCTGTGATTAACAATGTTGGGCCTCTCCTTGTGAGATACTACTGAGTTAAGCTTTTATATATATTTAAGTCCTAAGGAGTTCAGTTTTACTTATACGGAAACTAATTTAATTGTGAAATGTTAGACTAGAATTTTTTTTTTTTGTATTTTATGACAGTCGCCTCTTATCTTGTCCATATAGCGAATATCTACGCTTCTAATAACTAGTACTTATGTTACGAAAATTATTAAAGAATTTTTTCAACAGTAGGAAAGTTGACATAAAAATTGAAGTTTCAGAATATTATATTAATTCTCGCGTTGTAGTTTATTATTTGAATTCATTCAGGAAACGACGCTTATTGTTACTGAAGGGTGTTGGACATTGAAATCTCAAATTCCCATCTCAAAGTTTAAACTTTTGGGGTGTAAAAATCATTCTTATTTTTAAAATATCTCGTCAGTAAATTAA
This sequence comes from Maratus speciosus, assembly GCA_963932465.1. Taxonomy (NCBI): domain Eukaryota; kingdom Metazoa; phylum Arthropoda; class Arachnida; order Araneae; family Salticidae; genus Maratus; species Maratus speciosus. Next base: position 364,923,144 of record OZ010799.1, read on the forward strand.
TATTTTTAACTTATTTTGTCTGTGTACCCTTCTTAAAGGATGTCTCTGTTTCTTTAGTTTTCAAAATATTTCTAAAATATATCCTAAATTTATTTAAAGTGCTGAAATTTTACTCAGAGCTCGAGACGATTTTAACACATAAAATTATAAATTGAGTACTACATATTTTAGAAATATTTTTTCAACTAATAAAAAAAGTTGGAAGTTGCACGTCAAACGTGGCAAAAGAGATGCGCTGGTACTATGATTAGTTTTATAAATATTTTTTGCACCGCATATTATACTGAATGTATATTTTAGTGCACATCATAAGCGCATATCAATTTATTCTTTTCGAAAAGTTGTAACATGAAATTGACATGAAACATGTAAAAATCATTCTTAATTTTAAAATATCTCGTCAGTAAATTAATATTTTTAACTTATTTTGTCTGTGTACTCTTCTTAAAGGATGTCTCTGTTTCTTTAGTTTTCAAAATATTTCTAAAATATATCCTAAATTTATTTAAAGTGCTGAAATTTTACTCAGAGCTCGAGACGATTTTAACACATAAAATTATAAATTGAGTACTACATATTTTAGAAATATTTTTTCAACTAATAAAAAAAGTTGGAAGTTGCACGTCAAACGTGGCAAAAGAGATGCGCTGGTACTATGATTAGTTTTATAAATATTTTTTGCGCCGCATATTATACTGAATGTATATTTTAGTGCACAGCATAGGCGCATATCAATTTATTCTTTTCGAAAAGTTGTAACATGAAATAATGAAAGTTGCACTTGAAATAATTTTTTCCCATTGGCTGTAATGTAACGGTAAACATTTCACTGTGCCTGTAATTAAACTATACATCCGATTTTCATAAAATTGGAAATGACTCGACAAAATGTTGCAATAATTAAACATTTTAAATTTTAAAAGATACGGTATGTTAGTTTTTGCGCTGTTATATTCGGACAGATGGACAGAGAGACGGACGGGCTGAACGACGAGCATAGGTGCTACGTATTTATATCATTACTAACGCACCTTAAAAGAGACTCCATTAAGAAGTGTACACAGAAAATAAGTTCAAAATAACATTAATTTCTTGAAAATATATTTCAAAAAAAGGAATGCATTCCACGATTTTAGGTTTAACATTAGTGAAAGGAATCTCAGTTATCACTGGCAACGCATTTAAAATGTAACATATCTCTGAACTGGCAATTTTATTCTACATAATTTTTTCCCAAATTTCTCTAGATATTCCATCGACTGAGAGATTTTGATCTGAAAGCTGGCAGCTGAGAGTTGTTGGTTCCAAACATATATCGAACTTGTTGTGCTAGCCGTTATGAGTTTACCGTCAGTTTCTTTGAAACCTGTGTAAGTACTGGTTAGCATCCCTTATAAAGACTCTCCACAGAGCGCAATATTACCCAATTTGACTTATATCGCTCTTGTATATAAGTGGCTGTAACAAACAACATCCAGTTTTTTCTAACTTATTCGAGAGGTCATGGAGTTTCTGAAGTAGTCAAAATACATTTCCTGGAACATTTTGAGCAACTTATTGCTTGTAAACGGCCTGTATTATAATATTTATTTTCATTGAATATCTGAAGGATGGTGTTGTTCCGGTATATGGCTGTCCCAATATAATATAAAATAATGTATAAAATTTTATTAGTTCCATGCTTTTAGGTTTAACATTAGCGAAAGGAATCTGAGTTATCACTGGTCAACGCCTTTAAGATGTAACCGTATACCCGAAGTGGTAATTTTATTCAAACTATTTTTTTCCAAATTTCTCTAGCTCCTCTATCGGCTGAGATATTTTGATCTCAAAGCTGGCAGTCGGGAGTTGTTGATTCCGAACATATATCGAACTTGTTGGTCTAGCCGTTATAAGTTTACCGTCAGTTTCTTTGAAACATGTGAAAATACTGGTTAGCATCCCTTGTAAAGACTCTCCACAGAGCGCAATGTTCCCCACCTTGACTTATATCGCTCTTGTACATAAGCGGTTGTAACAAAAAACATCCAGTTTTTTCTAACTTAGGCTGTATTCCATGAAGTTTCTGAAGTAGTGATGATACATTTCCTGGAAAATATTGGGCAACTTATTGCTCGTGAACGTTCCTGCATTATAATATTTATATTCATTGAATATGAGAAGGATGGTGTTCTTCCGGTATATAGCTGTCCTAATATAATATAAAATAATGTATAAAATTAAAACAGTTCCAAGCTTTTTGATTTAACATTAGCAGAAGGAATCTGAGTTATCACTGACCAACGCCTTTCAGATGTAACCGTATCTCTGAACTGGCAATTTTATTCTATATCATTTTTTTTTCTAAATTCCTCTAACACCTCCATCGGCTCAGAATTTCTGATCTTAGTGCTTGAAGCCGGGAGTTGTTGATTTCGAACACAAATCGAGTTTGTTGGGCTAGCCGTTGTGCGTTTACTGTCGGTTTCGTTGAAACCTGTGTAAATACTGGTTAGAAGCCGTTTTAAAGACTCTCCAGAGAGCGCAATGTTCCCCACTTTGACTAATATTGCTCTTGTACATAAGTGTCTGTAACAAACAACATTCATTTTTTTTTTTACTTAGTCGGGATTCCATGAATTTTCTGAAGTAGTCAAGATACATATCCTGGAACATATTGCTTGTGAACGTTCCTATATTATAATATTTATTTTCATTGACTCTGAGAAGGATGGTGCTTTTCCGTTAAACGGCTGTCCTAATCTATCTATACTAATATTATAAAGAGGTAAAAATTGTTTATTTGTAGGAGGTAACCTCTGGAACTACCGAAGCGATTCCAAAAGTAATGGTATCAAAATGATGGTGTTAGTCCAACTTAGAACATAGGCTATATCTTATGTCTGTGCCACCTGCCAAAAGGGGGTGCAGGAGCAAAAAAACGTTCTAAAAATGCGATTTTTGTGTTACTGAAGAGCCTAGAAACATGAAATTTGGAATGGTAGTTACTTATAAGATACTATTGATCTCTAAGGACATTTCTTTAAAAAATCGAAATTAAAAAGGGGTGAAAATGCGCGAAAAGCGTTCGAAACAACGTTGTAATTGGCAATTTTTACGCAATTTCAGGAAGTACTAAACCGATTTCAAAGATAAAGGTGTCAAAATGATGGTGACAACCCTTGATCCAACATAGGCTACATTTTATATCGGTGCCACTACCCCTAAAGGGGGTGCAGGAGCAAAAAAAACGTTAGAAATTGCGAATTTTGTGTTACTGAAGGGTCCAGATACATGAAATTTGGCATGGTAGTTACTTATTAGATATAAATGATCGCTAAGAACATTTCTTAAAAAATTCGAAATTTAAAAGGGGTGAAAATGCGCAAAAAGCGTTCCAAAAAATGTTCTAAAGTCGATTTTTGTGCAATCTCAAGAAGTACTAAAGCGATTTAAAAAATAATGTTGTCAAAATGTTGATGACAACACTTGCTCTAATATAGGCTACATTTTATGCCAGTGCCACTAACCCTAAAGGGGGTGCAAAAGCAAGAAAACGTTCGAAATAGCGATTTTTGTGTTAATGAAGGGCCCAGATACATGGAATTTGGAATGGTAGTTACTTATTAGATATAAATGATCGCTAAGAACATTTCTTTAAAAATTCGAAATTTAAAAGGGGAGAAAATGCGCGAAAAGCGTTCGAAAAAACGTCCTAAATGGCGATTTTTACTCAATCTCAAGGAGTACCAAACCGATTTAAAAAATAATGGTGTCAAAATGATGGTGACTCCAACATAGGCTCAATTTTATGTCGGTGTCACTACCACCTAGGAGTTTCAGAAGCAAAAAACGTTCTAAATTGAACTTTTTTTGTTACTGAAGGGCCTAGAATCCTGAAATTAGGCAGGACAGTTATTTATAAGATATAAATGATCTCTAAGAATATTTCCTAAAAAATCGAAATTTAAAGGGAGTGAAAATGATTGAAAAGCATTCTAAAAAACTTTCTAAATTGCGATTTCTACGCAATCTCAGGAAGTACCGAACCGATTTAAAAAATACTGGTGTGAAAACGATGGTGACAGCCCTCGCTCAGTATATATACGTCATGGGTATCTATACTAATATTATAAAGAAGTAAAGTTTGTTTGTTTGTAGGAGGTGATCTCTGGAAATACAGAAGCGATTTCAAAAGTAATGGTATCAAAATAATGGTGTTGTTCCCTGCTCCAACATAGGCTATAACTTATATCGGTGCGACTACTCCAACGGGGGGGAAGGAACAAAAAACTATCTAAATTGCGTTTTTTGGAATACTGCAGGGGCTAGAAACTTGAAACTAGGCATGGTAGTTACTTATAAGATATAAATGAACATTTCCTAAATAATTCGAAATTGAAAAGTGGTGAAAATGGACGAAAAACGTTCTAAAAAACGTTCTAAATTGCGATTTCTACGCAGTCTCAGAAAGTATTAAACCGATTTCAATAGTTATGGTTGGAAATTGATGATGACAGCCCTTGCTTCAATATAGGATTTATTTCATGTCTTTATCTTTACCACCTTGCAGTTGCATTTTGAAAAACGATCTAAATTGTGATTTTTGTTATACTGAAGGGGCTGGCAACTTGAAATTTGGCATGGAAATTACTTATGAGATGTAAATACTCTCTGAGCGGAGTTCCTTAAAAAATTGAAATTTAAAAGGTGTTGAAAAGCGTTCTAAAAACGTTCTAAGTAGCTATTTCTACGCAATCTCAGGAAATATACACCGATTTCAAAAGCAATGTTTTCAAATTGATGTTGACAGTCCCCGGCCCAACATAGCCTATATTTTACGTTGTTGCCACTACCACCTGGGGGTTACAGGAGCAAAAAATGTTCTAAATTGCTTTTTTGTGTTACTGAGGGTGTCTAACATTTGAAATTTGGAATGGCAATTACTTCAAAGATGCAAATGCTTTCTAAGAATTGTCGAAAGAAAATACCATATTTAAAAGGATGAAGTGAGCGAAAAGCGATCTATAAGCGTTCTAAATTACGATTTTTATGCAATCGTATGAAATACGAAACCGATTTCAAACATAATGGTTGCAAATTGATGGTGATAGAACCGGCTTAAACAAAAGCTATATATTTTATGTCGAGGTTTGCCGGAGCAAAAAACTTTCTAAATTGCGATTTCTGCGGTACTGAAGAGGCTAGGAACATTCAATATAGCACGGCAGTTACTTATAAAATATAAAAGTCCTCTAAGAACAGTCGAAAATAAATTCGAAATTAAAAAGGGGTGAAGCGAAGGGAAGGAGCGAAAAGTATTCTAAAAATGTCCTAAATTACGATTTCTATGGAATCTCAGGAAATAATAAACTGATTACAGAAGTTATTGGCTGCGAATCAAGAGTGATAGTCCCTTATCCTATACGAGCTATATTTTATGCCGCTGTCACTACCACCTGGTTGGCAGGAAAACAAGAAAGCCTTTAAAAACACCTAAATCTATTTTCTATAGAATATTAGGAAAAACCAAACGATATCAAGGTTAATGTTGGCAAATTAATGGTTACAGTCTCTGTTTCAACATTCTTCGAGACATTCTATTTCACTCTGTTTCGGCATTTTATGTTCATGCCACTAACAACAGACAGGTGGTAGACTGTTAGACAAGAAGCTTGGAATTTGAGATGATGGTTAATTTTAAGATGTAAATGTGTTGAGATGGTTTCTAAAAAATTCAAAACTTCAAATGAATACTGAAATGGGCGTATGAAAATGGCATAAAAGCCACGAAATACTTTCTAAATTATCATTTAATTAGAATTAGTTTTAGTTTTAGTTCTTCTTATTAATTAAAATGTCATTTCCGTCTATTGCACTTTTATGATGAAGTTTAGTCAAACTGTGGCTTAATTTGTAATTTTTGAATTATTTCAAAAAATGTTCTTCTAATTAAAAATAGTCATGCAAATATCACTTGGCATATTTCAACTATTACGCGGGCAAAGCCGCGGGGTTGGCTAGTATAATAATAAATAATGTATAAAATTTTATTAGTTCCATGCTTTTAGGTTTAACATTAGCGAGGAGTCTGAGTTATCATTGCCCAAAGCCTTTAAAATGTAACATATCTCTGAACTGGCAATTTTATTCAAACTATTTTTTTCCAAATTTCTCTAGCCCTTCCATCGGCTGAGATATACTGATCTCAAAGCTGGCAGCCGAGAGTTGTTGGTTCGGAACACATATCGAGCTTGTTGGGCTAGCCGTTATGAGTTTACTGTCGGTTTCTTTGAAACCTGTGTAAATACTGGTTAGGATCCATTATAAAGACTCTCCACAGAGCGCAATGTCCCCCCTCTCCTTGGTTTATATCACTCTTGTACATTAAGCGGCAGTAACAAACAACATCCAGTTTTTTCTAGCTTAGTCGGGATTCAATGAAATTTCTTTAGTCAAGATTCGTTTCTTGAAATATTTTGGGTAACTTATTCCTCTTGAACGGTCCTGTATTGCACTATTTATTCTCACTGAATGTGAGAAGGATAGTGTAGTTCCGGTATATGGCTACCCTAATATAATATAAAATAATGTATAAAAATTTATTAGTTCCACGCTTTTAGGTTTAACAATAGCGAAAGGAATCTCAGTCATCACTGGTCAACGCCTTTAAAATGTAACTGTATACCCGAACTGGCAATTTTATTCTACATAATTTTGTTTTTCCAAATTTCTCTAACTCATCCATTGGCTGAGAATTTTTGATCTCAAAGCTGGCAGCCGAGAGTTGTTGGTTCGGAAAATATATAGAGCTTGTTGGGCTAGCCGTTATGAGTTTACTGTCGATTTCTTTGAAACCTGTGTAAATACTGGTTAGAATCCATTATAAAGACTCTCCACTGAGCGCAATGTTCCCCACCTTGATTTATATCGGGTATATCTTGTACACAAACGGCTGTAACAAACAACATCCAGTTTTTTCTAGCTTAGTCGGGATTCAAAGAAATTTCTTTAGTCAAGATTCGTTTCTTGAAATATTTTGGGTAACTTATTCCTCTTGAACCTTCCTGTATTATACTATTTATTCTCACTGAATATGAGAAGGATAGTGTTATTCCGGTATATGGCTGCCCTAATATAATATAAAATAATGTATAAACATTTATTAGTTCCATGCTTTTCGGCTTAACAATAGTGAAAGGAATCTCTGTTATCAGTGGTCATTGCCTGTAAGATGTAATTGCATACCCGAACTGGCAATTTTATTCTACATAATTATTTTTCCAAATTTCTCTAACCCCTCCATCGGAAGAGAATTTCTGATCTCAAAGCTGGCAGCCGAGAGTTGTTTGTTCGGATCACATATCGAGCTTGTTGGGCTAGCCGTTATGAGTTTACTGTCGGTTTCTTTGAAACCTGTGTAAATACTGGTTAGGATCCATTATAAAGACTCTCCACAGAGCGCAATGTTCCCCTCTCCTTGGCTTATATCACTCTTGTACATTAAGCGGCTGTAACAAACAACATCCAGTTTTTTCTAGCTTAGTCGGGATTCAATGAAATTTCTTTAGTCAAGATTCGTTTCTTGAAATATTTTGGGTAACTTATTCCTCTTGAACGGTCCTGTATTACGCTATTTATTCTCGCTGAATGTGAGAAGGATAGTGTAGTTCCGGTATATGGCTGCCCTAATATAATATAAAATAACGTATAAAAATTTATTAGTTCCACGCTTTTAGGTTTAACAATAGCCAACCACTGTATATCCTTTCCAGGTTCCACTGTATATCCTTTAGAATAAAAAAAATGTAGAGAATCATTATGATGTTGTTACAAGAAAAGTATCATGTACTTTAAATTAAGTCAATCATATTAGGGGCATTCCACATCAAATCAGGCAGTAAAATATCAATATGTAACCCACTATCACAGATTTTAATGAAACTGCGTGTGTTTGTTCTTACTATTAAGATATGATCACCAGTCATTTTTTTTTTTTTGCTCCTTGGTGAAATAGTTTCTGAGAAAAAAATTTCAAAATTTTGAAAAACTGCCGTCAGTTGGCATTCTTGACAGCTCGGTTTTCAAATGTAGCATGTCATATATATAATCATATTTCAATATATACTCTACAAATCATCTTCAAATAATTTATGCATAATATTTAGGGTACGCAGTTTATGAAAAAAATATATTGTTACGTTTATAACATTTTAAGTGTGTCTAAAAAAATATTTAAACTTTGAAGTCGTGAATTTTTTATAAAAAATAATGCATTAAGAAAAAAAGCATTATCAACAAAAGGCGGTATTTTTATTAAATTTATTTTTTGTGGGAGATATACTTAAAGGTGTCCTTTACCGGATTCTGAAAAAAAAAATAGTGGGATTTTGGGTGTTATTGGTAGTATTTCCTATTTAAAAAATTTTTGAGGTGCATTTCAAATCAAATCAAGAAGAGTCATTCCATGTCAGTTCCCCTAAGCCATTTAATCATTGTCACAAATTTCAATGAAATTGGGACTGTTTATAGCTTATTTTAAGATGTAATCACCTTTAATTTTCTTGATCCTAAGTAAAATATTTTTTAAGATAAAAAATATCAAAATTTTGAAAAATTGTTTTAATTTTTTTTAATGACAGTTCGATATTCAAAGACTGCATAAAAAAAAAAAAGTCATTTCAATATAAAATCACTAAATAGGTTTCAAATAATGTATATGTGACAAATAATGTAGGCAGATTATTATTTCTTGTTTTTTATCATGTTTAAACACTAAGAGTGTCTTTTATCTTGTGAATTTTTAATGATAATTCTGATAATTCTGAAAAATCTCTCTTTTCTACCTCAATTTTATATTAGAAATAAATCTAAACATCCATGCAGTTATTCGATACAGTTTCTTTAGGGAGCTATACTTTTCGAGATTAAAAATGGGAATTTCATCAGCTTTATTTGTTTGAACAACGAAAGAGATGGTGGCTGCTTTTTTATACTTCTCTTCAGAAACATAAGGTAATCGAGATGCAGCAATTTTAACTCTAGGCCACTGATTTTCGGGAAGGGAAAGAAATTCAGGAACATACACATTAGGTTACGAATTGAATATTCAATTCGTATGATAACTTTACCAGTCAGTTTGACTGTGTTAAAATAATAGTTCATACACATTAGGGTTAGCATCAGGAAAAATATGCAACTGGAGATGCTCCTTTTCCATGATCAGGTTGCTAAAATACTGCCAGGAAATTTTCAAGTGAGCGAGATCAGGGATTTCTGTAAGCCAATTTTGCCAATCATTTTCTAGTTCACCAGAAACAAAAGGGGCAATAAATCTGGCTGAATCAAAGAACATAGTTGCAATTTTCAAAACATTGCGTTTAGTAGAAGAATCATTATTTAATTTTTCTAACAAGGGTCGTAATTCTAGTCCAAATTTATCTTCTGTATTGTTACAGATCAATCCTAAAATTTTCAAGGAAGTATTCGAGGGTTCGAAACTCGAAACAGGAATGTTTTCATCATCTAAAACATTAGAATTCAAGTTAGGGACATGATACAAACATTCGTTTAATGATAGAGAATCATCATATTTGGAAGAAGCATCATAGACTATGTGCATTTTTGTTGTAGTTTTGTCGTCACGGATAACAGGTCTGTGTGGCATGTAATAGGAATTATTAGAATGTTTCTTGGTGCACAATTCTATTACACCCTCATTAAACTGCTCTAGCAAAATGGAGCTATATTCCTTAATTAAAGAATCATTTTTCAAGAATTTATTTTCTAAACTAGAAAACCGCTCTTTTTGCTACTTCAATAATATTTCTAAGCAATTCACGAGAATTTTTACACAATGATTTTGCTTCATAACGCCCATTTACGAATTTTAAATTTTCTTTAAATTCTTTTATTACCTCATGATCGGTAATGTTATTTTCATTGCTTTCAGCAATGCCAATTGCTTCAAGATCACAAAATGCTTTCAGCTGAGTATTTATATTTTCAACTGAAACACGCAAACAAGCTACTTCTTTTTTAATCTACTCTATCTGCCCTTGCACCGTATGACCGAAAATAGATTCTGCAACGTATAATTCTTTTGTCAATTTTCCCTCGATTCCCTTTAATATTTTCCACAAAAAGTCAGACCCTAACAAAATATTTATTTTCTGTTCAAGACCTGTATCAGCCGGCTTAAAGCCTCTTGTTCTCATTATGTCTAGAAGTTCTGGTTTTAGGGTTTTCACAGAAGCTCCAGTTATATTATCAACCACAAGAGCTTCGATATTTATCGAGTTAATAGGTTGCACAACACTGGATAATTCTAGAGCAACTACTTCATAACAAGATTCATAAGGGCGTCTCCGCCCAAAAGGATAAACTAATAAATTTTCTGTTCGCAATGGCTTCAATTTTAATTTTTGTACTAGCGATCTCTTCACGAAGCATTTTTCTGAACCACTATCACATAAAACGCGAGCCAACAAGCATTGTTTACCAGCAGACACAGAAACTGTACAAGCCTGCAATAATGTAGATTTATTTTGTTTATATTTTTGTTCCGACATCATAGATACAATTGCACCTTTCATTTCTTTTTCAGGATTTTCTTTTGCTGTTTCTTTAAAACAAAACAATTGACTATGGGTATTGTTACCACATTTGGAACAAGGATTAATTTTTGTTCTACAATTTGCAGATAAATGCGACCTACAACAGCATCTGTAACAGCGACCTTCTTTCTTTAATTTATATCGTTTTTGTTCATCAGTGAATTCTGAACAATTTAGTCCTACATGATCAGAAGACTTGCAAAATATGCAAAACTGTTTTGTAGATGTATTTAAAGCAGCAGCTGAAGGTATATTTTTCTTTTGAGGAAAATTTTGATATTTACTTGAAGAATTTTCATATTTAGTTTTAGAATTTTTATAAGCCTTGCTTTGGGAATTATTTACTAAATTAGTAGCTTCCCGGCATCTTAATTCCGTTTTAATAAAATTTATTAAATCGGTGACTTCACAGTCCTTATCGGGGTCACGTCTTCGATGGAAATCTAGTATCAAATTTTCTGGTAATAACCTTAATAAAATGGGTAGTAATAAATGGCCGTAAGAGCCTGATGTTACTCCTAACGCATCAAGATTTCTCATACACGTTTCAATATTATCATACAACTTTCTTAAAGAAGTAACATTGTTAGTGGATTTCACTGGTTCAAGATTTAGAATTTTATTCATGTAACAGTTTATGATATTTTCCCGCTTACCATACCTCTCTTCTAACAACTTTAAACACGTTGAATAATTTTGATCTGTCAGTTCAAAACCAGCTACAATATTATATGCAGGTCCAGACAAAAAAGATTTCAGATATTGGAATTTTTCAATTTTTGATAACGATTCGTTTGAATCTATCGCACTAGTAAATAAATTAAAAAATTCTAAGAACTGGCTTGCATCACCAGAAAATTTTTCTATGTTAAGTTTAGGAAGCTTCACTGCCGAAACTGGTTTACTTCCGATTTTTGAACCGTTACTTGATTCTAGTAAAACTTTTGCTTCAGTTTCGATTTTACATTTTTTAAGCCTCATCTTAATTTTAAATTTCAAACTTGATATTTTTTCAGAATATTCTTCTACCGATTTTAGTTCTTTTTCATATTCAGTTTTTTCCTGAATTAGCTCATCTATTTCGGGATCTAATTCCTTTAGTTGAGCTTCCTTTTCATTTACGACCTCTAAGGATTCCATTAAAGAATCGCAATCAGTGTTATCAATATCAACAGATAATAATGTATCACATTTTGAGATTAATTTTGTAACTGCCGCGTGAACGGTAGCTCTTTTACTTTTAAGCTTATCAGGCTTATCCATGTTTAAAATTTATTTCAATTTTCAAAATAAATTATCATGAAAAAGCGTTATTTTCAATAAATCAAGAGTCAATAGTCATGCAGAATAATAAAGGTATTTCTTACCTTTTTTCCCGGTTGTTGAGGCACCAAAACAAATAAAGAATAATCTTCATGTATTCCACGAAATTTCACGTTATCACAATTCAAGATATTTTTATTGGGAGAGCATAGTTGTAGAATTTACGATTCGTTTTAAATCATATTTGGGAGAGCTTATTAGATGAAAAACTTCACGATTCATGTAAAATCACATTAAAATAATAAAGCATATTTCACAACTGAAAATGGCGCTGGTGTTGTTCAGTATAAGTAATCACAGGAAGATTAAAAACTTTGATTATTCTATTTACACTTTAAAATATATACATTATATACAGCGAAACATCTGAATATAATTTGTTATTACTTGCTGTGGAATCCAAGATGATCATATTAAAATATCAGCAATTATATTCTTCTGTAAAAAAGCCAAGAAAATAGCATGATTTTATATTCGAAAATAAATTTTCCCTTTTTTTTTAAATTAAACATTTCTTCTAATAGAAGACCACGAAAAACCTATACGCAGCTTATTACCTGCTGCGTTCTAGATTCACATTCACAACAAAACTAAACTTAAAAAGAAAGAGAGAGTAAAAAATGTTTTCAAATATCAATTCTCTCGAAGGTCACGTGATCCTTGGCGGCGCCTAAGCAGTCTGGCTGACTGCTCGAGAGAGGGTTGCAAAATATTCAACATTCTTATACACATTTAAAAAATTGGTACAACGTCGAACTAATGTTTGGTGCTGCAATAGCTGCCACCATAAGAGGGTTAAACATTATTCCAACATTTGTTTCTATGGATGAACCATAAATTGGTGAAACGTTGAACCATAAATTGGATAAATGTTTAACCGTTAAATTACAACTTAATTTATTTATTGTAAACGCACGAGATTATTCAAAGGCCATATAAATATTGAAGTTTAAAATGACATATTTCCATTGTAGCATGTCTTTTCTTAAGAGGAATTAACTAATTAAACGAAATTTTATCTAATTAGATTCTTCTGAATGGTATCTCAAAATATTATAGGGTAGATTTGGTGAAGATGCCGTATTTTTTGACTTAATTGTTTTAAAAATCGCCTGTTGTTTATATTTGTTATTCATTGTTTTCTTGTTAAAGTTTAGATTCTTATGTCTGATTTAAAAACGTATTTCATTTTACAGACCTTATAGAAAGCATCGAAAATTTTGTTTTTGTAAACACTTGCATTTCGGCATCTTACCCATAGATATGGTTAAGATGGCCAACTATCGAGGGGTAAGGTGCCTTATGGAGTTTCAATGTAAACAATAATTTTTTGAAGCAGTATAAAACATAACGGGACGAATAAAAGTAACTTTAATATTTTAGACATACTAAAGTTGTTAACGTACTTAATATTAGGAAATTACAAAAATATGAATTTAACAAACGTTGGTAATATAATAAAAGAACAAACGAATATTTATTTATTATATAATTATTTATGTTATGTTAATATATTTGTTTGTATCATATTTATTTAATATATTATGTTCTACTTGACTTTTAAAAGAATTATGGCTATTAAGTATGCCTGTTTTTAAACATTATAACAAGTTTAACTACGGTAAAGCCACTGTGATAAATTGCTTTAAAGTCAAGCTTTTTAGTTAATGTTTTTCATAAATCCCTTTGTTGTTTTTAAAATATCTCAGGTCTGCCACAAACTGCACATTTGTTTAGGAGCTTTGAGCAGCTTTTATATAACCAACGGTTTCACTGAATGTACTTGATCCCATTACAATTTCCCGGGGTTTTATTGCACTCTGTTAGACACTCTGAACAATCATTACGTCATAAAAATTATATTTACACGTGAATATTAAAAGAAAAAGAAAATTTTTAAATAATAAATTCATTGATATTTGTTAAAAGTCGTAAATGGAGGAAATTACGTCATATTGGCCAAAGTGGCCAAATAATAATATAGCAAAACAGTTTAAATTTAAAAATAAAGTTATATGAGAGATTTATTTCAAATTTCGAGATGATATTTTTAACTATAGTTGCCAATTTTAAGGTAGCGCAAATAATATTATTATCTTTCTAATAATAAAAATATTTTCAGTTGAATGTTACAAAGAGAAAGGAAAGTTTGGTGAAAATTATGTCAGATTTAAAACGTTACATTTAAAATCTCTTATTTAAAATCCTTTTCTTATAGCGTTGTTTAAAAATACCATAAAGCAAAGACTCTGTTGACTTAGTTCCTTTTATATTTGGTAATTTTCAAATGTATAACTAATCTTATTTAATCAAGCACGGAAACATCTAATAGCAGCTGATTCGGCCTTGAAATCCCTCAGTAAAAGGGAAACCCGTTTACAGTAAGATCGCCATTGATTTTTTAATTATACAGTGCAGCCTCAATTATCCGAGCTAATTGAGACTGTTAGTACCTCGGATATCGGAAATCTCGGTTAATAGAAACTGTGTGTAAAAACTCGCCGTGCTTGCGAATTTAACATATCTTTTTTTTTTTTTTTTTTTTTTTTTTTTTTTAATATAGAACGTTTTTTAAATAATAAAAATAAATATATGTAAAGTTCTGTTTCACAGCTCAACAAATTTAAAAAGAAAATCAACTACCAGTAGTAAATTTTAAAAAGCAAATTGGAAAATTTACGAAAGTTCACACAGCCACTGGAAACAAAGCATTCTTCGCTGTTGACTTCTCAGGGTCCAATGTTTCTTTGGAGTTGGGTGCTTTTGAAGGCAGAAGGGCCTGAATAGCACACACTGCAAATAGAAGCGTCTTAAATTTAGACACATATGTGACTGAAAAAGAATTTTAGACACTTAAGTGTCTTAATCTGAAAATTAAGACACTATAGATGTCTTAATTTAAGATACATAAGCGTCTTACTATGACCATGGTGTAAACGAACTGAGAATAATGTCTAAAATATCCGCAAACGTCTTATTTTAAGACACTTCATTGCTTTAAACGTGTCTTAATTTAAGATGTTTTGATTCTTCCGACGCAATAACCACCAGGGGGCACTAGCACTCCCAGTTGCGCATGCGTTTTAGATGTCTTCGTTCGAAGTGGTATACGTTGTAATTCAAACAAAGTTTGTTTTTATGTACGCGTGTATTTTAATTCGTTTTTTGCGAAATGTGAAGTACTGTGATTTTAATTCGTATTAACTTGGAGTATTTATTTATTGAATACATACATCTGACGTGTGTGCTCGACATCAAATGTCTCTTAGAAGCTGTCGTCGATACAAGGGCGGGATAGACACAGAACAGAAGTAGACGGCGGTTGAAGATTACACCCGGAAATTCTACAAAGCGTGTGCAATGGGCTTAGTGTTAACTCGTATCAATTTATATCAATAATATTGTGTTATTCATCTTTGTCCTGTCGAAACTGGCAAAAAAAAAGAAACTTTTGTCTGGCGGGTCCTGTTTTTAGGATGAAACATCTCATTCTTTAAATAGGGCTAGTCGGATGTATTATGGGATTACCTTTTAAACTGATGAAAGTCTTTCTCCCTCACTGTGGTTGTGGTAGTTTTTAAAATTTCAAATCGAGGAATATTTCTTACCTCTTGCAGCAACTCAAGTAAGTTTCTTTATAGTAGTAAAATTAGTGTATTTTATGATTTTACTTATTGTACTAAACAAAATCCTGCATGAAATTTAATTAGTTTTGAATCTGTTCGCAAAAAACCCCACTAATTCTAGAAGTATATATTTTTAAACTTATGACGTTCTTTTTTATTACGAATTATATATTCAATGTCAGTTCTTAGTTTCAATCTTTCAATGGATAATTTTTATCTCGCAGTAAATGACGGCCACAAGGAAGTAAAGAAAAAAAAAACTTTGAAAGATGACCTAATGCTTTCTTACTTCCTGGCATAAAACCGCAGATTAAAAAAAGATAAATAAAGTAAATGAGACTGGTCTATTATATGAACCTGCCTGTAAAAATATACATATGTATTTGATTTGCAATCAACTCTAATACTGATTTTTTTATTATTTTTAATAAAAAAGTAATTTGAAATTTATAATGGGAAAAAGTAAAAACCTCTAACTAGATTTCGTATTTAAAATTGTGGTAACTTTATTTATATGCACTTATACGAAAAATACAAAAATGACAGATGTTACTGTATATATTTAAGACGAAAGAAGTTTGGAAATCAAAAGTTATTTTTTCCTCATGTTTTTAATATAGAATATGTACTTATTTGTTTTTATTGATAGTTGAATAGCTTTTGTGAGTACCCTCTGATCTACATAAAAACTTGTCCATGTGGAAATATAAATTTTTTAAAAACATAATTTTTAAATAAGTATTTTCATTTTTTTTGGGGGGTGGAGGGGGGGGGGATTTTGCATGAATTTTTGTAAAGCTGATATCTTAAATCTTGCACTGATTATAATGAAAGTTTTGAACTTTTAGAGTAGGACAAGTTTAAAAACGCAAATATATTTAACAAAATACCAAAGTCATTTTTTCCCCAATGTTATTAAAGTAGAATATTTATTTATTTATTTTCATTATTCATAGTTAAATGGCTGTTGTGATTATCAAGTGATGTATATGTAAAATTGCCTATGTGGCAATATATTTTTTTATATTTTAATTTTTTTTTTGGGGGGGGGGGTGGGGGGGGGGGATTTTTGCAATTTTCGTACATCTGATATTTTAAATCTTTTTCCACATTCAACCGAGTATAATAAATATTTTGAACTTTTAGAGTAGGACAAGATTATAAAATATATATATATATTTATCTATGTACCTTAAAAGCCCTTAATAGCGAACACTTCGGGACCGCGGAATTTGTCCGATAATTGGAGATGTCTACTTTTTTGAGGTAAAAATATACAAATATGTATGTCTGCTGATTAAAAAAGTATTCGTTAAATAGAGGTGTTCGCTATTCGAGAATCTCCATTAACCTCCACAACGGATACTCCCGAATACCGGACATCTCAATTTAGACAACTATAATGCAGGGTTGCGTTTTTTTGCAAAAGTACTTCTTGATTAAAGGAAGGGCAAACTGGGAAGTGCCCCGTCCCCCTACGACTGTAGTGCCCCCAAATTTGATGTGCAATATTTGTAAAGCTTATATTTTAAATCTGTTTCGAAATTGTACTGATTATAATCAATATTTTGAACTTTTAAAGTAAAATAAGGTTAAAAACAAAATAAATTTTAAAAAATCTAATATTTAGATAAATATTTTTTGTTTTTTAATCTTGTTCTACTCCTGAAGTTCACGATATTGATTATAATCAGTACAATGTCGTAAAAGATTTAAATTATCAACGTAACGAAAATTGTATACCAAAACTGAGAGCACCAAAAAAATCAGGCTGTATTGGGGGGGGGGGGTGGCAGGACCACAGCCAAATATTTTTCCAGGATTCAACGTGGTCAAACATGGCTACGTATGATGCTTACAAAAAAATGGATGCGATTCAGACGTTTGAAGTGTCTGAAATTCAGACGCAAAAAGTGTCTGAAAAAATTCAGACATTTTAAAATGTCTGAAAATTGAACACTCCATTTCAGACACTTAAGTGTCTGAATTTCAGACATTTTAATTTAGAGTGCAGACAGTGAGCTAAAAAGTGTGGTAATTTTTAAGGATCATTCAAAAGGGGGAAAAAATCGGGCTTTGTTATCGGCTCGGTTAACAGAAACCTCGATTAATCGAAGCTCGGTTAATTCAGGTTCTACTATAATTCAATCTTCCGTAATCTTTTTAAAGCAGATCAAATTAATGGACTTTAGCACAAAGTCGCATAGCTGATAACTGCTATGCTTGTTGGGCCACCTTTTTTTCAAAAAGTTTGCTTCGCCTTATTCAATTAATGAGATATCTCCGATAAAATAAGTCATATTTTCCCGTTCTAAAATACTGGTATCCAAAAATCGTAGCATGTGACTGACACTACAAGTACTCATGGATCTAGGCTATTTTATGTCTGATTTTTATTATAGACTATATAAAATTATTAAAAATATATATTATGATAGGAACTAGCGGGCTTCGTCCGATATTTACGTTACGGATATAAAAATTATGTTTTTTTTTTTTTTTTTTTTTTTTTTTTTTTTTTTTTTTAGGGAAAAATAAATAAAAACCTATTTGACGATAGGTCTATAAAGACACATTTTGTATTTGTTATATTTCCGGGGATGAGGAGGGGGGAGGACTATTTTGATTAAATATCGCAATTAGTCCACATGGCAGACATTATTATGATAGACACTAGCGGGTTTCGCCCGCTATGGCGCCTTATGGGTCCAGCTTCCATAACTCAGAAACTATCTTTCGGACATCAAAGGAACAGATTCCAAACGTTATAATTAACTTAATAATCACCTTATATAGCATTAAAGTAAATTTATAAGTACTGCATACTATTATTTTTATCGTAATTTCTGAAGAGAAAAAATTATTTCGGTTCCATTCTTTGGTACTGGTCCAAAAATTTTTGAAAAAGGGGGAAAGGAGGGGACATGAGACTGCTGTTTGTCAAACAACAAACAACAGTCAAACAACACAACGGGGTTAGGCTTATTCAACCTGGTTTCTGATAACTTCATTCGGAAGGTGGTTTGTTTAGAAGAGTGCGTTCCCTGCCCCATGAAAATTGGAACTATTGGTACACCATCTATGTAAGGATTTAATAATTATAAATTCACATTTTGGATTTATTAATTTAAGAATAAAGTGTTTTTAAAGGAATATCAAATGAAACTCTCTGTGCGATCTGCGATCATACTTACCCACTTGTTTTTATATACAAACTGCTCTAAGAAAAATTGTAATAAAATAGTAAAAATTAAATCTGCATTAAATCCGCATTAAATCCCATAAGTATCTTTTTTTTAATCATTTTATCACTAACCTCAAAAAAGTAATGATATCAATGCGAAAACACTTGACGGGTTAAAAGTTTCTGTCGCAACACTTTATCTTATGCTCTAAGAATTTTAAATATGAACTTAAAATTACTGATATCAAATTTTGAGTGACGTTATGCTATTTCTTAAAAAATATATTTGTATTTATTTCATCATTTTATTTTTGTTTTATTTATAATCGCATGTGCAAAAGTTATGTTCAACATGAAAAGCTGCATAAAATTTTATTCGCTGTTGCTTTATCATTTACATCTCTCATAAATTCAAAATATGAGTTTTAAAAGATATGATATAAAATTTAAGTGACGCTTTGATGTGACTTTAAAATGTTTGTTTTAAAATTCAATTTAAATTATTTTTGACCTGGTTAAAATATATTTTTACATCTACACAATCTATATTATAAAGGACAAACATATCTGTGCGTAACGCATACGTCATTTTGCGAATGGCAACACCTTGAAATTTGAAATAAAATTTTGGTTTTGCAATTTTCGCTACTGCAAATTTTTAAACTTCTAAACATCGCACATTTTAAATTTTTAGACCGTCGTATAAGGGAAAAAATGCTCTTTTAAATGCAATTTGTTTGAAAGCTGTATCTTAATTTATTTTTGAGATTTTTTGTATTTTTTTGTAGTTTTTAATATCATTCTTCTTATCGTGGCTACAAAAGAACATATTTCTATTGAAAGTCATTGAAAGTAAACGGAAAATAGTCGAAAATAGGAGATACTTTATCTTTTTGTTGACATTTTTTCATAAAACCTGAAAAAAAAGTTGAAATTAAAATATGGGCTATGTCAAGAATCTTGTCTGTTATTCTGTGATAATGACGTCAGATGAATACTTTTATATAGACGAAGTTTAAGATTGGATTGTAAAAGTGGATTGCTTTAGCGGATGCAAATGACGTCATTTTATAAAATAACGTGTATTTTAAATCGTAAACCTGAATTATGTTTTGCAGAAGTGCTTCATTTTCGCAGCCCAGCTGCTTTGAAATTCTTCACAAGTGAAAATGCTTCACTTTAAAAAATAATTTAATCGAAATCACACACTAATAATGCATAATGTTTTACAAAAATTTAGAGTGTCTTTATAGAAGAGAGGTGACATGCAAATAACAGCGATTTATATTGCAGAAATTGATGATTCTCGCTTGGATAGATTTGCTTCGCCGAGTTAGAAAAGCAAACCAATAATTCGTGGTTTAAAATAATATCAAGTTCTTGAAGTTTTTGTCCAAAATTCCATCGAATAATAAAATAAAATAACACAATTTGCTTAATTTAATTTTTCCTAATTTTATATAATCTATATATTTAAAAGACAAATGTGTTTTTTAGTCATCTGCCCTGATCTTTCTGCTGAACCAATTTTACTGATATATATATATTTTGTAAACTGAAAGCTCTTCATTTGTAGATGCGATCGCACTATCTGTTTTTTTTTTTTTTTTTTTTTTTTTTTTTATGTCCCTACTTTTATATTTTTATTTGAAAAGCATTTTATGAAATTTCTTCAAAATGGTGAAAACTAGATACCTTTCATTATTGCAGACAATTGAGAAAAAATGAGGTATTTTTATCGTTATTCATGCTATTTTCTGATAAAAATTCAAAATCGTTGGTAAAAATTGTTGTATAGTGTTTAGTTTCGCAAACTCCCATTAGGAGCAGAATATTATATTAGGGGCATAATAACGAAAAATGACATACTGCTTTTGAAAACACGCATTTTCCCTCATAAATTTTTTATATTGTTTATCCTTCTGCATGTGTACTGATACTAAATTTCAGACACTAGGCAAAATGCTTATTTAAGTGAAAATGAAGTCATATTTAAAAGAACACGATCATTTTCTTATATAAAACAAAACATTTTAACACAAATGCGTCTAAAAAACATAAATTACGTAATTTTCTTACTCTCCGGAATTGAGATTAGAATCTCAAGTAAAGGGTGCTCTGTAGGGTAGTCTGTTCACATAGAAGACGTTGCTGACAATCGTGACTTCAAGTTTTGTGTTAAAATGATTTTTAAATGATCAAACAAAATACAATTTTTCTTTAAATGATGAATATGGATATGAGAAGTGCGTATGCAAATTTTGAGAAGGTGAAAATTGCTGTTTTTCATTCCGGAATACCAAGCATAAGAGCCTCAGTTGATAACCTCATCCTAATAACTGATCTTTATTATATTTTTCTGATTAAGTATCTATATTATAAAGAACAAACGTATCAGTGCGTAAAGCTGACGTCATTTTGCGAATCAAATTTCGGTCTTGAAATTTTCGCTACTGCAATTTTTTAATCTTCTGACCATCGTACATTTTCAATTTTCGTCGCACAGGGAAAAAATTTACTTTCAAATGCAATTTGTTTAAAAACTGTATCTTAATTGATTGATGTATTGTATTTTCTAAAATAATTTTTAAGCATGTTTTTTTTTTAATTTTATCTTATCACGTGCCGGTTTCAATACATAATAATAATAAACATTTTGCACATAAAGCAACAAACATTTCTCAGCATTTGTTTCTGACTATTTTTGCATAACGAAATTAATACTTCTTTTATAAACAAATAAAAAAATAATATTGTAAAAACACAAATCTAACATATTTGTAATCGTACAATTTAAATTTTTAGATCTCCAAACAGGATTTTTTTTTCAAATGGAATTTGTTTGCAAAGTTTATCTCAGTTTACTGATTGTCCATGGTTTTAAAAATAATTTTAAAGCATGAAATATTTTTTTATTTATCTATATCGCGAGGAGCTCGATTACGAAAGATTAATCCGTTTGCACTTAAAACAAAATAAAGAGTTCATCATTTTCTTACGGCTAATATCCATTAAAAAAACTTCCCTATGAATAAATAAATAAAATAATATAAATAAAGCACATATTTAACAGACATGTATAAGCTCTGAAATTATCAGAATATAAAGGGATGCCATAAGTGGCAAAATCTTGGTCGAATAACTCTTAGCATGCGGCTAATAAGAAAATATCGCTTTTGATAAATTAAAAAATATATATATATTTGATTGTATAATTCGTATTTTCCATATGAAAAATGCTTTTTTAATGTAAGTGGGCAATCTAAGAAATTTATTGCACATAAAAAAATATTAGTTTTCAATAAAAGAAAATGTTTTCACCTATATTCTTTAACCCGGAAAGCCAGGGTACGATCCCCTAGTACTTTTAATTTTCCAATTCACTATTAAATATATCACTTTCATTGAATCTATACTATGCATTGAAATGTATTTATTTCAATAAATTGATTTATCTTTTGTGTCACGCTATTCAAAATTGTGAGTAAGATTTATGTAAATGGTTTCTTTGCGTCATTGTATCCAAACTACGTGAAATGTATGAAAAAGAATAGTTTGAAATAATTTCTTGAAATAAATACATTTCAATGCATAGTATAGATTCAATGAAAGTGATATATTTAATAGTGAACTGGAAAATTAAAAGTATTGTGTAGATGTCAAAATATATTTTAACCAAGTCAAAAATAATTTAAATTGAATTTTAAAACAAATCTTTTAAAGTCACATCAAGGCGTCACTTAAATTTTATATCATATCTTTTAAAACTCATATTTTGAATTTATGAGAGATGTAAATGATAAAGCAACAGCGAATAAAATTTTATGCAGCTTTTCATGTTGAACATAACTTTTGCACATGCGATTATAAATAAAACAAAAATAAAATGATGAAATAAATACAAATATATTTTTTAAGAAATAGCATAACGTCCCTCAAAATATGATATCAGTATTTTTAAGTTCCATATTTAAAATTCTTAGAGTGATAACAGTTAAGATAAAGTGCTGCGTTAGAAACTTTTAACCCGTCAAGGGCTTTTGCATTGATTGTATACTACCGATATTTACATTTAATAAAATTATTTATAACCTCATTTACCATAATTTTTTAAGCAATGATTAAAATTAGTATTTATTAACCAATATTATTTATAAGGCCAATAAAGTTTATTTATAATTCAGAATACATATAGAAACCTTTCAAATTATGTTCACCTTAGATTTTGATATTTCTTTATGTCGTTTTAAACATTTAGAAAATTTATAATTTTAATCAGTGATTTTTTTTTAAATAGTTGATTAAAATTACGATTAAAAACTGATTTAAATTAGCTGATTTAAAATGTTGACAAGTTAGTTAATATCCAAGAGTAATTTAAACAATGAAGAAACAACCAAGCATTTGACTGGAACGGAAAACAACCGGCATCTTACCCCCCAAATATTTTCGTCGATTCACCCCCAAAGCATTGAGCAAGACGCCGGTGACCCCCACTGACGCGAAGAAGCGGGAACCGGCCACCATTTATGCTTTCCAGAAAGGTCAGGTACCAGTACTCTCTAAAAACATCAGAATTACTTCTCTGGTATTTAATCTAAGACTTATATAGGCAAATAAAGAAGTCACGTAAAAGATTTTGGCACTTACCAGAAGTGTTAAGATGAAATAGCAATAAAAAAGTACGACTTAAAATTTTTGAAAACGAACACAAATTGAAATTAAAGTATCACTGGAGAACCCTCTTAATTACAACTGAGCAGCATTTTCCTACATTGCCTGCGCATATGAAAACTACGTTATACGGCAACTTGTAGAACACGGCATCTCACCTCAAGTTACTCTATAATAAAAAAGTATGTAATTTATAGCTTTTAAAAAATTTATTTCAATCAATTGTCATTAATTTTTTTTTTCATTTTTAGTGTATTAAAATAAAAGCTTGTCTTTAGCGCATATGTTTTACTTCGATTTTATTTAAACTATTCTCTGTCACAGCATACAAAAAATATTTATGAATTCTAATTTATGAATTGTTGTTTGTATAATGCAACTTCAATAAACTTAAGCAGAGTTCTTTTTAAATCTTTCTATGACAATGGAAACAACAGCTTCGTCCGATGATAAACCATTTCATTTCATAAAGATCACGGACTTCTGATTGTATAAACTGATGTTTACTTTTAATTCATATCCCAAACTTTGAGCTGCAGTTAATTAGTACACCAGATCAGCGATAGCAGATATGATACTGAAAGTGCTAAGATAATAGTTTAGCCTCATAATCCTAGACAGTTAAGAGAATAGGGTACATTAAAAATTGAATTTAACCTTAAATATTAAATGATAAAAATAAACAAATTATTTCATGCACTCATTTGACTAAACTAATATTACAGGCTTTGTATAAATCGAATAAAAGTTTAAATAAACTTTCATTGTTCTTTCTTAATGTTCTACAGCTCATATTCAAAATATTAGAATAATTAATTTTTTACAAACTGAAATTATCGTTTGGCAAATTTAATGTCTTTTTCTGCAAATATGCAAACGATATTTTTATTAAGAACTTATTGTTGATTAAGCTTATTTATTATCTTAAAATTAATAGTATTTTTGAAAAGATTAATTGAAAATAAAAATTATTTTGAAAAGTCAAAATATTAGAATATTTATTCAAGTGGTTCAAAATATTAGAATATTTCCTATTAATTCTCCATTAATTATCACCAATTCATAACTGGTGGCATCATGGATTAAATTAAGACGATTTTATTTAAAATCAATATTCTCTTTACAGTTTGTTTGCTTTTTCGTCTTAAAATGAGTCGTGTGAGTGATATTTCTGAGTCTATTAAACTTAGGATGGCTGATTTGTGTTGGCACGGTAAAAATCAATGTTATTTAGCGAGTTTTTTACACTGTTCGCAATCAAGAGTTAATAAAATACTAACACAATATTTAAAAAATGGAAAATTTCAAAATAATCGCCGAAATGGTGGCAGAAAACTAAAAACATCTACTAGAGATGACAGGAAACTGAAGCGTATAGTTAAGAAAAACCGTTTTAAAATTGTGTGATTCTTGCACCGTAAATGGAAAGAAGAAGGAGTTGATGTTTCTAGATCGAGAACATTAAGAGGTCTCCATAAATTTAAGTTTGAATCTCGTGTACCGAAAACAAAACCTCTCATGACTGCAAAACAAAAGCGTATAAGATTTGAATTGGTGGAAATCAAGACATTTATGGAGCGAAGAAGATTGAAAAAACATATTAGTTAGTGATGAAATTATGTTGTATAGATACAAAACATACTTTCATCACTAAATAATATATTTTTCCAATCTTCTTCGCTCCATAAACGTCTTGATTTACACCAATTGAATATTATACGTTTTTGTTTTCCAGTCCTGAGATATTTTGTTTTCGGTATACGAGATTCAAACTTAAATTTATGGAGACGTTTTAATGTTCTCGATGTAGAAACTTCAAGTCCCTCTTCTTTCCATTTTCGGTGCAAGAATTGCACACTTTTAAAACGATTTTTCTTAACTATACGCTTCAGTTTCCTGTCAGCTCTAGCAGATGCGTTTGGTTTTCGGCCGCCATTTCGGCGATTATTCTGAAATTTTCCATTTTTTTAATATTGTGTTAGTATTTTACTAACGCTTGATTGCGAACAATGTAAATTATTCCTTATATAACATTGATTTTTACCGTGCCGATACAAATCAACCATACGAAATTTAATAGATTCAGGAATATCACACAAACGACCCATTTTAAGACGAAAAAGCAAACAAACTGCAAAGAGAATATTGATTTTAAATAAAATCGTCTGAATTTTATCAATGATGCCACCAGTTATGAATTGGCGATAATTAAATGTGAATTAATGCGAAATATTCTAATATTTTGAACCACTTGAATAAATACTCTAATATTTTGGCTTTTCGAAATATTTTTTTTTTTTTTTTTTTTACAATTAATCTTTTCAGAAATGATATTAATTTTAAGATAATTAATAAGTTTAATAAACAATAAGTTCTTAATAAAATTATCTTTTGCATATTTGCATTAAAAGATGTTAAATTATCAAAAGATATTTCCAGTTTGTGAAAAAAAAAGTAATTATTCTAATATTTTGAATATGAGCTGCATATGTATAGTCTGTGTTTCGAACTGTTTTAACATAATTTATCGTCACAGAAAAAAAAATCTTGCAAATTCAACGGTCAAGCAAATTGATTACGCATTTTGTCGTTGAAATATGAAATATTTTGCATATAAATGTCTTAGCAAATTTGTGCTTTGATAACTTGTCAAACAGAATAATCATCGCTTATTGTTAGTGATTTTGTAAAACTGAATATTCCATAAGTCTATATAAAAGCCACTAGATATTTTTTTACTATATTATTAATTTAATAAAAATTCTAAATTTTTACGTTACAGATTTTTTTTTTTTTTTGTTTGGTTGTCTGTTTAATTTTGGTTAATGATTGATCATAAAATTTATAACTACTTACTTTAAATCAACAGATGAACAATCAGGAATTTTATTACTTGTAAAAAGGTATTAAAAGGAGGAGAATCATCATTTACAACCTTTAAGTGAAATAATTAAAAATAATATTTTATTAAGTATCTAAGAAGTTAATTTAATTAAATTCTTAAAAATTAAAATTTAAATAATATACATATATGGGTTAAAACATAAGTTGATATTATTAAATCATGCAGTTTCAATCAAGACTTGAATTTTGTTCTAAGTGTTTTCATTGTTAAGGATATTAATTTGATATTTATAATGAATATTGAATGAAAACCATTAGGATTTAAAATAATATCTGAACTGAATAAGGTTAGTTGATGCAGTGTATCTTTAATAAAATATTTAAATTTTATAAGTGAATACCACTATTATAAATTTTAATACTCTAATTATTGATGGTTTATATATGAAAATAAGTATATTGATCAATAAATCAGTAATTTTTTTTAAAGTTTTCATTGAGTAAGGTGAATAAATTACACGCCAAGGCTCTGAACTTCAGGAGGGATCTCACCATCAGAAAGTAGATGTTAGGTGCCGGTGATTTGCTTTTTTGAAAATTGTACCAGTAGGTTTATAGTATTTTTAAGATGATGCTAAAATTTTATCAAGTTGAATTTCAAAATTTATAGAGATTTTTTAAATATTTAATTTAACTCATTAAAGCCGGTTGGAAAGAAAGTTTGATAGGTAAAGTCAAAATTTTTTTTTAAATTTGAATACCAGTATTTTAGTTTTGAAATTTTCGTATTATTTAATCTCAGATTTTGACGATTATATAACTCTAAATTACAAAGTGGCAAAAACTGGTGTCATAGAATTAAAAGAAGTGTAAAACGGAGCTATGTACGTGTACCGGCCACTACTGACCACAACACGGTGCCCCCCCCCCCAAAAAGGACCGCCACGGCACCCACTGCAAGGGGATCCCCACAAGACCGGGCTAGTCATTCTGACCTGCACCGAATGTCTCATAAGTAGGGCATCTCAAGCAGGATTGTCCCGCTTTAGTCTCCTCTGGGGCATTGCACAAAATCGGGGAACCACGGACCCACACTCACGTGAGGCAATGACGCCCCCCCCCCCCCGAACGTTTCCACTACGAACGTCCTAACGCTGACGAAGCAACCTGGCCCAATAAATCTCTAAAGAGGGGTCGGAACAGGTTCGACCCGATGCAGTGCCACCGTCGCATCATCGAATCCTAATCGCGGGACACTTCATGGGAAGAGCCCGCGCTCGGAAACTAATGAGGGGGACTCCACACCAGCTTACTTTACCGCGTGCCGAAACTGAGAAACTCCTTAAACACTGTAAAGGAGGCAATGAGTTAAGGCGACAATTAAAAAAATAAAAAACATATCGTCGTCATCGGAGGACTACATTCTGATGATGGTAACAGCATTTTAACAATTAGAATAGGTAATGAGTCATGGGGCTTTTAACTTTCCTGTAGGTTAACATGTCATTTCACGATCGGGAAGTTTCATTGAAGAAGCCCCTTAAGTATAAAATTTCATTTATAAAAATCATTGAAAATGTGGCGAAATTCTACTTCATAGAATGACATAGACTATTTAAAAAACTCCAATTCAAATAAAAATGATGCCGGAAAACTTAAAATATTCACTTAAACATAATCATTCAATAAAAATTCTTTTCTCTAATTTATTATTAAATAATATTTTTTGTTTTATTCTTCATACATGAATTTAAGAGGAATTGATTTACATTTTTTGCATAGTAATACATAATGCCAACAAACATAATGTCATTCATTTCAAAGATCCAATTAGATGGAGATTTGCCTCTCATTTAATTTCAAAATCCTAAGTCTCAAGCTTTTGTTAATTAGTAAACCATGTCAGTGATAGAGGAGATGATAATGAAAGTGATAAGATAACAGCTTAACGTCATGATAGGATATTGTTATGCGAAGGGTGTCAAATAGCAATAGCATTTTAATAGATTAATTATAAGTAAAAAAAATTGTTTAAAGACAAATGTGCACTAAAAAGGGGGGAAAAAATAAGGATAATTGATTGCAATAAATATATTTTTAGGCCAATTCCATAGTAACTGACGGAACACTTGACCATCGAATTTTGTTTTCAAAACTGTGTAGAAAATTCAGTAATAAAGCTAGAACAAATTTTTACAATTTAGTCTTAATGCCCAAATAACTGCATATTATTTCAATCTTTCTTTTAGTCCCAAAAATTGCAATTCAAAATTCTGTAATTGATGTAACATAAAATAGCAAACATTTTTTCTGCCTTCATTGAAGTGTAAAATAATCAAAATTATCCTTAAAAAAGGTGATTTAATGTTCTCAATAACACTAAGTAATGACAAATTATAAAAGTAACTTGTTTAATTAATATTTGAACAATAAAAAAGAAAATTTGGCATTTACACATGTAACTGACGTAACTTTTATTGTGTAACTGACGTAACTCTATGACTTTACAAAGGCAATAATGGTACTTAACTTAGTTTGTAAATAGTAATTTACAATACCTTTTAATTTGGATTTTATTATAGAACATAAAAATATCAAGTTTTTCAATCATAACCTTAAATTAAACATATTATTAATTTTATACCCCCCCCCCCCCCCCACACACACAAAAAAAATAAGAATTTTCTATGGAATTGCCCTTTAAGAGAAATAAATTAAATTGCGCGTGAATTTTTTATAAGATGTTTTAAAATAAAATTGGGAAACAATTTTAAATCTAGCTTCCTGGAAAGAAAAAGATCGATGAAAGACCTCTTGAGGATCCAACCGTCATCCGTTGATACCCTGAGCAAACGAAAGACAGCGCATTTACGAAACATGCCTCAGTTCCTTTACTTCGAAGAACATTAGCTTATTTCGGGAGCAATCAGCGAGGCATACGAGGTCTATAAAGCAAGCACATTTGCGTTTAATATATGAAGTCAATCGCCAGAGGGCGCTGATCCCTTGCCCAAGTAAATTCTGACCAATCGTGAAAACCCTCTACCAAAACTCTGACCATGTGAACATAATAGCAATCAGCGTCTTCAATGGTAATTTGGGCATTTGGTCAGGATTTGTGCTAAACCACGTGGATAAACCCGGCTACAGTTTTTCAGCAGTTTTAAGAGAAACGATCTGGCCGTTATATATATTAAGTAGGAAATGCAATCAGTGAAATTTACGTAATCGTATAATTAATGACATTTACGTACCTTATTGGACGAATGTTTTTATTTCCTGAGAGGTGGAGGAGGAAAATTTTAAATATATGTTTTACAGAATAGTGTATTGCTATCGGAAATACCTCACACTACTATAAGTTATGTCAATTGTAACACAAGAAGTATGTTAAAATTGGATTTCAAGATTTTAACCGGACAGATATACAAGTTAAGTAGAAGATTGTAATAAAAAATGTAATGAACTGTTTAATCATTATCATTTTTAGCCCACATTTTAATTGAAGATTGATTGGGTTAATGAATGAAGAGAATAAAATTTTAAGTAAACAGTTTCAACGTTCTTTCGTTGTGTAACCATACTTTGAAATAACAAGTTGATCGGAAAATAATCGGATTTTATTATAAAGATCACGGGATCTTGATTGACGCAGTGATGCCTGGTTTCACTGCAAATCCCCTCAAGCTTCTGTTAATCCTTTCTAAGACAAATTAATTCTATTGGTAGAATGTAGAAATAATGTTATATCACTCGAATTGAAGTCCAAATTGATTTGGAAGTAAACAAATGTTTATCGCAATGTAGGGAAGATGGTGGATGAATGGGACATTTTCACAAAAATATATTTTTTTTATTTAAGTTATTATCTATATTATATATCACATTTCATTCATTAGGTATTTGACAATATATATGAGCAATATTTATTCTAGATTATGATTTATTCAGAAAAATATTATGAAATCAAAAAAACTTTCCTCCCTGTCCCATTCATCTTCATAGCAGGGATGAATGGGACACTAATAGGGCTGGATGGGAGACAAAGATTTTCCTCCCTGTATCCAATTTTAGCAAATTAAAATTTATAATTATAACCTTATATGTAATTATATTTGTAATATATGATTTTACAGCAAGAATCGGTATGTTTTTTTTTTTTTTTTTTTTTTTTTTCAATAACTTCTTTTATCGCAGTTTTAACTTTTAATGCAGGATTCGGCTATAAATCTGTTATTTTTTCCCACTTATGAGGCATTTTAGATTTGAAATGAAAGTGCAACATGTCTTTTAAATATGTCATAGCTAATAATTTTCAATCATAACTAATTAATTAAATTGCCTGAACGAGTCAAGTTTCATATTCGGTATTGTTTCTAAGCTCATATAAAGGCTATCTACTTTTCCAGTGACATTTTTATCTCTAAAACTATTATTTTTCTATGTGTAATTACATTTATAAATTAAGGATGGTGAGATTCTACCTTTTATTTATTGGGGTTATATTACGTTAAATGCACATAAACAATTAAAAAATCGCCATTCTGGCATCTTTTTTTAAAAACGCCAAATAGTGGGTTCAAATAGGGTTATGCTTTGCCTTATACTTAATCAGTCAATACAAATTATTTTTCTCTAATTTATGATTAAATTTTTTTTTTCTCGTCCAATGCTGCATCTATGAGCTTAATATGAACGGGTTTATATTCCTTCTGTAACAATACACATACATAACAAGTTCATTGGAAGATATTACTTTTTTATTACAAAGTTTGATTGGATGGATATTTCTCTCTCATTCTAGTTAATATCCTCAGCCTGTACCTTGTGTTAATTTGTAAACCATGTCAGGGTTAAAAAAGATGATAACTGAATTCCTAATATAACGGTTTAGCGACATAATCTGTTAATGTTAACAAAATGTCGTATAGTAGCAATAACGTTTTAGTTTAAAGGTCGAATAAAGTGTTTAAACAAAATTGTTTGTACGGCACATTTTATTTTAAGTTTGATTGGACTATTGTAGAAATTGAATAAATTATTTATTAAGTCCATTCTTTAAGTTCTGCATGTAAGTCCTGCATTTGATTGTATTACTGTAGAAATTGAATAAATTATTTTTAAAGTTTTGCAATTTTTTCATTATTACGATTTTTAGAAAAGAATTTATTTCGAAATTTAAATATAAAAAATTCGAAAGAACATTTATTTTGAATTTTAATAGAACATTCGATATCGTATTATCTTTATACGTGTCACTTATATGAAGATTATAGTATATTATATCGTTTAAACAAATACAATAAATGTTTTAAGTACCAAGTGAGCCAAAAGCTCGTTAAAAATTAAAAAAAATTACAAAAAAGGAAGAAATTATGATAAAGGAATGCGGTTTGCAAGAAAGGGCTAACAAGATAGTCGGATTTTTTTTTTTGTAACAAAAAACATGTAATTAAAAAATGACATGTAGAGGGCGCTGTCGACCCGAAACACGGTCAACAGGACAACAATTCATTTGTCCTTCAATTAACAAATGTTCAGCATGACCTCCAGAACATTCTACGACACAACTGTTGTCTTGTTCATTGTGTTTCGGGTCGTCAGCGCCCTCTACATGTGATTTTTTAACTATTTTTTTTTCTGCTAAAAAAATCCCACTACCTGTTGAGCCTTTTCTTGCAAACCGGACTCCTTTATCATAATTTCTTCCTTTTTTTATGAATTGTTAAAGTTTTAACGAACTTTTAGCTCACCCGGTATAAGTGAAAAATTACATTTTACAAAAGGACATAATATACTAAAAACACCATATTTCATTTTAGAGATTTTGTTGGAAAACCTACGATATTGGTTTAAATTTATATCAACGAATAAAACATATTTTACAAATTTGAATTAAATAATCTTTGTCTGATGTTGAATTAGGAAGAGTTTTCTTATATTCTTTCTGTAATAATACACGGGCATAATACGTATGCAGTAAAATAATTCTTTGCATTGCAAAAATTACAGAATTCAGGTTTAGTGGAGAGATTCCATAACCTAAGCAATGTGCTTCTGATAAATAGCAAACTAGATAGGCGGTAAACGGCTTCATAATGACTTAACATTATATCACTCAGCCAAAAAGTCAAAAGTGACGCATCTCGACAAAAGAAATTTCACAGGGGAGGCAAAAGAAAATTTGCACATCATTTATTGCAACATGAAATTACAACACTTAGCTCTGCATAAAAACGTTCATAAAAGCGTAAAACCTTTAAAAATAAAGGCGTAGGGTGAGGTTTGGAGGGTTGAATAACTTTACCTCCACATACAAACCACACCTCTTTTGTGGTCGCAAATGGACATATACCGTAATACAGTGATTTTCCGTATAACTACACTTGTGAAAATTTTTGTGTAGCAAGGCGCTCCCATGACAAACCTATTAGTAGAATAAAACACAAAATGATTTTTTGCGAGATGTGTCAATTTTCTTGCGAGTAAGCGATATTACTAAATTATTTAGGGAATGGCATGTAATAATAATTTAATTTTGAGATCTTTAATCTTGCCCGGATACCACCAGCTGCTTCTAATTGGCTGAGGCTGCCTACTTTAATGACAGAAACTTTGTGTTAAACGATGCGAAGATTATCTTTCGGAATTTGTGGTGGTAAACAACTTTTAAGTAAAAAAGGTTAAAGACCAATAATTTAATGATTTAATGAAGTGTGTAAGTAAACTGTTCGAAGAATGAAAAATAGCATGTGGCATTTTAATGCTTAAATTGAATAAATGTTTACTAATTTTTTGTCACTTTTTTTCTTATTTTTACACATATAGTCTTCTATTATTTGTATTTCTTTAGAAAAAAGCGTGCATATCCTCATAATAAATACAAGAGTAGATTTGTTATTTTTTTAAGCATATGATATTTTATAATGTCACTTACTTCCGCTTGAGTATAATATTTAAATTCAGATTAAAAGTTCTAAAGAAAAACTAAATTTTTGTGTTATATTTAATCATACCTCTTTTTTTTTTTTTTTTTTACTTTCTTCTATCTTTACAAGAAGAAAGTATTGGATTCGTGAAAAATTTCGATTTCCGGTTTTCGACGGATTTATACGTTTTAGAATGCCCAGAACACGATTTGATGGTTTTTAGAAAATGTCTGTCTGTCACTCTGTCACTCTGTGAGTCTGTATGTGACAAAAATTTTGTGGGTGCTCTATCTCAATAACTAATGCACGGAATTTCACAAAACTTTATATTTAGTTAGACCTTGACATAAACTGAACCTGATTAGTTTTTGGTGAGAATCGCCCAACAGGTGGCGCTTCTATACGGCATTTTTAACGATTTCTGCAATAGCTATACCTCAAGAACTACTGCACGGATTTTCATAAAACTTCAGATTCAGTTAGTCCAGGATATAGTTTGGTGCTGATTACTTTTTTGTAAAAATCGCCCAACAGGTGGCGCTGCTATGCTGCATTATTCATGATTATTGCAATAGCTCTAACTCAAGAAATAATGCACGAATTTTCATCAAACTTCAGATTTAGTTAGTCTCTGATATAAATTAGAGCTGTTTAATTTTTGGTGTAAATCGCCCAACAGGTGGCGCTGCTGTGCTGCATTTTCACGATTTACGCAAGAGCTGTATCTCAAGAACTATTGCACGGATTTTCATCAAACTTCAGATTTAGTTCTCCTTGACATGAATTCACGTATAAATTAGTGCTGTGTAATTTTTGGTGTAAATCGCTCAAGAGGTGGCGCTGCTATGCTGTATTTTTTGCGATTTCCGCAACAGCTTTATCTCAAGAACTAGCGCTTAGATTTTCAACAAACTTCAGATTCAGGTATACATTGATATCATTTAGTGCTCTTTATATTTAGTGTAAATTACTCAACATGTAGCGCTGCTATGCTACATTTTTCAGAATTTCCGCTATAGCTCTATCTCAAGAACTAATGCACGAACTTTCATCAAACTTCAGATTCAGATATACTTTGACATGAATTGGTGCTAAATTCATGTAATTTCTTGTACTTTTTAAAGGATTTAATTGGCGTGATTTATATACAAGAAAGTTTTGTGATGGCCAGAACATACTAGTTTTAATTCATGATTGAACCATCTTTGTTTGTCTAATGCTTCATAAGTAAGCGGAAGAGTAACTGCTATGTAATGTAAGTGTCGAGCTTCTTTTAATCCTTTGAGTACGGACGAATATTAGCGACTAGTACAGGGTATTTATAAAGTTCCGGATCCATTTTGATGTTTAATAACTCATAAATAATAAAGACAGATTAAAACTAATAACATAAATGGTTAGATAGACTCAGAAAGTTTCATGACCCTTGTAAATGAACTTCCACGTGTGCTTTTTGGTAAATTCTTCTGCAATTTCTCTGTGCTTGCACTATCGATTTTGTTTCTATGAACCACCATAAAATCTGTGATTTCTCTTGTGGTGTATGCATTCTCCTTAATATCCGCTCGAATAAAACATCACATAAAAAAGTAACATAGAACAAACACAACAAACGTAAACATAACATTGCAATAGTTGCCAAAAACAAAAGAGAGAAAAATGCAATTAATAAGCAGACGATATTTAGAAAAGTACAGATATTTAGACTGGAAAATGAAATTATCTGAAATTAACAACACGCGCAGACAATATTTACAAAAGTAAAGATATTCAAACCTGAAAAGGAAAATATATGAGTTATTCCATCAATAAATGCCATAAGTTTGTTTATATCTTAATTATTTTATGAGTTATTAAACATGAAAATAAGTCCGGGACTTTATAAACACCCTGTATTATAGTTATTCGATCCACTATTTGCAAAAAAAAAAAAAAATGATCTTGAACATGTCCTAATATAAGTGTATGAAAGATATTCATTTTCAAAAATTGCTACGAGAAGAATAAAAAAATCATCCACAACGACGTATATGAACCGACCAGTAGCCAATCTTTTAATTAGTAAACCGGGGCAGCGATAAACGGGATTATAGTTATGTTAACACAATTGTTTGGAGTCAATAGGTTTGATACTGCTGACAGTATGTTTTCTATAATGTCTAGAATATATAATGTTGAAATCGGCCGATACAAAAATGATAAAAAAATGATCCCATAAATGTTGAACGGTGCAGAACTTTAAAGGGCGATCGCAGCGACATATGGTAGTTCAAACGTAAAGATTCTATAAGGAATTAATTGAGAAAAGGTTCCGACCAGTGAAGAACTAGCAGATGTCGCTGTGATCGATATTTGATCTTCAGCATCGTTCAACATTTATGGAATACAATATTTTGCACTTTTTAAAGCTACACAGGAATAGTCTAGTATTTTTCGACGTGTTATGCATTTTTCATTTGAACCAAGGGGCTCCGTGGCCGAGTGGATAAGACACCACGCTGCTAATCGCTTGAGAGCGTAGGAGGCTTGCGGGTTCGACTCCCGCTGACTCCGTTGCACACTCCTTGTGGAGCTCCCGAATGTAAAAATTCTCTGTGTTCTAAATTTCAATATGCTATCTCGTCCTGTATATCGACGAGGACTTATAAGCGGGCCTTGGGATCAAGCACACAAGTCTGATGTATGTGTTCAATAAAGACCAAAAACCAAAACCAATTTGAACCAAGTTTGAGACTGTTGGACTGTTTGTAAAATCTAAGAAAATTTTTTGTAAGGGGCTGCATAAAAGAATTTGATATCAATGGATTTTAATTTCGAGAAATACCTATTGATTCATTTACGTGCGCTAAATGTTGGAAATGAGTTTTAAGCTACGTTTTGCGTTTTCTCACTTTTTTGTTTAGAAAACACATTCTGTTCTATAAAAAAATGAAGTTTGGGAGAGATTCATTTTCAAAAATTTGTACGAATAGAAAAAAAATCCACTGCAACGTATATGAACCGAACCGTAGTTAAATTGTTAATTAGTAAACCAAGTCAGCGATAACCGGAATTATAATGGAAATGTTAACACAATGGTTTGGAGTCAATAGGTTTGAATTGCTGAAAGCCTATTTCACAATGTGTTATACATTTTTCATTTGAACCAAGTATGAGTACACTGTGGGATGTTTGTAAAATCTAGGAAAAACCTTTGTAAGGGACTGCATAAAAAAATTTGCCGTCAATGGATTTAAATTTCGGAAAGTACGTTTTGCGACATTTGCGCGCGCAAGATGCTAAAAATGTATTTTCAGCTATGTTCTGCGTTTTCTAACTTGTTTGTTTAGAAAACAAACACCTTCTCTTCTATAAGAAGATGAAACGGGGCCTCCGTGGCTGAGTGGTTAAGGCACCACGCCGATAATCGCTTGAGAGCGTAGGAGGCTTGTCGGGTTCAACTCCCGCTGGCCCCGGTGCACACTCCTTGTGGAGCCCCCGGTTGTATCTCTCTGGTGTTGTGAATTTCCTTGTGCTATCTCGTCCTTGTTTGTTGACGAATTTGTGATGTAAAAATTGTGTAATTATTTCTGTGTATAATAAAGGATCATTCGAGGCGACAGCCATTGTATCTATAGGCCCCAAACCAATTACCACTTCTGTGGTCTTCAATATTAAGATGAAATTTTGTAACATCATTCTGGAAAGTGTTAAATAAGTATTCCTTTGTTATTGTTTTAATAAAGAAGCTAGTTTATAAAAAAAATATATGTCCTGTACTTTTTAATATAAAACTTATTGAATTACTGACTTTTTAAAAAGGATTTAGTAATACAGACATTCAATTTGAAGTTCGTAATGTGTCAGATATCAAAATAAATCTCTCCTCTTTGAAAAATTTATTTTATTTTCAACTACACATAACAGGAAGCTATCATTCTTATTTTCAAAGAACTTCAATTTACTCATTGTAATCTCTAAAATCTTGGTTTGGATAGTTTCCAGGAGAATATAAAGAGCAGTTATTATTTTTATGATGTTCAAACAGTTAAAACTTATAAAAGAGTTTTTCTGTTATAAAATTAAAAAGTCAAAGTCTATTATTTATGTATATTTTTTGACTAACAAGGACAATATTTTCTGTAATAGGTTTCTTTTTTTCTCTTTTTTTATTTATTTTTTATAATAAACCAATTCAAAAAATGACGCGTGAAGCATAAGCTATGATATACTTTCCAAAACATTCGGAATAGTGTAACAATACTTCAGATTTTAAAGAGGCGAAAGACGATATTTAAGTAAAAGATAAATTTGGAAAACTCATATGAGGGTGAATAAATAAGTTTTTGTCTTCACATAAAATAATAATTGATAACAAATTTTCATTTGAACCAAGTTTGAGTACACTGTGCACTAATTATAAAGAAGGAGCTTGGGGAAATATAATAGAAGCGTAAAACATGCAACGTTAAAAGACCAAAAATTTTAAATTTTAAGCATACCGGTTTCGGTAACATATAGCATACCTTCCTCAGTGCTAAATATCCTTTAAATAAACCTTTAACTTGAATCCCCATCTCTCCTATATATGTGAGCAAATTTCCGCCATCCTTAGCACTGGAAAAGGTATGCTATATGCTACCGAAACCGGTATGCTTAAAATTTAAATTTTTTGGTGCTTTTAACGTTGTATTTTTTACGCTTCTATTACACTGTGCACTGTTTGTAATATCTAAGAAACACTTTTACAAGGGGCTGCATAAAATAATTCGAAATCAATGGATTTTAATTTTGGGAAATACGGTTTGAGCCATTTAAAGAGATTAATTTAATTTTTGAGGCACGCAAAATGTTGAAAATGGGTTTTCGGATACGTTTTGCGTTTTCTCACTTGTTTGTTTAGTAAACACCTTCTGTTCTATAAAAAAGATGAAGTTAGGGAGAGATTCATTTTCAAAAATTGGTACGAATAGAAAAAAAAAAAAAACACTGCAACGTATATGAACCGACCCGTAGTTAAACTGTTAATTAGTAAACCAGGTCAGCGATAACCGGAATTATAATGGAAATGTTAACACAATGGTTTGGAGTCAATATGTTTGAATTGCTGAAAACGTGTTTTATAATGTGTTGTATATTTTACATTTGAACAAAGTTGAAGTTCACAGTGGACAGTTTGTAAAATCTAGCAAAGAGAGGGTCAACCTTGGTAATCACAGATTTTGATTATTTTAATATATGTTGTAGGATAGAGAACCCTTAGTCTCAGGTTCAACGGATTTTTTACAACATTCCTTAGTTCTTGAGAAACAGGGGGTCAAATATTACAACACTACTTAATTACTTATTTTGTAACAGAATTTCTAAGTTGTTCTTAGCTCAGTTGGTACGGTGTTTGCTCGTTGTTCCACGGGCTCGGGTTCGAGACCGGAACGCGCTACATTTGTTTTTCTCCTTTTTAGTTTTATAAATATACATGTAATTATAATTTAATAGTCTCATTTAAAAATTTTAATAACGTATGTTAATTATAATGTTAACATATTTAAACTTAAATTTATCATTTTTTATTTTTAAACCATTATTTCTCATACTTTAAAGCAATTTAAAAATAAATTGGATCTAGTACTGAATAATAAACATTCCAAAATCGTTTCAAAATCTGCTGCGACGCCATCTAGTCAAGATAAGATAAAACATATTAAAATAAAATAAAATAAAAACAGGAAGAAGATAAAAGGGAAAGCAAAAGTTAAGATATAATTACAAGTATGTTTTAAAACAAAAATTGAGAAAAGCAAACGTAGCGCAGTCGGGTATCGAAACCGAGACCACTGAATAATGAGGCAACGCCGTACCAACTGTGCCACGACTAATGTAACCCTTTCATTACAAAGTAAGTATTTAAGTTTATTTATATTTTTAGACCCCCCCCCCTGTTTCTCAAGAACTAAGGAGCGTTGTATAAAATCCGTTGGACCTGAGACTAATGGGTCTCTACCCTACAAAATATATTAAATTAATCAAAATCTGCGATTACCAAGGTTGGTCCTCTCCTCATAAGAAAAACCTTTGTAAGGGAACTGCAAAAAAGAATTTGCCGTCAATGGATTTTAATTTCGGAAAGGGGACAGATGTCATAAATTCCCAGGCCGCTATCTTGGAATTTATCTTGGCGTGAAAACTCCTTTTCCGACAAGTAGTAATGTCGCCAAGAACCGGTATACGCATGTTAGGCGAGTTCGAAAATAGAATGTAAATAATAAACAAAACTCGCTAAAGTAGCAATCAGTAATCGTTGTATGATCGCTCCGCGCTCATTAACCGAAAAAGACATCACTGGATTCAGCAGTTCTCGCTGTGTAACAATCTCAAAATGTACAAAACTCATAAGGCAACAAAATATGCATAAAATTATCAACATACCTTAACAGACATTTGCTTTCTTGAAAGCTCAAGCATGAAATACCTGCTAGCATTACCGTCATTTTCCAAAATAGGCTTATGAATACGAACTGTAAACAAACCTCCTTTATTCGTCAAAATTTCCTCATATTTCTTAATTATTTCAGCAAGAGCGTTTAAACGGACTACAGAACCCATATTCAATCAAATACATCCAATAAATTTAACATAAAAATAATTTACAGAAACACAACACGATATCACAAGCCATTTCAATCAACTGAATACGCATCAAAACACGATCTCCCAAAAACACGGGGTTACCAGAACATTGTTGCCATATCCACAAACACCGCCAACAAAAAATCACCAAGAAATCCAAAATAGCAGCCAGGTAACATACAGTATCTAAGCCTCGCAAAAAGGACATTGTACGACATTTACGCGCGCAAGATGCTAAAAATGGGTTTTCAGCTACGTTTTGCGTTTTCTAACTTGTTTGTTTAGAAAACAAACACCTTATATTCTATAAAAAGATGAAATTTCGTAACATCATTCTAGCAAGTTGCGAAAATGTTCATAATCTATGCGTGTGTGTAATTTTTTCATGTTTATTTTTAGCTTTTTTATTTTATTGTTAATTGAGTATTCCTTTGTTATTGTTTTAGTAAGGAAGCTATTTTATAAAAAAAAAATATATGTCCTGTACTTTTTAATATAAAAGTTATTGAATTACTAACTTTTTAAAAAGGATTTAGCAATACAACCATTCAATTTGAAGTTCGAATGTGCCACATATCTTAATAAATCCCCTTTTGGAAAAAAATATTTTATTTTCAACTACACATAACAGGAATCTATCATTCTTATTTTCAAAGAACTTCAATTTACTCATTGTAATCTCAAAAATCTTGTTTTGGATAGTTTCCAGAAGAAGTCAAAGAACAGTTATTATTTTTATGATGTTCAGACAGTTAAAACTGAAAAAAGAGTTTTTCTGTTATAAAAGGAGAAAAGGGGAAACTATTCTTTATGTATATTTCTTGAATAACAAGGACAATTTTTTCTGCAATGGATTTCCTTTTTTTTCTATTTTTTTTTGTTTACTAATAAACCATTTCTTCCTAATACAGGAATCTGGGGTGACTCAACTTTAATTTCCAAACATTGATTGGTGTCCAGAAAGTAAAGAAACAAGAAAAATGACGCGTAAAGCATAGGTTATGATACACTTTCCAAATCATTCGGAACAGTGTAAAAAAAATCACCTTTTTAAGCCGATTATATCTGTGGAGGAGATTCCCCCAAATCAATGATCATATATTGAACACCATAACACAGGGCCACATAAATGTCCAAAAAAACTCCAATATCATGTGCAATGACTTTTATTAAAGCATGAAGAATACTTAAATGAGGGAGAGGTACAACACGGAAACAGACAAAAGCCAGAGCCTCTTCAGGCAGACAAATTAGTAGCAGGGACAAGAGAGAAGCTGATAACTTCGCAGTTATATTTGATGTGCTTGGTGTGACACAATATCCCCAATAAACAAGAATTTTTGCGCCTGCACAAGGGCAGACAAAACATTGGCTGAGAAAAGATTAGCCAAAGTTTTGCGGTCAAGTGCTTGTACATTTTGAACATGTAGATGTATATTTTAAGGTTCCCATAAAAATACATTCTTATGGCCTGAGAAGCGTTGAAAAACATCAGCACTTTGTATAAGTTTGTTTCACGTTTTAACCGAAATGCTCTGACTACAGGCAAAAAGGTCGAGCAATGAGACTGCGGCTGTTAGACATGTAATGCATAAGATAAGTGTATGTTATTGCGGTAGTCGACAAAAATGTGAACTCATAAAGTTCGTTGTGAAAAATAGAGAGATTGCAGCTGTCAGAAAATTAATATGTAGTCTTATAAAAGATATGGGGCATTCTCACAATCGTTTGACTTTTATGTCACTGAATAATTTTTATTTTAATACATTTTTTGTATTTTTTTAAATTTCATATACTGGGGGACATCCCATTGCATGATTACATAACAATATTAACGAGATAAATAAGTTTTGGACGATGTTGGGGGTCCAAATACCAGGAAAACACCCATACCGTCCCGTGTCCCTGATGCTGATTTTAAAGTTTGGAACTGTCTGTATAAAATTATTTTAATAAAAGTAATTCGATGTAATTTTTTTCCGCAATTGGGACAATTGTTTTATATAAATATGTAGCAAAAAATTACCCTGCACATATTTTTACGGTTGATATTATTTTTTGAACTCTGTCACTGGGTTTTTCATCTTTTCCGTACACCTTGCTAAACATATACAGAAAATCACTTCAGATGCAGCCACAGAATTTTTTTCAAGTTTTTTCCCCTGAAGAAGTATGCTAGAGAAAGAATGTCTAAAATTATTTGACAGGAAATTTGCTGCAGAATTTAAATAAGCATTTAAATATGAATTTCAAGATTGTGGCTTTATTGGAAGTCTTACCGTCCCCAAGGTTTATTCCTGCACTTTTCGAGGTAAATAATTTTTTTTTAATTTAATCCAATGTTAACATCAATGGACATTGTGGCTATCACTTAGTCTTAACATAATTTACCTAAAAATAGGTGGTAATTTTCCTTAACGTTCCATCCCTACCGTCCCTTTTTTCCCCATTTCGTCCCTTTTTTCCTATACCGTCCCCTTTTTTTACCTTACCGTCCCTTTTATAACACCCCTTTAATATAATGTTATATAAAAATTCTGTATTAAAAGTACTACATTTTTATTATTTCTTATTTGATTGTCCTGTGGGTACTATGCAAATTCATTATAAGTAAAAATTTAGAAGAAAATAAAAAGTTATAGTGGTAAAATGGTAAGGAAAATTAAACTCGCAAGTTTAACTTAAACCTAAGTTAAATAAAAAAAATTTTTGCTGCTGACATTTTTTTCTTTATTTTTGAATCATTAAGGCATCCGTCAATCAGATTAATGTGTTATTTTAGTAAGTTTCATTTCACCAGATTTTTATTCCCGAAAGTCAAAAGATTCTGAGAATGCCCCATATCCATTTAAAGGTCTGAATTTTAGAGTATAGCACGAGACAGAGGCATAAATAAAATTCAAGTTAAGTAATTTGATGGTGGGCGATGAAGGAATAGTGCCCGAAAGGTGCAGCTGGACAATTAATATGTTTTTGTATTAACCGAAAGTTGTGACGTCTGAAAGTCTAAAGTCTGAAAGCATGTGAGAAAATGATCTCAAAGTTGAATGGTAAGACCGAATTACTGATGTTATTTTATTAAGGCTAATGAGTGATTAAATATACGTTAATTTAAATAAATGTGAGGCGGGTTATTAGTAGAGGCAATACACTTTTCAAAACGTATAGTACATTTGAAAACCTTATTTTAGCATTTATCAAATATAGTCGAAAAATTATCCGTATTATTATGTTCAACCATCTATATAATATATAGATTTGTACATATACTACGATATCTAAGTAAACAATTTGGAAAACACATAACACATTTGGAAACCCAATTTCAGCATTTATTATCTATAGTTGGGGAAATATTCGCATTATTATGTACAGTCGTGGGAAAAAAAAGTAAACACCCCCTACTAACTCCTCAACAAATTACCGTAGAAGAAAGTTACTGGTACCGAACGATTGGAAATAAAGTTTACTTTTAAATGAAGTATATAAATTTTTCTTAGGGGCCATCTGCATATTAAAACGAAGCATAACTTTGTTTTTTCAATAGCAGTACACAATTCTGACAGCATAAAGGAACTCTACACTTTTCAATTAGCCTAAAAACGAATTTTTATGCAGATTGTACCATAAGTTTTCAAGAAATTAAATATTTTAAAACGAGCGTATTTTAAGGGCTGTATCCAAATTGAAGTCCCATACTCGATTGTTAACCGAGAGAGCCTCTTTCTTGATCAAGGCACCTTAAGCGCCACTCAAGGAGTCAATGAAGCCTGTTAGAATACAGTACAGCAGAATAAATTCTAAAATATCTACTCACTTCCATCATGGACGGCTCCTGAAACGACCATTTTGCCGTTTTTAAGCATAATTTGAAAACTACCGGGAAGAAAAATGCGAAATTTTGGTTTACCATAAAGCAGGACTCAATAAATCTAAATCCATCAAAAAAATAGTAGGTTGCAATTCATATTTTTTTCGAATATTAATTTCATAATTCATAATTCTATCATAAAATTCTAAAAATTGCAAATTCAGCGTATTTATATTTGGATATATTAGTATTATTGCTACAAAAAGAATAGCACATTAGGAGCATAACTTCAGGAGATATAAATAAAAATATGAAATGTAATTTAACATTAGCAGCATTAAATTTTGAATGTTTATAATTCAAAAACTTATCATTCAAAT
This sequence comes from Maratus speciosus, assembly GCA_963932465.1. Lineage (NCBI taxonomy): Eukaryota > Metazoa > Arthropoda > Arachnida > Araneae > Salticidae > Maratus > Maratus speciosus. The sequence continues at coordinate 364,967,116 of OZ010799.1, forward strand.
GACTTGAAATTTGGTGTCTAGGGATTGTTTGGACCGAAGATTTGAAATATCTCTTTAAAATTGGGTATTGCTATTATAAAAAATGAAGTTTGGATTCGTTTTAATATGTATATGACCCCCTAATTGAATTTTATATACATCATTAAAAAGTAGACTTTATTTCCAATCGTTCAGTACCACTAACTTTCTGCTGCGATAATTTGTTGAGGAGTTAGTAGGGGGTGTTTACTTTTTTCTCCCACGACTGTACAACCTTGTATATGATCTATAGATTTGTATATATACTACGATATCTAGAAAAAAAAACAATTTAGAAAACGCATATCACATTTGAAAACTCAATATTACGAATTATCAAATATAGTCGAAAAAGTACCGGCATTATTATGTACAACCCTGTATATCATCTATAGATTTGTATATGTACAACGATATCTATGTAAACAATTTGGAAAACCCAATTTTAGCATTTAACATCTGTAGTCTGAAAAATATCCGCACTATTATGTACGTCCCTGAATATTATCTATAGATTTATATCTATACTATCATATCTAAGTAAACAATTTGGAAAACGCATAACACAATTGAAAACCCAATTTCAGCATTTATCATGTATAGTTGAAAAAGTATCCGATTATTATGTACAACCCTTTATATGATCTATAGATTTGCATATATACTACATAGAATGTTAAAATGTATTTCTGTTAAGAAACACAAAACGCAGTTGAAAATGCCCCTTCAGCAAATTTCGCCAGTAAACAGAGATGCACACGAATTCTATTGTGCGGGGCAACAAAATTATAAAATCTATAAAATTTATGTATGACAAGTGTTATGTAAAAAAATTAAATGTTAAAATTAAAAACACACAGCAAAATTTGAGAATACTCTCCCAGCAATAGTCGCTTATTGGTGGTACATACTACAACCGAATTCTTCTGTGTGTCCCTGAAAACGAACGATAAATGTGCATCATAATTCTACAGAAAGTATCTTGTAAGGCACCTCAGAAGGATATATCAATTTCAATATGTTTTAAATAATGTAACATCATATAAATACATTGCAAACAATTTTCTTCCTATACAATAATGTAAAGGAATATTTTTGAATGCCTCTGTAAATGAACTGTAAATGCTACACACTTCAGTTTCAATACCGAACATGCCACAACAAATCTCAATGTCATATATCAGTTACGCGGCGATGCAAGAACATTTACGCAAGTTAGAGCATGGTTGGTGAGACAGAGAATTAGGAAAACCGAAGTTATACACACATTTCGAAGTATAAGAAATAAAAGACCTTCTTAAAACAGAATCAAAAACTTTTAAACTTTGAGCTAGGCATTTCGAAAGATCTGAGCGTTTTTTCGTCAGGCGCAAAGAAGAAATGCTTCTACTATGAAAGTGGCAGCAAGACTGAACTAAAACTTTCATAGTAAAAGCACGTCTTCTTTGCGCCTGACGAAGAAAGACTCAGATCTTTCGAAAGGCCTAGAGCATTTAAGTTTTTGATGGTGTTTTAATAAGACCTTTTAGTTCTTATTGGTTCATACCAGTTTCGACTTATTTTCTTGTATTTTGAAGAATGTTGGTAAGTGGTAAAAATTAATTTTATATATTTTTACCTGACTGCCAAGAAGGGTTATGTGTTTGACGCATATCTGGGTATGTGGATTTCTTTATACAATCGAAACATTCCAACGACTGGATTGATTTTAATGAATGGGGTCTCTATAGATTAGTCTTAACCGCCCGATGGTTATTGATTTGGTTTTGTTTTTATAAATTCAAAATGGCGGTAGAGGCGAAAATAAAAGTTTATGCACCCTATTGAGTAGCATATCATTGGATAGGTTTATCAAAATAAAGACGATGTTTAATTGACTATTTTGCAGTCAGAAGCTCCGTTTAAATATTACACAACCTGGAAGTTGTGTAGATAGGATCTCTAACTTTACTGCAACTCTAACTTTCATAGACATCTATGGGCCTCATCAAAACAGTGTTTATAGATAGGAACCAACAATTAAACACAACTTAAAAGTCACCAGTACAAGTAAATAAAAATAATATGTATGTAATATAAAAAACAGTTTCACTTTGATGAGAAATAATTAATTAGTTCGCTTTTTACGCTGTCGGGTTTTTTGATTTTTAAAATTTAATTTGACACACTGCAATGGTCTGGATTGGAGAGCTGGAGACCCCGTTTTGAAACTAGAGACGCTGCCTCTGTGGTGCTGATGCTTCATTATCTCGTCACAATATTTTTCACTTAATTTCTGTAACACTTCCTTGCCGAGTTTCCCTATAGAAATGGTCGCTATTTCTTTCGAAATGCTTTAAAAATCGATTGAAGACTTAATCCGTTCCCCTTTTTTATGAAATTATATACAGTTCTTTGTTGCATTGGTCTATAGTATATTCGCCAAATTATGTACTATGGAAAGTACCGTTTTGTAGTTATCCTGTTCACTCACGAACAAACTGTTTTTGTTTACAATATTTTCATTACATTTCCTGCTCAGAAAGTAAATATAAATTGCAGCTGAATGTTGAAAAAAAAAATGTTTACGACTAAAGCAGTACCGATTTAAAGATATAATATTTTGTACAATATAAACGATAGTGTAGTGTTAACACGGCAAGGTTTTATTCCACTTAATCCTTTCCGGGGATGAGCGGAATAATTCTCTTTGTAAATGATGAAATGATAGACTGATACCGGAATTTACAAACGAATTTATTAGAAAATAAAAATTTACTTACTTTCTCGTACCTTATAAAAAGAACATTTTAATTAAATAATCTTGGTGCAAGTACTCTTAAAATTAGGTGTCCTTTTTTAAACACCGCCCGCTAAAGGGTTAAATTTTTAACAATTGCCTATATATGTAAAAGGTTATACCAGCCTATAACCTTTCAAATAATGCATTTTTTTATTGCATTCTCTATAACTAGAAATAATTAATAAAGAATATTCGCTAACATTTTTTAGTCGATCTCATAAAAATCAAGAAATTTGCGCCTTTTTAATTTATTTTGTTCGTTACGCATAAATCATAACTTGAAACTTGAAACTTGATTATCTCAAAACCATGTTTTTAAATTCGATGATCACAATAATTAAAAAAAAAATCTTAACGTATCTTCTACATATTTTGGCAAGTTGAATTTTTTTTTTTTTTTTTTTGTGAAAGTCGTTACCTTTACTTTGAACGGCTGCTATTTTGTTCAAAATCAATTTGTTGAAAAAAACAGAACGATTACACCCTAGATTTAAATGTTCGCAGTGAAGGCGTGAGCCGTTTTATATTTTCAGATATTATTTGATAGAATTACGATGACCAATATGGACGGCTACCAGAACGACACCATCTTTGGAGAGCTGGTCAGCTGACAGCACCAAACTTTATTTTATCATTAGAAATATCAATTTCTTTTAAAGCAAACAATAATATAAAAATTTTGTTTTTAAAGTCAATTCCTGCTTAGGTCATCAAAGAAAAATTTAATATAATCCCTTAAGCTAATATTAGTTTTTGTTGCATTAAAATATCTCAATTTGTTGATTTTCTATAAGCAGGTAGGTTTACAATGGAAGTCTATGGGAATTTGGCGAAATATTAGAGATATCGCCAAGTTGGCGTCCCTTTTGGCGATTAATTTTGATCGCCAAATTTGGTGATATATCGCTAAGTTGGCGGCAAACTTGGTGGTATTTGGCGACAGAACAGTTTTCTTCCTTATGGTAACCCCCCTTATAGATATGAAGATGCATTAAATGCTTCAATAACTAATGGCCGCCATTTTGTTTCCCATGTAAAATTAAAATTAATTAATTAAAATTTAATTAATGAATTAAAATTTGAAAAAACTGTATTAACATCAATTGTCATCCAGTACAAGTTAAAAAAAATTATTTCAACTTGATAGGATGAATAATAAGTATTTTATTAACAATTATAATTTTGAACAAGATATATAAATAAATAAATAAATACATATAGGGAGAGTGTGAACTAATAGTAGGAATTGAAAAATAAGACGAAATGCAATATTCTACATTGAATCTATCACATACTACACAATATGAAATTTAAAATGTTCTGTGTTTACTTAAATAGTAACAGACAATAATAATACAGAAGTTACAAGTTCAAAATATACGTATTGTTTAAATTGCCAAGTACTTTCGGTTTTCAATTGCGCAGTCATCGTCAGGGAATATTTTCATTAAATGCCGTTTAGTTTATTTAAATAGGTCACTTACTTTTTAATTGGAGAGTCTACAATTCTTAGGGTAGCTGGAAGTAGAACTAGTAGTGCTCTGGATTAAACTTGTATAGAGGAAAAAATATTTAAGTTGTTTCAGGACTATTAACTCTCTCGCTGCTCAGCCCGAGCTATGCTCGGGCATGCATTTTCCCGTCAAATTAATAATATTTGGTTGTTCCCACCAGTTATTTTTTAGCGAAAACTTTGTCTGATTTAATCAGGATATTTTCCCAGATTACAATAGTCAAAACTTTCTGCTTAAAAGAACCGGTGATAAACGATTAAAAATTATGTAAAAGATGCTCATCGCGAATAATTACTTACGCAGCGAGAGGGTTAAACCTTCAAAATTTTCTAAGTTTTATTATTTTAGATGTTAAACTCTAATGTTTTCTGAACATTTTGATATGATTATTCCTTTGAAATTCCTATTAGAACATAAGGTATGGTTTTTAGAATTATGCCCGCGCAATAGCTGAAGCGGCATTTCCGAAAACTTTGAAGTTTTTTTTTCTCCAAATGACGTTTTTGGACATAACGCGCAGGATATCTCAAAAACTTCTGAATATTTTTTTCATAAAATTTTCAAAAAATATGTTTCATGTTAGTCTGTATAAACTGAACCAAAATTTCCTTTTTATTGTTCAAAAAAATATTTTTTAGATGATTATATTGTTGAAATTTTTAAAATTTTGTATTAGCTAAATACAACTTTGTATTAAAAAATAACAATGCTTTAAATACAAATTTACTTACGTTCAGGGTAATTATTATAATCTGAAGTATAATTAGGCACAAAATAATTAATTCTTTTTACAAAATTTATTTTGTAATCTTGCGCGTAAGCTGTCATACCAATTTTCTGCTCGACAAATATCTGACACTTTGGAGCCCCCTGTAAATATTAATTTTGCATCTTGAAATTTTTTTAAATACATGAAATGAAAGGACATACATTAAATTTGTGTTTTTAAATCATATATATTTTAAGATATTAAATGTTGAAAATTATCCTTTTTTTTTTTTTTTTCATTTTTTCCAATTTGAAAAGTCCTGAGACCCCTTAACTGCAGATCGATTCATTTTAATACGTAACTTTGTTCACATACGTTACTTTCGTTTATAAATGCGTAGCTGAAACGTACGGAAACTTTTTCGACGGTCCTATATATGAAAATAATCATATTGTATATCCTTTTTATTAATTGTCGCACGAATATTTCTTTTCTGTTTTTTAATTGATAAATCCAAAAAGGCTTTCTGTGAAAGAATAGAAATATATATTTGAAATTGTTTTAACACCGAACTTTCTTAAGGGAATTAAAGATACAGCCATTCAATTTCAAGTTTGTATGTGTCACATATCATAATAAATCTCCACTCACTGAAAAAAAAAATATATATATTTATTTTCAAATACACAGAACAGGAAGCTATTAAACTTCTGTCCAAAGACCATTATTTTACTCACTGCAATCTGAAAAATCTTGTTTTGGATAGTTTCCAGAAAAGCAGTTATTTTTATGATGTTAAAACAGTTAAAACTGATAAAAGTGTATATCACTTATACATTTATAAAACTACTCATTATATATTCCATTGTTTAACAATGCTTATTCTTTCCTATAACAGATTTTTAGCATATTTTCATGCCAATGTAAATATCAATTACAGTTAGAAGCTTTAGAAAACAGAGTTAGCTTCTATTATCATACTGATAAAAGTAGCTAAGTATTTGAACAGAATGGACCACTGTTAACAGAGCGAGGTTTCTTTTTTCAGTAACGTATCCGATAATCCATTTATATCTAAAAAATATGCCCTAAAATAAAGTTTTAAACGTGCATTTTTCTACAAATGGTCTGCAACGTGATTTCGATTCGTCTGTTGAGCTTATGAAAGTCTTAATTCAAATGACCAAATTGCATTCAATCTTTCCTTGAACAAGTGTTCTGGAATTTGGAAGTTGCTGAGATAAGAGAAAGTGTAATAATGATGTTTCTCCCTCTATCATGTTTTTAACTCTTTCAACACTTTCAACATGGTTGAAATGTATTTATCACTTCGGTTCGTCAGGTCATGCTCTAATTCCCATTATACTCGGAGGGAAGATAATTGATAATTGATAGATACAGGGTGTTTTTGAATGAATATCGGGCTTTTAACGCTTGGTAGTACTTATTACATAAAACTTGAAATTATAACTAATACATAAAATGAAAGGGCAACTCGAACAGTTTTACCTACAACCTTACAAGGGTTCAATGTGTGCACCTTTCGTCACACGGCAACCATGAATTCCATAGCTCAGTTGATTAGTGTTTGTGGGGTAATTGTTGCAAAGGCAGCCGGTATTTTCAAACTGAGGACAGCATCTACGGATGTTATTATCACTTGGGGTGGTCCATCTGAACTTAATCCGGAACGCACGTTGCACAGTAACTACAGATTCGGTCTTTGCAAACTGCAGAACACAAAATGCTTTCTGTTCACCAGTCGCCATTTTTGCTACTAGTTCTTTCTAACGAATGACGGAAGAAACATTACTGCGCATGCGCATGAACAGACTCAACAAACTGTTTGAGTTGCTCTTTCATTTTATGTATTAAGTAAAATTTTAAGTTTCATATAATAGATACTACAAAGCGTTAAAACCCCGATATTCATTTAGAAACAACAACCATAGTAGACTAAGTCCATAAAAAAAGAGATAGTCCGTTTAGGTTTTGCATAAAATCTGTTTTATTCATTCCCATATGAACCAAGTCTGTTTTCACATGCTTTTTCATATATGTCATCTCTTTACAGACTTGGTTTAATGTGGGATTGGATAAAACAGATTTTATGAACCTTCTAAATAGACTATCTCTTTTTTTTAAATGGACTTGCTCTACTATGGTTGTGAGCCCCTCATATGTTCGTGATGTTTCTTATGGAATGTTCCGTATTCAAAATGAAGTTAATTGCATTTATAGTTCGTTCACAGGGATACTTAAAATGTTTCGCAAATTTCTGGTCTATGTGAAAAAATCCTTTGAGATGTATTTTAATTATGTTAGTATATTTCAAACATATTGAAATTAATAGATATCACTGAGGTGCAAGACACTATGCTTACTGTGGAATATGGTACGCATATCATATGTCCTTTATTTACATGAAAACGCATAAGAAATCGGTTGCAGTAGTGTTGGTAAACTATAATTGTTCGAAGTGAGTTTTAAGTTGTGGTGTGCCTTTATAAATTGAACTAGTATTTGCATATTAATTGGTGTGTAAAAATGTATAGATCAAGTACAGATCTGTGCGAAAAAATTCGAGTACATTTTCGGTGATTGACGGAAATTGCTGAAAGGGATCTTTAACTGCCTTATGCTTTTCTTAACTTAACTAAATTTTAGAATACTATGTAGCATATATAAAATTTCTTACATTTAAAATAATTATTTAGTTTTATCAAATATATCTATATAAATCATTTTTGTAACCAGCTAAGTGCTCGTAATACGTCACTGTACATATTTAAAAAATATATTTCTAGACAATAAACACACAAGATAATTTATTTCTTATTTTGTTAAATTTCAGATACATTTTACTCAAAAGCCATTTTTCAAAATGCAGCGATCTGAGAAAATATAAACTGAATTGGTTTTTTAGATTCTTCGTTGCATGCATTCATAAATAATTTTATCTTTAAAGATTTGGAATACTGTTCTTTAAAGAAGGATTGAAAAATCCACATAAATCATTTCTGAAGAATTTCTAATACCTGATAGATTCCAATCATGAAACGAAATTTCTGAAATATGTATAAAAAAATCATTTTTGTTAGTCAGGATCTTTTGTAATAAATTTCGAATTCTGCATTATCTGCGATTTTTCATATGAGAATTTTTATTGAAGTTGAATCTTCTTTTTGTTCTTCGCGAATTGAATCAATAAATTTAGTTTATTTCTCGTTAATATCTTTGTAAAAAAAAGTTAGAATTTGGTTTAGTAAAATCAACTTTTTTTTCTTTAGAAAAATCGATTAGAAAAGACTGCATATTGACGGTTTGGGGTAAATGTGACATATTTCAAAATTGAATGTTCTGAGAAAAAAAAAATCACTGTAAAAATTTTATATAAAACTTACGACGTATTACAATTTTTCTTTCAGGCATTTATCCGGTGAAACCACAGATAATTTTAAACTGCACTCTTACATATAAAAAAAACTTTATATTCAAATATGGTGTACGGAAATATAAAAAATTATTAATTTTGATTTTTCTGTCACTTTTCTGAAAATCTGAAGACGTGTAAAATTTTCATATTTTGTCATATTTACTTAACTAAGATTTTGCAAATTAAATATATATATAAAAAGTTATCATTTTTTAATAGACATTTAAATATAAACAATTCTTTCAGGATCAGGAAAAGATTAGGTTACGTTCTTTATTTTTTTATTACACACTTTCTTATAACTTACAATTCTGTTTGATTGTATGTGTCAGTCAAAAGTTTTGACTCATTTTAGACCCACTTCCTGTTCACATAGATCTCTAAAATTTGGTGCATATACGTATTACTGAGGATATACATGAATTGGACATCATATTGCCGAAACGTCAGTGAAGGCTTACTGTGGAGACACGAAATATTTTGGTTTCTGTTAGTCTGTCTGCCTGTTCCGCGATAACTGTCGCAAAAAACATCCGATGAGCTTGAAATTAAATAAGCATGTTGGTGAGATGCCCGGAATTGGCCGTATTGTTTTTGGTTACATTTGTCCCATCTGTTAGATAAATATGGAACATTTTATTTTGCATCATAATGCTGTTCTATGGCATTTCAGACGATTTTCAAATTTTCATTTCTCGAAAGAAAATGGCTCATTTGATTAAAGGATTTAAATGGCAAATTACAGATGCGGAAATTTCCCAATAATGGTCTTTAATTATTCCTATTATTTCGAAATTTTGTCAAGACATTTGTAAGATTTTTTTTTAATTAATAGTATATCTTTTGGTAAAATGTTATACATGTTTTTCAATAATATAAACCATCTTGTTTAAAAATTTACTTATTTGAAATAAACGTTTTTATTTTTTTCCTTTTCTTTCATTACTTACCTAGAAACTGTATATTTCAAGATTTGTAGTCTGCGTACGGCTAACGTAAATATTTGATTTTTAATTTAAAATTTATTATTATTTTTTTAACTTTTGGAAAGCAAATAGATAGCAAATGTCGCCAATATCGCAACATTACCAATGTAGAAAATGACATTATAATTAGCGGAAAATAATTAGTTCCATTCTTAAAAACTAAAACAATAACTAGACCGCATGAATAAGAATATTTTTGTCAAGTGTTAATTTTTAAAGCCGCTACACTTCAGAAAATATTAATTAAAATTACTTTCCTTTTAAACAGAAAATTGCACTTTAGTTCATAAAACCTAAATGTTTAAGATGATAGCATTAAAGTAAAATCATATTCTTCTATCAGTATCGAAATGAAAGCTCGGGAACTCGAAGTATATTGAATATACGTTTGTAAATCATAGTTTGGCAACAGGATTTTAATTCCACATTTCTTTTAGCTTTAAAGTTGTACAATTATTTTGTCATTTTTAAAAAAAGCTTTTAAAATAGTTTTTTTACAACGTATTCTTGTAAAGTCTGGTAAGAGATCCATATCCTGTTCTGTTTTCTGGCGATAAATATTTCAATCTGGTTGTTGCGATCATCAGCATTTGGGGTTGCTTTTTTAACCATTTGGAAAAATGGTTATTGTCCTCGGTCAGGTTAGGAAATCAAAAACATATTTGAAGCGTTTTATTAGTTGGATCCCGCATTTTATTCGTTTTCTGATTGGTCTATACAGTAATCTGTATTTTCCCTTTACTTTCAACAGAGATGGCTACTTCTGTTGCCACTATGACAAAAAAGTAATAAAAACTGCAAAAAAAAAAAATAATAACTCAGAAACAAATTGAGATACAGCTTTCAAACAAATTGCATTTAGTTTAATCCATGGCGTACGTAATATATGACCAGCTCCATAGAAGTTTAAAAATTTACGGTACGGAAAATTGTAAAACTAAAATTTCTTTTAAAATTTGTTCATGATGTGTCCAGGAATGTTAATATTTAATCAATGACGTACGTAATGTATGATCAACTCCGTGCGATTTTTTATGTATTAAATTTTAGTCTTTGAAAAAATCATTTTCCAAATGGTCGTTGTAATTTGTTAAATTGCTTTTTTATTACTTGAATGCTACTGGTGGAAAAGTAATAATTTTAGATACATATTTTATAACCACTTGGAAAAATGGTTATTGTCCTCGGTCAGGGTAGGAAATCAAAAACATATCTGAATCGTTTTATTAGTTGAATCCCGCATTTTATTCGTTTTCTGATTGGTCTATACAGTAATCTGTATTTTCCCTCTACTTTCAACAGAGATGGATACTTCTGTTGCCACTATGACAAAAAAGTAATAAAAAATACGAAAAAAAATTAATAACTCAGAAACAAATTGAGATACAGCTTTCAAACAAATTGCAGTAAAAAATGCGTTTTTTTTCTATACGACGATATAAAAAGTAATATTGTGGGATATTTAGAAGTTTAAGAATGAAATTTCATTTAAAATGGGTCCAGTAATATTAATGTTTATTCCATGGCATACGTAATGTATGACCATCTCCGTAGAAGTTTAAAAATTGACAGTACCTAAAATTTTAAAACTGAAATTTCTTTTAAAATTTGTTCATGATGGGTCCAGGAATGTTAATGTTTAATCCATGGCGTACGTAATGTATGATCAACTGCGTGCGAGTTTTTATGTCTTAAATTTTAGTCTTTGAAAAAATCATTTTCCAAATGGTCGTTGTAATTTGTTAAATTGCTTTTTTTTATAATTCATTTTTTTAATTCATAATTCTCTGGGGTGTTTTTAAACGATATCTTTGTGTAGATGGAATTTTGCGTAAATATATTTTTTATGCATTTTTACATATTTTAAGATGCGTATAACCTTAATGTTTATAATATAATATTATGTTTTATTTTCACATTTAGAATAAATATATAGAATAGGAAATATATAAAATTATTAAGATATACATAGGTATAAAGTACTTATACATATATATAATGTGTATTTATATATGTTCATCTATATAAATCATTACATACATAATAGATATATAAATAATACATATGGAATGTTTGTAATACAAAAATAGATGTTTACAAAAATTTAAAAACCAATTTTTTTCTGGCATCTTGAAAAATATAAGATGCTAAAACGACCTTTTGTCGCCATTTCGGATTCCTTCGTCAACTGTGCCGACCAGAACAGGATACGGAACTTCTCCCAGCCTCGGTTTTTTCATTTTACGAAGAAGATTCGTCGATTACCACGATTCTACTCTGCCCGCCTTTTTTCATTGGTTGCAATTTCATTTTGGCAAAAGTTTATATTATTTAGCACAAATTTGCCACTTTTTATGGCTGTGTTATGTCAAAACCCCTACAAATAAGAAATTCCTATTGTTTCCTATAAAACGTGACAAAGAGTTGTTCAATTTTGATTTTAATTATCGGGAGTGAAATGTTTTGCTTAATTAATGCTTGTATCTTTCTTTTAAAGCTACGTGAACGAAGTCAATGATAACAGCTGGTGGTCTATATAAAAAAAAACCATTCAAATAATCCCGATTACGAAAGATTAAGCAGAAGTCCTGCTTGGAGAAATAAAGGATTAATTAATCTTTCGCAATTTGGTCTGAAACGTAGGTTTGCGTCAAAAATGAACAAACTTAGTAAAATTGTGGTTTTAATTTGAATGTGAATACTATTAAAAAGTTATCACAAAAAGTACTTCATAGCGCTATATCACGTTTGTCATTTAGTCGAATGACACTGACACGATGATGAATGATTGCACATATAGGTTTAAAATTCTCCAAACATGCCTATTTTTGCGTGATTTTAGTAATCTTATGCTATCGAGTAGATTAAGATGTATTTAAATAAGATCTAAGATATAAGTATTACAGAACAACAACGGAAACTGTATTTCGGAAAAAAAAATGTAAAAACATTAGAGTTCTAAATTAGATGATTCAGTTTACATTTCCATAAGTTCTTTATCCTTCAGATGCAGGTATTTGTGGTTGGCAGGTAAGTAAATATTGCTTTTTGGATATAAGGATAACATGAAATATTTGTCCAAACTGTTGCTTATCCTTAAAAATCAATGTCTAAACAGAAATCTAAGATATACTATAACCGTTTGCACAATCAATAGAAATTTACGAATGTAAATTTAAATAAACTACGAGGGTTCAGGTGGGCAGACCCCCCCCCCCTTGAAGAAATGCACTTTTTAATCTAAAAATTTGCCAGAATAAGCAGCTTATCATATTATCATTGCATAACAACATGTTTAATTTAACACTTTTAACCCTTACCACGCCCTGGCTCCGCTGCGGATACATCATCTTTCTTTGCAAAATTTGTTTTTGGCACCAGTAATAAAGGAAAATAAAAGTTACCTCATTTAATCAGAGCATTTTTGAAATTGTGTACTTGAAGGAAACTTCTTTTAAAAAAGTGGTGCCGCTCGAATAAAATTTGTGTAAGTGACGCCGGAGCTTTAAGGGTTAATTTCTGAAACATTTCGAAGTATTTGTTATTCTTATAAATATTTATGTAATTTGAAAAAAAAATAAATTGCGATTTGGAGGAAGTTGAATAATACGCAAAGTGTATTAAAAAGAACAAGTTGCAAATCTGACGTTGAGGCTCCTGATCTGCAGATTTACTAGTTTAGAGATGACTTACTCTAAAGATTCTTGGGTGGCCATACCCAGAACGTTAATGAAAGTTTTAACGCAACAGTTAGACGGTTATCTCCAAAACACCTGCATTCTGGACTACAAATTGTTGAAATTTCAGCATACATCGCTGCTGGGATATTTAATGAAGGCTACACATCCGTTCTTAGAGTTATGGATAATTTAAATTTTGTTGTTACCACCTATGCCGAAGTTTTATCCGAAAACGCCGATGAGGCGCGAGTAACAAGACAGAACCGGAAGAGTCTTTTTCAGACAAAAGCAGCTCGTACAACACGAAAACAGCAGCAACTCGAAGAAAACCAGCTTTTCTCGGAATCCGAAGGTCTATTATATGCACCTGGGATCGCTGATTGATCGGTAAGTCACTAAAACCAGTAATTTTACCGTACTGAAAATTTAAACGCTATTATCTAGAAACTATGTTTTAAAAAACTGCTCGTGCTGAGTTCAAAAAGTTATCCGTCGATTTGACTGATTTCTGGTGAGGCTTTTCTTTATATCATTACCGGAAGAATGTACCTAATGTTTAAAAGATTTCGTGAAAATAAACATTTTTTTAGGAATGAAAAATCTCGAAAAAATACTACAAAATCCGAACATTTTATTAAAAACCGTACTTAAGTTTTTACTTTATACTTTTTTAACGTTTTATAGGTTTATCCTTCCCGTGCATATGTTGGAAACAGAAAAAATATTTTTCTTTTTTCAGATCAACAGTAAAAGATTGACGAATGCCTCGCGCAAGAGACGCGCGAAGAAAAATTTTGCTAAACCGCCATTTTGTTAAAAAAAAAAAAAAAAAAAAAAAAAAAAAAAAAAAGGATGTAAAAAAGTTATGCTACAGTTTCAAAACGATCATTTTGTAAAAAAAAAAAAAAAAAAAAAAAAAAAAAAAAGATGTAAAAAAGTTATGCTACAGTTTCAAAACGATCTGATTATTTTATCACCTTTTAAAAAAATAATAAAAAATGACTGATTTTGAGGCGTCTAAAGGGACTCCCCCCCCCCCCCTTAATGTCACTAAATATGAATTCCGTCAGTTCGAAGCAATGTTTCACCTAGAATTCTGTGAAAACATCTGGATAAACTCCGTAAATCACTTGGAGCTAGCTTATTTCAGCTCAAAAGATATTCACTGTTTAACGTTTATCGCTGTTTAGGGAGATGCATATGATTGAAAAAACAATTTTTTAGCCTAAAAAACTCAATATCACTTTCCTTTTCCAACGATGCTTTGCTTAGCTCTCAATTCCAAAAAATACCTTTCTTCTATATGTTTTTGCGATGATTATCTACCAAGCCGTAAACCCTCTTTCAAAATTTTAAATCTGTTTTTACTCAAAATAATAATTCTTTTAAACTAATGGGCATAGTACGAAAAATAGTAATTAAGCTACGGAATTCAAAGTAAAGTAAAACTGCATCAAGCATGTGCTTACCTGATGAAGGATTACATTTGTCTATATAATAACTATTTGTTTGAGAAAAGTTACAAAGGAAAAGGTTTTCTCTTTTACGAAAGTTTTCCTTTAAAATTAAATAATAATAATAATAAAATATGGATGACTTGACAGATTTTAAATTGAATTTTGCATTTTTTACATTCAGTTTAGAAGTTTTAAATTCATGTCTGTTTGTTTCGGAACAATCATTACCAAGCAGAATTACCCACCAATCTTAAAAAAGTCTACGAGTCGTTTTTTTTTTTTTGGTTCTATAATTCTTAATTATTAAATATAAAATATACTGTTTAAAGCATATATAATCTAATGCCAATTTCCCTTTAAATGCAAATATTCATTTTTTCCGGAAATTTTTAAAACATGTATGTTTTTATTATGTTTTTACTTAAATCAAAGCCAAAAAAAGTCCAATAAAAACAAAAAATTAACAACAAAAACGAAACTTATGCAAACCAAAAACAAAAATAAGCTCCTTCAAAAATCTACAAAACACCCCAAAATCAATCTCCCTCAAATATTAAAATATTATCTTATTTTAGAGGATGCCACAGCAACCCCTCTAAAGTATCTATATGGATAATAAAACCTAATTATTCTACAAAACTTGTCTTTTCTCCAGTCGCAATCAATTATTTACATTTTATAATACCTTGAGGGAACAGAGCTCCATTTAAGCATTTTCAAAGATAGTTTACAAAATCGAACCCAAATTCATGCAACAAAGTCGAAATTCATTTAAAACATTCGTGATCAGCCCTTTTGTTCGTATTTAATTTGCTCTACGTTTGACAAATCCTATTAATAAATTGTAATAATCCTGTATTTTGAAAATGTATTTTCATTCATCTCAATACACAAACACACACACATAAAAAAATTAAAAAATAACATTTAAAACTTTATTGCAAATCCAATCATATTTAACCCCTTAATTTTTTCTTTCTTTGACACAATACATTAAAAATAAGGACATGGAGGCACTTTTTTTAAACTAAAATATTTGGCTTTGTATAATCGAAAAAGGTAACGTACAAACCAAAGATTACAGTTAAAATTAAGTTGCCATTCAAAACCTTTTTTTATCGAAGACTCTCTTTTGCCCGAGCGGCACTCGGGCAAAACGATTAAGTGGTTAATCATTGCTTTTTCGTTTATTTTAAAATGACTGTTTCGTTTTTTTTCTTTTTAAAAAGACAACGTTTCTTTTTACAGGTAAAAAATTAAATTAGCGATGATTAACATAAATTAAAAAAAGAAGTTTAATATCAGTACAATGTCTTTAACGTAGAAAAACATACAAAAACATTTAATGCTCTTACGTAATTCTAATTTTAAGGAGATAAAACTTAGAAAACCTTTTATTTTACAAGAAAGAAATTAATTTAACTTGTAAACTTCGTAAAACATAAAAAAAAACCTTAAAATCTATAAAATTTTAAAGTAAATATGTTTTTTATTAATTTTTTTGTACTCTGTAAAAAGAAATGCGGATCAATAAAGAGAATTATTTTGGTAATTTTTATAGATAAATCTGTTTATGATTTCAAATCATAAAAAGAACCAAATTTTCCCAAAACATAAAAAAATATTCTTATTTAACGAGCGTTTCAACGAAATCCCGCAGGCCATAAATGCCTATATAGAGAATAACCTGCCAAATTTAAGCTTGAATATAAATATTATTCTCTAAACCCTGACTTTTTTTAAAGCCCCAATTAATGCTTTAAAATTAGAGTACCTTGGTAGGACAGAGTTTTATTAAAGCATTTTCAAAGTTCGAAATAAAGCCCAGATTCATGCAGCGATGACAAAATAAATTCAAAACATTCCCATAATATTAACTTATTTCTTACAAGCTTATCAAATAGAGCCCTTTTGTTCGCATTTGCACTACATGCAACAAATGTTTCCAAATCCACTTAACCAATTGTATTCACCTTGTATTTTAAAAAGGTTTTTTTATTGATTTCTCTAAAAAAAAAGCATTAAAGCATTTAAATATTTCTTGCAAATCTTTAATCATCGCTTTTATTTTTATTTTGAACTGATTACTTTCTTTTGTTTTTTGAAAATAGAGAATGCTTATTTTCTTTTTGCAACAGTTAAATTAAATTAGCGAGGGTGAACTTAAATTACAAAAAAGAATTTTAATATCAATAAAATTTCTTAGATAAAAGAAAAATATACATAAAACTTTTATGCTGTTACGTAATTCTTATTATAGGAATACAGAATTCCGAAAACTTTTTTTACAAGAAAGAAATTAAATTAATTTGTAATCTTCGTGAAACTTAAAAACAAACTTGAAATCTATAAAACTTTAAAGTAAGTAAGATTTTCAATACGTTCTTGTACTCTATAAATAAAAGAAACTTTTCCGATAATTCTGAAATTTATGTCACGACCAGAAATAATCAGATATTGTTTTGGATTTCGTTTAAGTTGATTTAAAGAACACCTAAAGCAACTTTTTTCTTTAAATACTTCATACAGGAAATCAATAACATTTATAAAGGAAGCTGTTTTTAATTCCACATCGTACATACCAAAAAACACACAAAAGAATTTTTTTTTTTCTAAAAGCATAATAATTATTCCAATTTAAAGGGCTTTACAGCGGCACATCCAGCTCATAAATACTTATATGGACATTAAGTTGCCAAATATATGCTTGAATATACATATTAATCTTTAAAACCTGAGTTTTCTCAAGCCCCAAAAATGTTTTAAAATTAGAGTGCCTTGATAAGAGTTCCATTTAAGCTTTATCGGAGTACGAAATCAAGTCCAAAATCACGGTTCACAATCGAAATTTATTTAAAACAACACAAGATTTTCTCACAAGTTTACCAAACGTATCAGCCTTTTTGTTGAACTTAACTTACAAAAGCTAAGTTTAATAAACTTAATTAGTTTTTAATAAACTTAGTAAACTTAACTAAGTTTAATTAAAACTTCTTAAATGAAAAAAATAAAAATACATAAAACTTGAAATGATGTTACGTGATTATAATTTCAGAAATATAGAATTTCGAAAACCTTGTTTACAAGAATGAAATTAAATAACTTCGTGAAATATAAAAACTAGCTTGAAATATATAAAATTTTAAAGTAAGATTTTAAAAAAATTTCTTGTAGTGTGTAAGGAGAAATGCGGATCAGCGAAAGCAATTTTTACTATAATTCCGATGTTTAAGTCATGACCAGAAGTTATCAGATATTGTTTTGTTTATAAGCCAATAGAGATTCATTTAAGTTGATTTAAAATACTCCTAAAGCAACTTCTTCCTTTAAATACTTCATACGGGATATCAATAATTTTTACTTTCTTCTATCTTTACAAGAAGAAAGTATTGGTTTCATGAAAATTTTCGAATTCCAGTTTTCGACGGATTTACACGTTTTATGAGTCAGAGATTCCAAAAAACAGGTTTTTACAAAATGTCTGTCTGTCTGTCTGTCTGTCTGTTCGTCTGTCTGTCTGTCTGTCCGTCTGTCTGTCTGTATGTGACACAAATTTTGTGGGCGCTCTATCTCAAGAACTAATGCACGAAATATCACAAAACTTCATATTTAGTTAGACCTTGATATAAACTGGAACTGATTAGTTTTTGGTGAAAATCGCCCAACAGGTGGCGCTGCTATGCGGCATTTTTAACGATTTCTGCAATAGCTGTATCTCAAGAACTACTGCACGGATTTTTATAAAACTTCAGATTCAGTTAGTCCAGAATATAGTTTGGTGCTGATTACTTTTTTGTGAAAATCACCCAACAGGTGGCGCTGGTATGCTGCATTGTTCATGATTATCGCAATAGCTCTAACTCAAGAAAAAATGCACGAATTTTCATCAAACTTCAGATTCAGTTAGTCCCTGATATAAATTATTGTTGCTTAATTTTTGGTGCAAATCGCCTAACAGGTGGCGCTGCTGTGTTGCATTTTTCACGATTTCCACAAGAGGTGTATCTCAAGAACTATTGCACGGATTTTCATCAAACTTCAGATTTAGTTAGTCCTTGACATGAATTCATGTATAAGTTAGTGCTGTTTAATTTTTGGTGTAAATCGCTTAACAGGTGACGCTGCTGTGCTGCATTTTTCACGATTTCCACAAGAGGTGTATCTCAAGAACTATTGCACGGATTTTCATCAAACTTCAGATTTAGTTAGTCCTTGACATTAATTGATGTATAAATTAGTGCTGTTTAATTTTTGGTGTAAATCGCTCAACAGGTGGCGCTGCTATGCTGTATTTTTTGCGATTTTCGCAATAGCTTTATCTCAAGAACTAATGCTTGGATTTTCAACAGACTTCAGATTCAGGTATACCTTGATATCGTTTAGTGCTGTTTACTTTTGGTGTAAATCGCTCAACAGGTGGCGCTGCTATGCTACATTTGTTTTCAGAATTTCCGCTATAGCTCTATCTCAAGAACTAATGCACGAATTTTCATCCAACTTCAAATTCAGATATACTTTGATATGAATTGGTGCTAAATCGTTGTTATTTCTTGTACTATTTAAATGATTTAATTGACGTGATTTATATAGAAGAAAGTTTTGTGATGGCCACAACATACTAGTTTTAGATGAATCTATTTATGATTTCAGATTATGCAAAAAAAAAAAAAAAAAAAAAAAACTACAACCCCAATAAAAACCCAAAAGATAAAAAAATATATATATCAAAAACAAAATCCAAAATAACAATATTTCCAAAATTCTAATTTAACGTGCGTTTAACCGGCAACCCCCCTCCCCTTCACAGCCAATAAATGACTATATTGACAATAGCCTGACAAATTTCCAGAGACATTTCTCCAGCTCCAGTTAATGCTTTAAAATTAGAGTACCTTGATAGGACAGACCTCCATTTAAGCGTTATCGGAGTACGAACTCAAGTCCAAATTCACAGTCGAAATTCATCAAAACATTCGTATTTTATTAACGATTTTCTCACAAGCTTCGCAAATGCATCAGTCCTTTTGTCCGTATTTGCACTACTTATGTGAAAGATGTCAAACCCTCCTAATCAATTGTATCCACCTGTATTTTAAAAAAGCATGTTTATACAATTTATATATATAAAAAAAAACATTTAAATATTTCTTGAAAATCTTTAATCATTGCTTTTACGTTTATTTTGAAATAGCTATTTTCTTTTCCTTTCAAAACGGAGAAGGTTTCTTTTTATATATAGTCCAATCAAATAAGCCCATTTTGGGGCAGTTTGCAACAGTAAATGCTACAGAGATGAAAATTGGTACAGTTGCTCCTTGATACCTACTAATGACTAGGTAAAAAGTCCTGATGGATAGGAAGTGAGCGGGGGGAGGAAGGGTCAAATATATGCCTCCCCCCCTCTTTTTTTTTTAGTTTTTTGAAAATATCTCAGAAACTAGGGTTTTCTTTAAAAAAATATTCCAGTATAAATTAAAGAGCATGAAATTCTCTACAAAAGATGTGTATACGCAGTGGAACCTTGGTTATCCGTCAGTCACGGGGCCGGAGCCTTTAGTCCAATCAAATAAGCCCATTTTGGGGCAGTTTGCAACAGTAAATGCTACAGAGATGAAAATTGGTACAGTTGCTCCTTGATACCTACTAATGACTAGGTAAAAAGTCCTGATGGATAGGAAGTGAGTGGGGGGAGGGAGGGTCAAATATATGCCTCCCCCCTCTTTTTTTTTAGTTTTTTGAAAATATCTCAGAAACTAGAGTTTTCTTTAAAAAATTATTCCAGTATAAATTAAAGAGCATGAAATCCTCTACAAAGGATGTGTATACGCAGTGGAACCTCGGTTATCCGTCAGTCACGGGACCGGAGCCTTTAGTCCAATCAAATAAGCCCGTTTTGGAGCAGTTTGCCATAATAAATGCTACAGAGAGAAAAATTTGAACAGTTGCTCGTTGATACCTACTAATAACTAGGTAAAAAGTTCTGATGGATAGGAAGTGAGGGGGGGGAGGAGGGGCAAAAATAAGTTCCCCCTTTTTTTAGTTTTTTGAAAATATCTCAAACTATGGGTTTTCTTAAAAAAAATACTCTGGCATAAATTAAAGAGCATAAAATTCTCTACAAATGATATGTATACGCAGTGGAACCTCGGTTATTCGTCTGTCACAGGACCGGAGCCTTGACGGATTTTCTGCAAAAAAATCATTTTCCTTTCAAATTTATTTACTCAATGTCTAGCGAAATTTGTTAAATATTGTTACTAAAAAAGAAAACAGAAAACAACTTAACTTCTGAGTACTTACAAACATGCTACGTTTTGAGCAAGTTTGTGTTGGGAGTGAATGCAACTCATGGAATTTGCATATCTCTCGAAGAATTTAGTAGTGCTTTGTTTGCCGATAGTAAGCAACACGTAGATTTTCGAAAATCCACCCAGGCTAGAGATGTCGCAGATGTTGAGAAGCTCTCTTCGTGGTTTGAAAATCCCCCGCCATTCCCGATGACAGCAGACATCATGTCTATAGCTAAAGGTGTCGTATGGGATGCAACTATTAACTGCTATGACGCTATAAACATTGAAAAACCGGCAATGGCGAAAGTGGTTGGGAAATGTTTTTCCGATGTAAAGTTGTCACGTAAGGACCAGGCCCTCCTTCTGGCTATCATGAACTATTCTATTAAAATTCATGAGGATATAGTTCCAGTCAACCCTTTGGTAATCTTTCAACGGATCTCCACAGCTAAACAACATGATGAAGATTTGAAAAAAATATTTAAAATTTGAGTTGACTTTTTTTCCGCCAGCCTTTTTTGACGAAGCAGACATGCGTAAGACGAAGAAAGCAGTCCTCTACGATTTTTTTTTAAATCATTGCAACAGAATATGGATTTTCAAAACTGTGATATTCTTGAGGATGGTGGTTTCCTCCTTCACAAAGTCCCGTGATCAAGAGATCACTTTTAATTCCATTTGTGAAGGCTACACCAAATATATCTTCACACATTATAAAGGAAAAGCTGTACAGTGGTTTTTAATGGGTACTCCGACACTACCAATAGCACTAAATCAGCAGAACAAAACTGAAGATGTGCATTGAAGAAGTCTGTCGATATTAATTTCAACAAAGACACAGAGGTTACCGTTAAGCAAGAAAACTTTCTTTCAAATGAAAAGAACAAATCAAGATTAATTGCTATGCTTTCATCCAAATTGAAGGGCAATGGAATATCTTGTCGGGAGAGTACTGGCGATGCAGATACACTAATCGTAACAACAGCCACTGAAAAATCTTCTTCAAGTGACAGAGTGACAATTGTTGGTGAGGATGTTGATCTTCTTGTCCTCCTTATCGCCCTAACCCCACTCGAACGAGAAATGTTTTTCGTTAAGCCGAGCCGTGGAAAAATTGAAAGAAAGATTTTTTCCCTCACAGCAGTTAGTTAAAGAAACGAGACTGAAAGACGTCATTCTAGACCTTCATGCATTCACTGGATGTGATACGACGTCTGCAGTGTTCAAAAAAGGAAAAATTAAAATTTTCAAACTATTTCAGCCATGTGAAGATGTACACAAAATTGCTAATGTGTTCAATAACAGAGAATCCGCCCATGTTGCTGTTGCAGAATCAGGAAACCAACTTTTTTGAGATTGTATGGAACA
Organism: Maratus speciosus; assembly: GCA_963932465.1. Taxonomy (NCBI): domain Eukaryota; kingdom Metazoa; phylum Arthropoda; class Arachnida; order Araneae; family Salticidae; genus Maratus; species Maratus speciosus. The sequence goes on from OZ010799.1 coordinate 364,989,356, forward strand.
CCCTTCCCAGCTACATATTTTAATACTTTCCTATATCAGTCCTTCGCAAAATCTGTATCGATTGTTAAACCTAACATTTCATCCCTCCCACCAACAGAAGGAGCAGCCAGACAGCATTATTTCCGGGTGTACCACCAGGTACAACTGTGGCTTGGCCAGGAACAACAAGCCGAACTCTGGGATTGGGAACGAAGACAGAATCGTCTTATTCCCATAACAACCAAGGATTCGATCGCACCTGAGACTGTCTTAGATACCATCTTCTGCAATTGCACTACTGGGTGTGGAGCTATGTGTGGATGCAGGAAAGCAGCCTTTAATTGCACAATCAACTGCAACATCTGTCATGGTGACTGTCTGAATGCTACACCCAAGTGTGTAGATCAACATGATGAGGAAAAAGATGAGGAGGTATTTATGGATTCAATCCTGTTGAGAACACCTTCTAATGCACCATCCACTTGAGCTGATGATGATGTGTCAAAGAAAAAAAAGAAACATTAGACTTAGTAAATAATATATCTTTAGTGATAAATTAGTAGTTTTCATTATTCTCTATTATGTTTTATCGCACTAACAAAGTTTCGCATGACCTAAACATTTTCTTAATGATAAATATTTGTCTTCAAGATCATGGGGAGATGAACAGGACAGGGAAGAAAATGAGGTGATGATTATGGATCCTAACGACACATGCACTTCCGCTGATGATGATATTGAAGGAAAAAATAAACCTGAATGATAACGACTCCTTTAGAGACTTGTCTATTTCATAATTACATAATATCTACTTAATTATAAATTGGTATGTATCTACTTTTAGTTTTCTCCATATATTATACTCGTAGTTATAATGTTTCACATTAATAAACACTTCATTAATCGTGAATATTTATCTTTCATTAACTAATTACCTACCATCATCTCATGCAGTATTGCAGTATTGGAGTGTTATCTGTTTTATTTTATTTATTTTTTGTGACAATATTTAATAAATTTGAATAGAAATTAAATAAATTTGAAAAGACAGTTATTTTTTTTTGTGAAAAATCTGTCAAGGTTCCGGTCCCGTGAATGACGGATAACCGAGGTTCCACTATGTATACCTGTCATTTGTAGAGAATTTATGCTCTTTAATTTATGCCAGCTCAATTTTTTCATGCAAACCCACAATTTCTGAGATATTTCAAAAAACTAAAAAAGTGGAGGGGGAACTTTTTTTTGCCCCTCCCTCCCCCGCTTACTTCCTATCCATAAGGACTTTTTATCTAGTGATTAGTCACTATCAATGAACAAATGTACCAAATTTCATCAATGTAGCATTTATTATGGCAAACTTTCCTAATTTGACGCGACAATATCCGTCAAGGTTCTGGTCCCGTGGATGACGGATAACCGATGTTCCACTTTGTATACCTGTCATTTGTAGACAATTTATGCTCTTTAATTTATTCGAAAGCAATTTTTTCATGAAAACCCACAGTTTCTGAGATATCTCAAAAAACTAAAAAAAGTGGGGGTCAAAATTTATTTTTGCCCCTCCCTCCACCCGCTCACTTCCTATCCATCAGGACTTTTTATCTAGTGATTAGTAGGTATCAATGAACAACTGTACCAATTTTTATCTCTGTAGCATTTATTTCGGCAAACTTTCCTATTTTGACTGGACTAATAGCTAATAAATTAAATTAGCGAGATTGAACTTAACTTACAAAATCGAAGTTTAATATCAGTAAAACTTCTTAAATGAAAAAGAAACATACATAGAACTCTCGATGCTGTTACGTAATTCTAATTATAGGAAGATATAACTTCGGAAACCTTTTTTAGAAGGAAGTAATTAAATAAACTTGTAAACTTCGTGAAGCAAAAAAAAGCAAACTTGAAATCTATAAAATCTTAAAGTAAATAAGGTTTTCAATATTTTTCTTGTACTCTGTAAGGAGAAACGTGGATCCTTGCAAGCAATTTTCTCGATAATTCCAAAATTTAAATCATGACCAGGAGTTATCACATATCGTTTTAATTTATAAATCAATAAAGATTTTTTTAAGATGTTTTATAGAACACCTAAAGCACTTTTTCTTTTAAATATTTCATTCGGTAAATCAATAATATCTATAGATTAATCTATTTATGAATTCAGATCAGACAAATATATTTTCAATAACCTAAACACATCATTTGTTTCTACTGAAGTTTCAACTGAAGTAATAAAAACTTGTTGAAACTATGTGGAAAAGTTTTTTTTACATAACTTCAGTTGGTCTGTCTGTCATCTCTCCGTGCCCTAACTCTCGCAATATACTCGGACTACCATGTAATTATCATATTACTTTATGTTCACTATGCTTAGTTTGTTATTGAAAATGGAGAAAGTAGCATTTGTTGTTCATATATAGGGAATCTCAAAATAATCCTTTTATACAGGGTGTCCTGCGAATAAGACACTGATTTCAAAATCTGTTGTGTTTCAACTCCCACACGTTCCATACGTTACAGACAATGTATGGCGGTTTGTGGCTGGCTAATTGGGACATGCCATAAAATTAATTAATTAACTAATTATTAAGTTTATAAATATTAAAATGTTGCATTGCCACCAAAAACAGCTTTGTACACAACTTCTAAAATTCTAACATATTAGGAAGAGGGTTAAAACGCGATTGAAAATTCCATCTTTTCATACAAAAAACACGTTAATTTAAACAAAAGAGTGTAAAAATCAGTCTAATTAGACGGAAATTTTAGATTTCTTTCAAATAATAAATAAAGAGGGAAAATCTGTGTTCTTATATGATTTTTACAATATATCTTTGCCTTCTTAGAACATTTTAAATGGCAAAACTCAATATCTTTGTTGGATAAAAAAAGCTTTAAAAAAGTGCAAAATTAATTCCCAGGGTTTCGACGTTGACAGATGTAAAATGTGATTTAACAGATTTGTGTCTACATTTTTTCAATGAAATTCGAGCTCTTATACTCTTTTTGAGCCGTTAGTCTATAAATTAATTCTAACGAATTACGTAATTTACGTCAAGAATTCTTACTTATTTTTTATGCTCTTTAATGAAGTAGAAATTTAAAAAAAAAACACGAAAGAGAAATGCCATTTATTCACTGAAAACAGTCAAAGAGAATAAATTATTTTGAATAATTTTCTGGCATCTGTTCATTATTGCAGACAGGCTTTCTAAAGAGAAGAAAATGGAGTCATTTTTAAATAACAGGAGATAATTTAAAAAAATAGAATTAGACATTTAATTTCTTCTTCAATGAATATATATAGCAAAAAAATATGCGCTCTTATATGATTTTTAGCAAGAATTTTCTCCCATGGTCGTTTTAACTGATACGACTCAGTATTTTTATTTTTTAGAAAAACTAGAAAATTAATTCCACATGTTTCGATCTTGTAAAATTCAAAATGTAATTAACTAATTTGTGTCGATCAATTTTCTTTTTTACAAACTCGACCGCTTTTACTGTCTTTCGATTCTTTACTCTACCAATTAATTCTAACGAAGTACGTGATATTCTTTGATCGATCTTTATTAATTTTTACTTACTTTTTGAACCATTTAATAAAGTAGAATTTTAAAAAGAAAAAAAATACAAAAAGTAAATGACATTTATTCATTAAAACCTGCTAAAAGGAAGAATTTATGGCATCAGTTCAATATTTGAGACATTGTTCAGTAACGTATATAAAATTTCAGTTTTGAAATAAACAGACGTTATAACATGGGTTTTATATGTTCTTGAAAGGATATATATATATATATATATGTGTGTGTGTGTGTTGGTGTGTGTGTGTGTGTACATTGGAACCCGATTAAAACCCTCACGGTTAATACGCGATCTCGCTTAATACGCGGATTTTTTCCGGTTCCTTGAATATCGTCTATAAGGCTAATGTAAAAATATCACGTTTAATACGTGAACGGTTAATATGCGATCCCGCTTAATACGAGAGAGATTTTCGGTTCTTTGAGGCAAAAAATCACGCCTAAGATTCGAATTCATTAATCAAGATGCAAATTAATAGTCTCTTCTTCAATGTTGCCAATTTACCAGATTTTTAAAATATTTAAATAAAAAAAGAATGCTTAAGAATAGTAATATTTACTTTATTTAATAACAGATTAATTAAGGCGAACATTACTAATCGGAAATAGAGGCAGATATTTGAATAAAAAATTAACAACACTACAATTCTTGTTTGATCCCGCATCCTAACATTCTTTGTCTCTCGCTTCGTGCATGTTTTTACTGTAGTAGAGAGAGATAGACGAATTCAAGATATTCAGATATGTGATGAAATTATTCTGATTAAAGATTAGTATACCTATTGTTGGTGATGTTTTAAGTGTACGTTATATCGCTACTATGCTTCATAATACATATTGCAGGCAAAAAAATGAAACTCGTAAAGATTAAATAAATACGACAGCGGTTGTTTAATTCTTTTATGTTTTCAATTAAAAAGGACAATTTTTGTTATAATAAAAAGGACAGATTATAATTGTAATTGTTATAGCAAGTGCTAAATATAATTGTAACAAGCGCTTCAAAGGTTTAATATATTTTTTAAAAAATTAGTCTAGCAGGAAATTATTATTCTTTTTTATTTTTGGTTGCAGCATATTAATCCATAATAAAGCCGTTTGAATTCACTTTTAATTTTCAGTTATTATTCTATTTTGTTTAATCTAAGTTTTCATTAAGTTTTAATCTAAATATACCTAAAAGATACAATTTTCAACTGTAAACATAGAAATGAAAGTTCAAATATTCATTTATACGATTAGATGTTGTAAATAAGCCTATTTCCTGCAACATTATTCAAATCACGTTTAATACGCGATCCCGATTAATATGCGACTTTTGTGCACTTTCTTGAAACGCGTCTTAACCGGGTTCGACTGTATATATATAACCATTATATAATATTACAATTCATCATCTTTTTTATATATATACATTTTTTTTTCAGATTAGTTATGAAATAATATTAATTTTGCTGAATGGTTTACATTAAACGATTTTCATTGATTTTTATTTGATTTCGTTCCTTTTAATTAAATACAAATGTAAATAAATCTTTCCGGCTCACTCCGAAGGATATGTTTATTTCCTTATTTTATTTTAAAGATATATAAATAAAGTGGGATACAAATTAAACTAATTAGCCTCAATCCTTTTATATGTTCGCTATTTTGTCGGAAATTTAATTTGTTGTTAATTTTTAAATAAGGTCCGAATGCAAAAATAAATGTGAAAATTATTCCAAAATATTGAAAATTTGTCGAAATAATTGTTTTAAAATCCCTTGTAGACTTTAATATAACCCAATCGTTTCTATGAAGATCATTAAAAAACTTTAGTAGGGTCAGGTGGGGTAATTATGACCAGGGGTAATTATGACCACCGTCATATTGGAGGAAATTATGTATGATAAAATTTTGTTTCAAGCTTAGATATTAACCTCATAATGTATAGTCCATCTTAGATATTTTTTATTACTAGTCTGAAGTCTTTTTGAGATCCGAATAGCAATTTGAAACTAAGCCTATAAAGTTTTTGATAAACGGATTTGTCCCTTTGGAGTTCAAAGTGATCACAAATACATCAAACAAATGTGTATTGGCAAGTATAAAGAGAAAATATAGTGGTCATAATTTCCCCCCACTAGTGGTCTTAATTACCTCAAACTTAAGTATTTGTGAGTTTTTGGTGGGGTAATTATAACCATCCTTTTAACTTTAAAAAAAAAGAACAACTATGATAATTAAAACTTTTAAAAGGTATTCTTAAAGGATCAAAGTTACTTCCTATGTACTAAAAACATAACTTTTCCAAATAGAAATAAACAAAACAAAAAAAAAAAAAAAAAAAAAGTTGAAAATGTAAAAAGTGGTCATAATTACCCCTCCTGACTATATATCCCTGCAAATGATTTATAAGTGAACACACTTCATTAACGAATTAATTAATAGTCGAAGATAATTGCAAGATCAGTACCCTGTCCCCAATTAGATACGTATTCGTTCAATATTTCTGACGTTATCGTGATGATAAGATTTGCTTATACATATATCAATTTAAATGATGTAAAGGAAAGAATACAGTTATGTGCACCAGGCGATACGCAGCTCTTTTGAGGACAAAATCAATATAAGATTTAAGACAGGAAAATAACTATGAAATTTAATGAATGGGTTCAATAGCAAAAACGAAAAAAATTACAGAATAAATAGCTCCGATCTCGTCAGAAGTTGGGAGAAGCAACAAAGTATCAATACCCTACTGGAAGCCTTACTGGTTTCGCAAGCCACAGCAAGATTACATACTCCAAATATGTCATAAAAATAAAGAAATTTTAGAATTATGTAAAATAAAACAACGAAAATTAGCAATTTGAATAACTGAAATATGTAACTAAGCAAAACTTGACAATATTTCTAGAGATAACGTAACTTAAATATCCAACAATATAAGACTAAACACGAAATCATAGGGCAATGGAAATAAAAATTAAAAAGATCATGCAAGTTACCATGCACCGACCTTTACCTGTAAAGACTTGGAAAGGCTTCATAGTTATTACCTCGACTCGCTCCATCATCCATATTGAGCCAGAGCACACAAGGCTTAAGTTATAAAAACAAGATTCAAGATACTCGAATTGTCTGTCCGTTTTGCATTTAAGTTTTTTTTTTTTTTTTTTTTTTTTTTTTTTTTTAATTCCAGTGTGCTACAGTTTCTACTTGATATCCAAAAACATCCCTTCCAATATAGGACTTTAGTTGTGATTCTTCATGCATGTCAAGAGGACGCGATGTGACGTTTAAACTTTCATCATGGCGTTTTGCCCGTTTGTTGTTGCCATTCCAAAAAATGTAATTTTGTTTGACATAATGAAAAATTTAAATAATTTCATGAGTATAATGCACTCCATGTCATTTTAAAAGCTGAAAATCTATACACATTTGAAAAAAATCTATTACAAAAGTTTCTGATTTATATTTTTTCTCTCGAATCTAAATTATAGTATTCATTCATGTATATATTTGTAGAGATTTCCTATATCCCATGAGCTTTATATCCTTTGCGTCTGATGGAAGCACGTGAGCCCGTCAGTGGTATCAACTTATGTTCTGCCCATGCACAGCAGTTACATTGAACCAGTAGATGGGGGGAGGGAAACGGCAAACGATAGGATGAATCAATTTGGTGTGGTCAGTTGTAGTATCTTCAAAAGAAAAATACTTAAGGTCGAGATTTTAAGTTACAGTAAAACCTCTCTAAAGCCACCACTTTCCGTTCCAGTAAAAATTGGTCACTCTGAGAGGTGGTCTCTTAATGGAGGTCATGTTTAAATCTAGATTTAAATTGTTGAAAAAAGGTAATAATTAATATTACTAAAATTTATTTTTTACATTAGGAAAAAATCTGAAAATTTAAGTATCAAAACAAAAGTTAATTACATAAGTTATTACTGCGGAGTTTAAAAAATGAATACATTGACGTTTGCTTTGATTTTACGGTTTTATCTTTTATAAATCCTTTTAGTCCTTTTCATGTTCAGTAAATAAATTCAAATTTTTTTTGTTGACGGGAACAAATAATGACAATTCCATTAATTGCTTTTAGAATTTCCTGCAGAATAGTGCAGGGGAGTTTATAGACCGTCATCCTTAATTTGTCATCAGAGTTAGATTCATTGCCTAAAAAAGACACAAAGGGGTTTAAACACTTAAAAGTTACCGGAACAAATAAAAATTCTAAACTTAATTTAGAAGTTCCAGAATTATTGTTCTAATAAAACCTTCTTCAAGCGACCAGGAAAAGACGGAATTTGTTTAATTTTTCAAAGAAATGGGTCGCTCATGGAAGGTGTTCAACTGGGATGGTCTTTGAATGGAGGTAAAATTAGTATTGATGGGGTCCATTAAAAATGGTCGTTTTTGGAGGTCGTCGCACAGGGAGGTTTCACTGCATTTGTTCCTACAAATTATATGTTAAGTTATATGTTCATATGTGCGATAAAATCGTTATTTTAGGAAAAGCAAAATACAGATATTTCAGATAAAATTACCATTAGAGGGATGAAACGTTGAATGATTCTCATTTCAGAAACGTTCATTGAAATTTGATTTCTATATAGAGTTAGGAAGATAAAATATGTTATGCTTCTTTCATAACATAAATATTTCTGATCAAAAACCGAAATCTTGAAATTGTAAAAAGTTTTTTATTCGTTTCATCATACAAAAAGGAAATTTACGACAATCGAAAAGTCACCTGTCTTTGTATATAGATATTATATGTCAGGTTCTTGAGTATGAAAAGATAATCTATGCTTTTAGTAAATCTAAAATTTGTTTTCATGCAGAAAATACTTCCTGGAAATATTCTAAAATTATAGAGGATCGTACATTTATATTAAAGGGACGTTTAAAAAAATTTTTCTTAATTTTCTTAATAGAGATTTGGAATTTTGTATAAATATACATTTCACCATAAGTATATACAACACCTTAAAAGAAATTTCCAATCTTACTATAATTTTGAGAAATTAAAAAAAAATTTGAATTTTAAACGAAAATTTAAAATGCTCCTTACGTCTTAATTTTTTAGATATTTCGTCGATTTTGGATTTTAATCACGTAAAACTCTAGTACAAACAAATCTGTCTATCGATTTTTTAATCCCTTAAATAGTTAATTTTTTAGAGACATTATTTCTGAATCCCATATCGATTTTCATCAAAATTCTGCCTTATAATAAGTCAAAAATCAAATTTAATTGTCTAAAAGGAGTCGAATTTTAAAATGCATACACAGTTTCTTTTAAAGAAATAACAGGTTTCTTCCTTATTAATTTCATGAATTCTGAGCAAAAATTAGGTAGCAAGAAGCATTTCAAAAATTAAAAAAAAAAGCTGAAACATAAGTATTGAGAAAAACGGATTTAAAGTATATTAAAAGGCCAAAAAATGGTTTGTGAACAAAATTAAAACAGTTGTAACTTTGCGTAAAATAATCGTATCTGCATGCGGTTTTCCATGACTGACGGAGTACAAATTTGAGAATAATAATACACACAAAAAGAAATGTCAATTTTGGGGTCGATTTTTTCTCAAATAAAGGTCCACGGTCCCCTTAACAGCGAAAAATCATGTGTCCAACATAGACTATGAAACACTTTCGAACATATTCAAAATACTGTAACATAACTTTACAGTTTATTAAGGGGGTCTAAAACACAAAAATCTTCAAATTTTCAATTTTTTTTTTTTATTTTTTATTTATTTATTTTTTTTTTATTGGACTAAAAATTTATCTGTCATTTTCTGCTTAAAATGATGTTTAAATCATGTTTCTATCTTAATTAGAACAGGAAATATTAATTTTTTCGTTTTGGTTTGTTTTCAACTGCCTTTCAAGCTATGGTTGTCAAGGAAACGAGTTCTTGTGAAATTGCGTTTTTCTTCATGATAGGTTTTTTCACCATTTCTCATATTTAAATTCTTATACCTCGAGAACCGTTAAAGATACAGGGTTGAAACTTGGAACATATCTTTTTCAATTATTTTACTTTACTTTTGAGCCAGCATATTTGAAAAAAAAATTTACTTTTGAAAATATGATTTTTTTTTTTAAAGTTGCACTACTTTTTTGTAATTTTTCCATTAAAAATTTGTAATTTTTTTAAAAATTAATATTTTTTAAAATGCTCGCACTAAATTAAAATATATATATTTCTGTTTATTTAAATGAAAAACAATTTAAATTCTACAAATAATATTTCGAGATATAACGATTTTAAGTTATACCCCTTTTTACATAAATTTTAAATTAAAATTTTTTTTTTTAAAAAGCTATGAGAAGTTTTATCATTAGATTTTGTTTACAAATGATATGGTTAACCATCACAAAAAAATTCAAAATTTTAACTCAATAAATATATTTTTTTTAAATGTGTCCTGGACCCCCTTAAGATGAAAGATATCTAAATATACAATTTGAACTAGGTTGGGAGGACTACACAAAGGCAAAGCTCTAGTAACCTCATCCATGTGTAAGTAAACAACATAAGAAAATGCATAGCGCAATTTAAAATCGAAATTTCTGCAATTGCCATTAATACTCCGAAAAGTGTCCGAAGTGTTTTGTACAGCCCTGTATATCATCTACATATTTGTACGTATACTGCATCGTATGCTAAAAATTGGTTTACTTATACGCACAGCATCTATATATATATATTACGCTATCGTACGTGGCACAGAAATTGCGATTATTTGTTAATTGTTTAGTGGAAACGATCGAATGAAACGCATTTCATTGGTTATTGAACAGCATTTAATGCAACACCATACCTATAAGGGGAGTTACCATAGGAGGGGAGACCCTGTTCTGTCGCCAAATGCTGCCGCTTGTCAGTAACTTGGCGATATATCGCCGAATTTTGTGACCAAAATTAGTCTCCAAAAGAGAAGCCAACTTGGCGATATCTGTAATATTTCGCCAGATTCCCATAGACTTCCATTGTAAACCAATAAGGTTTACTTGCTTACAGAAAATCAACAAATTGAGATATTTTAATGGAACAAAAACTTATATTAGCTTAAGGGATTATATTAGTTATACTTAAGGGAGTCCAAGTAAATTAAATTATGAATAAAAGTAACATGATACAATGCTCAGCATGATTTCCCAAACATAAATTTTAAGGGAGACCAAACAGGTCGCCAAGGGCGGCTAGTAGTTGAAAATTCCCGTTCAACAAATTCCGTCAATAAACGGAAATGTATTTGAGATCTTCTGTGTAACTGTTTTAGGATTTATACAATTAATACACACCAAGTAATATGCAAAAAAAAAAAAAGTTACACTTTAAAACGCATACTACAACTGAAAGCACATGCCCATCAATTAATTTTGAATGTAGAATCGTAAGAGTCACACTTGAGGAGAACTTGTTAATTGTTAACACTCAAACTTGTTAATTGTTATCACTCAAACTTGTTGATTTTTTTTTTTTTTTTTTTACAAGAGATATCTTAATGGTAATTGTTATTTATATATTACAAAATTAAAAATTATGAATGATTTAATGATGATTTATATGATGAAATTATATATGATGAAAATTATATATCATGAAACATTTATAATGATGATTGAAATTGAAAATTATTTATGAGAATTTTTATTCGTTCATGCATGGTCTTAGCATGATAGAACTGAAATTAGCGTTTTTGTTATGAACTTACCTATAAAATTATTGCTCAATCTATTTATAATAATTCAATAGTGGTCTAATTCTTTGTTTCTCTTCTTATTTCTCGCTCTTGCAGTTTTGAAAATGACGACGGAAATATTCGTTAGTGATGTAATTTTTTTTACAAGATATGTCTTACTGGTAATTGTTATTTATATTTTACAAAATTAAAAATTTCAGATGTATTTTTTTTACATAATCTTTCGTGATTGTTTAAAGTTTTTATTTGTATAGGATATCTGAGGTATGTATTTTAAAACGTACGTTTGTACATTTTCAATATTGGCGAGAATTGTTTAAGGATAGTTTCATTTATAGAACCGGTTTCAAAAGTGAAACTATCCTCATATTATAACTGTAAAATATAAGCAAGGACTGTAAACATAAATCGAAAAAGTACAAACGCAAAATAAACGTTATTGAGCTCAGGTACTATATGCAAAACAAATCACTTAAAAATATTAAAATGTGAGCGGGGAATTTGCAATAAATCCTTCCATAGGATTAGCATTAACTCTAGCGTTTCTTTCTGTGACTAACGGAGGAACTGGATGCCTGATACTAGTCACACGAAAATACTTTTAATCTAATGTTAAGAGCTTACACTAGTCACTTAGAAAGACCCGGATGATAATGTTAATCCTATGTGGAAGTTATTTGCAAATATCTCGCTTGAATTTTGTTTGGTTAAAGTTTTTTTTTTTTTTTATATTAGGATAGTTTCAATTTCATAACCGGCTCGAAAGTAAAAGTTTTATATATATATATATATATATATATATATATATATATATATATATATATATATATTACATCATTTAAAAATGCTAAAACACCACAACTTCAAAAGGAAGGTGTATATCTGCAGAAATTTTTTAACTATAAAATATTTATAAAAACAAGAAAGACAGGTAAAAAAACAAAAACAGTCTGTTCTTCATCAGTGGGAGGACAGACAGAAAACTAACTCCACCCCCCCACTTTTAAAATTTGCAGGTTTCTGAACACATGTCCAACCCGCATTCAACCCCATTCCGGGGTGGACATGTGTTCAGAAACCTGCAAATTTTAAAAGTGGGGGGTGGAGTTAGTTTTCTGTCTGTCCTCCCACTGATGAAGAACAGACTGTTTTTGTTTTTTTACCTGTCTTTCTTGTTTTTATAAATATTTTATAGTTAAAAAATTTCTGCAGATATACACCTTCCTTTTGAAGTTATGGTGTTTTAGCATTTTTAAATGATGTAATATGTTTTATTGCATTAGATATGTGCTGCTGTAGCGCCATTCATGCAGTAATTTATCATTAATTTTGAAATAAAATATATATACATATATATATATATATGAAGCCAAAATCAAAAAAGTAAAAACTAGCCTGGTTGTAGATCGTTCTGAGCTATCCTATGCAAAACAATATCAAATTTCAAGCGAGATATTTGTAAATAGCTTCCCCCTTAGGATTAACATTATCATCCGGGTCTTTTTGAGTGATTAGTGTAGGCTCTTAATCCCCTGGGGAAGTTATTTTCCAATTTCTCTCTTGGATTCTAATATTTTTTAATGATTTTTTTGCATAGGATAGCTGAAAACGATCTCTAAAAGTGATAATTTTTATGTTCTCGCATTTTGTTTCGGAAATCGAAATTACCCTATTATAATAAAACTGATAAACGTTGAATATCACAGCATCATTTTTACATTTCCTCATTTTTTAAAGATTAATGCTTTGAAACTTTATTGAAACTTTTCAACTTGTGTTACTTATAATTTGCAGAACAATGCAGTGTATGAGGTGCAGTGTTTGTAGTATGCATCGAAAATTGTATAAGAATATTATTTATGAAACTTTTTATTCATTCATGCATGGTCTTAGCTTGATGGAACTGAAATTAGCGTTTTTGTTATGAACTTACCTATAAAATTATTGCTCAATCTATTTATAATAATTCAATAGTGGTCTAATTCTTTGTTTCTCTTCTTATTTTTCGCTCTTGCAGTATTAAAAATGACGACGGAAATATTCGTTAGCGATGTAATTTGTTTTTACAAGAGATATCTTACTGGTAATTCTTATTTGTATTTTACAAAATTAAAACTTTCAGTTGTATTTTTTTTTTACATAATCTTTCGTGATTGTTTAAAGTATTTAAAAACACAAAGTACTTACAAGAAAAGTATTTATTTCTTGTTATGCAACATAATGTGACTAATCAAGCATAGAATAATCTTAAACATTTGGCATTCCACTTTTTTTCGATTAATTTTTATTAATTTTATTTTATGTAATAAATACTAACTATCCTATATAAAGAAATTTCGTAAAGATTTTGCTCAATTAAAAAAAATGTTAGCTATAAACAAAATGTCTTAAAAGAAAGAGTGCAAATAAAGGTTAAAAGGTAGCAACGTATTTTTAATTTTTTAAAAGAATCTGGATCAATAAAATCATATTTTCCAAAACTTCTAAAACTTCAGTTCATACCAGTGATTTATGAACCATCATGAATTCCCTTGAAGTAATTTATAAAGAAATTTAACTTAAGAGGGTCCGGGACACAAAAATCTTCAAATTTTCAATTTTTTTATTGGATTAAAAATGCCTCTACCGTTTTCTGCTTAAAATGATGTTTAAAATGATGTTGATTGTGAAATTGCGTTTTTCTTCATGATAGGTTTTTTCACCATTTATCATATTTAAATTCTTATAACTCGGGAGCCGATAAAGATACAGGGTTGAAACTCGGAACATATCTGTTTTAATTACTTTACTTTACTATTGATCCAGCATATTTGAAAAAAAAATATTTACTTTTGAAAATATGATTTAAAAAAAAAATTGCACCACATTTTTTGTAATTTTTTTCGTTAAATATTTTTAATTTTTTTTAATTAATACTTTTTAAAATGCTGGCTCTAAATTAAAAAATATATATTTCTATTTATTTAAATGAAAAACAATTTAAATTCTACAACTAATATTTCGAGCTATAATGATTTTAAGTTATACCACTTTTTTCATAAATTTTAAATTAATTTAAAAAAAAAAAAAAAAAGCTATGAGAAGTTTTATCATTTGATTTTGTTTACAAATGATATGGTTAACCATCACAAAAAAATTCAAAATTTTAACTCAATAAATACAATTTTTTTGAAAATGTGTCTCGGACCCCCTGAAATATTTTTACTTGGATATTCTCCATTGAAACTATTTGGGGATAATTAATGTTATTATTATTATTATATACACCCTTTTAAACTTTTTTACATCTGAAATTGAAAAATAATAATGATAGGATTTTTCAATAAGATATTTATGAAATAAAACCACAATTAAAGTATCTTAAAATTTTACTTCATCGGTAATAATTGATAAAAAAATAGAAAAATTATGTAGGATAAATGAAAGTTAAAATTCTACTGCTGTATTCACCTTGAGTGAAATAATTAAAATACATATAAAAGCACAAATATTTATAAAAATTACTTTCTGGTGCATACATTTAATATAAAGATATTTAAAATACAATTTAAAAATTTCTTAAAATACATATGTGAACAAAATTGGGTGTTCATTGTGAAAGTTTCAGAGTTTGATACTGTTGACAGACATTACAAAATGTAATATCCAAATGCTATTAAACAAATCAAACTCAGTAAATTGCTTTTCATCTATCAACATTATTAATAAAAGCAATTATGAAAGGAACTTGTTATTCAAACAAGGAAGTTTACGATTCTAACTAAATACTTTGTATAAACATTTCATCGCATATGCAAGAAATTAATACATTTGAACAATCAGTAATCTAAACGGTTTAAGTTACTATAAATATAAATAATTCAATATTAAGATTAATGATACTAATTTCCTGTTTTTATCTTCAATAATGCATAATGTATGTTTTTTACATTTAATTGCATTCCAGACTCTCAAAAGGAGAGATGCGGCGATTTTTATGCTGCAAGTGTAACTAATTAAATTCTATTTCTTTCTTTAAAAGTTCAATCTACATATTTTTTTACAAGTCACAAAAATTATCAAGTAAGCTTTAAAACAACACAGAATATTATACAATTAGCAATGGATTAGAATGGGAAACAACTAGAATTTACAGATGATAATACCCTGATGATGATGGATACCAGATAAACCACGGATACAAACATAAATAAAGGTAAGCCAATTTTCTCTTATCAATGCTTTGCTTTTTTATTTGAGATATGAATGAACAATAAACTGAGAGGAACAACGAATTTTGCGCAAAAATTTTTTTTGGATAAGTTGAAATTACGTCTAACAGATACAATGTCAGAATGAAGCCGACCCATTAAGCTGATATTTTAACCATAAATTTAAGAAAATGCATAATGTTTATTCGAATGGCTATTTCCGTTTTTTCTATGACAATATAGAGATCAAATTGTATGGACTGTTCACTATCGTTTTGACTGCTTATTCACAATAAATTAAAATAAAAACCTTTCATATAAAACAATTAAATATTAAACATTTAATTTTTGAACCTGCTTACGAATATTTGTGTGTGTGTGTGAATAACAAAAAAAAAAGTTTTTTTTTCTTTTAAAATAAATATGCATAGGTTTCTTTAGATCCGAATGAACTTTTATCAATAAATTTTGATTTTCACTGCAATTTTTTGAAACCATAAAAATAATACATTTTTTGTTATTGAAATGCACTACTTTTTTTTCAGATAGACTTTTTTTATATAGTGAATATCATGCCGCTGTAAAAATAAATATTTAATTTCCCTTAGGTATAAAGTTTTGTTCTGCGCATAAATACATACTTTTGGGAATTGATATAAAAGTTATTTTACTGTTGCCATTTTCAATGTACATAATGTATAATAATAATAATTATAGTTTGAATTATTTATCCAGCACTTTTTTTAAAGGGATTACAACATCATTTTCGCAATTTCTTATTTTATTATTTTATCTGGCATTAACAGCGTTGTTTTCTGTTTTCTTTCTTTATACTGAAGTCTTTTCAGTGTAATGAATTTATCCGTTATTTTTTTAATATAAAAAATATATTGGTCAGGAAATTCTCAACATAAAGTAACATAAAATATTTTCCAATAAACTTTCTCGTAAACGTGTAAAAAAAGACATTTATTTATGTTAAGCAAAAGTATGTCCATTCCATGACAGATTTCAGTATAGCACAAAAGTGCGATGTACCTTATATTTCATCTTATTATTGCTATAATATTGAACTATATATATGATCGTGTGGTTTGTCTTCCTAATTGAGCTCTATACTCCAATGCCGTATTTAAGATAATGTATTTTGCTACAAGAATGTTTTTAATATTTAAGGATGCTCGCATACATTTTACGGAACCAATTACGGAAGATTAATGGAATGAATTATGTATATATATTTATGTATATATATATATATATATATTTAATATATAATTAATGAAAAAATTATTGCACAACTGGCGCTAATAGCAGCTCATATCAAATGCAACAAAAATATGTTTCATTACTTTAAAATGCAAAAACACCATAACTCAGAAAAGAAGGTGTATATCTGCAATATTTAACTATAAAAAACTTTTAAAAAACATGTAAAAGACATTTAAAAAACAAAAACACAGGCAAAAAATAGTCTGTTCTTCTTCAGTGGGAGGACAGGCAAAACCTAACTCCACCCCCACTGCTAAAAATCTGCAGGTTTCTGAACACACGTCCAACCTGCACCCAATACAGAAAAAACTATTGAAGAGTCATTTTTAAAGTCATCGTGAGCATTGAATTAAGATGGGTCACCAAATAGTGTCACAATAAAGTCACGTGCTAACTTTCAGGTGACCCAGACTCTACTGTGAAGTCACCACTGCCTTCCTTTGTGAAAAGTCACCAGTTGATTTCATTTTCTGTCACTTGGGAACTCGTTACAAAGCAGCTATCGTGAAGACTTTACAATGGAGTCTCCAAATGACAGTCACAAGGTAACTTCATTGTAAATTCACCTCATGACTCTTCACAAATCAGCGCTCATAGTAACTTCTCAATGGAGTGACAAATATCACATTTCAGTTCATTGTCGTGACTGTGACTCTTGTGTCCATTTGTGGTGTCAAGGAGAGTTCCCATTGACTGGCTGTGTCGTTCGGGTAATATCTATTTTCTACACTTTCTGTTTATAGAATTGTCTTTTGAGAATTCACGTACTCCAAAATAAGCTTTTTGTGACTGTTGCTTAAGTTTTGCACAATAGTGTATTAATTGCATGTATTTGATAATTCATAATGTACTTCAAACAAATATAACCATTCTCTTAATAAGATCTGATGCCTATATTTTGTAGGGAAAAATCTCGGGGCGGCAAATGGAAGCAAAAACAGTAGAGCGCTGATTATCCGAACAAGGCCGGACCGACCGTATTTCGGGTAAGCAAAACTTCGGATAAATTGACAGAAAATTTAATGAATATTTCTGACTACACAAAAACCTTCACACTTTATCCAGGCTTAGGATTTACAGCACTAGTTAGTGCCGGCGTGTTTTAAAATTGTTTTTTTTTTAACATATTTGTATTTTTAATTTTTTTTATTACTTAGTTTAATTTATTTATTTTTTTATTTTTTTATTTTCTTCTGAATTCCAGAGATTATAATTTAAGCGAAAAGGTTTCGATTATTGCTTGCTTCAAAGACATTCTTTGCAATTCGGCCGCATCTCAAATTATTCTAAAATATGTTAGTTGAACAAGTAAAAAATAAATTTAAAAAATCAAAAACCCGACTGCATAAAAAGCGAACTAATTAATTATTTCTCATCAGTGTGAAACTAACTTTTATATTACTTACCTATTTTTTTAATTTACTTGTACTGATGACTTTTAAGTTGAGTTTAATTGTTAGTTCCTATCTATAAACACTGTTTGATGAGGCCTATAGATGACTATGATGGTTAGAGTTGCAGTAAAGCTAGAGATCCTACCTACACAACTCCTAGGTTGTGTAATATTTAAACGGAGCTTCTGACTGTAAAATAGTCAATGAAACCAAGTCTTCATTTTGAAAGACCTATCCAATGATATGCCACTCAATAGGGTGCGTAAAAAAATATTTTCGTCTCTACCGCTATTTTGAGTTTATAAAAACAAACCCTTGCCTATAACCATCGGACGGTTAAGACGAATCGATAGAGACCTCATTCATTTAAATTTATCCAGCCGTTGGGATGTTTCGGTGGTACAAAGAAATCCACATACCCAGATACGCGTGAAACATATAACCCTTCTTATCAGTCGGGTAAAAAATGAGAAAAACTTTGGATAATTGAAACTTTGGTTAAAAAAAATTTTGGGTGGGAGAAATAGGCTGTTCGGATAATTGGAGTTCCGATAATCGGCGCTCTACTGTACCTCGCAATTTAGGTCTCACTGATATGCGTGGATATTTCAACCACAACCGATACCGATTTTGTCGCATTTTCGGACTACTGAATCTTTCAACATGTTTTCGTTAAAAACAGAGAATGTAGTGTTCTATGTCAAATTAACGTAAATTACTGATTGAATTTCAGAATCTTTGTAATATTTTTGAGATAATTTGATAGATCTTTTGTTTGTATATTCAAATATTCTGTATTTTTAATTCTAATTGTTTTTGAAATTAAAATACGTAAAAAAAAATTAGAAGTCTCACAATGAGGCTAGCCAGCATAAGGGCTAATCTAATTAACCCTTTAATGCACGGTTTTTTATTTTGTTTCGAAAACATGATATTTAAGTCTATTTTGTGAATTATCCTCTAGTGAAAAAAATAAATGTATATTTCTGTTGGACATAATTCCATCATGTCACTCCTCAGTTACATAACAAAAATTGCCCAAAAGTGATTATTTTAAATTTTATACTTACTTTAATGTGTTTACACTGCGCGAAAACAACCATACAACGATATAATAATTTTTATAATGCTTTTAATATTTTACAGAATTAATAATGACTACCTTGAAAATCTATAGAAAAACGCCAGTCAAGCCCATTACAAGCAGTATCAACAAAATATGTTACAGCATCCCCCCCCCCCTCCCGTGATAAGAAATCGGAACAAAGACAGGCTTCATGGCCTTAAATGCATGTTATCACACGTACGTAACACACGCTACTTCACTAAAAAGCCAATAAAAAGAGCTCAAAGGTTAATATATATATATATATATATATATATATATATGTGTGTGTGTGTGTGTAACTCCTGAGTTACACTATGAATTTAAGGGTTAGCGGACACTTCATTTTTATCGTATAGTATCATTACCAAAGCTAATTAAACAGTTTCTGTGTCACTACTTGTAGAAAACTGTGGATTCTATCAAAGTGGAGGTAAAGAGAGATCAAGAGAGTGAAGTCAAATGGAATCTGCAGTTTTGAATGTTTGAAATGTATGTCCGTAAATACAAGGTCATCGAAAAATAATACCTACATTTAAAAAAAAGCATAACGTCGAAACCTTTTATGTTAAATAAGTAATTCTTTCACTACACGATAACTGGTGAGCGCAAGTTTGGTTTTCATTCACCAGAATTCGTTTGTGTGTCTGTGTTATGCGCGGATTAGTTGTGCAGTCGTCAAGGTCAGCCAAAGTGCCAGACTGCAGCTGCTCAGTACGATGATGAGCGTGCAACAAAAAGCACAGTGTGTGATTTGGTATGTGGAGTCAAATTCAATACTCAGTGTACAGCAGCTTTTTCGGAGAACTTATCCAAGTCTAACTGCTCCTGGTGCTCACATTGCACACATTTGCTCCTGGTGCACACCGACCGGTGCTCACATTCAAACATACTAAGGTATGAAAAAAAAATTGTCGCACACTATAGGATTAAAACCAATAAATTACCTTTCATAGTTTTTTTTTTTTTTTTACAGTTATTTAAATTCTAGGCATTATTTTTCTATGACACTGTATAGCAGCCACAGAGTATTGTATTTCAGAGAGAACTCTTTATTTTGTCCTTTTTTGGTATGTTGTCTCCAAAATATCTGTTAATAAAAGTTAAATCATGTATTTAGAAAATTAGGGCCTATTTAAAGCACATTCTCCTAATAAAAAAACCTATTAAACATTTTTTTCATACCTTCAAAAACCCTATGTACAACATGCCCCACAAAAATATTAATCCTATAGACCATTGGATATCAACATATCAGCAAATATATAAAATCGATAACTTTAGAGAGCCGTACAATAGATATTAGATTAAAATCGTTTTTAACTGTTTCATGGATGCTAATTATAACACGTAAACCATATTTTTATGAATTTTTTGTTGAGTATTGTTACTTTAGTTAACATTTATTGTTTCATCATTATTTTAACACTACAAGCTGCAGTCGCACGCAAACTTCTTTTATCAGTCTATCCAAAATTTCCAAACACACACTAACTCATATTTCACGGAATTTTGAAGGAAGAGCAATGCAAATATGTATATTATGTAAATGAGGCATCATAAATAAAATGAAGTAAACACAGATACTAGAGGACCGATACATGGCATTTGCACTGCAATCTTCTAGATTAATTACTGATACGTTTTTTCAGTGGCTATTATAATGAAGGTAGCAACAAAATTGCATGTTATTAACTGCAATATTTTTAAACTATGTGTTTTAAAGAAATGTGTATTGTATTTTATAAAATCTTGTTATAAAACTTTTTTTATCTCTCATTTATGATTTTGCGTTTTTATGTATATTGAAAAAGTGACGTTGAGAGTAGCAATATACAGGGTCATCGAAAAGTAATGCCTAGATTTAAAAAAATCATAACATAGAAACCTTTTATGTCAAATGAGTAAATCTTTCACTAGATGATAACTGGTGAACGCAGGTTTGGTTTTAGTTCACCAGAATGCGTTTGCGTGTCTGTGTTATGCGCGGATTAGTTGCGCAGTCGTCAAGGTCAGCCGACGTGCCAGACTGCAGCTGCTCAGTACAATGTTGACCGTGCAACAAAAAGCACAGTGCGTGATTTGGTATGTGGAATCAAAGTCAATAGTCAGTGTACAGCGGCTTTTTCGGAGCTTATTATTGCACAGTCAACATCGTACTGGGCAGCTGCCGCCTGGCGCGTCGGCTAACTTTGACGACTGCGCAACTAATCCGCGCATAACTCAGACATGCAAAAGAATTCTGGTGAACTAAAACCAAACTTGCGTTCACCAGTTATCATGTAGTGAAAGAACTACTCATTTAACATATAAGGTTTCGATGTTATGATTTTTTTAAATCTAGGCATTATTTTTTGATGACCCTGTATAATGGGGATTTGTACCGGGATTTTTAAAGTTCGTGAAAAAAATAAGTACAGGACCCCTCAAGAAAATTTCACCATAACAGGATCGTAAAAGTTTATGAACAATAAAATTTGATTTAAAGATATTTATTTTCCGACTTATACAATAAGAGTTATGGGGATACGTTTTAGGGGATTTTTATTTCAACTACTGTACATGATGATTTAAGTTATTTTTCCCATTTTCTTTCCCATCTTCCTTCTTCTGTTGTAAGGGACCAGTAACTTTGTTACAGAAGCTCTCTAGTGATTTGAAGGTGAACATGGTGCAACTCTAGTCTAGAGGCACTCTAATTATCCGCGGTGCATTTTTAATTACGAGTTCACTGTTCCACGAGTTAACGGTAACCGTATGCAAATTTATTTGCTCAGTCTGCAGAGTATAAATAGGGGAGCGAAAATATGTTAAGCGGTTAGATGTTTACATAGTTAGACATTTGGTTAGTCATTGCAGTTAGACGTTGGAGAGAGTGTGAGTTGGCGTATGTAGTTTTGGTGTGAAGAAACGGCCTGTATGGATGGAGCTTAGCCTGGAAACAAGAACAGATTTAGAATGAGATGAAATCTAAACGTGGATTTGAAATGAACCCCGCCGCAGCAGCTTAAGCATGCATCGGCCAAATGAAGTTACGTGAGTTAACTTTTCACTTTATATTTAATTACGATTGTTTTATTGCTATCACGGAGTGATGGCTAAATTTATGAGATCTTTCCTGCCAACCCCTTTGCCCGTTGTCGAATAAAAGCTCTATACTTAAAGCATATAAGACTCCTCATGAACTCCCACCACTATAAATACGCCACACTGTTTGTATCTTCCAAACTCATAATGATAGCTGTATATTAGATCATACTCTTAAATGGGCATTCCGTTGCATTTCAACTAACGTTAGAGAATCTAATGTCTATTTTAGATTGATTAATGTAAAGCTGTTTAACCCTGTTCAGTTGCTAAAATACTTTTACGCACAAAGCCATGCTAACAAGGATTACCTGCATATTATTGTGCTAAAATGTAGCTTAGTTACAAAATGCATAATTCAGTCAAAAATTCACATTCAACAATTTCTTCCAATAGACTTAAATGTACTCGAATTATTTTGTATGACCCTGTATATTATCTACATAGTTTTAAAAACGCCTCATAATAAACAAAAATTCAAATCAGGAAAAAAAACCGGTGCGCATAACTAGAAACGAACTTTCAAATATTGCTGTCCACAGGCGGCAATGTATGAATTTTTTGACTAGCCCTCTATAAGAATTTATTTATGTTCTACAAACATTTCTTAATATACTGAATATAATTCAGCTGTAAAATTTATTACTCACTTAATAAAAGTCCTTAAGCAATGTACCTTCACATAAAGTAAATGCTTACCAACTATTTTGTGTCGGCTTCCGTTTGATATATACTATAGATCAGGGACCGGCAACCTTCTTTTGCTGAGGGTCAAAATCTATCAATATGTGTATTAAGATGTTTCGGGTCAGTGGTGTTTTCATTTTTAAAACTTTTTTTTTTTTTTTTTTTTTTTTTTTTTTTTTTTTTTTTGTGAATAAAAAGACAAATTTTATTGAGAAAATAATTACAAAACGCTTTATTAAACTTTAAACATAAAAATTACAAATTTAATTATAATCTCTCTATTCTAAAAAAAAGTAACTTACGCTGCCGCCACCGCCGCTGGTTTTGATTTTTTTGTGATCGGACGACTTTCTCCGTTAATATTAAGAAAAATATTGCATACAAAAACATGAAAATCGGCGGTATTATATAGAAATGTTTGATAAACACGCTGATGCAGACAGTTTTCAAACCGAAGAATTATTTAAAAAGATATTTAATGCTAAAGTTGGACAAAATCGTTACATTAAAAAAGTTTTATAGGAGCAAAAACTATACATGGGAATTAATTCATTTTTAGATCATTTTATATGTTAGAATTTCCCGGTTTGCAGACTGCATTTATTTATTTTTTTAATTTGACTCATTTTTTGAGGTTTTATTTCTATTTTAAATTCAAATTCTAAGCATTTCGAGAGATATTTTTACTTATTTTTGAAAATGGTATTAATTTAAATTATTGCCAACTGTATAAACATCGCAAACAATAATGTTTGCTTCAAATAAAAAAAAAATATATATTTACCCGTGACTATTATAAACAGAAAAAAACTTCCAAATTATAATTAAATAATTGCATATAAAAAGCAGGAACCTATTGAAAATTACGTTATAAAAACTATATTTACACGTGATTTTTTTTAAGGATATTTGTAAAATAATAAATTCATTAACATGCGTTAGAAGTCTTAAATAGGAGAAAAAAATACGCCACATTTACGTCACATTTTACTTATTTCGTAAAATGAACAAAAAAAAATATTGCAAAACAGTTAAAATTTAAAAATTGCTCGAGACATTTACTTGATACTTTGAGATGATTTTTTTCAAATACTAGGTTGCTCGGCCCCCTACGAGCTACGCTCGCCAACCCCCGTCCAGACACCGCAGACTCTAAATGCACGCTAATGTGATCGGCTTTAAAAAGATTTCGAAAGATTGAATTATAATTTAAAAAACAGTGGCGATCTCCCTATAAACGGATTTCTAATCATTTCTCTTTGACTCGGGAAATTTTAACGCCAAATCCGCTGCGGTACTACTTGATTATCCCGTCGACTAATTTCGCCAAATTATATAAATCGCCAAACCACTCGCCAAATTAAACAAATTGACATAATTTTTATTTTAAATAACGAAAAAACAAATAAATTAGTACAACATTAATAAAAATACACATAAAACGTCGAAATAAAAATAACTTGATGACGTAGACACGTGTAACAACATTTCAAAATAAGCTAATATAAAAGGAATTAAGTAAACAGAATCTTTGTCTCCCGGTATTTTTTAACAAAGCGAAAAGAAAGGTCTTTTAAATGAGACATTTTAAATTAATCGTTTTTTATCTGACGTAATTTTGACCAAACTATTGTTTCTCTTTTTAATATTCACGTGAAAATACTTGTGTTAGAAATAAAACATTATTTGCGCTTTCCTAAGAAAAATACTTCAAAAGTATCCTCTCAAAATATGAAATAAATGTCTAGCGCAATTTGTAAATTTAAACCGTTTTGCAATATTATTTTGTGTTAATTTTATGTAATAACTGTAATGTGACGTAAATATGACGTAATTTCTCCTATTTAAGACTTCTAACGCATGTTAATAAATTTATTATTTTACAAATTCCTTTCTCTCTTAAAATTAACGTGTAATTATAGTTTTTATGACGTAATTTTTAATAAGTTCCTGCTTTTTGTACATAATTATTTAATTCTAATTCCAAATGTTTTTTTCTGTTTATAATATTCACGTGTAAATAAATTTTTAATTTATTACACGTATATATATATATATATATATATATTTTTTTTTTTTAAGCAAACATTATTGTTTCTGCTGTTTATACAGTTGGCAACAGTTTAAATTAATATCACTTTCTAAAATCTGTAAAAAATATCTCTCGAAATGCTAAAAATTTGAATTTAAAATAGATACAAAACCTCGAAAAATGAGTCAAATAAAAAAAAATAAATCAATTCTGCACACCGGGAAATTATAACGTATAAAATGATCTAAAAATTATTAAATTCCGATGTATAGTTTTTGCTGCTATAAAACTTTTTTTGTGGAACGATTTTGTCCAACTTTAGCATTAAATATCTCTTAAAATAATTCTTCGATTTGAAAACTGTCTGCATCAGCGTATTTATCAAACATTTCTGTATAACACTACCCATTTTCATATTTTTGTATGCATTATTTTTCTTAATATTAACGAAGAAAGTCCCCCGGTCACAAAAAATTCAAAACCGGCGGCGGCGGTGACAGCGGTAGTTACTTTTTTTTTAGAATAGAGCGATTTTTGTTAGGACAGCGCAAGTAATATTTCATTTCTAAAAAATATTATTTTCACGTGAATATTAAAAAGAGAAATAAAAGTTTGGTAAATATTACGTCAGAATAAAAACAATACATTTAAAATGTCTTATTTAAAAGAACTTTCTTTTCGCTTTGTTAAAAAATACCGGGAGACAAAGACTCTGTTTACTTAATACATTTTATATTAGCTTATTTTGAAATATTTAACTGATTTTATTTAATCAAAGACGAAAACAGCCATTGTATCTTTTAACAGCAGCTGATTTTTCCTTAAAATTCCCCAATCAAAGAGAAATGAATAGAAACCTATTTATAGGGCGATCGCCACTGTTTTTTAAATTATAATTCAATCTTCCAAAATCTTTTTAAAGCCGATCAAATTAGTGTGCTTTTAGAGACTGCGGTGTCTGAACGGGGATTGGCGAGAGTAGCTCGTAAGGAGTCGAGCCCCCTAGTTATTATAAGAGGAAACATATAACTGAGTGAACTTTACTCGTCTGTTTACTATTACTGGCCCTTCTGAAGTTAAAATTGTGACTTCAATTCAGGCAAGTCTGGCTTATACAGTGTAAAAAGAAATCTATAACATTTCAAAGAATTTTCTAGAAACCTGGCTTTCCTAGAACTTTTTATGTAACTACAACAAAAAATAATCATATAACATATTCACGTTCACACTGTAAGAAACATCTGTAAGGTAACTAATAATTTTCCAGGAAACTGGGATGCCTTGAACTTTTTATGTAACTGGAACAAAAAAATCGTGTAATGTTCCCTGGTTACCGATAAAATTTTAGTAAGCACACATATTTCTGTAACTTTACAAAAATAGTATTATAGATTTACGTCTTTATTTCTGTACTGTATATACACTATATGGCCAAAGGTGACCGGTCACTTGCGATTTTAGACGTTTTGTTAAATATCTAGAAAAATACTTGAGGAATTAACCTGAAACTGCATGTGTGTAAACAGTATAGTATAGGTCAAATATTTCCGCGAAGATTTTTTTCCGAAACCCCCATGGGGACCGTCAACAAATTGAAATAAACGAATATCTTTTGGATAACCCTGTAGAAACTAATGTAGCAAAAGCGTTCAAACTCGAGATTATTAATAAGTGGCTTATTTTAATGTACTGTGCTCATTTTCATGAGGATAGCATGTATACTCGTAGAGAAATTAAGGTTTTTATAAAAACAACCCCAAATTTCGCCAAGTTTTTTGCTTATAATTTGTAGAGTTCTTAATGTAAAAAAAGTTCTGTCCAGAAAATATGACACACAGCATTGTACATAATACTCTGCAATCAGAAATAAAAAATAATAAAAATAGATCAACCTTTGTGAAAATCTCAAAATCATAGCTTGAAAATTCTGAAAATTATGGTCGATAGAATAAGCTCGAAATCCGTTGTTCCCAAAAAGAAGCAAAAAGATGAGGGGTTGTATCAAATATCTGTTGATTAGTGCCAAGATAGCGTACACAATATTGTACGTACAATGCATATATTTGGATACAACCCCTCATCTTTTTGCTTCCTTTTGGGAACAACGGATTTCGAACTTATTCTATCGACGGTAATTTTTAGAATTTTCAAGCTATGATTTTGAGACTTTCACAAACATTGCTGTATATACTTAGCTAAAACATTATGCACATTATATTTTGATTGCGCATGTGCAGTGAAACATATTTTAGTAAACCTGCTCATTTTTCATCCAATTTTTATTCATTTTTAATTCTGATTGCAGAGCATTTTGTATAATGTTTGTCATATTTTCTTAAAAGAGCTTTTTTTTTATATTGAGAACTCTGCAAATTATAAGCAAAAATCTTGGCGAATTTTTTGGGCTGTTTTTATAAAAACCTTAATTTCTCTACGAGTACACATGCTATCATCATAAAAATGAACACAGTATATTACAATAAGCCACTTATTAATAATCTCGAGTTTGAACGCTTTTGCTACATTAGTTCTTACAGGGTTATCCAAAAGATCTTCGTTCTTTTTTAATTTGTTGACAGTCCCCTATGGGGTTTCGGGAAAAAATCTTCGCGGAAATATATGGCCTATACAATACTGTTTACACACCTGCAGTTTCAGGTTAATTCCTCATGTATTTTTATAGATATTTAACAAAACGTCTAAAATCGCAAGTGACCGGTCACCTTTGGCCATATAGTGTAGATAATACTCTAATTAGCATGCATATTTGTGTAGCTTTTATAAAAACTTGTTTTGTAGATTTACATCCTTTTTTTTTACAGTGTAGTTAGTCGTCTTAAGATGAATACAAGCGTCTGAATTTTAGGTAGTTAAGGTAACCCTGTTCTTACTTAAAATATGTTTCACGTGTGAAAATATTGTGTCATATTTATAAGTTGATCGAGTTCGGAAAAATACCAAAGCCAATTTTAAACAGAAATGGAAAATTCGAAAAAAGTGATGTCCAATATATTGATAGCATGGAAAAATCACAATTTTCTGATTTTGTCTTTAAATAGGAGAATAACCGCCAAATTGTAGCAGTAGCTCAAACCGACTTTTGATTGGAGAAAAGGTGAAGTCGCGGCGAATGCGTCGAAGGCAGTGATTGGCCGCTCCCTTCCGCCGCGGCTTTGCTCGTCCAGTCACTGCATTCGTTGTGCATGTTCGTTACTAAAATTTTGTAATCAAACAAAAATGTTATTGTTAATATTTATTTTCAGTTTATATTTTGATGAATTCATCAAGCGTTCCTTTCATATTTGTGTTTTATGATTTTTTTTATATTATACTTTATTCTTCGGATCTCAAGTGGGTAATTTGATATTTTAATATGAGTCACTCGGTGACTCGCGAGTCATAGATTGTCATAGATTGCCGACCCCTGTTTCATATAGTAAATTCTTTAGATTTTATGGAACTTGTACACACAACGCTTTATGGAAAAAAAAAATTGTTAAACGTAAAATAGCATACAGCAAATGCAAACTCATATCCACCATTTACCTCACATAGACAGTAGTGTTATCGGAAATTTTGTGCGTCGCTGAAAATGAACGATAACTGCTATGCAGACGATATTCAAAACGAACAAGGGAACCACTTTAGGTGTTGTTCGCACCTTGTATTGAAACCTGGTGCATTTTAAAGCTCTATATTAGGAAGTTTGGGAATCGATAAAATTTTTTTGTTAAAATAATATTTTTTGATTTTACAGCAGATTAACTTTCTGAAAATGCAATTTTCGTTCGGGCTGTTAAAGTAAAAGTTTTTAAAAAAAAATAGTTAAAAATATAAATAATAACTATAAAATGTTGAAAAAAATTTTAAAATTCCTTCAAGAACCTACGAATTTCATTTAAAAAAAAAAATACAATATTATATTTACATATTTGGCGGGGAAAGATTGGCGTCATTTTCGTCCCGTACCGTTTACCGGCAACCCTAGCTCAGTATTTTCGCTACGCACCGTGTTGTAATGGTTTGGACGTAAACCTATTACAAGTATAAAGCTAGTGAAAATTTTGAAGTGCCATATCTGGCGACTTAACTCTCTTTTGGTGTAAAATTAACAAATAAAAATCCAATAATAAAAAATTATAAATATAAAAAATATATATAAAACGTGATTTTAACAAAGAATTTTTATCGGTTCTCTAACTTTTATGCATAGGGCTACAAAATGCACCAGGTCTCGATTCTAGGTGCGAGCAACACCTAAAGTGGTTCCCTTCTAAGTATCCCGCAGTGCTCCTCATTAATGTATGTACATTTCATTATATTTGAAATAGCCTAGTAACATTAAATTATGCTGCAAACAAATTTTTCTCTGTACACTGCTACAATTGATGTTTTTTTCTCAAATAATGACATTGCAATATATTCATTTAGCGTAAGCATCGAACTAAACTATAAAAAATTCACTGCTATTTATACTCTTTGTCAGGGCTCCGAAATGGTTCGCTTTTTGAATACGAGTATTTTTTACCCGTCTTCCAAGAAGGGTTTTGTGTTTCACGCGTATCTGGGTTTGTGGATTTCTTTATACCCTCGAAACATCCCAACGGCTGGATGGATTTTAATTAATGATGTCTGTATCGATTTGTCTTAACCGTCCGATGATTATAGGCTAAGTTTTGTTTCTATAAATTCAAAATGGCGGCTGTAAAATACAAAATGGCAGAAGAGACGAAAATAAATTTTACGCACCCTATTGAGTGGCATATCATTGGATAGGTCTTTCAAAATGAAGACGACGTTTTACTGACTACTTTACAGTCAGAAGCTCCGTTCACATATTACACAACCTGGAAGTTGTGTAGATCGGATCTCTAGCTTTACTGCAACTCTAACCTTCATAGACATCTATAGGCCTCATCAAAACTGTGTTGATAGATAGGAACTAACAAATAAACACAACTTAAAAGTCATCAATACAGGTAAATAAAAAAAAGGTAAGTGATATAAAAAATAGTTTCACATTGATGAGAAATAAATAATGAGTTCCCTTTTTACGCAGTCGGGTTTTTGATTTTTTAAATTTAATTTTTACTTGTTTTTTTCTTCTTATGAATGGAATATATGCAAAAATTGATAAATTTGAACTCATTATTTAGAAAAAAAAAATATTTTTATATTTTTCTTGCAAATTTTGCAGAAAAACATTCATAAAATTCATTCTAGAGCAAATGTTGCAGAATCCAATTATGAAATTGACTCTACGAAAATACTGGTATTTGAATGGCGGACCATTTGGGAGCTCTGCTTAGTAAAAACTCTAAGGAAGTGAATTTATTATAAAACAGATGATGTTTACCCTCTTTCTTTTTTATGATTCGGCAACATGAAACGTTATTTATAGTATCTTTTTAAGATTTAATTGTTAGGGTAAATTATTTTCTCAACGTATTATCGTAAATTAACAAATATTAAACAATTGATAAAAGCGTATTTCAATATATATATATATATATATATATATATTAGGATGGCCCTTAAAAAATAAAATTTTAAATTTTCTATGGGGCACCCTCCTATTTTGTTCTATGTATAAAATAAAGTCTTTCACAAAAATTTCAAAATTTCAAAATATTTTTTAAGGGTTGCTACCAAGGTTTGAATTTTTTTTTAAATTAAAAATTGACAAATTTTATAACCTAATAATATATTATTAATGCAAATCCATAGTCATTGACAAATTGAGTCATGGTATGATATAAAGCGGTAAAGACTGTCATTTTTTTTTCAAAGTTCCAACGTATTTACACAATCTATTTTCCGAACACAGTCATTAGTATTTCATGTCTACACTCTATTTCACCTCAACTTGGCAGCATTGTGAAAGGTAGAGAATCTAACATTCCGCCTTGAAAAATAGTTCTCCGTTATTTTATAATCTTAAATATGTAAAATGCGTAGGAATTTATAAGATAATGTTTATAAATTATAGATTTTGATTTTTTTATATTCTTAAAATATGATACTAAATGACCATATTCGTATCAAAGAGTATCGTATCGATTCTTTGACTGTTCACTGGGATTGCAAAATTTTAGAAGACATTTCAGGATCTGAAACCGTAGACAGATAAACCATTATTGTTTCAAGTAAAGGTACTGACCATTTAACTAGCTGTTCCACAACTTCAATCAGGAACAGGTGAGGCAATAGCTCCTGCTGTTAACGAAACATTGGAGTTGTGGAGATTATAAGCAAGTAAAATGTATGACTTTTGATATAATCTTTGTTAATACATGTTTATCAGGAGAAGCTTGTGCTCTTCTGGATTAGAATATGAACAAAGAAATGATTTGACTTGCTATCATCGTATCCTTTAAATAATGTTGAGGAAGCTGTTATTAAGTCTCTCGGAGTTTCAAGCGGACCAGACATACCATTATTCAAACAATTTAAAATTTCGTGGATGTATATAGGTTATGGCATATTTCAGACTCCCATAACTGACAATTTAATCAATGAAATAAATAACACATAATGCGTCCGAAATTACAAAATTTGCTCAAAATCATCTTAATGATTTTCAACCAAGGGACGATTACATGGAACTGATAGACCTTGCCATCATTTTCTTAGGAGCAGTACCCGAAAGACGTGTTTACATTACAGCTCCAGGTGGATTGCATCGGGTTCCATGGATAGGGAAGGTCATAATTTGCTCAAGATTTATTTATTTAGCGATCAGTTTAAACTCTCTATACAGGAAGTATCTGGAGTTCGTCAAGTTTGCTCGTTTGTGGTGAAAATCTACATTCACAGCTGGTATCAGGCCCAATAATTTATTGTTCCTGAAGAACTTGAAAACGACGAAAATGTAAATAAAATCATTTCTGTGTGCTTTGAAGAAATTCCTAGGGCATTTCTGTACTTCACAGAACTAGTAGCTTTGAATTTTTGGATGATAATGTCTTTTTTGAAAATAAAAGAAAAATGGTGATTGCTTTCAAAAATGAAGAAAATTATGAACCTTTGAAACGTACACGGGCTGATCCTGATGTCATTCTCCAAAATAGCTTGCAAGATTTTCTAACAAACAACACTTTGGGGTTGTTTTTTTTAAATTATGGATTTAATTTCAGACTTTTTTGAAACAGATGCAGCTAATTGGAATAAAAATGAATCCTACAAGACATGTAAGGAACTAGCGACTTCAGTCAAACTTGTTAATGATGTACCCGAAAGTTATGTAGCACTCATGGAGGAATACAATAAACTCCATTCAAAATATAAAGAACAAAAACAGTATTTCAAGGATATGATGATGGCAATCCAAATAATTTCTTTGTTCACATTCTGCTCCAGAAGAACGCAAGCTTCTCTCGATAATCCGGTATTAACAAAGGCTATATCAAAAGACATACATTTTACTTGCTCGGTACTCCCCACGTCTCCAATATTATGTTACCTGCAGAAGCTATTGCCTCTTGAACTATCCTGATTGAAGTTTTGGAACAACAAGTAGCTGGCCAATACCTTTACCTGAAACAATAATGCGCAATCTGTCTACAGTTTCAGATCCTTAAATGTCTTCTAAAATTTTGCAAACCCAGTCAACAGTCAAAAGAACGTTTGCCGAAAATTCTTTTTTCAAATTTTGGCCTCTGCTTGCTCGTCTTCTGATACGAATATGTCCAATAAGTACGACCTTTTATGAATATAAAAAAATCAGATTCTATAATTTATAAATATTATCTTATAAATTTTTATGCATTTTAGCTATTTAAGATTAAAAAAATAACGGAGAATTATTTTTCAAGGCGGAATGTTAGATTCTCTACTTTTCACAATGCTGCCAAGTTGAGGTGAAATAGAGTGTAGACATGATATACTCCTGACTGAGTTCGGACAATAGGTTGTGTAAATATATTGAAACTTGAAACAAATGACAGTCTTTGCAGCCTAATATCATACCATGATTCAATTTGGCAATGACTATGGATTTGTATTAATAATATATTACTAGATTACAAAATATGTCAATTTTTAATATTTAAAAAAAAATTCAAACCTTGGAAGCGACCCTTAAAAAATGTTTTAAAATTTTGAAATTTTTATGGAGGTCTTTATTTTATACGTAGAACAAAATAGAGGGTGCCCCATAGAAATTTTAAAAGTTAATTTTTTAAGGCCCATCCTAATATATATATATATATATATATATATATATATATATATATATATATATATATATATACCGGGTGTCCTAAAAAGGATTGACTGTTTTTAAAATTCAATAACTTGCAAACGGTGACAGATGTTTAAAAAAATCTTGCAGGAGGGTTATGCATAAGATCAAAAGTTCTTTTACAGTGATTTTTGATTTTAGTTCGAATTACAAACAATAGTTGGCGCTGTATGAAATAGGCGCTAAAAACCGGCTGGATTTTTTAGCCGATCTCTTTATCCATGCGGAAAAAGGAGATGGAAAAGTATTGAGTGGGTCCCGAAGGACCAAACATCGAGCCTGAATTTAGCGTCTATTGATCGCAGCGCCATCTATTATTTGTAATTCGAACTAAAATCGAAAATCACTGTAAAAAAATTTTTGACCTCATGCATAACCCTCCTGCAAGAATTTTTTAAATATCTGTCACCGTTTGCAAGTTATTGAATTTTAAAATCAGTCAGTCCTTTGTAGGACACCCGATATATATATATATATATGTTACATTATTAGATCTAATTCCGCGATTTTCTTATCTTATTCTAAGTTACTACTTTATATTCACTAAATCCTTATCCTTAAATAATCTGAATCGTTAACTCTGTTAAATTCCCTTTAATTTAATGTCTCACTTGTCTAAATCGCTTAAATATTACGCTTTTAGTATTCTTAAATTAAATGTTCCATTTCCGCGCTTTTTTCTTTGGAGAATATTCTTTTAGCTTCCATTTTCACTTTCCCGCGCATTTCTGAGGTTATCCTTTTTCCCTTCAAATTCATCCACTTGCTCTATCCGCAGTCTTTATATGACGTGACATTCTTAATTATTCATTGGTTGAGAGCGCGATCTACTCATATTTGTTTCCTTACATTGGAGGAACAAAAAGTCGATACTCGCTGTGTTTCAGCAGAATTTGTCGTATTTCTACTTTGATAACTTCCCGTGGTCACCGTCTGATATTTTCTATTATCTATAATTACTTACCCATGATTAAATACTACGAAGTGATGGCTTGATTTAATTTTGAATCGGTGGAAACTGCACCGCCGAAAGCTCTTTCAATAAAAGCCTGAGTTTAAATTACGCATTGTCTCAATTATTACGAAGAAACCTACACTGGATAAATGTGTTACCTGGCCTATCACTCAATAACTGCAACTACTTTCCAACATCCATGTTGATTTACTACGAAACATTCTATTTCAGCTTAATCTAATGTACGGCTTCCAGATTGATTATTCATCTACTATGACATCTAAACTAACCACACTTTCGAATCACCATATAACGTAATATCATTATATTAGTCGACGAGAATTCAACTCTGCCTGTAATTCTATTATTTCCAACATTGCACTACTGGTAACATAACAACCAGTTATTCCGTTCACGAGAAAAACCTTCCAATGTTAGAATAATCTAACATATATATATAACACTTTTTATGTTTTATTCAAAATTCAATTTTATTCTACTCTTTCATATTTAAAATGTGTCATTGTCCCATTTTCAGAGTTCGCTTAGTGTTTATTCGAGAATTATTAAATGCATTATTGTTTCAACTCGTATACGTTTGTACAAGATGCAGAAAATATTTGACGATTTATTACCTGTGGCTTGAAAATGGAAAAAAGCCTTAAAACTAATACATAAATTTAAAAATCAGTTCTATACATATTAAAATGTGTGTTGCCATTGAAGACGCGTCTGTGAAGAAATATTTTATAATTCTAGGAAATTCTAGCCTACCAGGAAGTGGATTAAAAATCGATTACAAAAATTCCATCATTACACACAAAGATCAGGCTGAGTTAAATAAAAGAGTGTAAATAAGTAAAAATTTAATTAAAAAAAAGACTGCGTAACTAATTAATTAAGAAGCGAACTAATTAATTATTTCCCATCAATGTGAAACTATTTTTTATATTACTTACCTATTTTTTTATTTACAGTAGAGCGCCGATTATCCGAACAAATCGGGACGGACCCTAGTTCGGATAAGCAAAAGTTCGGAAAAATGGACAGACAATTTAACGGATGTTCCTGACTAGACTAAAATCTTCACACTTTATCCACGCTTTAGACTGACAGCCCTAGTTAATGCTGGCATGTTTAAAAATTGATTTTTGTCTTTTTAATTTTTTTTTTGTTTACTTTTTATTTTCATTTTCTGAACTCCAGAGATTACAATTTAAGCAAAAGGGCTTTCGATTGTTGCTTTCTTTAAAGAAGACATTCTTTTCAGTGCTGCCATATCTCGAATTCTTCTTAAATACGTTAGTTGAATAGGAACAGCATTCTTCTGCCGTTCGACCCATTTCATAGCTGTTTCCAAACATTCAAAAGCTTCGTTATGTGGTGGACCTTGGTCATTTTCAGAGCATCCGTTTTCTTTTTTTTTCGTCTTCAATATCATTCACAATCTCATCATCATTTGAAATCTGATATCCAGGTCTAATAGGTTGTTTGTATAATTGGAAGTTCGCTTAAAACTTTTTTTGAGAGAAATAGGTTGTTCGGATTATTGTAAGTTCGGTTAAACAATAATTTTTGAGAGAAATTGGCTGTTTGGATAATTGAAAGTTCGGTTAATTGGAGTTCGGATAATCGGCGCTCTACTCTACTTGTATTGATGACTTTTAAGTTGTGTTTAATTGTTAGTTCCCATCTATAAACACTGTTCTGATGAGGAATATAGATGTCTATGAAGGTTAGAGTTGCAGTAAAGCTAGAGATCCTATCTACACAACTTCCAGGTTGTGTAATATTTAAACGGAGCATCTGACTGTAAAATAGTCAATGAAACATCGTCTTCATTTTGAAAGACCTATCCAATGATATGTCACTCAACATGGGGCGTAAAAATATTTTTTCGTCTCTACCGCCCTTTTGTATTTTATGGCCGCCATTTTGAATTTATTAAAACAAACCTAACCTATAACCATCGGACGGTTAAGACGAATCGATAGAGACCTCATTTATTAAAATCCGTCCTGCCGTTGTGATGTTTCGAGGGTATAAAGAAATTCACATACCCAGATACGCATGAAACACGTAACCCTTCTTGGCCGTCAGGTACAAAATGTAATTTATGATAACATTTTATTTACATGTAATTTTCTTTTGACTAGATGGATTTGTTAAGTAAAGAAATTCTTTAAAAAATTTCTACTTATTCGATTTTTGATATTCTCCAAATCATAAATTATGTATTTTATTCTAGAATTATTAATGTTAAACCTCGCTTTTGTATCTTACAACATATTTACGCTATTTTCAGATCTTTGCCAGAGTATTTTATTTAAAAATATTAGAATTAATGAATAAATATTTTCTTCCTTTTGTTTTTTAGTTGCATAAGTAAATACCATTATTTAAACATTTATTTCAAGTTTAAATAATGATATTCAAGTATAAGAAATGAATTTCTATTATAAAGACATAAAAAATTAAAGTTTGGATAAATGGAGCAGAATAAATATTTAATCAGCTAAAATAAATATATATCTATATAATGCCTCGAAAAGACAGATTAAAAAAATTCTTTACACATGAATTGACACACAAATAAAAAAATCAGTTGAGAAAACAAATAATATTTTAATTAATTTTGTAGAATTAGAATGCCATTTTATATTCAAATGTTCATTTTCATTTTCAGATTTCAATTTTAGAATTCAATGTACTTAATAAATAAGTAATGTTTTATTTATATATAGTTATTGCTTTATGGAAAAATATAAATAATTCATTTCACATTAATTATCATGAATTTTTTTCAAACATAATTGTTATTTTTTCAGTGTTACGGATTTCAAATGGCTATAGAATTATTAGTTGGAAATAAAAAATTCTTAACTTATTGTAATTTTTTTTCTATAAAATATTTATTTAGTGAATGATTATTTATTTTAAGAATCTACACTAGTCACAAGAAGACACATGAAAGCTAATTGAATACAAAGACAACGTTTTTTTTTTTTTTTTCAAATTTCCCATTTGCATTTCAATATTTTTGAATTTCTTGTCGCATAGGATAGCTAAAGTCGATCTCGAACCGGGTATTTTTATTTTTTTCCATTTTAGTTGCAGAATATTTTTTTTTTCGAGATGGCTTTCTATTTCGGGATTATCTTAAGCGTATGTAAACTTCATCAGATTTCAATAATAAAACAAAACAGAAATATAAAATATAAATACAAAAATTATATCCTGGTTCCGAAAATAAAGGTATTTTCATTAAGAGAAAAAAACTGCAACCAAAATAGAAAAAAAGTAAAAAATTATCCAGTTAAAGATAGGCCTCAAATGTCCTATGGAAAAAAAAAAAAAAAAAAAAAAAAAAAAAAAAAAAAAAAACACTTTAAAATATAGAAATTCAAATGTTGAATTTAGAAAAAACGCTACCATTGGTATAACATTAGCTTGCGAACGTCTTCGTAAAAGTAGCGTATGCACATTTCATGTAAAATGCGTCAAGAAAAAAAAAGTTCGAGCTATAGTCAAAACTTTAATTCTAAAACTCGTAGAACTGTTTGGACCAAAGATTTGTTTACGTTTTTCTGCAGTTTTATTTTTGTGAAATTTCTTGAGGGGCCAGATACAAATTAATTTTTATACCATCTTTAATTTTTTTTTTATATAAACATCCATTTTCTTTATTTCATTTAATTTAGCATATCGCTTTTGACCGAAATACAAATTGGCATTTATCTTTCTCCAAAAACACGCGAAATATGAGCTAAGTGTACGATAAAATTTCATGATATCGCTGCTGTTGTTATTAAAATAATGAATAATGTAACAGTAGCTTGGTAAATATAGTTACAATGGTAATATAAAAATCGGTAAATATGTCGTTTACCTGCTATATGCAGTTGGCATGAAGTAGCAATAATGAGGTTTTAAACATTAATATTAAGTATGTCTAATTAAACTTTTAAAATGTTGAGTGTAGAACAGGTTAAAAGTTTAAAAATAAATATATAAAATGATGAATTATAAAGTTGCTTTGGATATCCTTAGCAAGCAATTGTTCTTTAGAAAGGGACTTTCATTTAATAAGCTAATGCTGCACTCGAAGAACATCTAAAACTTAATCAGGATTCGGATCAGATCTGTAGCCAATGTTCTCAGCATGAGACAAGCAAGTGGCTTGATATAAAGTTGCATATTGAGAACACGTAGAACAACACTGTAAAAAAGAAAAGTTTTCTTAATCTATAAAAATATAAACTATGCACAAACGAAAACATATAATTACCTCTTCCGAGCTACCCAACTGTTACAAAAAGGTTTTTATCATTAGAAACCTCAGGAAGCAATATTTCTTCAAAATCATTTATAAAAACGAAGTTTTTTTTTTTGCTGTCACTGATTTTCGGGAAGCCTTCTGAGTAGATTTTATAGTCCGAAAGAAACGTTTAATTCATGGTATTCTATAATTACATTTTACGTTAGAACATACATTTAATACTTTAATAATTTTTATTCGTTTTTAATATACAAGAATATTTATATCAAAAGTACTTAGTGGTAACATATTTATGTTAATAAAAAAAGCTTTTATGAACGCTAAATATGTATTCTATGTTACTGTATTTGTAAAAGAAAAAAATCTATTTTCATTTTACTTATAAACTGTTTACGTGGTTTTTTTTTCTTTTCTTTTATCTTTTGTTGGTCATCATTCTTTAGCTCAAAATAACTATTGATATATTAGATTATAGATTAGAAGGACCTATCTTAGGAATAGAAGATATAACAGCACTTTTTTTTTTTTAACACAGAGATAACTTTATTAATCTTTAGAAAGAAACAATGTAGACTTAATGTGATTTATGGCCCATTAACGCCTCAGATTATTGTTGGGGATCTTTTATCGCTGCGGAAAGATAATATAAAAAAACCAAAAACTTTGCTCGAAGACAAGCGCCTTCATGTTCAATTACCCGAAATCTTGAAATTTAAGTACAATGCAGAAAATGAATGTTTTTTTCTTGATCAAAATCATATATCATACATTTAACTCAAAATGACAAGATTTCAGTATCGATATAGACAATTTTCTTTATTAAATTCATATTTATTCGGTAAGTTTTTTAAACCAGTTGTAACTAAAGCATTTATCACGTCGCAAGTGTAGCTTTAATGCCAGCAAAGTGTCATAAATGATAAAACTTTAAATGAGAAATTTTTCCTAGTTTCACTGGTTGAAAAAACTTTAAAACAAAAAATAATGTAATGTAGTTTAAAGTAAAAAGAAATAAAAAAACATCGGTACATAATGAAGATAATATGAAATGAAGATTATTTATGATAAACTTCTGACCACACTTTACACGCTGAACTTCTGTTCAGTTATCAGGGTAGGTGCATGTCAGAGTAAGCATTTTGTAAAGAGCTAATTATAAAGGTAAGAAGAACCAAAAAATCAAGCGTCCAACATAGATTATGCAACACTTTCCAACACATTCAGATTACAGTAACAGAACTTCAGTGTTTATTAATGTGAAATGTGGTGTATAAATCAACAATTTGAAAAACTCATAACGCATTTGAAACCAATTTCTGCTATTACAATCAATAGTCGGAAAAATATCTTTTTGTTTTGTACAGATCGGTATATTAACTATGGTTTTTGCATGCATACTACATAATATGCTAAATGTTAGTTAATTGAAACGAAAAGCACAGTTGAATTATTCCATTCATCAATTTCCGTGAATAAACGGAAATGAACTTTAGAAATTTTGTGCAGCCCTGTATATGATCTATGGAATTTACATACACCAAGTAATATAAAAAAATAGTTCAATTTAAAAACGCATACCACAGCTGAAAACGCACTTCAGTCAATTCTTGTTCATAGTCTTCAAAAGTTCAATTTAAAAACGCATACCACAGCTGAAAACGCACTTCAGTCAATTCTTGTTCATAGTCTTCAAAAGTTCAATTTTTTCTGTAGACAATTTTTTTGCGTGTCCCTGTAAATAAACGATATATTTTATGCACACCATATTCTACGGTATGCACCATGTAGTTCATCTCAGTATATAAATAAATTTCAGTATTTTACAGTACATATATGTATGTCTTGCGTGTCGCTTGGCGAAACGTTTACATATTGTATTTTTAATTGTTTTTAAGTATATTCTTTATAAATTTTATTTTTAACTGTGCTCAAGCCTGTCTTAGTTTATTTTATTTGGTGTTTTAAATTTCAGTATGTTTAAAATACTATAATATTATTAAAATATACCGCAAACGATTTTTCCCCATAGGCCGTAATGCAAAGGAATTCTCTTAGGTTCCTCTGTAAATGAGCCGTAAATGCTATACACTTCATCTGCAATACCACACATGACATAGTGATACCCAATAACATCTATCATTTTCATGGTAATTGGATTATATTTACGTGAGTTAGAGCAAGGATGGACAGACAGACAGACTGCGTAACTCAATTTATACAAATAAGATTGACACAATAAAATACATTTTAACTTTTATTTTAACGGTGTTAAAGGTGTCAAATGTTTCTGTAAAACATGTTAGTTAAACGTGAGAATATTTACATGAGAATTGATAGCATCGCAAAAGCAATATTACAGTTTGAGAAAACATGTTACAATTATACACAATTCAAAAAAAAAAAAAAAAAAAAAAAAAAAAATCTGGGAAACGTTGTCGAAAATATATTGTAGCAAAAACAACTTTTTTTTAAAAATGCTTCTTTAACCCTTTATCTACTGACGGTACTTATAAGTACCATTAAAATAACTCGTTTTAAAATTAGTTTAATACTCGATTAGTAGCAATACAGTTCAGAATGAGTTATAGATGCATTACTATCTTGTTCCAAAAGCATTAATGGGTTACGCAAAACAAAATATTTTTAAAAGGATGATTTCTATGCCTTTGTATATTTTCAGATTCCTTGACGTTAAAAGATTGGAAGGGAAAAGTTTCAGTTCAGAAATATGTTTATATTTTTATTATATGAACATTATATTTGTACATTTCCTAATTCTAAAAAATACTGAGAATTTTTTTTAAATTAAATATTTGAATGGGTTTATAAATATTGCAAAAAATCTCTATAAATTCAAATTTACTTAATCCTTCTAAATCCTCCAATCCTTCTAAAATGTATTAAATTATTATGTAAATCGTCTTATGTAGTTTCAAAAATTCATGAAAAATGCTTTAAAAGATAAAATTTTCATGAATTCATAATTCAGTACATAAA
Organism: Maratus speciosus; assembly: GCA_963932465.1. Taxonomy (NCBI): domain Eukaryota; kingdom Metazoa; phylum Arthropoda; class Arachnida; order Araneae; family Salticidae; genus Maratus; species Maratus speciosus. Next base: position 365,030,868 of record OZ010799.1, read on the forward strand.
GGAATAAATCTGAGAAATATATAACTTTCTGCGGTATTTAAAGATAAAAAACGTCATTCGATTTCCGGGGTAATTCGGAAGAGTTACCCAGTTACTAAAATTAACATTAAATTTTAAATTTTATTATAGAAAATTTTAATATAGAACTTTATTATAAAGTATAGATTATCTCGGATTATTCTCTAATTTCGTTTGTGGTTATATTATATTTTTTAGGTTCAGAAACAGAATCCTTTTTTTACCCTGTAAATCATATTTTTTCTTAAGCTGTGATTTTTCAAACACTTGACGTGAAAGTAATGGGCAGCATTAAGAAAAAATAATAAAATAAATAACCGAAAAAATAGAATGCATTTATCATTGTTGATAAATATTAAAACCATATATAAAATTTATCCTTCGCTTATTTTTCGTATTTGTTTTACAGTGTAACCTCTGAATAACGGTTTCCCGTGGGACCGGTGAAAAGTGACCGCTCTTCAGAGGTGGGTGTAACTCAGAGGTTTTGCTTAAAAAAATATTACATAATTTTAAATACAAATACACAGCCATTTTAATTAATCCTCATTATTTTAATACATTTAAAAAATCATTAATTTGCAGTTACTTTTTTTTTTCCATGCAAATAGCTTTCTCCAAAGAAGTAACAAGATAAGTTGTTTTTCTATAAGCCACCATTATGATTTAATGCAAAATTATGGATTACATGAAGTTTCGTCTAATATTCGGGATATGTGCTAATAGTGGAAATTTTGCGTGATTCTATAATATCTTTCATTTCATCTTCCTCATCAATTTTCTCTTCCTCACTCCCATCATCCACCATTTGCTGTATGGAATCAAATGTGGCATCAATTGCCAAATCTTTGTCCAGAGGATAAAGGTTCAGACATACAAACTCACTGGCCTTCATGTTTGTTATGCCTACCGTTCTAGAATATTATCTAAATTTTCCCCATCAATATTTATGTATTCATTTTCTGTTTATTGCCATATGAAATAAATTTTGTTTCATCTGCTTCACATTTCGGTTTGCAAATAAATAGGAAATTGTACCAGGAGCTGTAAAAAAAAATTTCTCGTGACTTTTGAGCGGCCGTTTTCAGAATTCCTTTTAGAGAGGTTTGTACTAATGGTAATGCTATGGAACGTGTTTGATTCCATCAACCTGTGGCCGGCATTCGGAGGTTTTCGTTGTTTAGAGGTGACCGTTCAAGGAGGTTTCACTGTATCTGAAAATAAATGATTCTGCCTGAAAAAATATTCCAAAGCAGTTCTTATTCTGAAAATATTTTATTGATTTCCCGAAAATTGAAATGTAAAGTTTTTATATTTTCTTCTTACATAAACTGTAATGGTTAGGATTAGTACGAAGCTTATTCCAGAATGTTAAGTGACAGACAAGCTTAGACATTCATGGTATTTGTGAAGTAAATTTGAAAAAGACTGAAATATTTAACGTATAAGTAAATATGTTACGAAATAAAATGTTAATGTCCTGTAAAAATCGTATTTTTAACTTAAATGTCTTTTCAATAAAAAAACAAGAAATAAAAAAAAAATCATAGGTCAAGCATAGATTATGAAACACTTTCCAACACATTCAGAATTATGTAAAAAAAAACTGCACCGTTTAAAAATTTAAATATTAAGTCTAATTCAACCATATGGAAACGAATAACACATTTTAAAACCCGTTTTTAACTGTTATTATCTACAATCGTAAAATTATCAGAATTGTTTCAGCAGTTTATGATATATAGATTTTTATCTATTAACTACATGCAAGCAAAAATTTTAGTAACTTAGGAATTACATATACTTCAGTTGAAAATTCCCCTTCAGCAATTTCATCTAATAAGGAGAATGGTACGTGAATACTTTTATGCAGCCGTGTATATGAGGTATATAATTTATGTATAACGAGTAACATGTAAAATATTAATTAAATTTAAAAGCGCATACCGAATTTTAAACCGCACACTAAACAATTATTACTCAAAGACAGTATCGTAACACATTTCTTTTGTGTGTCCCTGTAAATTAATAAAAAATGCTACTAATGCCCTGTTCTAACGTGATTGTTGTGAAATCCAGGGATTTATATCAGTTTCTATACATTTGAAATAGCATTAAATCATTAAAATACTTTGCAAACGATTTTTCCCCTTATACCATAATGTAATGAAATACTTTTGACTGCCCCTGTAATTGAACTGTTAATCCTACATACTTCCTATACAATACCAAACACGATTTGGTGACTCTAAATAATCTTTATCAATTGCGTGAATATCCGAGTGTATTTACGGGAGTTAGAGCGTGGACAGACGGTCAGATGGACTGACGGACAGACGGACAGACAAACCGAATGTGTAAACACTTTTCAACTTTGTCGGAAAGTGTTAAAAAATAGTATTTTAAATGATGCAAGATATTGTAAACAAATATTTTAAGTAATAAAAAATTTTGTTTTTAATCTTGATAAAAAACATTTCATTTTAATTGATTTCACAAAATTCCGAGTTTTTGCTTGTTGTAGAGAAATAGTATTTGAAAAATGAGAATTTTCATATTAAATGAGAAACTCGAAACTATAAGTTCGTCATAGCTAAAAATTTTAGTGCTATTTTATTCATTTCTTATAAGTATAAAGTAATATATTCTATGTCACTTGCTAATAATTATTTATCAAAATTCACAATTTTTGCTTGTTGTAAAGAAATAGTATTTAAAAACTTTGAATTTTCATATTAAATGAGAAACTCGAAAGTATAAATTCATCATTGCTAAAAAGTTCAGTGTAATTTTATTGGCTCCTTATAAATAATGAATAATATGTTCTATATCACTTGCTAATAATTATAGCGGTGGAATAATAAAATAAAAATGATTGTTTAGTGAAGTTTAAACATTGTTCAACGTCCTTTTTAGAAGGATCAAAATGATAAATAGTCAACGTTTTTCATTCAAATTAAATTCAATTATTGACGCTAATTATTGAAAATTTATTTATGGTATAATATCACGCTTTTTTACAAAGTCTTACGGTTCTTTTAGCAATGATTTTTTGTAAAATTGCTGTTAGTCATTAATAATATTATTCTCAGGAGCCCTTTGTACGTGAGTAAAATTCGTATTTGAACGACTTTTATATTTTTTGTGTAAAATCCATACTTCAAATGTTCTTTAATCGATAGCGTATAACGGATTCTGCTAAAAGGACTGGGACATCTGTGACAAGTAAGAAGTTGGCAATTCAGGCAATTTAAAGCCCATATCTCGTTCAAATAGGCATGCATCATTATGATTATTTACCCGACTGCCAAGAAGGGTTATGTGTTTTACGCGTATCTGGGTATGTGGATTTCTTTATACCCTCGAAAAATCCCAACGGCTGGACGGATTTTAATAAATGAGATCTCTATCGATTCGTCTTAACCGTCCGATGGTTATAGGTTAATTTTGATTTTAAAAATTAAAAATGGCGGCCGTAAAATACAAAATGGCGGTAGAGACAAAAAAATATTTACGCACCATATTGAGAAACATAGCTTTGGATAGGTTTTTCAAAATGAAGACGATGTTTTACTCACTATTTTATAGTCGGAAGCTCCGTTCACATATTACACAACCTGGAAATTGTGTAGATAGGATCTCTAGCTTTAGTGCAATTCTAACTTTCATAGACATCTATAGGCCTCATCAAAACAGTGTTTATAGATAGGAACTAACAATTAAACACAACTTAAAAGTCATGAATACAGGTAAATAAAAAAAAGGTAAGTAATATAAAAAATAGTTTCACATTGATGAGAAATAATTAATGAGTTCCCATTTTACGCAGTCGGATTTTTGATTTTTTTAATTTAATTTTTACTTGTTTTTTCTTCTTATAAATGGATGTTTCATTGACTATTTTACAGTCAGAAGCTTCACTTAAATTTTACACAAATTGGAAGTTGTGTAGGTAGGATCTCTAGCTTTACTGCAGATCTAACCTTCAGAGACATCTATAGGCCTCATCAAAACATTGTTTATAGATAGGAACTAACAATTAAACTCAACTTAAAAGTCATGAATACAAATAAATAAAAAAAATAGGTAAGTAATATAAAAAATAATTTCACATTGATGAGAAATAATTAATAAGTTCGCTTCTTACGCAGTCGGGTTTTTTGATTTTTTAAATTTAATTTTTACTTGTTTAAATCCTAGTTTAATAAATACTTTATAAATATATAATTTTAATTAATTTTTTTATTAATTTTCAGCAGTGAAATTACGTTTAAAATTACTGAATTTAATCCTTTATGTACTGAATTGTGAATTCATAAAAATTTTATCTTCTAAAGAATTTTTAGTGAATTTTTTAAACTACATTAGGAGATTTACATAGTCATTTAATAAATTTTAGAAGGATTTTAGAAGAATGGAAATATTTAGAAGGATTTATTAATTTTGAATTTATAGGGATTTTGTGAAATATTTATAACCCCCAATCATTTTTTTTTTTTTTTTAGTTTTTGTAGAATTGGGAAATGCAAACGTTCTTACAATATAAATATAGAAATATTTTCGATTTGAAAATTCCCCCCTTCCCCTAGCACCAAGAAAGCTGAAAAGTTGCAAAGGCAAAAGAAATCATTCTTCTAAAAATATTTTTGTTTTGTGTAACCAATGATGCTTTTGGAACAAGATAAAGTAATGTATCTATAACTCATTCTAATGTGTATTACAACTAATCAATGTATTAAATGAATTTTATAACAAGCTATTTTAATTATACTTATATGTACCGCCAGTAGATAAAGGCTTAATACGCGATTTATCACAAAGCTAACTAAGCATAAGCATAGAACCAACAGAGCGAAAAATGTCCACAGAGCTAAAAATTTCCTGCTAGTTCTATGCTTAGTTAGCAATGTGATAAATCACGTATTAAATGTTCGATAATTTCGAGCATAATTCCACTGCTGAAAATTAATTGAAAAATTAATTAAAATTATATATGTGTTCACCGATGCTGGGATTATTTGTGTCTGATGTTTCGCCGAGGGTTGGGTGCTCATGAAGGCTGTTCCATCTTGTGCTGAAGTTGCAGCATTACTGACATATATGAGTGAGATATGCTAAGCTGGGCATCATCCTCGTAGCTAAAATGGTAGAGTACTTCGCGTTCGATTCAAGGCTTGGACACTCCTGACTATGCTTGTTCTAAGCTTAGTTAGCAATGTGATAAATCACGTATTAAATGTTCGATAATTTCGAGCATAATTCCACTGCTGAAAATTAATTGAAAAATTAATTAAAATTATATATGTGTTCACCGATGCTGGGATTATTTGTGTCTGATGTTTCGCCGAGGATTGGGTGCTCATGAAGGCTGTTCCATCTTGTGCTGAAGTTGCAGCATTACTGACATATATGAGTGAGATATGCTAAGCTGGGCATCATCCTCGTAGCTAAAATGGTAGAGTACTTCGCGTTCGATTCAAGGCTTGGACACTCCTGACTATGCTTGTTCTAAGCTTAGTTAGCAATGTGATAAATAACGTATTAAATGTTCGATAATTTCGAGCATAATTCCACTGCTGAAAATTAATTGAAAAATTAATTAAAATTATATATGTGTTCACCGATGCTGGGATTATTTGTGTCTGATGTTTCGCCGAGGATTGGGTGCTCATGAAGGCTGTTCCATCTTGTGCTGAAGTTGCAGCATTACTGACATATATGAGTGAGATATGCTAAGCTGGGCATCATCCTCGTAGCTAAAATGGTAGAGTACTTCGCGTTCGATTCAAGGCTTGGACACTCCTGACTATGCTTGTTCTAAGCTTAGTTAGCAATGTGATAAATCACGTATTAAATGTTCGATAATTTCGAGCATAATTCCACTGCTGAAAATTAATTGAAAAATTAATTAAAATTATATATGTGTTCACCGATGCTGGGATTATTTGTGTCTGATGTTTCGCCGAGGATTGGGTGCTCATGAAGGCTGTTCCATCTTGTGCTGAAGTTGCAGCATTACTGACATATATGAGTGAGATATGCTAAGCTGGGCATCATCCTCGTAGCTAAAATGGTAGAGTACTTCGCGTTCGATTCAAGGCTTGGACACTCCTGACTATGCTTGTTCTAAGCTTAGTTAGCAATGTGATAAATCACGACGTATTGGATATTTTAAGATAAAATATTTCACTTGCGCTTAAAGATAAATTTAAAATAACAATGTAAACAGACATATTTTTTCCCTCTTGAAAGTTTTGAGGTATCCACTTTGAGACATAAAAAAAAAAAAAAAAAAAAAAAAAAAAAAAAAAAAATAATGAAAATCTTGCCTTGAAACATTGAGTGATGATAAAGAAGTGATTTTATGTACTCAACCTCTTTTAATCTCTATTACATATTCTCATGAAAAAAAAATGATAAATTTCACTTATCAGAAATCTGCATATCATATATGTCATTTGTCATATATATTCCCTATTTACAAAATATCCTAAATTTTAAAAAGAAATAGGTTAACCAGATGCAGTAACACTTACTGTATCCTATTTTTAAATTACAGAGTACTTGCAATAGTTATTGCGCAAAGTGTACCATTACATGAAAAAATCACACTACTATCTTTATATGGGATTTAAATATTTTTTTACTTTTTAAGCTGGTGATAATCGGTTTTAGAGAGTTAGAAGGTGAATGAATTATCTGTATTCTCAATCTGCAGAATCTGCTCTATTTTTAAGCCACAATTTAAAAAATAGCTTTTTTTGGAGGTATTTCACGTCCAAGCCCAATTATAAAGAGTAGAAAGCTTTTAAATGAGAAGAAAATGGGATTATTATAGGTTTATTTACAATGTTTGAACATTTCAGAATGTCGTAAGTTCGTCCGACAGAAAAACTCCTAAAATTACGGTCCTACTAACCTTGCGTTCAGCCGTGTAGAACGACCAGAGATGCAAAAGCGAAACTTTATACCTACCAACCTCGAAACACTGTCTTTCGCCAGATTCGCCACTATAACTTTGAGACAAGTTAATGGATTTAAATGTTAATTTTTTATTTTTTTTTAAAATAAATTATATTCTCTGGAAGCTAGGCATAAAAAACAAGAAAAGAGTTTTTTGATCCAAGTTATAACAAAAAATATTATCTATTTTTAGTGTTTTGTTCATCTGACGAAACCCTATTCGTCTCACTCCTCTGCCTGCCTGTCTATCTGTCGGCCTGTTACTGAGCCCATTCTCAAAAACTATATACGTTGCAGACTTGGAATTTTGCATACTTATAACTGAAAACATCACATCAAACGAAAAAAAAAAAAAAAAAAAAAAAAAAAAATCAAAAAGTCTTATATTTACCCCTTCGGTCTCTAATTTGTTTATTTTAAGCATTTCTTTCTAACTGAGCTCCTAATTAAGTTGGAGACATAAAATTTTCCTTACTTATAGCTGAATACTTGTGATCACAGGACAAATCGTAAAAATTGCAGAAAGTCTTATATTTAACCCCCCCCCGCACCCGGTTTCTAACTTGTTTATTTTAAGCATTTTTTTTTTCCTAATTAAGTTGGAGACTTGAAATTTTGGATATTTATAGTAGAACACTTGCAATCACACGACAAATCATAAAAAATCAAAAAGATTTATATTATTTACCGCTCCGGGCTCTAACTTGTGTATTTTAAACAGTTTTTCGAACACCCCCTCCCTTTTCACCCAGGAAGCACTTTTCTAACTTTTGCTGACACCCCTCATGTGACATATCATTGCACAGCCCTTTGTTTATTCTTTTATATTATGCACCATAATCTTAAATACTTGTGTTCTACTTTTTACAGCCAGGGGCCACCTACCTATCTCGGGTGATATGAGCTTGATCTCCTCGACTAATATATATACGGATAGGTTGTAAAACGGAGTTTCGTACGGATACAGGTCTGTTTAGAATAGAGTGCTCCCCCTGGTTGCGAAATGTGGGACTAAAAGATTTTGCAAAATGATAAAGTGTTTTGAAAGGAATATTAAATGAAACCCTCTGTGAGATTTGTGATCACACTTACCCACTTGTTATGAATTTTGAAATTTTTATTATACACGGTATTGCCGAATTCGATTGACAATTCAGAATTGTGATAGTAGTCGTCAAGAAGATGAAAAATTACAAGAGGTAGCAAATCACTTATTTAGTCACAAATACAGGGTTTTTCATCCTACCTGAACTCGGGTTGATAGTAATAATATTAAGAAAAATAAGAACACTGTAATGAAAGTGTGATGATGTCTACCACGTTTGGTATTGACTGTGGTAACATCACGAAAAGTTCTGGTAAAACAGGGTACACACGCAATCAATGATACCGTGTGAATTGTTAATTGCAAAATGTAAAGCGTGCAGTGCATACGCGTATAATGAAAACTTCTACCACTATATTTTTTTAATGTTATCATATTTAAAACAAAAGTGAGCGTGTCTGTTAAAAGTTTCATTAAAATATATTTCAGATTTCTGAATGTTTTCTGAACCAAAGTTGAGTTTGGGTATAACACCGTGTATTCTTGATTAAATAGGTGGTTTTGCAAAAGCATGTTCCATTGCAATTTTTGTTCCTCTTGATACCCACTATCAAGCCCCTGCATTTGTCTGTGGAATTCTTAAACACCCTGTATATATTTGTATATATTTAGATTTTATTTCAGTTACAATCGAGATACAGTGAAATAAGAAGTATAGAGAAGAAATTGCGATTCAAACGTACTGAACCTGGAATTGTTTGATTTTTTTATGTGCAGTTTGTAGAGAATTTAATTTCCTTTATTATAAAAAAAAACAAAAAAAAAACAAAAAAAAAACATAACATCTAAATCCGTTAACACTTTCAAAAGTTATCAGGTCAAAACTAGATTTGCAAGATTAATTTTTTCGAGAAACATTAAAGTATTTTTTATTGTTTTTTCCCCCTCAATTGAACCAATATGTTCCTTTCTATAAAACACAAATAAAACCATGCAAAAAAGTAATAATGTAAACAAACTGTTGGCTTCCTAATTCTCTGGGAAACTTCTGTCCATTTTTCTAAGTTCAAATCTTTCTGGCTCACCTGAGTAAATATTTATTTTGCAAAGAACAGTTAGAAAAAATTACACTATGTTTACTTCCACTGTCTTTTGTACGATTACCTAACAGAAAACTTTTTTTTCTGGAAAGATTTCGGGTTTGTTTTACTTTCACCAAAGTATCACGGGTCATTTGGTAAATAAAATGACAGTCATTTAGTAAATGAAACTATAGCTATTTAGTAAATTTGTCTTGGGATCGTATAGGCTACGAAACATTATCTATATTGACAGTAAATGGGTTTGAATAAAAGAAAGTTTTCCTGAATTTCCTTGCATATTTTCGCTTATTAGAATAAACATATCTGGTGTAATATTATGTACTACAGACCGCAGATGAACAATTGTAAATTATACTAAAAATAAATTTAATACGATTTCCCTGAAAATGTTTTATATTTTTAATTTTTGAAACTTTTTTGGTAATGCAAATCTGTACACTGTAAAAGAAATCTGTAGTCCTACAGATGTAAAGTTACATGCTTACTAAACTTTCATCTGTAACTGTACGAAAAAAGCTGCAAATCTACAAAACTAGTTTTTGTAAAGCTACAGAAATCTGTAACTTTACAAATGAATCTGGTAAAATTACAGTAATCTTACAAAAATTTTATCTGTAATCCTAGTTGTCGTTACATGAAAAGTTCTAGCCATGTCAGTTTCCTAAAAAATTCTTAGTAACCTTACAGCTTTTTTGATTTTCGGCGTAAAAGTGTGTCTGTTACACACTGTAAAAAAAAATCTGTGAAGTTACTAAAGTTTTTCTAGGAAACTGGGATTCCTAGAACTTTTCATGTAACGGCAACAACAAAATTTCATGTAACAGACACACTTTTGCGCCGAAAATCAAAAAATCTGTAAGGTTACTAAGAATTTTTTTGGAAACTGGGATTCCGAGAACTTTTCATGTAACTGCAGCCAGGGTTACAAATAAAAGTTTAGTAAGATTACTGAAATTTTAGCAGATTCATTTGTAAAGTTACAGATTTTTGTAGCTTTACAAAAACTAGTTTTGTAGATTTGCAGCTTTTTTCGTACAGTTACTGCTGAAAGTTTAGTAAGCATGTAACTTTACATCTGTAGAACTACAGATTTTTTTTTTACAGTGCATGAAACTTTGTTTTTGCCGTTACATAAAATGTTCTAGTAATCCCAGTTTCCTAGAAAAATATTAATAAATTTACAGATTTTTTTTCAGTGTACTGTGAGTATTGATAATAAATACACAAAACATATTGCAATATTTCACAGAATTGTTATGCAAGAAAATTGCACTCACCTTTCTGTATTTGGTCGGCAAAAAACATGAAAATTTCCTTTGATTGATAGCATATCTTATTTGAAGCAAATATTTAATTCAGAGTGGTTAGAAATATACACCATCCTTCTGTCGTTTGTATGATTACTAAATGGGAAACATTTCTTTTTTGGAAAGAGTTCGCGATTGTTTTATTTTTAGCAAAGTATCATGGATCATTTGGTAAATAAGAGTTAGGCATTTAGTAAATGTATCATAGGATCGCATAGGCTACGAAACATTATCTGCATTGGAAATAAAATGTTTTATATAAAAGAAAGTCTAAGGCTAATGTCAGACGGACGTCTTTTTGCACGCCTTTTTACTTACGTATTATACCTACACAATGCCACTAGCACTGTGTAGGAATAATAAGTAAGGAAAAAGGGTGCAAAAAGATGTTCGTCTGACATTAGCCTTACTCAATTTCCTTGTGTATTTTCCTTGATTAAAAAAACCATATTTGAAGTAATGTTATGCTCTATAGATTGATGAACTATTGCACGATATACTACGAAAAATTTAAGCACGATTTTCTAAGATGCGTTTTATTTTTTAAATTTTAGATATTTTTTCCCCATGAAATTCAATACTGTGAGTATTAATATTTAATACCTCTAAAATATTACAATGTTTTAGAGAATTTTTACGCAACAAAATTTTTGTCATCATTCTGTATTTATTCGGTAAAAAAGCAATACTTTCTAATTTCACTTGAGTGATAGAATATCTTTTTAATGCAAATACTTAGTTCAGAATAGTTAGAAAAATAGTTCATCCCTCTGTAGCTTGTCTGATTACTATACAGAAAACATTTCTTTTTTGGAAAGAGTTCGCGATTGTTTTACTTTTAGCAAAGTATCATAGGTCATTTGGTAAATGAAAAGTTTTGCATTTAGTAAATGTATCACAGAATCGTACAAGCTGCGAAACATTATCGACACTGACAAAAAATGTTTTGTAGAACAGAAAGTGTTACTCAATTGCTCTGTGTATTTTCGCTGATTCGTTTAGCATTCAGCCAATTGCACGTTATACTAAGAATAGATTAAATATATTTTTCTACGAAACATTTAATTTTTTCAATTTTAAATATGTGCCTTTCATGAGTTCAGGTCTTCGAGTATTAATATGTATTACAAAAAAGAAAAAAAAAATCACAATATATTAAAGTATTTTATTTTGCAATAAAAAATTCCCTGGCTTTTATGTATTTGTTCTGTAAAAAAATAGCTTCTAATTTCTTTGGAGTGCGTATCTTTTTTAAGTAAACTTCTAATTTGGATTGATTAGAAATATTACCTTATTTTAATTCCACTGTCGGTTGCAGGATTAATTAACAGAACACTTTACTTTTTTAAATGTTTCGTGTTGTTTTAGTTTTAGCCAATTATTATAGATCATTTTGTAATGAACACTGTAAAAAAAAATCTGTGAAGTTACTAAAGTTTTTCTAGGAAACTTGGATTCCTAGAACTTTTCATGTAACGGCAACAACAAAATTTCATGTAACAGACACACTTTTGCGCCGAAAATCAAAAAATCTGTAAGGTTACTAAGAATTTTTTTGGAAACTGGGATTCCGAGAACTTTTCATGTAACTCCAGCCAGGGTTACAAATAAAAGTTTAGTAAGATTACTGAAATTTTAGCAGATTCATTTGTAAAGTTACAGATTTTTGTAGCTTTACAAAAACTAGTTTTGTAGATTTGCAGCTTTTTTCGTACAGTTACAGGTGAAAGTTTAGTAAGCATGTAACTTTACATCTGTAGAACTACAGATTTTTTTTTACAGTGAAGAGATGGTCATTTAATAAATGTATTATAGGATAATATATGCGGTAGAAACATCCATTCCATTGGGAATAAAGTATTTTATAGAAAAGAAAATCTTATTCAACTGTTGTGTGTGCTTTAGTTAATTAGAATAAACCTATTTGGTATAATGTTATACACTACACTGTAAAAAAAAATCTGTAGTTCTACAGATGTAAAGTTACATGCTTACTAAACTTTCACCTGTAACTGTACGAAAAAAGCTGCAAATCTACAAAACTAGTTTTTGTAAAGCTACAAAAATCTGTAACTTTACAAATGAATCTGCTAAAATTTCAGTAATCTTACTAAACTTTTATTTGTAATCCTGGCTGCAGTTACATGAAAAGTTCTCGGAATCCCAGTTTCCAAAAAAATTCTTAGTAACATTACAGATTTTTTGATTTTCGGCGCAAAAGTGTGTCTGTTACATGAAATTTTGTTGTTGCCGTTACATGAAAAGTTCTAGGAATCCAAGTTTCCTAGAAAAACTTTAGTAACTTCACAGATTTTTTTTTACAGTGTAGAGATAGATGGAAGACTGTAAGATTTACTAAGTATAGATCAAATGTATTTTACAAAGAAGCGTGTTTCTTTCCTTTTTAGATAAGTTTTTTTTATGAAATTCTTTACTACTAATAATACACTGGTTATCAAAAATTAAGGAAAAGTCACAAAATGCTAATTTTCAAATACGCGAACACTCAAAAGGAAATAATATAATTCGAGTAATTACTATCTCTACAACACAGCTAGCATATATAACATCTCGTTCATGTCACACATGGTCACAAGTGTCACAGTCACTACGGTGAAGCAAAAAAATAGGAAATTCCATGCATCTCATTATGAGTGTCAAATGATCACTATATGTGATTCCACTGAGAAGTCAATGTGACTGCTGCTTTGTGATGAGTCACCAGGTGACTTTACAATGTAGTTAAATTGTGACTCTCATGTGACTGTCATTTTGAGACTCAATTTCATAGTCGTCATGAACGTTGCATTATGATAAGTTACCAAATAATATCATATTATAGTCACAGGGAGACTTTTCCCAAAAGAGCACAATGGTGACTTGACAGTAGTCTCTTTGTCACCTGAAAGTCATCATGTGACTTTAATGTGACATTATTTGGTAACTTATCACAATGCAGCGTTCACGATGACTTTGAAATTGAGTCTACAAATGACAGTCACATGAGAGTCACAATGTAACTACATTGTAAAGTCACATGGTGACTCGTCACAAAGCAGCAGTCACAGTGACTTCTCAGTGGAGCCACATATAGTGATCATTTGAGACTCATAATGAGATGTATGGAATTTCTTATTTTTTTTGCTTCACCGTAGTGACTGTGACACTTGTGACCATGTGTGACATGAACGATATGTTATATATGCTAGCTGTGTTGTAGAGATAGTAATTACTCGAATTATATTATTTCCTTTTCGCGTATTTGAAAATTAGCATTTTGTGACTTTTCCTTAATTTTTGATAACCAGTGTAGTATTGATAATACCTAAAATAGAAGAATATTTTAGAGAATGTTTATGTAATAAAATTGCTGTCACTTTTCTATATTTGTTCGGGAAAAAAAGATATTGTAATATTCTTTTACTTATGTTATATATTATTTAAAGCAAATATTTGTTTCATGGTGATCAGGAAGAATAAATAATTTTATATCTGTTATTTTATGTTTGCAAAACAGAAATCTTTTATTTTATTGAAATGAGTACGCCATTGTTTTACTTTTAGAAAAGAATTCTGGGTCATTTGAAAAATGAAAAGATAGTGATTTGGTAAATATATCAAAGTATCGTATAGACTATGAAACATTATCTACTCTGTTAGTAAGATGTTTTGTACAAAATAAAGTCTTACTCAATTTTTTTGTTTATTTTCACTGATTAGAATAAACACATTTGGTATAATATTATGTGCTACAAATTCATGACCGATTGTAAGTTGTACTAAGAATAAATTAAATACAGTTTTATAGTAAGCGTTTGATTTTTAAATTTGGTACTTCTTTTCTCTGTGAAATTCTATACTGTGAGCATTAATAGCGAATACACAAAAAAGTGTACAATATGTCAGAGAATTTTTATGCAATTAAATTGATCTAACTTTACTCTATTTGTTCGGTAAAAATATAGTTTTAATTTCATTTGGGTGATTTCATATATATTGTAAATAAATGTTGATTCAGAATGGTTAGAAAAGATACCCTATCCTTCTTGTCTGTACATTTACAAAACGGAAAACATTTTTTTTTTTGGAAAGAATTTGCTATCCTTTTACATTTAGAAAAGTATCATACATAGTTTAATAAATAAAGAAATAGTCATTTAGTAAATGCACTGCAAGATCTTATAAGTGGTAGAAACAAAGTTTGCATTAAGAATAAAATCTTTTGTAGAAAAGATATTCTTCTGCAATTCCCTTTTGTATTTCGGCTAATTAGAATAAACATGTTTGATACAATGTTACATGCTACACGTAGATGGTAGATTGTAAGTTATACTAAGAATAGATTGAATGTATTCTTCTAAGAAGTTTTTATTTATTTATTATTTTTTATCTTTAGATACGCTCTTGTTCATAAATTCTATTCTATGAGTATAATTATTGATTACTCAGAAATTATGACATTATTTCAGAGAATTTTTATTCTATAAACCTTATCTCACTTTTCTGTGTTTGTTCGGTAAAAAAGTAGTTTATGACTTTCTTTGACTGTGAGCGTATCTTTTAGAAATAAATATTTAATTCAAAATGGTAAGAAAAAATACACTTGTTTTATTTCTTCTTTTGTTTCCATGCTTATTTAACAAAAAAATATTTAAATTTTGGGAGACAGTTTGCTTTTATTTTCTATTTAGCAAAGTATCATACGTCATTTAGAAAATAAAAAGCGACATCTAAAAAAATTCTGTCACTGGCTCCTAGAACATAAATTGTTGCTCTAGAAAAAATAATTCCATGTCATCCTTATAAATTGTTATCCCTATTAAAATTCAAGGTAGTTTTCCTATATTATCGTGTCCAGGCTTATTTAAAAATCTCAGCAATAAAGGCGAACACAAGAAGTGAGTTTTAGTAATTATAATTCTATTTTATGAATTAATTCTGTAAACAAGTGTTCTCGCAATTCAAACGATTAATAATATAACGTAT
Source organism: Maratus speciosus (assembly GCA_963932465.1). Taxonomy (NCBI): domain Eukaryota; kingdom Metazoa; phylum Arthropoda; class Arachnida; order Araneae; family Salticidae; genus Maratus; species Maratus speciosus. The sequence continues at coordinate 365,046,290 of OZ010799.1, forward strand.
CGTTTCATCACCTAGAAAAGTATAGACTAGAAATTCTAGATCATTTCGTCTATTCAGTTTCCTCGATTACTTTTTTCGGTGTTAGAAAGTGAAAGTGATTTACTGAAATTGCAAGACATTGTGAAATAATTACATCAGTGTTTATCATCCAGATTGCATTTGAGAGACGAAATTGGTTTACCCGATGGAAAGTGAAAAACCCATTTTATCCCTCTAGCACGTGCAAGGAAGGCTTTTCCCCACATCTATTATATGTAAGAAAACAGTGAGATGCAATCAAAGGACCGATGAACTAATAACATTCTTATTTTAGTCAGTCTCTAATGTTAAGCCCTAATCTGAGCACGCAGAATATACTTCTGCCAGTTAAACAATATAAATTAAATATGTAAATCTCAATACAAACCTTTTAAATGTAATCTTTATTTAATCCTTTTATTTTTCATTAAATTAGAAATAGTAACTGAGTAACTGAATGCTTTGCTCGTGAATATGAGCCATGAATGGCCCATAAATTTATTATGTAAATAACGAAACTTTGTTAAATAGTTACTCTTAAATTTCATATTAACCTTTTATTCTATACTCATATTACAAAAGCTATCTTTGTAAATTGTAAACAAGATTAATATCCTGTCATTGTATTTTAAGTAACAATTCCACTAGTTCCCGTTATAACTTCAAAATTTAAATTTAATTGGCATTTATAATATTTTAGGAAAGTTTATTCTCAAAACCTACTCCAAGTAAGTTGCAATCCAAGTCCATGTAACATTTTTCTTCTGTGAACTTGCAAGTCGTAAGACCAACCAGTTCATCCATTCTTTTTGAGTGGGGGGATATGTAATAATAAAAATCTTCGCCCTTTTATCTTAGTTAAACTATTCCAAATTCGTATAATAGCTACATTTTTTATCTATCTTTAATAATATCTTAAATATCTTTTATCTGTTTATCCCATGCATTTAATCTAGCGAATACTTTTATTTTTTATTCTTAAAACCGTAATCAGTTCATAAATATACTTCTTTATAAAACCCACTAAATTACCATTTCTTTCATTTTATTCTGAGATACTAAATTCTTTTCTTTTCTCGTTCGACGGTTATCAATATCATTTTATTTTATTAAATCATTCCCGGAGTGCTTTGCGAGAACTTCGTGGGCTAGGCCTCTTACGTTATAAAACTTCTGCCGGTAAATATTAAGGTTAACTGCTTAACTGCTCTGCTCAATAAGCGAAAAACGTTCTGACACATTTACAAATTCATTTTTTAGCGGAAAGATATAAAATTGGAAAGCTTGGCCATGGAAGCGATTAGGAATTGAACTGTTTTTTCCATTTTTTGATCAATAAATTACCTATTGAGTTATAAACGTTTTTGATCACGTGACAAACACGATTTTCGCCCTTCACGAACTGGTTTTTCTGCTTTCTTCGGGAACTCCGGTTCAAAACGTCAACTTTGACACGATTTTCTGAAAGATATATTGCGTTTTGAAGAAAAAGGAAAAAATAGCTCCATTACATAGTTTCTGAACAACAACACCTGTTAGTTTCATGCATTTCCGAACAAAAATAAATTAAAACTTATGTCAGAAATTTGCCCTTTGGATTTGAGAACACCCTTAAGTTCTGTCATCTACGTCACGCACTTCCGCCTCTTTTCTAGGTCTTATCGTATCGCTAGTGCGTCTTTCCGTCGCGTTCCTCCACTGTCTCTTCAAGGTTGGTTCATTGCTATGTAATGTAGCCGTTCGCATTCTTTCTTTTTCGTATTTAACCTCTTACATTCACTTGGGGAGTCAGATTTTGTACGATATGCTCTTGCTATAAAAATGCGCTTCACTTGGAGAGTGCTTCGTCAATGAGTCGTGATGTTGTTTCTGATCATTTTTATCATTCTAAAGCTATGTGATTTTACTCGAAAATGAGTAACTATTAACCTAGTGGAGTTGATGAAATTTAACTATCATCAATAAATGTTTTAATTGATTGATATCCGCTTCTGTCATTATTCCTGGGAAAATTCCTACTATTTCTGCACATCCTTGCCTTACTTCCGAACATGACGACTGCGCTTCAATACATTTGGTTGGTGATATTTTCGGCTGCTATTTATACTGCCTATTTACGGCATGTTTTGAGAGAATGTTTCATATATATAATATATATATATATATATTAATATGTAATATATATATATAATATAATATATTATTTAAATAAAAAATATTCAAACAAATATCCGTATCTGGACTATAATTAGCTATGTAATAACAAATAGAAACTAAATGAGTACAATGAAACGTACTAGTATGTTCAAATAAATATTATTTTGCATAACGTTTTCACTACTAAAATTATCTACTTATTTTTTAAAAATTAAATTTTAATTGTTATTTTAGCTACAAACGAGGAAAAGTAAAAAGTAAAATAGTGGTTACATTGTATTGTTTGTTAAGAGACCTGATATTTTTTACCGCAATCTACACAAGAAGGGCCAAAAATAGTACAGTCTTCAACTAACAATATTTGACACATGATGCAATGAAGGCAATCACACTTCGTGTTAGTTTTGGAGTGGTTTTCTGATCATTCCTTGGAAAGAAAGTCTCCGTCACATGTGTGATCCAACATTTCATTATTATCATCTTGAGTTGTATCATTCTTTGCCTGCTTACTTTTTATTTTACCTTTTTCTCCTTTGGTGTAGTAAACTTGATACTATTTGAACCGTCATCAATGTAAGAGACCTAACAGATTTAACTGAAGAAACGGAAGTGATTGACTGTCATAGTATCTTCCACCTGAATGAAATTTTTTTTTCTTAGTAGCTTTGTCATCTTTTTGGTCAATTTTCTTACGATTTTGGAATATTTTCTCTACATTTGCTTTAAGCGCATTCCTATTGTCAATAGATGCTAAGTTTATTACCGTCTTCTTAATTCTGTCCTTTGCTGTCACATTGGCGATGTCTCGGAATAGGAGAGATTTTTTATAAGTGTTTGGTAGGTGATGGTGGTTTTACACTGCTAGTTCGGGGTTCTGCAGGCTGTAAATTGCTTTGAGATGTGCTGATTAGTTCTTTACTTAAAGGATTTACCTCTTCCTGTGTCGTGGTTTCTATTATGGGCACTTTACTATCTGCTAATGCAGAAACAAATGGTATAGGAGAGCGTTGTTGTTAAAAGGGAAGATCGGAGTGACCAGCCTCAAATATAGCGTTGCCAATAGATGCTACACTTAGTTTTGACTTCAGAATCATGCATGCATTTAGTAATTAGAGTAATAAATGTATTTAAGCATAACGTGTTTAAATGTTTGGATAGTGAAATCGTACGCTTACCTCAAAATATGGATTGTACAACTACAAATCAGCATCAAAATGGCGATTCACGTGATAGACAGCTTAAAATAATTACATTGCGCATCTACACTTACGCGTCTGACTGTCATGTATCGATAATAACAAGAAATACAAGAGGTGCGGCGACTTTCCTGGAGTTAATCTATTAAGAAACGTATGTCCTTTTTTAGTGTACTAAATAGATTTTTCTGGGAAGATTTAAATTTTTTAAATTTTAGACACGTTTATTTAATGAAATTTTCATCAATAATATCCAGCGACTATTAGTAATGATGATACAAAATATATCATGATATTTCAGAGAATGTATATGTATATAAAATTGCTCTCTATTTTTTGTTTAATAAAAAAAATAGTTTCTACTTTCTTTTGAGTTTCTTCTTTTAAAGTAAATATTCATTTTAGAATGGTTAGAAAAAAGAGCATAATTTTACAGCTTTCTTCATTGCGATGCCCATTAAAACATCTATTTTCTGTTGTTTTTCATTTATCAAAGTATCATAGATAATTTAGTAAATGAATAGGTAGTCATTTAGTAAATGTATAAAATATTATAAGAGATGGAAATATAATTTTCTTTGGGAATGCAGTCTTTTGTTAATATATATATATATATATATATATATATATATATATATGTATGTATATATATATCTATTTATTTTTTTATTTTCATTACAGTACACATATTTGGTATAATGTAATTTATTAGAGATGAATGTCTGATTCTAAATTGTAGTAACAGAATAATATTATTTCAAATGAAAATCCAATTTCAAATTAATTTCATAAAAGGTGCAAAGGCCAACATAATGAAAAAGATTCCATGCCGGGACTCGAACCCGGGCCATCAATATAGCGTACTTACATTCTACCGACTAAACCACATGGAACGATCCCCAGCCTGGAACACTTCTCACTATTTCATGTTGGCAAGGCTACAAACAACAGCACAAGATGGAATATTTATAGTGAGCCACCGACATGTGGCAAACACGAAACTTAATTAAATCCAGCATCGATTGAAACTATATTAATACTTGGAAATTTTTCCGGAGAGAATCATTCGCCTTACATGTAATATTTAAAATGAAAATCAAATTTCAAGTTAATTGATTAAAAGGCGCCTTTTAAGCAATTTATTTGAAATTTAATTTTTATTTGAAATATTGTTTGCAAGGCGAATGTTTCTCTCCGGAAATTTTTCCAATTGGAGTGCCAACTCGAGTGAAAAAATAGAGCCAGGTATCGAAACCGTGACCACATCATTTCAGATGTCGCTTTAACCATTGAGCTACTCCGGCCGTTACTGGGTCTGCAATTTTTCACTAATAAACCATGCTTAAGAAGTCACCATCTGTTTATCGTTGTCCGGCCTTGGATGACCGGACAACGATGGCATAGATGGCTGGTGACTTAACCAACCTAGTTTATTAGTGAAAAATTGCAGACCCGTGTATAGGCGGGAGTAGCTCAGTGGTTAAAGCGACTACCTGGAATGCTGTTGTCTCGGGTCAATTCCTGGTTCTAGCTAATTTTTCACTCCAGTTTGGTTTATTGTATTTATTGTATGTTTGTCTGTTTAATATTTGTATATACCGTTAACGCTTGAATATAGTTTGGATGTAGGATATATAGTTGTAAAATCTTTTTTAATTAAACAAAAGCCCCCATAAAGACATAAGAATATCCAATTTTGACATCAAAGAGCATTAACATTAAATTTGAAATTTTTTTGTCAATTTATTCAGAAATTTCATCATAGCTTCATATTCTACTGTGGTGGCAATGTTTTCGTAAGCTATATTTTATATGGTTAAGATAATACGTTTTTCCACGCCCACCAATATAACTGTTAATATCTTTCACCAGTAAAACCGTGAAAAAACAGTAAAATACTAAATCGTATGTTTTTAGTGTAACTTTAAATTATAGTACTTAATTCTGCATACAGTTGGAAAATGTGAATAAAAGCCTAACGTACGTAACAATGAAGAAATAGAAATTGTTTGAGGATTGAGTAAATTTATCTCTCCAGAAAATCTGTCAAGTTTATGTTGTGGGAAATAAACATACAGCTGGGTGCAAAATGATATGATCCATACAAAAACAAGTGGGTAAGTTTGATCACAGATCGCACAGAGGGTTTCGTTTAATATCCTTTCAAAACCCTTTATCATTTTCCAAAATCTGTAAGTTTCACATTTCGCAACCAGGGGGCGCACTCTATTCTAAAAAAACCTCTATACGAACGAAACTCCGTGATACAACGTATCCTTTGATATATTATTCGAGGAGATCGGGCCCATAACACCCGAGATAGATAGGCGCATATGTTGCAGAGAAACATATGAAACAACAAGCGAATTGGTGTAAAATTATCTTCAGTGCTAAAAAGACGTTTAATTTTGATATTCCGGATAGAATTCATTCATATTGCATATCCTTGAAACAGAAAAAGACGAATTTTCCACGCGTCAATTAGGTGGAGGCTCCCCAATGATTTTGGCTGCTTTTTTCTCGGAAGATAAGCTTAGCATTGCTTTTCTAGAAGGGATAAACAAAATAGATATACCTAATGAAGGGAACGAATATTTTTTCCAACTAGATTAAATCATATTTGAGGATGGAGTATCACAGTTGACGTTTATTCCAACAGAGCGAAAAATGTCCAGACCAGGAATCGAACCTGGATACTTGGCGTGTCGTGCCAATGCCTTACCTGTTAGGCTATCCGGACGATAACTGGCTGACATAATTCACTCTTATTTGTTGGACTTGGCTACGAACTGCAGCGCTAGTTTCATTCATCCTGTATATGGATTAATATAAGAGTGAATTATGTCAGCCAGTTATCGTCCGGATAGCCTAACAGGTAAGGCATTGGCACGGCACGCCAAGTATCCAGGTTCGATTCCTGGTCTGGACATTTTTCGCTCTGTTGGAATAAACGTCAACTGTGATACTCCATCCTCGAATATGATTTAATCTAGTTGGAAAAACATTGTATACAGGAGTTTTCGTGTTAAAAAACACACTTTCATCATGTAAATGCTATAGTTATAGCTCGGATGAATGAAACTAGCGCTGCAGTTCGTTGTCAAGTCCAACAAATAAGAGTGAATTATGTCAGCCAGTTATCGTCCGGATAGCCTAACAGGTAAGGCATTGGCACGGCACGCCAAGTATCCAGGTTAGATTCCTGGTCTGGACATTTTTCGCTCTGTTGGAATAAACGTCAACTGTGATACTCAATCCTCGAATATGAAAAAATAGATATACCTATATTCACACGTTAGAAGACCATGTGTACCTGAGTAAAAAAATTACAGAGTTTAATTGAATTTCTCTAAGATAATGCCAAAATACACTCTGAAAAAGACACAAAGAAGTGGTTTGAAGATAAATAAGGCTTTAAAACTTTACTGGATAGTGAATGGTCCAAACCTAACTATTAAGAACGTTTGGGGTATTATAGTACGCAATGTATAACGAAAAATTGTCAAATCGTTCAGTATAACTAGAAAGCAGAATTAAAATCTGGCATTTGGGAGATATGCTGTGTTTTTTCACTTCGACAAATAATGTAAATGATTCTAAATAATGTAAAAGTCATGCTACAATGTTTATTGAAGTTATTAAACACAAAAGAATCCCTGTTGGCATGTAATATTTATATAATTTTGAAAAATATGTTCCGTCCTTATCATTTTGCTCCTAGTTCTTATCGAGTAAAAATGCAATGTATTTTATTATACAGGTATTTCTAACTAGTGTTTTAGAATGTTTTCATTATGTTTCTATTGAAAGTTTAGTTTGATAAAATAAATTTATATGGTTTATACAGGGTGTATCTGAAATGCTTCAACAAACTTAGGAGGATCATACAAATGTAACGATATGTACCTTTTTTTGTATGAAATGTGATAACATCACAAAAAAGTGGTAGAATTTTCCATTATACGCGCCAGCAGTATGCATTGGAACCTGCTTTTCCAGAACTTTTTTCTTGCAATATTTTAATTTTTAGCAAAATTATAACCGACAAGCCGACTTCAGTTAGGGTGAAACACCCTAACTTTGTGACTTCATAAGTGGCTTGCGACCCCGCGTTCCATTGCATTTTTTGTTCGTCTTGATGAGTACTATCATTCCCCTAAGTTTTATGAAGCTCTTCAGATACACACTGTATATGGATTAATATAATTATTAGCCACCGGTGCGGTATGCTATTTCTTTCAGCTTATTTTGTGTCGCCTCCGAAAATAACGTTACCTTACAGAAGCCAGCCGTAAAACAAAGCAGTACGATTAAATACTCAATAGCAATTTTTTAAACTCCTAAGCATCACACACATTCAATTTTTATACCGTCGTAATGGGGAAAAAAGTACTTTTAAATACGATTTGTTTGAAAACTTCATCTCCATTTATTTTTGAAATATTAATTTTTTTTGTAGTTTTTGGAGCCATTTGCTTAATATTGGCAACGGAAGTAGTCCATTTCTTTAGAAAGTAAAGGAAAAAATAGTTGTAAAATATTAATTATATATTTGTGTTGCCATTTTTTAATAACAACCGAAAGAAAATGCAATTAAAATACGTGCAATTTTGAAAAAAATATAAACGAAGGATTTCTGTTAAAACATGAAGCTATTATAAACTATGTTTAATTTTTTTAAGTATCTACTTTCTTTAATGACGTCTTCTTTTTGCTGCATTTCTGTATTATTTCGCGATAGTGACGTCCTATATATGATTTACTGTAGATGTTTAAGAGTGGGTCGTAAATGTGGAATTCTTAAGCGGATGCGAATGACGTCATTTACATAAAATAAAAGCGTGTGCTGTAAGTTTTAAAATTGAAATATGTCTTGTACTATTTATATATGGGGCATTCTCACAATCTTTTGACTTTCATGTCCCTGAATAATAATTTTTATTTTAATACACTTTTTCTGTTTTTTTTTTTTTAATTTCATATACTGGGTAACATCCCATTGCATGATTGCACAAATATATTAACGAGATAAATAAGTTTTGGACGATGTTGGGGTCCAAACACCTGGAAAACTCCTATACCGTCCTGTGTCCTTGATGCTGATTTTTAAGTTTATCACGATTCAAGATATTTTTATTGGGAGAGCATAGTTGTAGAATTTACGATTCGTTTTAAATAATATTAATGTAAACAAACATATTTCACAACTGTAAATGGCGCTGGTGTTTTTCAGTATAAATCCAAGTCAAGCACGGGATGATTAAAAACTTTGTTAATTCTATTTACACTTATAAATATTTACAGTATTTACAACGAAAACATTTGAATAATATTTGTTAAAGGCATTATTCCTCACTGGGAATCAAAGATTTATTTTATATATTCAAGAATATCCATTTCTCCCTTTGCGGAAGATCAAGAATACACAGCCAGCATGCTGCTTTCGAGATTCACATTCTGAAAAGAAGAGGTTTGCGAAATTTCACAAACTCCCCCCCCCCCCCCGATGAACAAGGGTTCATCAAAATGGGGATTCAAAATAATTAAAGTAGAAATAAAATTATTCTAAAAAATTATCAGTTACACTTTACATAAATACAATACAAATCAAAATATATACTTACATACTGGACTTCAATAAAATAATAAACAATTTAAAAAATTTGCCAAGATGTTTCTGCTACTAAAAATAGAAAGAACAATTTAAATCTATACAACTTTTTCTAGAATATTCATCACAAAAAAAATTAAACTAAAAATTAGAAATATTATCAAACAAGAAACATATTTTTTTTAAGTGAAAAAAATAATTTTTTTTTTTTAAGTCAATAAACAAAAGAGTTCAATTTTTTTTTTTTTTTTAAAGTCAAATGTCAAATGAGAGTTTTTGAGTCTCTAATAATATCAGAGTTTTTTTTTCAGTTGTATTAATAAAAAAGTTCAGAGTTTTTTCACTTCTAAATTATACACAAGAATCAATAGGTCTTTTAATGATGGAATTATTTGCCTTCAGTTCATAAGACCTCATTTTTTTAAATATCTGTCCACAAATACCTAATTTCCAGAAAGTTCTTGATACATGTTCATATGCATAAAAATACATCATATATTTCAAAGTCAGAAGTTTTATTCTGGTCCGTGTAGTGAGCAGATTGTAAGTTGAGAAGATACTCATTTTTCAAGCGCTTCCAAAAATGATTCAGAAGAGTCTCGCGCAAACGGAAGCGTTTCACTAAGGATTCTTTTATTGCAGGTAAACACAAGATATGCTTTAGAGTTGCTGTAACTAGTTGACCAGGGCGAACGCTGAATTTCTTGGAGATTGCACGTTTGTTCAGGACTAATTTTATACACTGCCTAGATCTTAAAATCGAAAGCTTTTCACGAGCTTGTACTAATGTACTGGACACTCCTGAATGAAAAACTTTTTCATGTGCATCTTTCACGATTAATTCAGTCAATTTATGTTTTGCAGGAATCACAACGGGATGTTTTTCATAAAATGAGGAGTCAGACTTTTGTAACAGTCCTCGTACGAATAGCAAACCTTCATCTGATAACATAGGAATTAACTGTAGAAGATTCAATTCTTTAGGGATACTCTTGCTACATTTCATGGATTTTACAACTTCAGGGAAACTTTCTTCCTGCATTAGCTTAAACCAAAAATTTTCAACATGTAACATTTCCTCAGCTGATAATTCTGAAAGATCTCTTTTATCTACCTTTAATTTCATATTAGAAATAAATCTAAATAGCCATACACTTACTCGATACAATTTCTTTAGGGAGCTATACTTTTCAAGATTCAAAATGGGAATTTCATCAGATTTATTTGTTTGAACAACACAAAAGATGGTGGCTGCTTTTTTATACTTCTCTTCAGAAACATCTGGTAATCGAGATGCAGCAATTTTAACACTAAGCCACTGATTTTCAGGCAAGGAAAGAAATTCAGGAACATACACATTAGGGTTAGCATCAGGAAAAATATGTAATTGGAGATGTTCCTTTTCCATGATCGGGTTTCTAAAATACTGCCAGGGAATTTTCAAGTGAGCGAGATCAGGTATTTCTGAAAGCCAATTTTGCCAATCATTTTCTAGTTCACCAGAAACAAAAGGGGCAATAAATCCGTCTGAATCAAGGAACATAGTTGCAATTTTCAAAACATTCCGTTTTGCACAAGAATCATTATTTAATTTTTCTAACAAGGGTCGTAATTCTAATCCAAATTTTTCTTCTGTACTGTTACAGATCAATCCTAAAATTTTCAAGGAAGTATTTGGAGGTTCGAAACTCGAAACAGGAATGTTTTCATCATCTAAAACATTAGAATTCAAGTTAGGGACATGATACAAACATTCGTTTAATGATAGAGAATCATCATATTTGGAAGAAGCATCATAGACTATACGCATTTTTGTTGTAGTTTTGTCGTCACGGATCACAGGTCTGTGGGGCATGTAATAGGAATTATTAAAATGTTTCTCGATGCACAATTCTATCACACCCTCATTAAACTGCTCTAGAAAAATGGAGTTATATTCCTTAATTAAAGAATCGTTTTTCAAGAATTTATTTTCTAAACTAGAAAACCGCTTCTTTGCTACTTCACGATTATTTCTAAGCAATTCACGAGAATTTTTCCACAATAATTTTGCTTCATAACGCCCATTTACGAATTTTAAATTTTCTTTAAATTCTTTTATTACCTCATGATCGGTAATGTTCTTTTCATTGCTTTCAGCAATGCCAATTGATTCAAGATCCCAAAATGCTTTCAGTTGGGTATTTATATTTTCAACTGAAACACGCAAACAAGCTACTTCTTTTTTATTAGACTCTATTTGCCCTTGCACCGTATGACCGAAAATAGTTTCTGCAACGTATAATTCTTTTGTCAATTTTCCCTCGATTCCCTTTAATATTTTCCACAAAAAGTCAGACCCTAGCAAAATATTTATTTCCTGTTCAAGACCTGTATCAGCAGGCTTAAAGCCTCTTGTTCTCATTATCTCTATAAGTTCTGGTTCTAGAGTTTTCACAGAATCTCCAGTTATATTATCAACCACTAGTGCTTCGATATTTATCGAGTTAATAGGTTGCACAACACTGGATAATTCTAGAGCAACAACTTCATAACAAGATTCATAAGGGCGTTTCCGCCCAAAAGGATAAACTAATAAATTTTCTCTTCGCAATGGCTTCAATTTTAATTTTTGTACTAGCGATCTCTTCACGAAGCATTTTTCTGAACCACTATCACATAAAACGCGAGCCAACAAGCATTGTTTACCAGCAGACACAGAAACTGTACAAGTCTGCAATAATGTTGCTTTATTTTGTTTATATTTTTGTTCCGACATCATAGATACAATTGCACCTTTCATTTCTTTTTCAGGATTTTCTTTTGCTGTTTCTTTAAAACAAAACAATGGACTATGGGTAGTGTTACCACATTTGGAACAAGGGTTAATTTTTGTTCTACAGTTTACAGATAAATGTGACTTATTTGTGCATTTGTAACAGCGGCCTTCTTTCTTTAATTTATATCGTTTTTGTTCATCCGTGAATTTCGAACAATTTAGTCCTACATGATCAGAAGACTTGCAAAATATGCAAAACTGTTTTGTAGATGTATTTAAAGCAGCAGCTGAAGGTATATTTTTCTTTTGAGGAAAATTTTGATATTTACTTGAAGAATTTTCATATTTAGTTTTAGAATTTTCATAAGTCTTGCTTTGGGAATTATTTACTAAATTAGTAGCTTCCCGGCATCTTAATTCCGTTTTAATAAAATTTATTAAATCGGTGACTTCACAGTCCTTATCGGGGTCACGTTTTCGATGGAAATCTAGTATCAAATTTTCGGGTAATAAACGTAATAATAAGGGTAGTAATAAATGGCCATAGGAGCCTGATGTTACTCCTAACGCATCAAGATTTCTCATAGAAGTTTCAATATTATCGTACAACTTTCTTAAAGAAATAACATTGTTAGTGGATTTCACTGGTTCAAGATTTAGAATTTTGTTCATGTAACAGTTTATGATATTTTCCCGCTTACCATACCTCTCTTCTAACAATTTTAAACAAGTAGAATTATTTTGATCTGTCAGTTCAAAACCAGATGCAATATTATATGCAGGACCAGACAACAAAGATTTCAGGTATTGGAATTTTTCAATTTTTGATAACGATTCGTTTGAATCTATCGCACTAGTAAATAAATTAAAAAATTCTAAGAACTGGCTTGCATCACCAGAAAATTTTTCTATGTTAAGTTTAGGAAGCTTCACTGCCGAAACTGGTTTACTTCCGATTTTTGAACCGTTACTTGATTCTAGTAAAACTTTTGGTTCAGTTTCGATTTTACATTTTTTAAGCCTCATCTTAATTTTAAATTTCAAACTGGATATTTTTTCAGAATATTCTTCTACCGATTTTAGTTCTTTTTCATATTCAGTTTTTTCCTGAATTAGCTCATCTATTTCGGAATCTAATTCCTTTAGTAGAGCTTCCTTTTCATTTACGAGCTCTAACGATTCCATTAAAGAATCGCAATCAGTCTTATCAATATCAACAGATAATAATGTATCTCATTTTGTGATTAATTTTGTAACTGCTGCACGAACAGTAGCTCTTTTACTTTTAAGTTTATCTGTCTTATCCATGTTTAAATTTTATTTCAATTTCCAAAATAAATTATCATGAAAAATGTATATTTTCAAGAAATTAACAGCCATGCAGAATAATAAAGGTATTTCTTACCTTTTTTCCGGGTCTTGAGGCACCAAAACATGAAGAATAATCTTCATAGGTTCCACGAAATTTCACGTTATCACGATTCAAGATATTTTTATTGGGAGAGCATAGTTGTAGAATTTACGATTCGTTTTAAATAATATTAATGTAAACAAACATATTTCACAACTGTAAATGGCGCTGGTGTTTTTCAGTATAAATCCAAGTCAAGCACAGGATGATTAAAAACTTTGTTAATTCTATTTACACTTATAAATATTTACAGTATTTACAACGAAAACACTTGAATAATATTTGTTAAAGGCATTATTCCTCACTGGGAATCAAAGATTTCTTTTATATATTCAAGAATATTCATTTCTCCCTTTGCGGAAGATCAAGAATACACAGCCAGCATGCTGCTTTCGAGATTCACATTCAAACTGAACTATAAACAAGAGAAATGCTTTTAAAACAATTAATACTTCAGAAACTATTTCTTCTAACAAGAAGTCAAGCATGATTTCATATTCGGAAATAAATTTCCCCTTTTTTTAAATTAAACATCATTTCTTCTAATAGAAGACCACGATAAAAAACCTATACGCAGCTTATTACCTGCTGCGTTCAAGATTCACTTTCACAAAACCAACTAAAAAAGGAACAAGAAAGAAAAAATGTTTTTTAATATTAATTCTCTAGTCAGACCACGTGACCTGGGATCACTGGCGCCTAATCAGTCTGGCTGAGAAAAGAAGAGGTTTGCGAAATTTCACAATTACTAAGCAACTTGGAACGATGGTTTTTAGATTAAACTATTTATAAACGAAATTTACTATCTAATAGTTCTCTAAGTTCTGCAAAATTATGTTCAGTAGAATCTGAGTTATAATCAATCGGAATGAAATAGGAATTTACGATTTACATATAGTAGTTGAAGCCTTCGCCCGCTACGCTGGTCGGTTTCTCCAAGCGAAACTTTAATCAAACGAAATATATCGGTGTATTTGATCTTGTGTTTCATAGCAATAAATACATTTATCCCTAAGCATCATACGCGTTGCTGAAAACAACATGAACGTCATTACGGTTTTATATCTTCTAATGTCTCAGACAAAATTTGGACTGTTATGAAGCAGATCTTTTAGTTGATTATTTATAATTCAATGTAAAAAAGAACGTCAGAACAATATGTAGCATATTAAAATCATCCCTGAAAATTAAAAAAATCCCTACCGGCGGAGGTAGATTTCGATATTAAGTACTACATTCACCAACAAAACTTAAATCAAGATTAGAGATAAACCCAGCTCCTTCACTAAGAATGAGTTCTAAGGAAGCTAAACATTTTGCGAAAATTCTAATATACACGAATACACACACGCATGTATATGGAATAGGTTTAAAAATGGTTAAAGGAAATTCAGAGAACCACAAAGTGTTAAAATATGTTAATATTTCCATAGTTGGGTTTTTATCATGTTTTAATAAGTTTCTTCAAACTCACATGACGTTACCTATTCACCTGCTAAGGTCCATTGTATTTCCAATATGACGGATATATATTTTTTTAATTTGTCAAACTATTTATTTCATTTTGAGTTTTCATGCGGAAATCTTGCTCTAGAAAACTTATGACGTAATATTCAATTTGTTTTCAATTCATCAAACTGTTTATTTAATTTAATTTTTCACGTGAAATATTGCAATAGAAAAGGAATTGTTCTGGTGAGAATTTTATTGGTTTTTTTTAATTGTTGGCAACTGGTATAACGAAAAATATTTATTTTTTTCCTGTCATTGTTGTGTAAGAGCTGGTTTTATCAGAATCATGTTAAGACGGTATTCAAAATTTTGAACTCTCTCCATTTCCATTCCCTTGGGCCGATTTTGCCCTTTTTCAATACTCGCCGAGATATTAACCATCTCAAAGTTGTTGGAGAGTTTGAAGACGATCCGTTCATTATTGAGACTTTTATCGTGCGGACAAACTTTAGTACATACATACATACATACATACATATATATATATATATATATATATATATATATATATATATATATATATATATATATATATATATATATATGTTATATAAAAATTTTACCTTTTTCTATTCATTTAAATTATTCTAAATTGCCGGCCTATTCATTATTTCCTTTTCTTTTAATACGCTCTATTATTTATTTCTAGCTAAATTCCTATATTTTTAAAAACGCGTATCTTAATAATAGATTTATTCCAAAACATAACTAAACTTTTAATCCCTTCATTAATTTTTATCGTCTACCAAACTGTAAAGTTTTGAACGCAGTTACTTATTTTTCGAATATTTATCAAAGCCATTTTTACTTTTTTATTGTATTTCATCTCATTTTCCCGCCCGCGAGGCACCAGCCTTTTCACATCGAAATCATTCCATTAGCGGCGCTGGGATTCTTTCCTGTGACATTTCTTGATCGCTCTCCATTGGCTGAGTGTCGGATCCCAGTTTCACTTCGAGGCTCGTTCGTGATTTTCGTTGGTTTAGTTTGAAGTTGTCATTTCAATCGGAATTCCTCCGCGCATTCTCATAAATAGCGAGAGCATGAACTCAGAACGAGAGATTTTTTGTGCTGTGATTGTTTACAAAGCCTGTTACCCGGTGTCCTTAGCCATGTGGAATATTCATTTCGTAAATTAACATCTATTTAGCATGAATAATTAGTTTATGCTCGAGTGAAATGCTCTGATTTCTCATCTGCGGGAATTGTTCAGTGTTGGTATGTTCTGATGTAATAAACAGTTGTTCTATGACTACGTTTCCATGTGTTTAATTGGGAAACCCCCATATTTCTTCATACGCCTTTTTTTCGCCACTCAAGCTGCCTTGTTTTCATAATGAAATAATAAGTGTTTGATTGGACTATACCAATATTATCATCGCTCTACAGCTGCTATATTTTCAGAGTTGATACATCCGCTAGCAATGCTTGTGCTAAGTGGTAGGATTGCTTACAACATCACCCACGGCTGATTAAAATATGGTATGACTCCAGTAATACGTAATAAGCACGATTTCAACTACACCCATTAAATTATTTCGTAACATATATATATAAACTTTTTCGGTGGGGGTGGTTATGGGTTCCTGGAGTCATATAATGAAAAGTTATGAAGGAATTTTTCAAAAGTCGCACATGGTAACGACTGCAATAGGTGCAATAGGTAGTATTTCTTACGAAATCTACCTAAAATGCAAATATCATCAAAATCCGTTCAGTAAAACCTTCTAATAAGACTAATTTTTCATAATCGGGTTCACCAGATAATACAACATTCAGCTATAATTCTATAGCAAAGCAATGTAGAACAATATGTGTTATATACTAAAATCTTTCCTGAAACAATATCTAACAACAGTGCTAATTAACTCAGTAGAACCTTTTAAAAAGGCTAATATTTCAAAATAGGGTTCACTGATTAAAGAACTTTTGCACATAATTCTATAACTGAGCAACGTAGAATAATATGTGTTATATATGAAACACTTTCTTGAAAATTTATCTAACAATGCAAATCTTCTCAAAATCCATTGAAAAGTACTCAAGTTATAAGCGGTCGGACCGGAATTGCCCTTTTTATTTTATATTTGAAGTTGATAGTTAAATATATCTTTCATAATCAAGTTAACGTGGTTGTAGAAGCCGTTGTTTTTAGGAATGTAGCATAGACCATACGCCGTACAACTTCTGCTGTTTTTTAGAAACTCAGCACTCCATAGCTATAACATATATACTCTCTAATATATACATGCCTGTAGATTTTATCCTACTTTTTTTTCAACTACACCACTGAGAACTTTCTTCATAGCTCCATAACTAAAAATGTAGAATACCATTTCAAATATTGCAACAATCTCCAATATTACCTAACACTGCAACTCCAATCAAAATACGTTCAGTAGAACTTTAAATAAAAGGTAATCTTTCACATTCGGGTTCACCTAGTTTTGGAACTTTCTCTTGTAATGTAATTTTCTGTAATCTGATTTGTTGCCAAGTTTGTGCTTCAGAAAAAAAATAACCCAGAAGAAAACTTCGCTACAGAGAAGTACCATCCATTCAAGAAGTACCAACTATCCACAAAAAATAATCTAACAGTGTAAGTCCCATCAAAATACATCCAGCAAAACTCAAATTATAAACAGGTGGAAGGAAAAGCAAATTTGCATTTTATATAATTACAGTAGATGTATCTTTCATAATTGCGTTCACCTTTCTGTATAGCTTTTCCAATAGCTCTATAACTAAAACTAAGCAACGTAGAACACTGTGTGTATACATAAAAACCGTCTCAAAAACATTACCTAACAAATAGTGGCATATCCTATCATAATATTATAAAGAATAGGAACAAAATGCAAATTTCCGCTTTAAATATGTAGTAGATGATGTGATTTTCTCTAATAGAATTCATCATGAAGTTTTCGCTTCATACATAAACGATGCTTTCAACATTGTAATTAATACACCGATTGAAGAAGTATACGATTACGGAAGATTAACCAGAAATTCCATGAACAAGTACTCAAAAAAAGGTGAATGTATGGCTTTTGTGATACTTTTATGTTAGCCGGGCGCAAGTGGTAAAAAAACAAAGATTGTTTCCATATCTTATTCTTGTTTTATTATTTTCATTCAAAATAAAAACATTTCACTCATTTCATTTATAATACATGATTTACACTAATGTCATTGAAAAGGATGAAAAGTAAAACAATAGGAAATAATGTCATAACTTAAAACAAAGAATTGGTTTTAATTTACATACGCGAAATGTAACTACTGCTATTGGCAATTTCAAAAATGCTATGGCGATATTTACATACGGATACGGCTGACATAAAAGTATCCATTTTTTCTTCTTATTCAGGAGCAAGTGATAAATCGCGATGTATTATTTCAATTTCAATTTCTTCCATAGTAATACGCATTATTCGGGCCATGAGATAGATCGCCAAAAATGGTTGACAATTGCCAATCTTGTTTATCGTTTGCCAATTACGTTCAAAAAAGTAATTTAACATTCTTAAATACATAACCTTATTAAAAATGGCAAATTGTATTTAAGTAAATAAATAAATAAAATATATAACATAAAACTGCATACTATAAACTATAATAAATAAAAATTATAATAATAAAATTAATTTAAAACTATACTAAATAAACTATCAAATGGACAAAAATAAGGGTTGCTATAATTAATGTAATTGCCATGCTTGGCGCTGTATCTGACATGGCTGTAAGTACCACAAAATTTTTAAAGTCTTACAAACATTGCTTTCATTTTTTAAATATTTTCGTTTTATAATGTTAATTTCTAAGGGGATTGCTTCCCTGTATTTTAAATGAATTCAATATATTTTGTTTCTTTTTTTCAAGGCGTTTGTATTTATTTATTTTATTCAAACTCATATAGCCGGTTCAGTGGCGTGGCGTGAAAATTTTCTGTGGTCATCGCAATTATTTAAGTTTGTGGTGAAAAATTATTAACTCTAAAATTCAATGGTTGAATGTTCAAAAAAGAAACTTTAAATCTTACCTTCACTTATACATGAACTCCAAATGTTCTGCTAAAACTGGATCGTAGAGTTTTAAAAGCTTATTAAGAGTTTTAAAATATTGCTTGGTCATCGCCGCATCCAGCGATTACCGGACGCCACGCCACTGAGCCGGTTCAATTCTTTTAACAAAAAGATTTAATTTGATTTTCTTCCGTTGCTACAGTAACGGATGTATAAGATGAATGAATATGGATGAATTATAACTTATAATGTTAGGTATTTCGAGGTTTTGGCGCCAAAGACATTGCCAAATTAGAAATATATGAAATATCTCGCGAAGTATTGGGCTTAAAAGAATTTAGTTAGTACCATTCGATTCCGCATACACAAATACACCAAAATATGTTATGAGTTGAAAACTAGCTATAAAATCAGATTTTAAAGGAATTTTTTAAAAGTTCGCTCGACTTTTTACCCCCCTTTGGGGTGGAATTTTAGAAAATCCTTTCTTAGCGGCACTCTATGTGATAAGAAGAATTTTTTCCCCAAAGTTCAAGACTTTAGGGTCGGTAGTTTGGGCTGCGCGTTGATTAATACAAAATTCAGACTTTCTTTTATATATACGAGTTGGAACCCGTCGAAATTCGACCAATTAAAATGTTTAGAATGGAACTGTTAGATCGAATTTATAATAAATCTACAAAAATAATTACAATAAAAAATTCATCTCGCATTGGTTATCTAACTCTTGAAACAAATAATGTTTTTAATCTAAAGTTACCAAAATATTGTTTCCAAAAACTTCAACTGCTAAAATTATTGAAAAATTAAACTGTATTAGACTACGTAATCAAGATGAGTAAGTATGTTGAAGTCATCGATTCAGGCTCTTACGTTTGTTTTTACAGGATGAAAAATCAGTAAAAAGAATTTCGCTTTGTCACATCATAAAATTTTCCCCCATAAAATCTAAACTGTACGTTATTTTCACATTCTCAAAATTTACATACGCACCACTCAAATTCACAATTTAAAAGTATTTTAACGCGCAATACATTATTAATGAATGTATTTCCAAACTTAAAGTCACGTTTATCCGATACAACTTTTCATGTGAACATTCGCATAAAATTTAAGTTCTAATCTCAGTAACCGCGAAAATTTACCACTCAGAAATTTGCCTTTAGTTGCCATAGTATTGCCCATTTAGTATTGGTCAAATATTTATTTTTATCAAAGAAAATGATCGTTTTGTTTAAATATGACATCATTTTTATTCACTGAATTATTTTGCCTAGCGTCTCAAACTCAGTATCAGCGTAATGTAAAAATATTGAAATATCTTCTTCAATCTTTTGATTTATGAAGAAGAATGCGTGTTTCATTTTTAATGGCTGACGTCATTTTCTGTTCAAAAATTAGAAAAAAAGTTACTTTTATTTGTAATGTGAAAATGGCATCAATAAGGATATAATCAATATAAATAAATAAACCATGACTATTTTCCCTTTACTTTTAATAGAAATGGAGTTCTTCAGTTGCCACAATTACAAAAGTGGTACTAAAAACTATAAAAAAATTAATATCTCAAAAATAAATTGAGATAGAGCTTTCAAACAAATTCCATTTAAAAGTACTTTTTTTTTCTCTATACAACGGCGTAAAAATTGAAACTGTGTGGTGTTTATATGTTAAAAAATTTGCAGTAGCGAAAATTGCAAAACCGAAATTTCATTTCAAATTTCAAAGTATTGCCATTCGCAGAATGACGTATGCGTTACGCACAGATATGTTTGTCCTTTATAATATAGATAGATGTAGCTAAAAATTAACCTGCATACATTTTTAGGGTTGTTATTATTTTTTAAACTCTGTCTCTGGGTTTTATATTCCTTACAATCCCTCTTCTCAAATTATACAGAAAATCATTTCAGATGCAGTCACAGAATTTTTTCAAGCTTTTTCTCATGCAGAAGTATGCTAGAGAAACAATGTCTAAAATTCTTTGGTAGGAAATTTACTGTAGAATTTAAATCAGCATTTAAATATCAATTTCAAGCATCGTGGCTTTATTGGTAGTCTCACCGTCCGCAAGGTTTATTCTTGCACTTTTCGAGGTAAATTAAAAAATAATTTAATTTAATCCAATGTTAACAACTGTTTCTAAAAATCAATAACATTGTGGCTATCACTTAGTCTTAACATGATTTTCCTAAAAATAGGTGGTAATTTTCCTTACCGTTCCATCCTTACCGTCCTTTTTTTTACCATTTTGCCCCTTTTTCCAATTCCATTCCCCTTTTTTACCTTACCGTCCCTTTTTTAACACCCCTTTCAGACAATTTTATACAAAAATTCTGTATTAAAAGTACTACATTGTTATTATTTCTTATTTGAATGCCCTGTGCCATATCCTATGCAAATCCATTATAAGTAAAAATTTAGAAGAAAATAAAAGTTATAGGGGTAAAATGGTAAGGAAAATTAAACTTGCTAGTTTAACTTAAACCTCAGTTTAATAAAAAAATTTTCGCTGCTACCATTTTTTCTTTATTTTGAATCATAAGGCATTCGTCTATCAGATTAAAATGTTATTTTAGCAAGTTTAATTTTGCCAGATTTTTTTCCCAAATGTCAAAAGATTTTGAGAATGCCCCATATTCATTTTTTTTTTTTTTTCATCGGGGGCAACACAAAATTCTGAAAAAGCAGAAATCGGGTTTTCTAGTATTTTTTATTTAGACAGTCATTATATAATTTCTATCTAATCTATCTAATCTATCTAATCATTCTATCTAATCATTTATATCATTTTGTAAACAGGTGGTATATACGTTATCTAGCGGTTATACGGATTGCTATTTTTTAAAATTTTTTCTTTACTCGATGCACCTAAATCAGAGCTATTAGTGCAATTATACGACTAAGAATATTTTGAAACCGTGTCTCTTTTCTTGCTCGTGTGAGATATGATAATTTAGATAGGCTAAGGCGCTGTGTATGTATCCTAAAAAATACATTATTTTATATGGCAATGATGCTATAAATGCTGTCTGCTCAATGTTAGATGCTATGATAACTTTATACGGCTAGCAGTGCTTTCAACGAATTAAACAAGCGTTTAACGTTTCAATTCTGTCAGATTACTTATGTAGTTACAATACATTCAAAAAATTATCGTACATAGAAATATAATCAATAAAACTTTTTTAAACGCAGGATTTCAAGAGTGTACATTTTTTAATTTGTATGTTATGCAAAACGTACATAGTAAAAAAGTCCTTCCGGCCAGTGCCGGGAGGAAGAGGTAGCTTTCATAATCCTTATTTAAAAAAAGCCAAATTATATCATTCAAACACACGAAGCTCAATTTAGTGGAAACCGAATATAGGAGATTCAATACTAATTTTTATCAATATAATGAATGAGAATTTCGCGAAATTAGTCAGCTTTATCCAAGCTGCTTTTCTTTAAAGTAACATACATTTGGCTGCTAAATTCGGCAATTTCTTAAAGTGCCTGTCATTTTAAGACAACATGGTGGATGAGGCTAAGCAGTGAACTTGGTCGAGACCTTAGTAATTGCTATGCACATGCTCACTCACATCGGAATCGGTTAATATATAGGAGTGCTGTCGCATGCAAAAAATCAGATTTTTCAAAATGTCACCCACAATAGAAATTGAAACTGCTATATCTGAGCCATTTTTTAAGGTAAAGACAAACAAAAAATGCTCCTGAATCCTTATATATAGGTCAAATACTTAATAAAGAAACCTTTTTCAATTTCTATTTTTTTTGCACCTCACTTTAAATATATATATATTTTTTTATTTAATGGTCGCCATTTTGAAACAAGATGGCTGATGAATCTGGCCAGCGAACTTTGTCGAGGTGTTGATGTATACTATCCACATGCCTTCTTACATTGAAATAGGCGAATACGTGTGTTATCGCGTGATAAATACAAGATCGTTTCAAAATGTTAGCCATTCTAGAAATTCAAAGTGCTATAAATCAACCATTCTTTAAGATATAAACAAAAGATCAAATTTTCAGAAACAAAAACTGCTCCGGAATCTTTGTATCAAGGCCAAACACATAAAAAAATCTTTTTCATTTTACAATTGTTTAATACCTCATTTTGAATTTTAAATTTAATTTTTTTTAAATGGCAACCCTTTTGAAACAAGATGGCGAATGAAGCTGGCCAACGAACTCGGTCGAGACATTGGTATGTACTATGTACAGACCAAGTGACATCCAAATAGGTTCATAATTACGCCTGTTATCGCGTGACAAAAATCAGGTCGTTTTAAAATGTCAGCCACAAGACAAATTCAAAATGCTATTACTCAGTCATTTTTTTTAGATATAGACGAAAGAAAAACTGTTCCGAAATCTTTGTATTAAGGTCAAACACATACAAAAAAAATCTTTTTCACTTTCCAATTTTTTGGTATCTCATTTAAATTTTTTAATTTTTTTAAATGGCCGCCATTTTGAAACAAGATGGCGGATGAAGCCGGCCAACGAACTCGGTCGAGATATTTGTATGTACTATGTGCACACCAAGGTACATCCAAGTCGGTTCATAAATACGCTTTTTATCGCGTGACAAAGTTCAGGACGTTTCAAAATGTCAGCCACGCTAGAAATTCAAAATGCTATAACTCAGCCATTTCTTAAGATATAGACGAAACAAAAACTGCTCCCGAATCTTTTTATCAAGGTCAAACACATAAGAAGAAAATATTTTTTCAATTTTTAATTTTTTCGTACCGCATTTCAAATTTAAATTTTTCTTAAAAATTTAAATGGCCACCATTTTTAAACAAGATGGCGGATCCAGCTGACCAACGAACCCGGTCGAGACATTGATATGTACTATGTATAAACGAAGTTACATCCAAATCGGTTCATAAATACGCCTTTTATCGCGTGACAAAATTCAGGACTTTTCAAAATGTCAGCCACGCTAGAAATTCAAAATGCTATAACTCAGCCATTTTTTAAGATATAGACGAAACAAAAACTGTTCCGGAATCTTTGTATTAAGGTCTAACACATACGAAAAAATTCTTTTTCATTTTCCAATTTTTTGGTATCTCATTTTAATTTTTTAATTTTTAATTTTTTTTTTTAAATGGCCGCCATTTTGAAACAAGATGGCGGATGAAGCTGGCCAACGAACTCGGTCGAGATATTTGTATGTACTGCGTACACACCAAGGTACATCCAAATCGGTTCATAAATACGCCTGTTATCGCGTGACAAAATTCAGGACTTTTCAAAATGTCAGCCACGCTAGAAATTCAAAATGCTATAACTCAGCCATTTCTTAAGATACAGACGAAACAAAAACTGCTCCGGAATCTTTGTATAAAGGTCAAATATATATGAAAAAAACATTTTTCCATTTTTATTTTTTGGTACCACATTTCAAGTTTTAATGTTTTTTAAAAAAATTAAATGGCCGCCATTTTGAAACAAAACGGCGGATGAAGCTGGCCAACGAACTCGGTTGAGAGATTGGTATGTACTATGTACACACTGAATTACATCCAAATCGGTTCATAAATACGCCTTTTATCGCGTGACAAACTTCAGGACGTTTCAAAATGTCAGCCACGCTAGAAATTCAAAATGCTATAACTCAGCCATTTTTTAAGATATAGACGAAACAAAAACTGCTCCGGAATCTTTGTATAAAGGTCAAATACATAAGAAAAAAATATTTTTCCATTTTTAATTTTTTGGTACCACATTTCAGGTTTTAAAATTTTTTTAAAATTTTAAATGGCCGCCATTTTGAAACAAAACGGCGGATGAAGCTGGCCAACGAACTCGGTCGAGACATTGGTATGTACTATGTACACACCGAATTACATCGAAATCGGTTCATAATTACGGGAGTTACAGTGTGACATAGGTCAGATATATATATATATATATATATATATATATATCAATTTTGAACGGAGGGTGGTTTCGGGGTCTGGGGGTCATGATCGATGAAAATATACCAAAATTTTTTGAAATCGCTTTCCTCCGAACGGCTGCAATAGGTAGCTTTTTTGTAAAGAAAGCTACCTAATTGATACTCATTTGTGAAGCCCACTACAATATGCATTCTGTTGAATGTGTACGGTGCAAAGAATAGTTATTGTTCATTTACAGGGACACACAAAAGAATTCCTTTCATAATGGTATAGGGGGGATTGTTTGCTGTGTATTTCAAAAGATTTCAGATACTATATTGTATCCGAATTACTGTATATTAGTAATGATTGCTCGAAATGCATTTTTTGATTATGATATACGCTTTTTTCAGTATATTTATGCATACTATAAAATGAGTAAAAATGCTTTAGTTCATATACAGGGCTACAGAAAAGAATTTGTAAAGGTTACTGAGTATGAGCATAAATTGCATAAAGGTGGGTTTTAAAGGTGTTATGCATTTTTACGGGAAACTAAATTTAGTTTAATAAGAAATATTTGTAGAATATAGATAAAATGATATACAGGGCCACGCAAAGAGTTGGATACATGGCCGCCTATGGGTGATAATATCTGGGAATGTAATTTCAGTAGTTTTAAGAGTGTTTTACTAATTTAAATTAAATTTTAGCTAAATAGTGGCATGTAATAAAGTTACTAGGTAAACTGCAGGTCTGTACAAAAGTATTCAAGTATGTTTCCATCTATTAGTATAAATTGCTGAAAGATGAATTTCAACCTGTTATGCATTTTCTTGCTAAACTAATTTTTCCCATTATATAGTATATATATCAACCTGAAGATCGAATACAGGGATGTTCAAAGGAATTGAAATACATATTTGGCTATGAACATTAGATAGTGAAATCAGTTTTTCAAATGTTTTAAGCGTTTTATAAATTGTTTATTAAATTATATTAAATTACCTTATTTCCCTAAACAACGAAGTTTTGTTAAAGCATTCAGGAAATGTTGGAAAGTGTTTCATAATCTATGCTTAACGAATGATTTTTCTTTCTCGTTTTAAATTTTTCCTGCACAAGATGCACCTAAATCAGATCTATTATTGCGTTTGTACGACTAGGAATATTTTGAAGTCCTGTCTCTTTTCTTGCTGGTGTGAAATATGATAATTTAGATGGTCTATATGCTATGTATGTATACTAAAAAATACAATATCTTATATGGCAACGATGCTATAAATTCTGTCCTCTCAGTGTTAGATGCCATGATAACTTTATACGGCTAGGCGTGCTTTCAAGAATTAAACAAGCATTTAACGTTTCAATTCTGTCAGATTGCTTATGTAGTTGCAATACATTCTAAAAATTATCGTACATAGAAATATAATCAATTAAACTTTTTTAAACACATGATTTCAAAAGTGTACATTTTTTTAAATTTGTATGTGATGCAAAACGTAACGGAAACTGAACCTTTCACCGCTACCGTAAAACTAAGATAATAACAAGTAGCATATAGATGATTACATTCTCAATACAATAAATGTAGTATAACACAATGATAGAAAAACAAAATAAATATTTCTTTTGAATAATTTTACATCTGCCTTACGCACGTTGAGATGCATACAGAAAAGTATTATATATTAAAACCATTTTTATATCTAAAAGTATAACATATATTTGAAAAGAATATTTTACTTCCATAAAATGTTATTTAGATTCCATATATCTTTTTACATAGGATATATGAAAACGGGTAAAAATGCCTAGTATTTATTACATATTCCTAATACTGAAAAATCACAGCTTTTCATGTCATCTTCAAAATATTTTTCCATAGAAAAAAATTCTGCTTGTTTTTGATATTCAATTTTAAAAATTCTATACCATGCATAGCAAGTTTTTTTTTTTTTAAATAAGGGATTGAATATACTGAAATATATATTTTTTAAATAAACATTTTCCGTAGACATGTTTCCACATATTACCTGGAAAGATTGATAGTTTTTAAAAAAAGTTATTTTCTTTTAACAAATGAACATGAAATTAAATACCTTCAGAAAATAATTAGGATTTTAATGAGAAATTTTTTAATGTATTTACGTTGAGACATTGACATTTTTAAACGAATTTAATCTCATTTTTTTTAATTAACTGATAGCAAAAATAAGACTTAAAATAAAATGTATAAGGTAAAAATCTCTCTCCGTAATTAAATGAGATATGGAGAGTATCTTAATAATTTTTCGTCTCAGATTTAAAAAAATGCAAATTGAATTTCTGTAATATCAAATTAGATTTACAGAATTCTGGAAATTTAATTTAATATTATATAAAACTTTATTTCAGAAAAATCTTTTATATTCAATCAATGAATTAAATTTTACCCCAAATATTATTAATGGGTATCAAGACCTTTTAAAGTCGAACAGAAGATCTAAATAAAGGGGCCGAGTTTTGTACCTTAATATAAAATGTGTCAATTAATAACATATTCTGTGTTAGCGATGAAATGTTACTTGTTGTGAAAATAATTGCGTTAAAAGGTGGTGAAGCATTAAAAAGAAGGATAAAAACATACTAAAATTAAAAATACGTAGAAATGATATTTCTGCTGGGAATGTTACTTTCAGTCACAAAAATCTTATTACAAATTAGATAGTTTTATTTTAATTGAATATTTAAAATAAAATCTGAATCATTGTTATGTAAACACTTATTTAAAACTAGCAACCTAAATTACAAAGGTTACCCTAACCTAGTGATGGGCAATTCTCGAGAATTCGACAATCGAGAAAAATCGTCATCGTAAAAAATCACAATCGATACAGCCATCGATTAATTCCTAAAATCTACAATCGAGATGTTTTACAATAGATTATAACGAGAAAAGCTAAAAACAGTTATTGGAAAACTTAGCTATTATTCTGGCCGACAATTTCATAGTTGTGATAGGGCTTAGTGATGGGCGATTCTCGAAAATTTACCAATCGAAAAAAATCGTTATCGTAAAATACGCAATCGATACAGTCATCGATTACTTTCGAGAATCTACAAAGGAGATGTTCTGGAATTGATTATTGAAATCATTGTTTTTACATATATATAAAGCAGAATTTATTAAATATAGGGTAACTGAAAACAGATGGAATAAAAAAACAACAAACCAAAGGGAGGCTATAAAGGAGCCATAAGACTGGAAAAGTCTTGTAAGGTTGCTTCCTGGTTGAAAAAATACTGAAAAAACGCGAGTAGCTATGAAGCGGTAAGGGGAGTTTAAGTATCAAAAATTAGAATTTTTCGGCAATTAGCACCAAAATGGCCAAAGAAATAAGAATCAAAAGCACACCCTAGTGGCAAAAACATGAACTAAAAAATGATAAAAGGGATCAAAATTTTTTATTGATTTTTCTACGTCATTTGAGATTGGATCTTTAATTTCCCCATTTTTAGAAAGTCTTCGACTGGAATACATTAAACGAACCCCCGCGGGGAGCAAAAAAGGGGGGGAGGGGCAAGGAAAGTGCATAATATGAATAAGTGGTCACAGGACTTTCCAACGATATGTGCCATGAGGGGTGTCGGCTAAATTTAGAAAAGTGCCCCCACGCGGGGCAAAGTAAGGGGAGGGGCGCGGGCGATATATAAAATGAAATAGTAGTCACAGAGCTTTCCAATGATATATCACATGAGGGGTGTCAGCAAATGATAGAAAAGAGTCCCAAATCCTAGGATTCCAATTATCGTGCCCCCCCCCCCCCCCCCGAAATATACCCTGCCCATCTTTCTCTTTGAAATTTTCATACATTAAAAATTATTTATCGGAGGGCTCCGTAAAGAAATTCGATGTAAAATGTTTAAAAACGCTACGATTTCAAAAAAGTTCGAAAAATGCCTCTCTCGGGGCGCCAAACTAGGGAGGGAAGAAGAAAGGTTCATAATATGAAAGAGTAACTTTCCGATGATAACCGAAAACTTTCC
The DNA here is from genome assembly GCA_963932465.1 of Maratus speciosus. Taxonomy (NCBI): domain Eukaryota; kingdom Metazoa; phylum Arthropoda; class Arachnida; order Araneae; family Salticidae; genus Maratus; species Maratus speciosus. The sequence goes on from OZ010799.1 coordinate 365,074,907, forward strand.
GATAATATATCAAATGACTGGTCCAAAAAAAATTTGAAATCTACCCCTCCCACGTGGGTTCCCTCTTTTATCCCAGAATATACCCGGAAATCACGCAGCCCCACTTTTAAAATTTTATATTTAATAAATAATATTTATCGGAGAGCTCCATTAAAAAACCTCATTTAATGATATTTATTGTAGAAATCTCTACAATTAAAAAAAAAAAAAAAATTCACCCCCGCACAGCTCCCCCCCCCCCCCCGCCCCCTTTCGGAATTCAACTCTGGGAGGAGAAAGGTTCATAATATAAAAGAATGGTGAAAGGACTTTCCGATGATATGTCAAGGACAGGTTTGGTAAAAGTTTGAAAATTACCCGCCCCTCTTTGTCCACTCTCGCACCCTCCAGAATTCACTCACCTTCCTCTTTGAACTTTTTGTATTTAATAAATAGTATTTATCTGAGTCTCCAGGAATGGGGCAGCTTGGCAGAGCTAAAATAAGAGAAACATTGAAAATTCGGAGCAAAATGACACTAAATTTAATAGTAAAGTTTGAAACTAGGACTATACAGAACTGAATACATAAACCACTATGCTTCATAACCCACATCGGTTAATAGCAATAAAAAGATAAGTGCCAGTTAAACTAATGGCATTGAGCTCACAGGTTATTCAAACTAATTGCATATTATACTCTTATTTCAAAGAATAATGTCCCTCAAAAAATAAATGAAGGGAAATATCCCCCGTTTGCCCCTTTTATACTTAACCAATGAACCTCCAAATCGAATAAGGGAAACTCCTTAGCTATAATAAATCAGTATATCAAATTTGAAGCAAATCAGATAATTCTGCATGAAAAAAAGAAACATATCGCTAAAGTAAGGAAGGTCTAACCAATTTAACCCTTTTATACTTAACTAATGAACCTCCAAATCTATACAGGAAAGCTCCTTATCAGAACGAACATAGAAAAGAAAAATCAAAGTAAATTGAATAATTCTCCATGAAAATCCATTTATCTAAATTAAGCGGAGGGGACTTGCCCCCTTTTCGCCCTTGTATACTTAACCAATGAACCTCCAAATCTAATGAAGGAAGCGCCATATCGGAATAAATCGGTATATTAAATTTGAAGCAAATCGAATAATTCTGCATGAAAAACCCTTTTATCTAAATTAAGAGGGAGACTAGCCCCTCCCCTTTATACTTAACCCATAAACCCCCAAATCTAATCAAGGCAGCTTCTTAACATAATAAACCGGTATCCCAAATTTGGAGCTAATCGAATAATTCTGCATGAAAAACCCATTTGTCTAAAATAAGGAGGGGATCTACCCCCCTTTCCCCCACTTTATACTTAACTAATAATGAACTTCCAAGTTTAATCGGGGAAGCTCCTTAACATAATAAACCGGTATACCAAATTTGGAACAAATCGAATAATTCTGCATGAAAAACCCATTTATCTAAGTTAAGGAGAGGGGCGGACCAGCCCCCCTTCTCCCCCTTTATCCTTAACCACTGAACTTCCAAGTTTAATCAGGGAAGCTCCTTAACATAATAAACCGGTATACCAAATTTGGAGCAAATCGAATAATTCTGCATGAAAAGCCCATTTATCTAAATTAAGGGGGGGGGGGTCCAGCCACCTTCTCCCCCTTTATACTTAACCCGTAAACCTCCAAATCTAATCAAGGCAACTTCTTAACATAATGAACCGGTATACCAAATTTGGAGCAAATCGAATAATTCTGCATGAAAAACCATTTATCTAAATTAAGGAGGGTGTCTACCCTCCTTTCCCCCCTTCATACTTAACTAATGAACCTCCAAGTTTAACCAGGGAAGCTCCTTAACATAATAAACCGGTATACGAAATTTGGAGCAAATCGAATAATTCTGCATGAAAAGCCCATTTATCTAAATTAAGGGGGGGGGGGGTCCAGCCCCCTTCTCCCCTTTACACTTAACCCGTAAACCTCCAAATCTAATCAAGGCAACTTCTTAACATAATGAACCGGTATACCAAATTTGGAGCAAATCGAATAATTCTTCATGAAAAACCCATTTATCTAAATTAAGGAGGGGGTCTACCCTCCTTTCCCCCCTTCATACTTAACTAATGAACCTCCAAGTTTAATCAGGGAAGCTCCTTAACATAATAAACCGGTATACGAAATTTGGAGCAAATCGAATAATTCTCCATGAAAAACCTATTTATCTGAATTAAGGAGGGGGGCAGCCCCCCTTCTCTCCCTTTATCCTTAACCAATGAACCGTCAAAACTAATCAGCGGAACGCCTTATCAGAATGAACATAAAAAAAAATTGAAGCAAATCGTACATTTTAATCAAGAGTTATCGCGTTACGTACATACATACGTACGTACGTATACGTACATGCATACACACAGAACCGACGGGTACATTAGCTCTCAGGCTTAGATAGCCTGTGAGCTAAAAAGAGATTGAATAAGCAGATGGACTCCTTTGAGAGATTAGGACTTAAACCAAAAATGCGGTAAGTTTGACTCTGAAAGCTTCATTTCCATCTCGCATTTCGGCAAATCTCATCTCGATGATTTTTCCAGCATTTCGACGCTTCCAGATGGGAAACTGCTCGATGGTTAGTTCTCTCGCGGTTTTAAACCTTTCGGGATGGGAAGTCTCTCGAGAGTTTCTCTCGCCGTTTTCAACCTTTCCCGATGGGAAGCCTCTCCCTGGTTTCTCTCGTCCATTTCGAAATCTCCCAATGAAAAGGCTTTCGAGGATTTCTCTCGCGCTTTTCAACATTTCGCTATGAGAAACTTTTCGAGGATTTCTCTCGTCCTCGGCAGAGAAGAAAAGTAAGAAAATTTATCGAGAGTACCAAAGGACGAGATAGAGAAAGAAGCATGACAATGAGCTGTGAAATGAAGCCCTAATTTTCAAAGTTTCTCTTATTTTAGCCCTACCAAGATGTCACATACCTGGAGCCCTCCGATAAAAATTATTTATTAAATATAAAAATTTCAAAGAGGAAGGTGGGTCGGGTGATTTCGAGGGAGGAGGACGTGAGAGTGGAGTCATGCGGGGTGCAATTTTAAAAATTTTACCGAACCCTTCCTGTGGCATATAATCGAAAAGCCCTTTGACCACTCTTTCATACTATGAACCTTTCTTCGCCCAAAGGGGGGTGGGGAAGGGGCGAACAAATTTTTAAAACAGTAGCCGATTTCTATAATAAATTTAAATATCACTTTAAATGTGGGTTTTTTATGCAGTCTTCCGGTAAATATTATTTATTGAGCATAAAAATTTTAAAGTGGCGGCTGTGTGAATTCCGGGGCGAAAGAGTGGGCCCACGGGGGTCGGGTGGGGGAGCAATTTTCAAACTTTTTTTGGACCAGTCATGTGATACGTCATCGGTAAGCTCTCGGATGACTCTTTCATATTATGAGACTTTCTTGCTCCCCTCCCCAATTTGGCCCCCACTGCGAGGGTAGTTTGTTCCGTTTTTATCATTTTAGATCGGATTTTTTTATGGAGCCCTCCGCTATAATATATGAAATTTCGGGACACTTTTCCAAATTTAGCCAAGACCCCTCATATGACCTATCGTTGGAAAGGTTTGTGACTACTTATTGATGCTATGCACTTCCGGTGGCCGCCCGCCCAATTTGCCCCCCCCCCGGATGTCACTTTTCCAAATTTAGTCAATACCCCTCTTGTGAGATATCGTTGAAAAGGTCTGTGACTACTTATTGATGTTATGCACTTCCGGTGACAGTCCCCCCCACTCTTTGCCCCCCCCGGGGGACACTTTTTCAAATTTAGCCAAGACCCCTCGTGTGAGATATCGTTGGAAATGTCTGTGACTACTTATTGATGTTATGTACCTATGGTGTCCCCACCACCACTTTGACCCCCCGGGGGCACTTTTCCAAATTTAGCCAAGACCCCTCATGTGAGATATCGTTGGAAAGGTCTGTGACTATTTATTGATGTTATGCACCTCCAGTGACAGTCTCCCCCAAATTGCCCCTCCCGGGGGACATTTTTTCAAATTTAGCCAAGACCCCTCATGTGAGATATCGTTGTGAAGGTCTGTGACTACTTATTGATGTAATGCACCTCCGGTGACCGTCCCCCCCACTTTTCCCCCACGGGGTGTTTTTCTAAATTTAGCCGAGATCCCTCATGTGACATATTGTTGGAAAGGCTTATGACCACTTATTCATGTTATCCACTTCCCGCACCCCTCCCCCCTTTGCCCCCACGGGGAGGGCATTTTTATAAATTCAGATCCAAACTTCTCATGTGACATATGGTTGGAGAGGCCTAATGACCTGTGACGACTTAATCATGTTATGTAGCTGCTGTGCTCATCCGCTCGCTTTGACCCCTCCCCCAAGTGATCTGGTCCGAGGTTCATTCGTTTCGATATTATATTTTTTACAAGATTTTGTAGTGCGTGCACACCACACCCGCCTGCCATCATATATCAGTGCCGTATATAGCGGGTAACCTGTTTGTGATTACATATTACAAGATTACGTATAAATTAGGGGCCCCGGTTAAAGGAGGGGCCCGCTAGCGGTCGAAGTCACCTAGTCTTTATTAACATCGACTCATTCCAGTTCACCCACAGACGATTCTTGATAAATGTATGACGTATATAATACATAATATATGATTTATAAAAGAAATTTGCAAACTGTAGTCATCGAGAAAAAATTTACACAATCGAAAAATATCGAGATGTCCATACAATCGAGAAAATCGAGAAAAACATCTCGTTATCGCCCATCACTACCCTAAACGTTAGCAATATAAAATAGTTTGAACCATGTATTGATTATTGTACAATCCGGCAAAAAGATAAAAAAAAATACAAAAAGAACATCTCATATAAGATGGGTTTTTTTTGTGCATTTTTGTGATTTTTGTAGTTTTTTTTTTATTCGATAATTTCGGTAGAGTTAGATACTACCGGAAATCATCGAATCAGAAGTGACTGGTATTAATCGATTGGTAAATACATCTACTAGGTAAGGCTCCTTGAAATCGATTTCTTTAAAAAAAATGGAAGGTCGCAGTTCATACTTGTTTGCGAAAATTATGCATCGAAACTATATATATATATATATATATTATATCATTTCAAAATTTTTAAGTTAATGGCTAATTTATTTTACAATAACAATTACCCCATTAAGTTTTTAAAATATTATTTAAAGACAGTTCTTAAAAGTGAATGGCAACGATGTGGACTGGCGGCGTGAACATGTGATGGCAGCCTTCTGGATCTTTCTGTATGAAATGGGCATCCTAAAGTCTTGTTAAAAGAACGGGTGTCTATTGATGAATTGAAACGAAAGAAAGTTGCAGACTTGGAATTTCTGGCTTTTGATAATGGATTTGAAGAAATAATTTATTTGTTTATAGTTGACGGGTAGGAAACATTATACAGGTATTCATGTTTTGAGAAATTTCATTTTGCGGGTTTGGGGGGGGGGGGGGGGCGCATGTTTATTCTGCATTCATGCTTGTTTTCTTATATTTTTTTCTTTTGTTTTCAGTTTAATGATAATTTAAGCATTCCTCTAAAAGACCTTTTATTAAAGTTTTTTGTTTTTGTATGGTTAATATTATGTTTGTTAGTTTTTAATTTGAGTTGTTTTAGTTTTTTATGCAATTAGATTAATAAAATGACAATAGTTTTCAGTATTGAATGCGGGGTGAACATGTGTTCAGAAACCTGCAAAATTTAAAAAGTGGGGGGTGGAGTTAGTTTTCTGTCTGTCCTCCCACTGATGAAGAACAGACTGTTTTTGTTTTTTTTGTTTTTTTTTTTACCTGTCTTTCTTGTTTTCATAAATATTTTATAGTTTAAAAATTTCTGCAGATATACACCTTCCTTTTGAAGTTATGTTGTTTTAGCATTTTGAAATGATATAATATGCTTTATTGCATTTGATATGTGCTGCTGTAGCGCCATTCATGCAGTAATTTATCATTAATTTTGGAATAAAAAATATATATATATATATATATATATTGAAATTAATTTTCGATTTTTTATTATCTTGAAATTTTCAAACAAAATTTGATATCGCATTGCTTGAAACATCCAAATTCAATATTACAGCATTAGCTGTAATATTAGTTTAGCTATAATACTAGTTTTTTAGGTATGTTTAAAAAATGATCTGGTTGCAATGTGTTTTGAATATAAAATAAATAAATAAATTTCAAACTTTAAACATGTATAACTTTTACGGAACTTGACCGAATGACATTACGTTTGTTATTCCAAAGTGCATTTTAGGAATATGCTAAATATTACTTTTTAAGTAGATTTTAGTATTAGCAATTTTAAAGTTTATTACAATTTCTGTGAGTAGGCAGCACATTAAGCAGAATTTCTCTGTAGCATTAATTACTAGATGTCATTTTGAATTAAGTGTTATCAAACACATTTTTATACGATAATTTACGGCAGAGTTAGAATTCGGTGTTTTGTTTTTAGGACTATTTGACTTTTCAAATAGTAATAAAAAAAATGTTCTAGATTAAACTAATCAGACTACTAGACTAGATTTGTATAAAGATGGTAACTATATGGATTTGATGAAACAAACAAAATTTAAAATAACACATAATCGAAAAAAGAAAAATGTAATTCGTAGAATGAAATATTGACCTGATAAATGAAAGTAGGTGTATAATTAAAAATGAAAGAAAAAACCATGCGTCAAGCATCGATCATGAAACACTTTTCAGCACATTCAGAATAATGTGACTCAAATTCGGCATTTAACACTAGAACGCCCGGAAATTTTACTCAAGTTTCATAAAAATATTTGACTCCAGAATTTTTGTTTAAACTGATTTGACTGATTTATTTAACGTAAAACTGCGTGGTTTACATTTAACTTACTTTGTGAAAGAATTTCTGGTTACAGTTGACATTAAATCATATGGTCGGAGTCAGATCGACTCCTTCCGGGTATTCTAGTGTTAATAAGATGAACTAGTTTGTCTAATTGAAACATTTGGAAATCATTAACACATTTGAAAACCGAATTTCATCAATTCCCATCTACTGTTGGAAAATTATCGGATTTCTTTGAGTTGCCCTGTATATGTATATAATATATATTTTTATCTAATAACTACATGCATGCAAACATTTAGCTTAATTAGGAAATACATACCACAGTCAAAAATTCCACATCAGCAGTTTCCGCTAATAAGGAAGTACGTGAATTCTTTTGTGCATCCCTGTACACGAGGTATAGAATTTATACACAACGGATAATATGCAAAAAGTTAGTTAAATTTTAAATCGCAAACCGAAATTAAAAACGCACTTTCAGCAATTGTTGCTCAAAGACAGTGCTGTAACCGATTTCTTTTGTGAGTGCCTGTAAATGAACAATAAATGATATGAATGCCTACACTATAGCAATCATCAAGTAATAAAAATCAGTCATTTTTAGCAATTTTTAGCGCATTTGAAATAGCGTAATCACATTAAAATGCGTTGCAAATTATTTTTATTATACACACTCAGAAATGAATACTCAGATGTCACGAAATTTTCTTTGTTTTTGACGAAACGGTTTCCTGGAATATGCTCCGAGCGAACATTTCGTCTAATTGATGAAATTACTTTCTTCACTTGTTTGACGATATAAATTTCCTCAAAAGTTTCGTCAAAAAAGTGCTGGTGGCGCCATCTATTGAACAGTTTGGAAGCTCCTGTACCAAAGGAAGAAAAAATTCACTTCTCGTTTTCCTCGGCGTGATTTGAACCCTCGGTCTTTGGGGTGGGAGACACTTGCTCTACCGACCAGGTTATTGGGGACTTGTATGAATGTGCTGTTAGACTGATCTAATGAAAGTTGCCGCGTGTTTATATTTTTATAAGATAGATTGTAATTTTATCGGTGCTGAAAGTTTTAAGGAAGGCTAATTTATTATTATGTATTTCTCATGGTCAATGAATAATTATAATGTGGCTTGATTAAATCATTTATTAGTGAAATTTTCTTGAATGGTTAGAATATGGTCTGGTTAATTTGTTGCACACAAATAACGAATTGTGAAGTGCATATTGCGTGATATTTTATCACTTCGAGTAGGTGGATAAGATTTCAACACTTTACTGTTTATAAAAGGGAGAGGGATCAATTATGCTTATTTTTAATCTGATTGAAAACAGAATATACTTCTTAAATAAATTTTTAAAAAATATCCCGGATCTTTGAAATTTTATTGGCCAAATTTTCTTTTTGGATCTTTTTGAACACAGGAAATATATTCGTTTCGAATTAAAACATAACGAACAACAACATAAGTAATAATAATAATAATAATAAGCATTCCTAAAAATTTTAACAGCTAAAAAAATAACTTATGAAGAAACAATAACTACCTATATTTCAGTATTTTCTGAAAAGCACTAAAAAGTGCTGTTTTAAAAATAAATTATTACGGGACTAATACAACCAAGCAAATATCTGCTTGCTAAAATCGCAGGATTTGAGGAGGTACAGCAACGGTTTCCTTAAAATGCATTGAGTCTGACCGTGATTGAGGAAAACTTTCGTCAAATATATCAGAGTTTACCTTTTCTTAAAAGTCGCGTGATGGTGATAGGAAATGATCATCAAAAACTACGAAATACAGCTTGAGGATTGCTGAATCGTCAAAAGTGAGAATTCTATTTCTGAGAGAGTACATGCTATATTATAATTATATATTATTTTTATTATATATGCTATATTATAATATATATAATATATTTTTATTACATATTTAATATATATTATTATTATATATATATATATATATTAATATATATTTATTATATATATATATATTTATATAAAATCCAAGTCTCTGTGTGTCCCTCACTCTTCCGGTAGGACCGCCTCATTGAAATGAGTAATTGTTGAAAAATATTAATGCAGGGTTACCACAGTAGCGCCAAATGTTAGCCAACTGGGTGATAGCTGGCTAATTTGGCGAAATTCCCATTTAAAACCATTAATCTTTCATAATGGAGGTCACCGAAATTTAATTTAAACTCCACTCTTTTAAGATATTTTTTCGAAATCTATGGGTGAGAATTTAAAGTACATCCTTACATCTTCCTCCCGATGTTACTAATAAAATAACCGGCAATAGACAACGGTGTACTGTCCTAACTGCGCGATTTTAATGTGCTTTAGGTACTTTTCCAGTATAGGTGCCTTGGCGAAAAAGGAAATTTTGTAACATATTTTCCGGGAACCTATTCACTGTTTCATTTTATATACACACGCATTTTTTCGATATTTATACGATTATTTAACATAAAAAAGCCGTTTCTCTAATTTTATACAGAAAGAGATGTAGTTTGTACATAAAAACATCAATAATATACATATAAAACAAACAAAAATGCTCATTAAATTTGTTTTTATAGCTGTTTATATGATTTGACAACAAATCTCGATATTTTTCCGTTATACGGACACCATGCCAAAATGTATGCTAATTTGCCAATTACTTCAAAATGCTAAAAGATATTTGTAATTTTATGTCAGCAGTTTAATATGAGTTTTATTGTATTGCTTTATTTCATAGCAGTTATTTGTTCACTTATTTTAAGTATATATTTGTGATTTGATGAAATAGTTCGTAAAAGTCTGGAATTTTCAAATGTTATATTTTTTAAATGCTCACTTTAGTATCGACAATGGTTTTTCTTTTATTTTTTTAAATGCTTCAATTCACGATTTTGCGTCAACTATTAGGCTTGGCGACAATGGTGTCCGCATAACGGAAAAGTACCCAAAATCTCACATTCTGATGCCCAAATTACACCAAGCTTTTTTTAAAAAAATGCCAAAGCCCCTACAGTGGAAAAGTACCAAACTGTCTATTATTTTGCGATATCCGTGTTATAGTTTGTACTATATGCAAGGGGAGTGGAGCGAAGAGTTTAAACATTAAATATTAAAGTTTTGGCCGAAATGTCATATATGTCATAGATATTGGCGCGATTTTTTTCTCACGCCAATGTCATATACACAACGGGTACTTAACTGGCACCAAAGTGTCGTAATTTTGCTTGATATGATAATCCGGATGTTGTTGTTTATGCTGTTGATGTTTTCGCCAAATTGGCGTCGGAAATAAATCGCGCCAATATATGATAACGTATATGACAACTGTGCCAAAGTTTCTATAAAGCAGTATAAGACTAAAAAATTAAGAATAAAATAAATGCAGAATAAGACTGAAGAAGAAAGAAAAGTCATGCGTTAAGCATAGAATATGAAACATTTTCCAACACATCCTGAATGCTTTAACAAAACTTCGTTATTTAGGGAATAAGGTAAATAAGATAACGTTACTTCTTAGATATCCCGTCGACCAATTTCGCCAAATTATATATATCGCCAAATCAATAGTAAAACATTAATAAAAATACAAATAAAACGTCGAATTAATGGTTTTATTGGCCATTATTGGCATTTAATTAATTAATTAATGGCAACCATTATTGGCAATTAATCTTACAATTTGGCGACAGTAATTTGGTCGGCGGGATAACTAAGAAGTACCAAGATAACTAAGTAAACATTTTAGAAAACGCATAAAAAAATTTAAAAATTGATTTCAGCAGTTACCGTTCATAGCCAATAGTACCGTTATTACATGCCACTATTTAGCTAAAATTTAATTTAAACTACTCTTAAAACTACTGAAATCACGTTTCCAGGTATTATCATCCATAGACGGTTATGTATCCAATTCTTTGCATGATCATGTATATCATTTTATCTATATTCCACAAACGTTTCTTAGGAAACTAAATGCAGTTCAGCGTAAAAATGCATAACTCCTTTAAAAACCACCTTTAAGCAATTTACTCTCATACTCAGTAACCCTTGCGAATTCTTTTTGTAGCCCTGCATATGAACTGCAGCATTTATACACACAGTATAGTATGCATAAATATAGTGAAACATAAAAGCGCATATCATAATTAAAAAGTCCTTCCGGCCAGTGCCGGGAGGAAGAGGTAGCTTTCATATTCCTTATTTTAAAAAGCCAACTTACATTATTCAAACACACGAAGCTCAATTAAGTGGAAACCGAATGTAGGAGATTCAATACTAATTTTTATCAATACTAAATCATTATGAATGAGATTTTCGCGAAATTATTCAGCTTTATCCAAGCTGCTTTTATTTAAAGTCACTTATATTTGGCTGCAAAATTCGGCGATTTCTTAAAGTGCCTGCCATTTTAAGACAACATGGTAGATGAGGCTAACCAGTGAACTTGGTCGAGACCTTAGTAATTGTTGTGCACATGCTCACTCATATCGGAATCGGTTGATATATACGAGTGCTGTCGCAAGCAAAAAATCAGATTTTTATAAATGTCACCCACTTTAGAAATTGAAACTGCTATATCTGAGCCATTTTTTAAGATAAAGACAAACAAAAAATTCTCCTGAATCCTTATATCAAGGTCAAATACTTAAGAAAGAAACCTTTTTCAATTTCTAATTTTTTTGCACCTCACTTTAAATATAATTTTTTTTAATTAAATGCCCGCCATTTTGAAACAAGATGGCTGATGAAGCTGGCCAGCGAACTTGGTCGAGATATATATGTATACTATCCACATGCCTTCTTCAATCGAAATAGGCGAATACGTGTGGTATCGCGTGATAAATACAAGATCGTTTCAAAGTGTTAGCCATGATAGCAATTCAAAGTGCTATAATTCAACCACTTTTTAAGATATAAAAAAAAGAACAAATTTTCAGAAACAAAAACTGCTCCAGAATCTTTGTATCAAGGCCAAACACAGAAAAAAAATCTTTTTCATTTTCCAATTTTTTAATACCTCATTTTAAATTTTAAATTACATTTTTTTAAAAAATGGCAACCCTTTTGAAAAAAGATGGCGAATGAAGCTGGCCAACGAACTCGGTCGAGACATTGGTATGTACTATGTACAGACGAAGTTACATTCAAATCGGTTCATAAATACGCCTGTTATCGCGTGACAAAAATCAGGTCGTTTTAAAATGTCAGCCACAATAGAAATTCAAAATGTTATAACTCAGCCATTTTTTTAGATGTAGACGAAACAAAACCTGTTCCGGAATTTTTGTATTAAGGTCAAACACATACAAAAAAGATCTTTTTCATTTTCCAATTTTTTGGTATCTCATTTTAAATTTATTTTTTTTTTAATTTTTTTAAAAGACCACCATTTTGAAACAAGATAGCGAATGAAGCTGGTCAACGAACTCGGTTGAGTTATTTGTATGTACTATGTACACACCAAGGTACATCCAAATCGGTTCATAAATACGTCTGTTATCACGTGGCAAAAATCAGAACGTTTCAAAATGTCAGCCACGCTAGAAATTCAAAATGCTATAACTCAGCCATTGTTTAAGATATAGACAAAACAAAAACTGCTCCCGAATCTTTTTATCAAGGTCAAACACATAAGAAAAAAATTTTTTTTCAATTTTCAATTTTTTGCTACCAAATTTCAAATTTAAATTTTTCTTAAAATTTTAAATGGCCGCCATTTTTAAACAAGATGGCGGATGAAGCTGGCCAACAATCTCTTTCGAGACATTGGTCTGTACTATGTATAAACGAAGTTGCATCCAAATCGGTTCATAAATACGCCTTTTATCGCGTGACAAAATTCAGGACGTTTCAAAATGTCAGCTTCGCTAGAAATTCAAAATGCTATAACTCAGCCATTTTTTAAGATATAGACGAAACAAAAACTGCTACCGTGTCTTTGTATAAAGGTCAAATACATAAGAAAAAAATATCTTTCCATTTTCAATTTTTTGGTACCACATTTCAAATTTTAAATTTTTTTAAATTTTTTAAATAGCCGCCATTTTGAAACAAAATGGCGGATGAAGCTGGCCACCGAACTCGGTCGAGACATTGGTATGTACTATGTACACACCGAATTACATCCAAATCGGTTCATAAATACGACAGTTACAGTGTGACATAGGTCATATATATATATATATATATATAACCATTAATGAAACATAACCTTCCACCGTCAATTATTATGAATTAAAGCTGTATTAAAAAAAATTAATATAAGAATTATTATGGAAGAAAAAGAAAAAAGTGGACACCGACAAAAATTGAAAAGCTTATACATTGAATTACATTATCAAGGGCACAGAATTCAATGATGTAAGCAAAATGGTTGTTTTCTGTGGGAAAAATAAGCTAAAGCTAAAAGTTATTTTCCCCTGTGCCCAAACAACCATAAAATCAAGTGAATTGATTAAAAATGAAAGCAGAATAGAAACAAATAATATGAAATGTAAGAATCAATAAAACGTATTTAAATATTTATAGGATATAAAATATAAATAATAAACACCATACCGATTAATATTTCAGTATTTTACAAAAATCCACGCGCACATGGCTGCCAGTATATCAAAAAGATTAAGGTGAATAAAACAGTTAAGAAATCACAGTAAATGAAACCAAAGGATGCAGTTAATACATTTTGAAATAAAATTTGAAATACCTTGTTAAACACATTTAATCTAATATAAAATAAATAGATATTAATTACATTATTTAAAATGCAGTATTAAATTAATTAATAACAGTTTAACAATATCGTCAAAATTTAGCTAAAAATACCCCCTGGTGTATTAAATTATAACTGAAATGGAGCTAGAAAAAATAAAAAATTAGAGCTATCTTAAAGAGACAAATTTAGTGCTGCCATCTAGTATTACTTCTATTAAACAACTAACGCAAGATAAATATTTGTAAGCATTTGAATGTAAATAACTGTATAAATAATTGTAAGCATTTGAATGGAAATAACTGTATAAACAGCAAAACCAAACATATCCTTATATATAGAGAATTATAAACCGAATATAAACCACACAATGTATTTAAAAACTATTGTAAATAAAATTTAAAAGCATACAATATATTATATTAGCTAACTTATTTAAACTAAACTAAGAAATAAATAATTCTAGAACATTGATAATATATAGCATATAGCTATATGCTATAAAACAATATAAAATTCAGTAATAATTAATATAAATAATTATTAAATATAAAAATTATTTTTTAATGAATTATATATCAGATATTTATAAAATGAACAGGAAATAAAAAACATGTGGAAGTAAATAGAAGGTTAAATGATACTTAAATACCCATTACTTAAAAAGCACAAATATAGAGTGTGGATTATTTTCAGACATCCATAAAAACCATAAAGTATGAATGTGGGACATTCAAAAACATTAAACCGACAATAATTATTAAAAAGAATAGAGTAATAATAATAAAAATAATTACCCAATTTTAATGCATACAGTATAACTATATTTATATTATACATACTTATATGTATATTATTCACTATATGAATGGCATACTATTATTAATTAATATGATATTGTCCTTAGTAAATTTAAAATTTAATAACAAATAATTGTAAATTAGATTAATCAATAATTAGGCTAATTATAATATTAATGAAATTCTTCAATTGCAAATAAAACATCAAATCAACATCCATATAAAATACGTAACGAAAATATAGTAATAATACAAGAGCCCCCATTTTTTTTATATATATAATTAACCATTGCGTATTATCCAGACAACACCACCCTCCTCCGTACACTAACATCTACCCAACCAACCAACCTATAATATTTTTTTATATTATTTTACAATTTTTAATTTTTTATAGATATTTTATTATTTTATTATTTTTTTGTAATTTTGTTTACGCATGTGTTAATTTGTTTTAATAGATCATGTAAGAAAAGTACTAATTGTATATTAATGAATATATGAATTTTTTTGGAAAACCATGATTTAATGCATCATAAATTAGTTTTTTAATATTATTGTTAATTAGAGGAGAAGAACATAAACATTTTATTCTATATAAATGATTAAGTATTATATTCCGAAATACAGAATGATGTAGACAAGATTTAAAATTTGTAAATGTATTAACTTTGAATTTAAATTCTTTACGTTTGTCATATAAATCTGTGATTGTTTTATTGTCTTTTATTGTAATTTTAAGGTCTAAGAAGTTAATTGTATTGTTAGATAAAAGGTTTTCCGTTAATTCCAAATTAGTGGGATAATCAACTGGAAATCGAGTAATTGCAGATTGATCAGTATGAATTAAAATGATGTCATCAATATAACGATATAAATGTAGATTATTATTAGTAAAATTACGTTCATAATGATATAAGTATAAGTCTGAGAGTAAACTGGAAGTACAACCGCCTTGTGGTATACCGACATGCTGTAAATATAAAGTATTATCTTGCAATATATAATTATTATAGATAATGAAGTTAGTTAAAGATTTAAAATATGCAATATCTATATTAGATGGTAATTCCAGTTTTTTATAATATTTTTTAAATAATGCATTTATAATTTTATGTAAATCTAATAGGTCTATATTATTAAAAAGATCTTTGAAGTCATATGTCGTTATATTATAAACACAATGAAGATTTTTTTAAATATTAACACGTTGATAGCTATTTTTTATATAATGTGTATTATCATTATTTGTAGTAAGTACATATAATTGATTAAGAATTTTTAAGAGAAGTGTATTGGCTTTATTATTATATGTATTGCAACCAATAGTAACAGTCCTAAATTTAATAGGAGTTTTATGAAATTTGGGAAATAAGAACTAAATATGGATAATTAAAATTAGTAGATAAAATATTTAATAGTTTATAATAACTTCGAATTTTACGATTATTTACAATTACAATATATATATTGATATATATATCAATTTTGAACGGAGAGTGGTTTCGGGGTCTGGGGGTCATGATCGATGAAAATATACCAAAATTTTTTGAAATCGCTTTCCTCCGAACGGCTGCAATAGGTAGCTTTTTGTAAAGAAAGCTACCTAAAATGCATTTCTAGCAATCATTGCTTATGTACAATACTTCGGAGAAAAGTTTCTTGGCGAGAAAGAAGTTTGCCAACGTATTTTCTGGCAACCTATTTATTGCTTCATACTCACAAGCAATTTTTTCCATATGTATACAATTTGGCACAGATGTCATATACGCCCCATATTGGCGCGATTTTTTTCCGAAGCCAATTTGGCCAAAACATCAACAGCATAAACAACATTCGGGTTACCATTACAAGCAAAATAACGACACTTTGGTGCCAGTTAAGTACCCTGTGCGTATATAACATCGGCGTCAAAAAAAAAAAAAAATCCCGCCAATATGAGCGTATATGACATCTGTGCCGACAATTTAATATAAAAAAAGCTATTTACCCATTTTTATAAAGAAACAGGGTACAGATGTCATATTCGCCCCATATTGGCGCGATTTTTTTCTGTCGCCAATATCATATAGGCAACAGGTACTTAACTTGCGCCAAAGTGTCGTTATTTTGTTTGATGTGGTAACCCGGATTATGTTGTTTATGCTGGTGATGTTTTCGCCAAATTGGCAACCGAAAAAACTCGCGCCTATATGGGGCGAATATGACATCTGTTCCAGAAACAGAAGTAATTTTTGCACAGATGTCATATACGCATGGGGGTTGGTGTGATTTTTCTATGACGCCAATTTGGCAGAAATCTCGCTTTCGAATACCAGTTACTTATATATTTTTCCATTATTTGCTATCATTTTGAAAAGGAAATAACTATAAATAAATAAAAGTTTGAATAATAACTATAGAACAAAGCAGTTTATATAACTAAAAAACAGAAAATAAAAGTAAATAAACAATTTATTAATAAATAAAAAACAATAGTCGGGTTTCCATAGCAGGCAAAATAACACCATTTTGGCGCCAGTTAGGTATCCCGGTTCATATCTGAAATCCGTGCCGTAATTTGTATATAAAAAAAAATTATATATATTTAGGAACGACTTTTTTATGCATATACGTGCATATATAAACAAAGATTGGAACAGATGTCATATTCGCCGCATATTGGCGCGATTTTTTTCTGTCGCCAATATCATATAGTCAACAGGTACTTAACTTGCGCCAAAGTGCTTGATGTGGTAACCCGGATTATGTTGTTTATGCTGTTGATGTTTTCGCCAAGTTGGCAACCGAAAAAAATCGCGCCAATATGGGGCGAATATGACATCTGCACCCAAAGATTTAAAAGTTCATTAGATTTGTTTTCATAGCTGTTTATATATTTTCGCAACATATCTCACTTTCTGATGCCCGAATCGCGCCAAGCTTTTTTTTAAAAAATGCGCTGTAATGGAAAAGTACTTAAATAAATAATTAACAGAAATAACAAATTATACAAACTAAAACTTTTTGGTACAGATGTCATATTCGCCCCATATTGGCGCGATTTTTTTTCTGTCGCCAATATCATATAGGCAACAGGTACTTAACTTGCGCCAAAGTGCCGTTATTTTGCTTGATGTGGTAACCCGCATTATGTTGTTTATGCTGTTGATGTTTTCGCCAAATTGGCAACCGAAACAAATCGCGCCAATATGGGGCGAATATGACATCTGTTCCAACTTTTTATTTCGAGATCAAAGCATTGTTTTTAATTTCGATTAAAAATACATATATCCTTGGATAACTTCAATTGAAATTAGTTTCACAGCTTAATATCTCATTCCATAAACCTAAACACACACAAGTGATTCATTCATCGTGAAACGTCAAAAATATTAAATCATTGAGGTAATCATTCACAAAGTAAGTTCTCCAACAATCAATGGGCAATATTCTAATGACATCATAGTAGGTAAAATGGTGGCGGTATCGTTTGTTTATGGTTTGTAATCACAAAGATCTAATTTTGCAATGTCTCTTAGTTACATTATTTTATTGTCATATTTATGAGCTCAGAACAAAAGCCTATTTTTTCATTGTTTAGTTATTAAAGACGGAAAAAAATCATAAATGCATGATTTGAAAATTTTAAATAATTTTCTTTCTTAATACTAAAACATAACATCGGGAAGTAAGAGCGGGTTTAAGTTAAATAAGTTTAACTGTTTAATTCTGTTGTAATGTTCAAAATAACTGTATTTATTAGATTTCAGTACTCAACATCAGGGCCCGATTAAACTTTGAAGTTAGAGGAATTACAATGTCATATCAGGACCTTTCTTTTGGAGAAGATTTTCTAAATTCCATATATACATGGAAACTCTTCAGTGTTAGAAATATTATTCCTAGGACTGACATAACACGAGAACGGCCTGCAATTTT
The DNA here is from genome assembly GCA_963932465.1 of Maratus speciosus. NCBI lineage: Eukaryota > Metazoa > Arthropoda > Arachnida > Araneae > Salticidae > Maratus > Maratus speciosus. Next base: position 365,093,206 of record OZ010799.1, read on the forward strand.
ACACAAGTTTTTGAAAGCTACTTTATATCAGAAATTTTACTATAAACTGGTTTCTTTTTTGTTATAGCGGCCCAAACTATTAGGATTATGACAAGTTGCAGCCAATTTCGCCAACGTCGTAACCAAGATCGTGAAGCACACACATATAATACCATATAATACCATTTCATGAAATCGTATACGATAATTTAATAGTTTTTAACCTTACTTCAAGTGTGTTATTTATTTATTGTTAAGGCTCAACAATCTAAATTGTCCAATATATGAATTTAAAAAAATGTAAACAATGATTGAATAAACATGACCGCAAAAAGCCTCAAATCCGCATAACACTTGGAACCAAACTGTGCAGATTAGTGGTCTTCTACTGTACACAGATTTTCATAAATGTGTTTCGTTCTTAAATTGTGTTATTTTCATCTATCACTGCAGAACAAACGAGAAAACTCATATTCTTGCACCTGAGTTGTATATATCTTTACATCTAAATTTCCGTCATTTTTGACGGGCTACCTTTCTAGTATATATATAAAATGCACTGCAAATTAAAAACTGATATGTAGTTTTCCGCTCATTTGAATGTTATTTATTGCACTGATGAGGGGCTAAAATTTAGCTCGAAACGTTTGCTTTTTAATTGTATTATATGTATTTGTGTAATTTTTACTTGTATGTCTGATGAATTGTAATATATTTTTTATCATTAACATATATCGATTGCATAAAAATCCGAGTTTATTTACGGGCTTCAGAACGAGGAGAGACAGCCAGACAAATCGAATTAATAAACACCTTTCAACTACGATGGAAAGTATTAAAAAGAAGTGTTACTTGGATTTTGTTTTCATGCAGATATTTCTATACCAGTGTATTGTAACATTACAGAGCACTAACTAATTAGCATTTGCATAAGCTAATTTTTGTTTTTGCAAGATTGTTTTCATTAATTGGTAAACTGTATAGAAAATATAAAAATCTCAAAGCATAGTATTACAGTAAAACTTCCCTAACGCGACCACGGTCCGTTCCAATAAAAATGGTCGCTCCGAGAGGTGATCTCTTAATGGAGGACATGTTTAAATCTAGATTTTAATTCTGAAAAAAGGTAACAATGTTACTAAAATTTATTTTTCCTATTAGGAAAAAATATAAAAATTTAAGTTTTAAAACAAAAGGTAATTACATCTTTTAAAAAGTAAATACATTGACGTTTGCTTTGATTTTACGGTTTTATCTTTTATAATTTTTATTTCCCAGTCCTTTTGAAGTTCAGTAAATAAATGCAATTTTTTTAGACGGAAACAAATAATAACGACTTCATTAATTTATCTATTTCTTTGAGAGTTTACCGATAGAATAGGGCAGGGGAGTTTATTGGCCGGCATTCTTAATTTGTCATCAGAATTAAATTCATTGCCTAAAAAGGCACAAAGGTATTTAAACACTTAAAAGTCACCGGGATAAAAAAAAATCTAAACTTAGTTTAGATTATAAGTTTTAGTTAGAAGTTTGATGAATAATGCGCTCTCCGGAATTATTTTTCTATTAAAACCTTCTTCAAGCGACCAGGAAAAAACGGAATTTTCTTCCAAGAAATTGGTCGCTTATGGGGGGTGTCCAACTGGCATGGTTTCTTAATGGATGTAAAATTAATATTGAGCCTATGAGAATAAATTTTGTTCCATGAAAAAATTGGCGTTCAGGGAGGTGGTCGCTTAATGGAGGTGCTGGCAGAGGGAGGTTTCACTATAGTTAAATTTTGGTGAGTAAGAGTATCTGTCTGTTTTTTAACTATACCGTGTGACTCGGATAGAGAATACATCTATAATTTCTTAAAACACTGATGTTTGAAACCTGCTTCCGACTACAAATAAATAAATAAATAACTATAAATCAAGTGTAGCTTTCAGATGAGGTTTTCGTTTAGCAACGGTCTATAGACGAATACAAATATAAAATTTCATTTTCGTACGACAACCATATTGTATATGTTATTTTTAGCAAAATATTCGACAGCATCTAAAAAGAACATTAGAAAATCTCATTATTTTACGACCGAAATTTACCCAGTTATAATACTTTTAATTAAATAAAATTGCAGTGGTGGTCGGTACTAAAAATGGCGGTCTTTTTCTTTCAATCTATAATAATTCAATGTGAAAGGAAGGGAACATTTCGTTTTATTTGTTAGATAACTGAGGTCGCATTTCTAAATATATATTGAAGCTAGAGGGCTATCAACTCTCAAATAAATGGATTCTTGGTTTTCAGTAAGAGCGTTCTGTCCAATGGCGTGGCGTCCGGTCATCGCTGGATGCGGCGATGACCAAGCAATATTTTAAAACTCTTAATAAGCTTTTAAAACTCTACGATCCAGTTTTAGCAGAACATTTGGAGTTCATGTATAAGTGAAAGTAAGATTTAAAGTTTCTTTTTTTAACATTCAACCATTGAATTTTAGAGTTAATAATTTTTCACCACAAACTTAAATAATTGCGATGACCACCGAAAATTTTCACGCCACGCCACTGGTTCTGTCGATATTAACCTGATGGTGGGAAAGCGACATCTCACCTTCGTTTTGCTTTAATTTGCTCAAGTCAATTTGAATCTGTCGAAATCTTCGGTTCGAGGTTTTAGCTGTTGTTTTATGCTAAATGTGGTATTCTGGCCAGTCTTCAGAATGGAGTTATAAATAAAGAGGACATATGATCTATTGTCTACCAGTTGCAAGTGAAGTAATTGAGGAAATTATCACAAGATAGCGGCTGTTTACTTAAATCTGAACAGCAGTTTCTTAATACCACCTAGACAAACTTCTACCAGTCAATTTGAATAGAAAATTTCGTCTTATTTAAGCATTTTATTCATGAAAAATTTCTGTCTCACAAATATGATAAAAATTTCTATTTGTTTTTACACTGGTCATCAAAATTAAAGGATAATGAAAGAAAATATACTCACTAAGTTAATGTTGCAACCAGTGCCTAATGCTGCAATTATTTATGTTGATTAAATACTATTGAACTCAAAATTGCACTTTCGCGCATACGTTAGCATCGGAAATATGCAAATTAGATGATTGACAATGTGGTGCGGAATGGACGTATGTTGGAATTCTCGTCTGTAGTGTTGTTTAAAGTGAATGTGAAGTCTGAGTGTGATGCGTATTCATTAGGTATGGCTCAAAGGCATCATTTAAGTTCAGGTTAAAAGTGGCGAATAATTGGTAGAATCGAGGAAGGTCAAAAATAGATGGAGGTCGCCCAAGATTTGAATATCCCTCAAAGTGTCATATCAAGAGTTTAGAGCCGCATTTTAAGCACTCGATCCGTTGATAGACAGCCTGGTCAAGAGAGACAAAAGCAACAACTCCATCCGAAGACCGTTTTTTGTCATTGTGGCTCGAAGAAACCGCGAGGCGACTACAAGAGAATTGGTTTCAGACCTCCAGGCTGCCATAAGAACTCGAATTAGCCGTTCTACTTCTACACGATGGCTTAACGAGGATGGACTGTATGCGAGAAAACTAAAAGTTTGTGCCCCACTCACCCCAAATTCCAAATGGGCCCGTTTAAACTGTTGCTTTCGTCATATTCAACGGAGCCAAGAAGACTGTGCTCGAACAGGAAATTTCACGGACAAGGAAATATCAAGTTTCGTCTTCCTTCATCTCTTCAGATCAAAATACGTCTAGAATCAGTGGTCAGACTATATCTGGACTCGTCAGAACAATACTTGAGCCCAGTCTTCTTGCCTTCATTGAACTTGACGAGGACAACAGTTTAAACGGGTCCCTTGGGAAGCTGGAGTGAGTGGGACAGAAACTGTTCGTTTTCTCGCATACAGTCCACCCTCGTTAAGCCTTCGTGCAGCAGTAGAACGGCTAATTCGAGTATTTGTGGCAGCCTGAAGGTCTGAAACCAAACCTCTTCTAGTCGCTTCGCGGTTTCTTCGAGCCACAATGACAAAAAATGGTCTTCGGATGCAGTTGTTGCTCTTGGTATCCCTTGACCAGGCTGTCTATCAACGGATCCAGTACTTAAAAGCGGCTCGAAGCTCTTTATATGCAACTTTGGGGGATATTCAAATCTTGGGCAACCTCCATTTTTTTTTACCTTCCTCGATTCTACTAATTATTCGCCACTTTTGACCTTAACTTAAATGATGTCTTTGAGCCATAACTAATGAATACTGATCACATTCAGACACCACATTCATTTTAAACAACACTACAGACCAGAATTCCAACATACGTCACCACATTGTCAATCATCTAATTTGCATATTTCCAACGCTAATGTATGCGTGGAAGTGGAAATTTGAGTTCAATAGTATTTAATTAACATAAATAATTGCAGAATTTGGCATTGGTTGCAACATTAAATTAGTAAGCATATTTTTTCTCATTATCCTTTAATTTTGATGACCAGTGTACTTGCCCCAAGTTTGCCCCAGTATTATAATCTTTTTCACAGACACTGACAGGAGATTGTCTTGGTTGTCACAATATGGCGAAAACACACGGCCTGACTTCCGCCAAAGTAAACTTCTACCAGTAAGAATGAATATGAGTTTTTGAAATAATTTAGGACTGAAATTTTGCATTAAGAAGGCATTTGAATAAAGAGAACATTTATATTTAATGTAACAGGTGTAAGTTTGCCTCGACGGTACTCAACCCTTGCGAAATTGGTTACAGTTGAAGCTTCACTATTTTAAGGATATGTTAGTTCCTCTTTATTAATACTTCCATGATCTTCAGAGTATCAGACGAGGTTTCAGAGAAGAACTTAATCAATTGTGTACCTTTTATAACATTTTTCATGATGATGATTGCACTTGGATTGATGGTACTTTTATATCATGTGACAAGATTTCAACACGTCTTTGGACTTATGAATATCCATTCGTTGCTTTCCAACACTATGTTTGGTCTTGCTAATCCTATCAATAAGAAAGTTCCTAATTTCAATCATCCCGTCACCTACACGTATGGCTCAAAGATGGACGACGGAGTGGGTTGTACTTTTGTTGCTGTTGCTTATCATAAAGGTGTCATACTGTGTGAGAAGCGATTCAAATTGAACAATTACAATACAGTTTACCAAGTGGAATTTACGGCACTGGATGTCGCTATTGAATGGTGTAGCAGATCGTCGTTTACTGATTTCCATATTTATTCGGACAGTATGTCTTCGGCACAAGCATTAATGAATCTTTTTCCAACAGATAAATTACTTTATAATATATATTCAAATATTAGGCTATTACATGACAAGTGTATTTACATTGGTTGGAAAAAAACTCATGTAGGATTAGTTGGAAATGAAAGAGCAGATTTTCTGGCGAAATCAGTTATTTTGAACAATATTTACGATGGCATATTAGATATTCCTATTCCAGTTTTATACGTCTAGCGGTATTTTAAAAGAAATGGAGATATTATTTTGTGTAATGATAGGGAGATGAGTTTAAATGGTAGTGACGCCTTTTTGGTACTTCGTGAACCAAATGCTACATTTTTGCGTTATTCGCGAGTTGTAGCATATTTTATCTCATCTCACAGGGCTTTCCCATCTTCCCTTTATAAAATTGGAAAACGTTCGACTAACAAGTATGACTGTGGAAGTCTTCAGAGTATAAACATCTGATTAAAAATTCGTATTGGCGTATCTTGGTTCATGACTTGGTTCTGAGTGAGGAGCACAAGACGAGTTCGCCTGCTTCTTGATGTTGAAGTGTGACACGTGTTCTGTGGTATCTGAAATTTAGAAAGTAGCTGAAAGAAGCTGCCGTTTTGGGGTGAGCGAGAATTTTCAGCATCGGTCAATAAATTTTCCGACAACCGCGGATTGCTAGTTTTAGTGATACTATCAAAGTTTATTCAATTTTTGAGATAATTCATTACTTCCAGTGATATTGTGTTCGAAGTTAGAAACCACTTTTTGGATAACGTTTGTGCAGACAGCCTTCTATATGTAAGTTAATTTTACCCTTAGTAACTTTACATTTTTTGTATTATTGAGATATCATTTATATATTAGATTGCTTTTAAGTGCATATTCAGGCAGGCTAAACTGAAAGCCCCATTGTAATCCTCCGTATTTTTTAAAAAATATAAACAGTCTATCTAAAATCTGAGTATCCTGCTGGTACAACGTGGCGGCCCTGATGGTGTTGCCACAAGCATTCAAGGACCGCATATAATCTCAATGTCGTTATTTTTTACAAAAATATGTATTCTAAATTGGTCAGCTTATAAGTTGAATAATATTGACATCTGAAACATTTTTTCAACGTGATGCATACTTCAAGAAGTAACGGTTTAGATATTAGCTGTATTATAAGATATTTAATTATAGATATTTTATAATAGGTAAAATATTCTTCGTGCGTATATATGAAATAAAATTATATTAACATTAAACTACTAATACACAGATACATTTATCACATTGTTTACAAAAAATACATATAAATTGTTTTTCAAATGTCTGTATGAAAAGTATTTAAAACAAGTTGGAAATTGCTCGTCAAACGTGGCAAATGAGGTGCGTTCGTACTACAACAAGTTTTATAATTATTTTTTGCACCCCATATTGTACTGAATGTATAATTCTTTGCACTTCATAAAGTACATATTCTTTAACATCATTAAAATGCACTCCCAATATTTTTTTTCCCATTCCCGAACACTTTTGACTGTCCCTGTAATTAAACTATACATCCGATTGTCCTAAAATTTGAAATGGCTCGACAAAATTTTGCAACAATTATATCTTTAAAACTTCAGACCATTCGGAAGGCTGTAACATCATTAAAATGCACTTGCAATAATTTTTCCCATTGGCCGTAATGTAAAGAAAAAATTTGACTGTCCCTGTAATTGAACTATACATCCGATTTTCATAAAATTTGAAATGGCTCGACAAAATTTTGCAAAAATCTTATATTTTAAATTTCAGATCATTTGGTTGGGTAGTTTTTGCTCTGTTATATGCGGACAGACAGACGGACGGACTGAACGACGACTATAGGTGCTACGTATTTATATAATTACGAACGCACCTAAAAACATATTTTTCTGACTTATACGTATTCATCAAATAATGTTATCTGCCAAACATAAACTCTAATAAAAATAATATAAAACACATAAACGTTTAATGAAATTCGATACTTTTAGTGTTATTTTATACTTAGTCCATATAACTTCCGATAAATCAGTATAAAAATATATTTATGTTATTGGAAAGAAAGACTTTGATAAAACTTTAACCAAAGAAAATTCTTTAGTTAAAGCGCAAAACAAATCTTTAAAAAGAAATAAAGGCAAAAGATGTGTTTTTCAAAAAATGAGTCGATGTAAGTAATAAATCTTAGTAAAAATAGTTTGAGAATAAGTATTCAAAAGTTTTACAAGTTTCTGGAATATTTTTTAAAAAGAAATGCAAATTCTAAAATGGAACTTTCACTTAAAAAGTAGAAGTATTTAATGAAGATAATAAATGCGTTAACAGCTATTGAAAAATATCTTTTTATTTAAGTGCTTTTTTTTGCTTTTAAATGTAGCGAAAAAGCCAAAATTTTAAATGTAGCGAAAAGCGGCTTCAGCCAGGGAGGTCCCGGGTTCAAATCCTGGTCCGGACATTTTTCGCCCTTTAGGAAATTTACATCTAATATGATTTGTTTACCAATTAGAACAATTGTGTTAATATTAATCTAGTGTAATTTCGTATCCAGCGATTTCTGAAGTTCCATTACCTGAGATTTATTCTGTTGAGCTGAACCAGGTTTCAGACCAGATGCTGTAATCATCAAGGTTAGCTGGGTGAAAAAGTTCGACCAGAATCGTCCGGGATAGCTCAGATGGCAGAGCACTGGCGGCTTCAGCCAGGGAGGTCCCGGGTTCAAATCCTGGTCCGGACATTTTTCGCCCAGTTGGAAATTTACATCTAATATGATTTGTTTACCAATTAGAATAATTGTTTTAATATTAATCTAGTGTAACTTCGTATCCAGCGATTTCTGGAGTTCCATTACCTGAGATTTATTCTGTTGAGCTGAACCAGGTTTCAGACCAGATGCTGTAATCATCAAGGTTAGCTGGGTGAAAAAGTTCGACCAGAATCGTCCGGGATAGCTCAGATGGCAGAGCACTGGCGGCTTCAGCCAGGGAGGTCCCGGGTTCTAATCCTGGTCCGGACATTTTTCGCCCAGTTGGAAATTTACATCTAATATGATTTGTTTACCAAGTAGAATAATTGTGTTAATATTAATCTAGTGTAATTTCGTATCCAGCGATTTCTGGAGTTCCATTACCTGAGATTTATTCTGTTGAGCTGAACCAGGTTTCAGACCAGATGCTGTAATCATCAAGGTTAGCTGGGTGAAAAAGTTCGACCAGAATCGTCCGGGACAGCTCAGATGGCAGAGCACTGGCGGCTTCAGCCAGGGAGGTCCCGGGTTCAAATCCTGGTCCGGACATTTTTCGCCCAGTTGGAAATTTACATCTAATATGATTTGTTTACCAATTAGAATAATTGTGTTAATATTAATCTAGTGTAATTTCGTATCCAGCGATTTCTGGAGTTCCATTACCTGAGATTTATTCTGTTGAGCTGAACCAGGTTTCAGACCAGATGCTGTAATCATCAAGGTTAGCTGGGTGAAAAAGTTCGACCAGAATCGTCCGGGATAGCTCAGATGGCAGAGCACTGGCGGCTTCAGCCAGGGAGGTCCCGGGTTCAAATCCTGGTCCGGACATTTTTCGCCCAGTTGGAAATTTATATCTAATATGATTTGTTTACCAATTAGAATAATTGTGTTAATATTAATCTAGTGTTAAGTACTAATTTCACCAACAAAAACTAAATCATGATTAGAGATAAACCCAATCTAACAATTTTATGTGGCCGCTTTTGACGAGTTTTTAATTTCATTTTTCTGTAAGAGCTAATTTTATCACAATTATAAAAATGCAATAATATTTTCTCCAACCCCTATTTTTGTTTAATTTGTTTTTGTAGTAAGAGTTTGGTCCTATGAAAAACTTGTCACTATAAAAGTTGTAGATAATATTAGAAAGAATTGTAACCAAGTTAAGCGGATTTGATATGTTGTGAATTGAGAAAAGTTAATTTTTTTTCTTCTTTAACCGTTCCTTTTTGGCGTTTTAATTTTTTGATTGCTTTAAGACTTGGTCTTACCAAAAACTTGTCAATGTAAAAGTTGTATATTATTAATAAGATATATAATAAGTTTAAGTGAATTTTATATCTTGAAAATTGACGAAGTTACGAATTCTTTTAACCGTGAAACCCTTTTTTCCGTCCCTTGAGTTCATTTTTAAGTTTATCAAAAATTTGTGGTACAGTCGTGGAAAAAAAAAGTAAACACCCCCTACTAACTCCTCAACAAATTGTTGTAGAAGAAAGTTACTCGTACCGCACGATTGGAAATAAGATTTACTTTTAAATGATGTATATAAAATTTGCTTAGGGGGCCATCTACATATTAAAAAGAGCCCTAACTTTGTGTTTTTTCAATAGCAGTACACAATTCTGACATCATAAATTAAGTCTACACTCTTCAATTATTTTAAAAACAAATATTTATGCAATTCGTACCATAAGTTTCTGATAAATTAATTATTTTAAAACGAACGTATTTTAAGGGCTGTATCCAAATTGAAGATTGGTACTCGAAAGTTAATCGATAGAGCTCCCTTCTTGATCAAGGCACCTTAAGCAGTCAATTAAGCCTGTTAGATTACAGGATAGCATAAGAAATTTCAAAATATTTAGTCACTTCGGTCATAGACGCCCCTTTAAACTATCATTTTGCCGTTTTTTAAGCATAATTTGAAAACTACTTGGATGAAAAATGTGAAATTATAGATTTCCATAAAGCAGGAATTAATAAAATCTGAATCCATAAAAAAAAAATGTAGGTTGCAATTCATATTTTTTTTAATATTAATTTCATAATTCATAATTCATATCAGAAAATTATAAAAATTGCAAATTCAACGTATTTATGTTTGGGTATATTAGTATTATTGCTACAAAAAAAAATTAGTACATTAGGAGTATAATTTCAGAAGATATTAATAGAAATATGAAAATGTAATTTAACATTAGAAGCACTCAATTTTGAATGTTTATAATTGAAAAACTTATTATTCAAATGACTTGAAATTTGGTGTCTAGGCATAGTTTGAACGAAAGATTTGAAATATCTCGTTAAAATTTGGTATTTCTCTTGAAAAAAATGAAGTTTGGATTCGTTTTAATATGTAGGTAGCCCCCCTAAGCAAATTTTATATACGTCATTTAAAAGTAGACTTTATTTCCAATCGCTCGGTGCCAGTAACTTTCCTCTACGATAGTTTGTTGAGGAGTTAGTAGGGGGTGTTTACTTTTTTTTTTCCACGACTGTACATAAATTTTTGGCCTTTTTCTCAGAAGTAATAATAACTTTAAACTGATTTGATATGTATTATAATTAAGAAGTTACGTAGTTTTTTTGGTTTTAAGAACACCACTCCCAATCCCCCCCCTCCCCCCCCCCCCCGTTGTCCGATTTTGCCCATCAACGAACTTGAGCGGGATTTTCTACCCCTTGATTTTATGTAGCAGTTTGGAAGAGATTTGTGCTGAACTATAGAAGTTATCTTGTCCATAAAAAATGATATACAGTGAAATATGTTTAACACGAAAACGCTTAACATGAATTATCGGTTAACACGAAAGGGTATAGCGGTCCAGACAGTATGCTACGCAATTTAATACATTTTTTTCCCTTTTAAGACAAAAAAAATGGCTTTCGATCTAGTTATTTTGAGTTGAAATTGGTGAATTTTGTGTTAAAACCACTGAATTTTGGGTGAAAATCAGTGAATTTCGTGGTTGTTTGTAAATTAGCTTATGTTTTATGAGCACAATGGCTGAGAAAACGGTCCAAAAACAAACTGTTATTTCGCTTCAAATGTAATAAAGGTGTTTAATGTAGCCGATGAAAAAGAAGGACGAAAATAGAAACCTGCAAAGAGTTTGGCTGCCAATTCTACTTTATCAACGATAATAAAAAACAGGGATCCCATTACGTTAATGTTTAAGCACAGTGTGTTTAAACCAGACAGAAAACGTATTAGGACTTCTAAGGACGAAGATTTAGAGACAGCTTCGCTTATTTGATTCAAACAAGTCAGATCTCAGAAAGCTGAAAGAGACACTTCAAAAAAAGATATCTGATTTTTTCCGCAAAACACCAATATTTTTCTACTTGCTTTTTATCCTAATGGATGCAACCTGCTAGTAGTTTAACAGGAAATCGAAGTAAAATTTAACGACGGTGAAAATATTTGTGAGTTTTGAGTCACGAATCTTTTAACGTGAATTACTTTTAACACGAAAAAAAATTTCGGCCCCTACAATTTCGTGTTAAACGTATTTCACTGTATATATATATATATATATATATAGATAGATAGATATATAGATAGATAAAGTTTTGAACTGGGGGTGGTTTTGAGTTCTAGGGGTCATGATCGGCGTAGATTTGCAAGATAATAAATTAATTTTATAATTTTAATAAGTAAAGTTGCAAATTTTCAGAAATTCCAACTTAGGGAAGAATGTAATAGGTAGTATTTTGTACGAAATCTATATAAAATGTACATCTTGTATTTTAAGGCATTCTATTCTAGCGTACGACACGTTTTACATTTAATATCTGGCGATTGTCCAGTTATTTTATGGTTCAAAAGTTTCTAGAGTTTTTAAATACACTCTAATTTACTCAAATGTAGCAAGGCCATTTGCTGTATTTTTACGTTATACTGTTGAATGTAAAAAATAACGCTGTAATCACTGGCTTATTATTAAGTGCGGAAAATGATTAAAAAAACTCATTTTTTCATATTTACAAAACTCTTGCTTTGAGTGGTTAATTCAGTGTATGCAAAAAATTTCTATGAACTTAAAATAGTGTGCTTCTATGTTATAGAGATGACTTCCGTACAGGGTTTAAACTAAGGCTTTGCTCAGACAGAGACTTTAGTCCAGACTATAAAAAACCTCATAATCCATAACATGGCGAAACTCGCCTGAAGACTTCGATTGGACAGGTAAAGACAATTTAACAAACATTAATGGGCCCGCGGACCTCCAGTTTGGCCAAAATAGACTAAAAAAGATCTTTTTCTTTTTTCGTTTATTTATGTACTTCAATCTTACCAGCATCATTTGCAAAAAAAAAAAAAATCGCATGCAATTGCAACAACTCCCAGCGAAGTTACAATCAAATCAGATTTGTACACCGTAATGGAGCTACTCAAATAATGGAATTTTAAATCATGTTTTCTCAAAATGAGAATTTTCGTCGAGTTAGTATATTCGAATGTTCCATGCGTCTTATGTGTTTTATACATGTTTCATAATATTAAGTATTATTGTATACAATATGCTATATTTCAAAACCTACTATTAAAATACTTGCATTACTGTAAAAAGAAAAATTTGGTAGTTATATGACTTTTCCCTTAAAATTTCCTGAAAAAGTGAAAATATTGTAAGTTTATTATTATTTTTTGTCAATATAACAGCATAATTTTAAAACGCATACTAACTTTTATTGCAGTATTATAAATCTACCATTTAACAAAACACCAGGTTCCTAAAAACAAGTTTAATGCGCATGGAGCAATTTTAGTACGAGTGATTAATCGTCATATTTTAATTACTAACTTAATTCGCGAAGTATATTTTTTAATAAAATTGATTGATTTAATTAGAAAAAGCATGATTTATTTTGTGTGAAAAATTTGCGCAAAAATGAGAGAAAAATGAATGAAAAAAATGGTTTTGAATGTGCTTAAGACGAGGAGTTATAAAAATATTTGAAGTTAATATTTCATTGGAGGATTTATAAAAATATTTTAATTTAATATTTTATAAAGAAGTTTAAATTACAAAAAGAAGAAAAATTAAACCTATTTTATTCCATCTACAGACAATCCATCTGGTACGAGACAACGTTTTGAAGATTCTGGAAAATCTATGCCTATCAAATATTGGGGAAAATATTTTTATACCTTCTTCTCTAATAATCCCTTCATCAATAGATTTCTGTTAAAATTTTCTTGGATTTAAAAAAATAAAATCCGTAAAATAGTGTTTTACCTTAAATTTAATTTAATTTGTCAGACAAACATTTTTCAATCTTTATCGCTTTTATAAATAACTCGATTACAGACACAGTATGTGATATTTTTTGTTCAATGCAACTCAAATAAAGAAGATAAACCCGATATTTATTTAAAGGGAAAATATTGATAATGCAAAATATTTTTCGCCTTTTTTCAAAATTACATGGTTTCAAATATTTTTTATTGACTCTTTCGTTTTAAAAAAAGTCAGAAAATAACGAAAGATCTATATAGTTTTATCCTTAAAATAATTAGAATACAAATTTATGGAACAGCGTTTAGAAAAAAAAATATTATTTCGTCAATACAATTTTAATCTTCTGATTCTTTTACGAATGAAAAATTGTAAATATGAATTTCCAATATACTTAAATTATCATTTTATTAGTATCTTTCACCACAGTAATAGTGAAAAATTATAAGCAAAAAACCCAGTTACACGCAATATTTTTTTCGTTTCTCAATATTACTACAAACAAAAAGAAATTCAAATAAAAATTATGCTGCTTTAACATTTAATATTAATAGCAGTACATTGCAGCTCACGATTTTGTTTTAAAAATGCAAATTATATTAAAATCTCAAACTGTAAACACTTGCTGTGCAAATTATTATAATTGAAGAGTAATGTATATAACCATGGTTTTTTTTTATGTATTATGTTTCATTTTGTTAATGTAATATTTATAAGTTACCTTAGTTCTAAGGTTAGCATTTTTTTCCTTTGATGCAGAAAGACTCCGCAATCTAAAACTTTAACCGGATAATAACCTAAATCTTTTTATACTATATTTTTCTGAACAATTAGAAAAGGGTGATCCTTTTTTTTCTAGGACTGGGTTTAAAAAAAAATCCAAACAAAATGAAATAAATTCAGGGATAAATGTGATAAAGGGAAATTTTGTTAATACCTAATATTAGATATAGAGTATTCTGATACCAACTTTTCTAATTAGATACATTTTTGTCTAATGAACCACTATTTTTTGGCGGTTGTTTTACGATAACGTTTGAACTAACGAATTTACATGTTTCTATTTTTTTTAAATAAAATACATGATATAGTCTCCAAACTATGCTGAACCAACGAATAAATTACTGTTTTCAAGTTTAAACAAAAAATATTATAAAATTTTATATATTTTGAATATTTTGTTATATATATATTATTTTATTTTAGATATTTTTGTCTCAATGAATAATTCAGAAACAGAGTAATAAGCAATATAAAGATCGATATGGGACTAAAAAAAGTGAAACCTCCACTTATTGGTTCTTCAGGTATACTTTTTCGAGAATTTATGTACATCTGTGAACATACTGAAGTGCTATCATGACAACACTAATTTCTGAAGATTAATTCTGGCGTGTATTAAAACATTTATTTATTTGTTTATTTAGCAATTTAGCAATTAAGCAAAAATTAATTTTTTGTATAAGACATTAATAAATAAAATCCAAAATAAGAATTGTTCTAAGTTAATTGCAGTATGATTTCTAATCCACAGTAAAACTTAATCTCATTTTCGTTATTTGAAACCTTTCTCCCACCTCCTTACGTAAATATTTATTTTTGAAAAAAAAATGGCTGAAAAAAAAACATTAATTTTACTTCTTTTGTCGTTTCTCTGATAGGTAACAAAACAAAAAGAAAATGTTCGTGATTGTTTTACTTTTAGCAAAGTATTTTAGGTCATTGAGATGGTAAAAGATGAGGTAATCATTTGATTACCTCATTAATCAGATGATCATTTAGTAAATGCATCAGAGAATCGTTTAGGCTATGGAACATTATCCACACTGACAATAAATCGTTTGTATGAAGCAAAGACTTATTCAATTTCCTTGCGCATTTTTGCTGATTGGAATAAACATATTTGTGATAATTTTACATGCTACAGACCGATTATAATTTATGATAAGGATAGATTAAATACTTTTCTGGGAAACGTTTATTTTTTTTATTCATATCTCTTTAATTTAATTGTATAATGTGAGTATTATTACTGATTATGTAAAAAAATATTACAATATTTCAAAAAATTTTTATACAATGAAATTGTTTCCTTTTCTGTATTTGTTAGCATAGTTTCTAACATCCTTTGAGAGATAAGGTATATTTTTCAAGTAAATATTTAAGTCAGAATAGTTTGAAAAATACACTATTCCACTGTCGTTTATATGATTACTAAACAGAAAACATTTCTTTTTTGGAAATAGTTTATATATTGTTTTACCTTTAGCAAAATATCATAGGTCATTTAGTAAATGAAAAGGTAGTCATTAAATACATGTATTATAAAATCGTTTAGATTACGAAAGTCATATACATTGACAATAAAATGTTTTGTATAAAAAAGAGTATTACTTAATTTCCTTGTGTATTTTAGCCAATTACAAAAAACATATTTTGTATAATATTATAAGTTTCTATAGATACAGGGTGTACGAAAATGGACTGACTCTGTTTAAAATTAAATAACTTGCAAATGGTGACAGTTATTTAAAACATTCTTGCTGGAGGGTTATGTAATATTCTAAGAATATTATACTGTAATTATCGATTCAAGTTTAAAATAGCAGTGATAGATGGCGCTTAAGCAATAGGTGCTATATCGGGACCCGATTTTCGTCTCTTTTCTTCTCTCAGTATTGATGCGAAAGTAGGAGGTAAAATATATGAAGTGGGGCCCTAAGAACAATATTGCTATGGCAACTGAGAACCACTGCTTGTATTAAACCTACATCTTTCGCATCAGTATTGAGAGAAGAGAGGGGCCAAATCTCGGGACCTGATTTAGCGTCTGTTGCTTGCAGCGCCATTTATCGCTGCTATTTGAAACTAAAATAGAGAATCGCAGTAAAAAAAATAACTCCAGATACTTTACTTGACCCTGCTGCAAGGACTTTTTTAATAGCTGTCACCTTTTGCAAGTTATTGAATTTTAAAACCAGTCAATCTATTTTAAGACCCCCGTTATATTGCTATTTGTAAATTATACTAAGAATAGATAAATTATAATTTTCTATTAAATGTCCAAATAATTTTTTTTTTTGATACAGTGTAAAAAAAAGACAAATGTTTTTAATCGGCGAAAATATAATAAAACCATGAGCAAAAACTTACAATAATCTCTACCGAATTACCCACGATTCTTAAAAAGCGTTATTTATCTTTAAAAACCTCAGAAACGAATTTGTTTTCGAGATTTAACGAAGCTTTTGTTTAAAAAAGTTTATTTTCTACTACTGATTTTCGGAAACGCTTCTAAGTAGTTTTTATATTTCATGAATCAGTTTTCTTATACCGGAATATCAGTTTCTTGTAAATCAAATCTCAAGTAAACATTTTCACTTTCAACAAATGTATGTTACAGACAAATATCATAAATTAATATAATTAAAATTAAAGATAAAAAAAATTGGTACTCTTCAACGTATAAATTTAATTATACAACTGAAAATATTTAATTAAAAATTCATAAAAAACAACAGTCCGTTTTGAGAAGCTAATAAATAAACTACAAAAACTATTCTGGAACGTTTACGAAGATCAGTGACAGAAAATGAACCCCCCCCCCCCCAAAAAAAAAAAAAAAAAATATATCTTTAAATTTGGACAATATCTTAATTTAAAGTGTTTATAAAGATAAAGAACGCTTTCTGGAATCACGGATAACTCGAAAGATGTTATTTTATAATTATTTTATCGGTTATACTTTTGTATAATTGAAATATTTGACTTTTTTTGCTGTGTACTACGAATAAAATAATGGATAAAATACGTTTTTTAAAGCAGATTTTATTTTTTTTAATTTTTAAAAAAGTCACACCTTCACGGAATTCTCTCTCGCAAATACCAGTATTGGTCATTAAAAAAATATCACAATATTTCAGAGAATATTTATGTAATATACCTGTTTTGTATTTTCTGTATTTGTTCGGTAAAAAATAAAAAAAATAAATAAATAAATAATAAAAAAAAAAATAGCTTCTAATTACCTTTGAGTGATAGCGTTCTTCTTTAAATGTAAATATCAATTTCGTAATGGCTTCAAAAAATATACTAACTTTACATCTTCTGTCATGTGTATGCTTACCTAGCATAAAATATTTGTTTTTGGGGAAAGAGTTATCTTTGGTTTTTTATTTAGCAAAGTATCATAGGTCATTTAGTAAATGAAGTTTTAGTCATTTAGTAAATGAAGTTTTAGTCATTTAGTAAATGTTTCATAGAATGGTATAAGCGGTAGAAACAGCATTTCCATTGAAAATAAAACCTTTCGTAAGGGGAAAAATAGCTATTTCAAATAATTTTCTGTACATTAAATGTTTGGAAAAATGCCATGTAATCACATGTTTGGAGTAATGTAACTTATTAAAGATGGATAGCTGATTTTGAATTGAAAAAACTCTGCAACAGTTATATTTTTCTAAAAGGAATGTTCAATTTTTATTATTTTCATTCATGAATTTCAATGCTACATTTATAACTATCAGCTTCACGTAATGTACTGAAAATATATGACTTTATAAATATATTTTGGGGGAAAGAGTTTGCTTTTGATCGTCATTTAGCAAAGTATAATAGATAATTTAGTTAATGAAGAGATTGTCATTTAGTAAATGTATCATGGAATGGTATGAGGTAGAAACACCTTTCGCATCGAAAATAAAACCTTTCGTAAGGGAAAAAAAATATCTATTTCAAATAATTTTCTGTACATTAAATGTTTGAAATAATGTAATGGAAGAACATGTCTGAAATAACGTAATGTGTTAAAGATGAATAACTGAATTTGAATTGTAAAAACAATGCAATATTTATATTTTTCCAAAATGAGTTAAAATTGCATCTAGCTATATTGTATCTATATTAAAACATCTTTCGAGTTACACATTATTTCTAAAAGTGTTCTTAATTTTTAGAAACCTCAGAAACCAAAATATTCTCTATACTTTAAAAAGCATTCTCAAAAAACAAAAATTCCTTTGCTGCCACTGATTTATGGAAGCGTTCCCAGGAGGACTTTAAATAAGTTATAATAATGTCATATTCATTTACATAGTTTTACACTATATTTACCTATTTACAAATATTAAAATATTTTTTTCACACATATAAATCTTGTAGAAAGTATTAACCTTCATCCGGAATGGCGAAGGCAATCTTTAAAAATTGTCATACGTAGAAACGTTCCTAGAAATGCGTTAAATATTTTCACCTCCTCTTCGTGGAATTTTCAGTTTACTGACGTTTTCTTCATGGCCTTTCATTTTGGTTAGAGCTTTTCCCGTTTTTTTTTTTTTTTTTTTTTTTCAAGTTCGAAAGGTGGTGCCATCTGTTGTCGATTCTGCCGAGAAACATATCATTTCAAATAAGGGAGTTCGCTGTACTATTCTCAATGGCTTAAAGCATTAATGCATAATTCAAATTGTATGATTTGTTAGTTTCTCTATATCGTTAAAATTTATCTGTATTAAGGATTTATTGTTTAATGGAGCTATTACTGCCCGAATCTGTACTGCTTTTATTTAAACTTATGTATATTTCGTGTTCTTTAACTCGTTCTCCTATTTTCCGTTTAGTCATACCTATGTATGCTCCTTCTTTTGCATCGCCATCATTGAATTTTACTTTATATATTCGTGAAGTTGTTAATTGATTGGTTTTTCTATGTATGTTCTAATTAATTTGAATATTGAGGGATCCAGATGATAGGTATATTTATTCAAAGTTATTTAAATTTCCTTTTTATTTTTAGGACTATTCCACTCCTAAACGGAACTGAGCTCGTAATTTTTATATTTTTTGCGCTGATTGCAATGCGGTATATCTTCATATTGCATTTTAAATTAATATATATATTTATGTAAGGTATCGCTCAATAATCTTTATAATTTACAGTACATATAAATAAGTATTCATCTTAGAACTTCACACGTAATGTTCTAATTATTTTTTTATTAAAAAATATCACGCATCCACATTGCTGTCTCTTTTTACATAATATGGCGCCTTCATTCGTTATAATATAATTTATGGTCCTCATTATGTTCTTCATTTAGGAATTTCTAAACGTGCGCTTGCGTTTGATAATATACGTGAAATTTTGAGTTACGCCAATTGCTTAAATGCTTGGCTGAATTACAATTCAAAATTAATATTAAAAGTATCATCCGTTAGGGTTATAATAGATCAAACGGTTTTCCCTTTTAGGCTTCATTTGTCCCTTTTGAAGTATACAACTGTTCGTGTTTTTTAGAGAGGATAGGTATTATTTCTCTGACTCTTGGCATTGTAACAACTTGCCAGGAGCGGCTCCCTCTCTCGCACTGCTTTTATATGTCCGTATTTAAAATTAATAAAAAGCAATTGGATTCTAATATTTGCATTTTACTTTTTCTCATTTTCATCAAATTATCAAGGATCTATGTCGAACCTGGATTCATATTTATATGAAAGTTCAAATTACAATTTACGCAATGATTCTGCAATGACATGATTGATCACTTTAAATATTCATCACAAGAAAATAAAGTCAAATCTTCCTTAAATGTCTTAAGAATGACGCCTTAGAAGAGGTTTTGATGATTGAGTAAATTTAACTCCATACACAATCTGACCCCTTTAGCGGTAGCAACGTAGCATCTAGCGGTTCTCAGATTTCTGATATTTTTGATATTTATGATATTTATGCACCTAAATTAGGACTCTCAGTGCAATCATTCGCAAAATGAATCTTTTTCATGTAGTGTAACTTTTCTTCCCGTTTAGTGATATATTAGTTTAGATGAGCTAGGATGTTATACATGCTGAGTGCCATAGTTTAGATGTCGAAATTATCATGTTACAAAATATATCAATAATATTTTTTAAGTACATGATTTCAAAAGTGTTCTTTTTTCACTATATACATTTGTATGTAACACAAAACATAACTGAAAGTAATATAGTGAGCGTTACTTTGAAATGATGAAATTAAGAAATGATAATTAGAAATAATATATAGATGTTTAAATTTTCCATACGATTAATGTAGTATAACACGTTTATAAGAAAGTAAAAAAGTAAAATAGATATTTATCATAGGTACTTTTACACCTATATTATACTAGATGCTGTGGTAAAAATTTAAAAATGTAACATATTAAAAACCTTTTATAGCTGAAAGCATAACATATATTTTAAAGGCTGACTTTTATTCTAAAAAGTGTTAATTAGATAAGATATATATATTTATATGGGACGATATACAACTGAATAAAAATGTCTGAATACAGTCGAACACGGTTAAGAGGCGATCTCGCTTATTATGCGGATCTGTTCAGGTAATATGAAAATCACCCTTAGATTAATGTAAAGCTATCACGTTTAATACGCGAACTCTTATTGCGTGACCAAGCTTAATATGCGATTGAGTTTCGGACACTTAAGGCAAGAAATCACGTTTAAGTCGCGAATTCATGCGACTGCAGTTGTACAGATCTTTTTGTCTTTTACGTTTGTTTATATTTTGCTATTCTAACAATATTTTTTTTTTTACTCAAGGATTAATAAAGATAGTTTTTTCTTCTTATTAAAAAAATTAAGGACTGATTATGAGGGTAATAATTCTCACGAGTACTAAATATGAATTTAATAACTAGGTTGTACTTCAAAGATTTAAAATTGTTCGTTTTTGTTAAGAAAATTAGGTTATTATTAAAATTAATTTTGTTCCTTTATACTGTTTTAACGTATTAACCCTGGATTCCCACCCTTGGAATCCCATCACGTATTACCACTCACACGTCAAATCGATGTATATTCCTGAAAAGGGGCTTTCTACGGGAATATTCCAAGGAGTTTAGAGAAAAAGTGAATATTTTTGTATAAAAACTTAATTTTTTTCGAAACGATGTGTATAGGTTGAGCGATTGGTATCGCTTACATGCCAGAACGACGTGTTTGGGGTGAGCACGTATTACCACCTACACGTCGCACAGTGGGGCAAAATCCCAAAAAGCTGGCCAAAAGTCGAAAAATAAAGTTACTATTTAGGAAATTTTGACTATACAGATGGCTATAATAATGTTTGGAGGGTCAGAATCTATATTTATAAAAAGGTTTTCATTTTGCTTTGGCAACCTGTAGCATTTCAAAAGTGACGCTTGGAGGATTATCATCTGAGGCGAACAAAAAGAGAAAAATAAAGGTTCTTCTAAACACGTGCTACATTTTTCCATATCATCCGATTTTGATGCTTTAAAATGGATTCACACGATGATGGTATGTACTGTTTTTGCCCATGTTACAAAAATTATATTAAGTACATAAAATTTAACAAATTCATGATTATTGTTGATAATTTTCTTTTAAAAATATATTATTTTTTTTCTTTCAAACATCAAAAAGTTTATAAGTTCCACGGTGTTCCGCAACGACATATAATGGAAACAATAGCCTGAACTATTATCTAATGAATCATGAAAAATTAGCTGCCAAAAACTGCCATTATGCATTTCGTTCAGGTTTTTGTAACCACAAGTAAAATTATCATTTTTTTAGTCGCTTCAAAAGCTATGACATTTATTACTTTTCGCAGTAATTTAGCTGGCAAACATTTTTGAAATTTTTAGATGATTCAGTTTTGTGATAGATTATTATGTATTATATTACAAATAAGTATTATAATCATAAGTATAAAGGAATTTGATAAGCAAGATTAGTAACAAAAAATGAAAAGAATTCTCTATCATCGATACAATAGAAATACATTTTCTTATCTTTATAGCTAATAATTTTGTGCATTCTATCGTAATTAGAAGAATTATCTTGTCAATTACAATCTTTGCTAGATCATACTGCAGCACGTATTTTATTAATGCAAACGGAAATTATTAAGAATCTGACTTCCGAGAACATTAGCAATCTGAATTTTATTTTCAAGTGGGGATGTGATAGTATACATCTGGTCAATGTACTTTTAAACAAAGATTTAGCATTAATGATGGTAGAAATTAGGTTCAAATAGCTTTTTGACTTCTCCAGTGCCACTAGAACTTAAGTACTGCGATAATTCAGAAATCGTTATCTGGAAAAATTCGAGATCTTCATCTCCTTGATTTTTTAGGCTCACCAGAGTCCATTTTTTGCACGAAATTACGGAAGCTACTGTCAGTGAAATGGATTATATTACAGATCAGAAGAGTAAACTTATTCCTTTTAAAACAATCATTCATAGAAAATAAGTAGGCGTTAATTACAAACTACCTTTAACGATGATTGATTGAAATTTTTTTTATTGTCATTAATAGTAATTTGTCAACTCAACGTTGATACCTGTATCAGGCAACTTCAAACCAGTTAAATAATCTTGATGACATTTTCGAGCTAAAAGTGAATGAAAATCATTTACAATTCAGTATGTCAACGTCACATGCCTGTATAAGATTTTTTGAGGGTAACTTGCATTTGGCATACAAACGGGATGTAAAGGAATGGCAAGTGTGCACACCTGACGAGAAGAAAAAAAAAATAAATTGCAAAACAAAATTTACATAAAATATTTCTTTTTCAATTAGGACTTCTCGTCGATAAATCAAAGGATTTGGAAGCACAAATGATTGCAATACAGCTCGTCGATTCTTTGAAAACGCAACTATTTCTGCTTCCATAAGGAGCGTAGACGAAGATTTGATCAAACGATTCCACGTCATATTACAAGTAATTTCTTAACATTCGTTTGACCAATTTCGTGGATTATTGCTCACAAACAGCTTGTAAATTCGTCGAATTGTATTCATAGTTCTATATGCCAACTTCAGTGCACAAACTTCTTATTCATGGTACAGAAATAATAGCTTCCTGATTATTGCCTGTTGAGCAAATGTCGAGAGACGCTCAAGAATCGTGCAACAAATTGATCAAAAGGTATGGAGAAGATTTCTCCCTAAATGCAGTTAGGACGTAAACAATGGAAGCTTTTTTGCGGCTTTTAAAGTTATCAGATCCCTTTATTTCAAGCTTACATAAATTACCATCGAAGAAACTAATATCCTTGCCCCTAGAGGCACAGAAACTTCTGTAAAATATTTCGACACCTCCCCTTCTGAAGAGTCTACTTAGTATACTACAGATGATTCAGAAGATGAATTTTAGAATATCCTTTCGTTTTATTTTAATAATATATAGAAATTAAACCTTGTAGTATTTCATTTTTCATTAATGTACATAATTGTATTTCATAAATAAATATTCATCGTTTAATTTCGATTAAAAATATCTTAGTTCCTTGAAAACACTTTGTAAACTTTTAGCCTTGAAGCATTTTAATTTCGAAACTCGAGATATTTTATTTAAATCTAATTGTTTTTATTTTTAATTCGCCATTTTTTAAAATTTAATTTTTGAATCGTACTTAGCATCCTTAAAAGTACCTGTATACGAAATTTGATAGAAGTGGAATAACTTTCAAAGCATTTTAAGTCCGCCATATTGGATTCGCCATTTTGTATTTTTCAATTTTAATTTTAGATTTGAGATCAGCATCCTGAAAAATACCTGTGCACGAAATTTCGTGGCATTTAAATAACTTTTTCATATTTTGGCCAGCTTTTCGGGATTTTGCCCCACTGTGCGTCGCGTCGTTTCGATGCCTTCAGGGGTCTCAGGACTCTTAAAATTGGAAAAAATGAAAAAAAAAAGAGACCATTTTCAACATGTCATATCTTAAAATTTATAATACTTTAAAACACAATTTTCATTGAGATGAAAGAGAAAAATACGTTCTTTCATTGTATGTATTTAAAAATCACAAGATGCCGAATTAGCATTTATAGGGGGCTCCAAACTGTCAGATATTTCAGGAGCAGAAAATTGGTATAACAGCTTACACGCACGATTACAAAATAAATATTGGAACTAGGATGAATATTTTTGTGCCTACGTATACTTCAGATTGTAATAATTACCCTGAATGTAAAAAAACGTGTTTAAAGAACTTTTACATTTTTAATACAAAGTTGCATTTCGCTAATACAAAATGTTGAAAGATTCAACAACATAATCGCCAAAAAAAAATTTTTTTCAACAATAAAAAGGACATTTTAGGTTCAGTTTATACAGATTAGCATGAACTGCATGTTTAAAAAATTTGCTGAAAAATTATTCAAAAGTTTTTGAGATATCACGCGCGTTATGTCCAAAAACGTCAATTGGAGAAACATGACTTCGAAGCTCCGGAAACGCCGCTTCAGCTATTGAGTGGGTATAATTCTAAAACCCATAACTTATTTCTTATGAGAATTGCACGGAATTAATTATATTAAAATGTTCAGAAAAGAAAGGAGTTTAACAACTAAAAAAAATTTAATTTTTAAAATTTTGAAGCTTTAAGAGACCTGAGACCCCTTAAGTTTAAAAAAAAAAAAACAGCTCTTACCGTGGTTTTGATATTGAAAAAAACAAATACACGTCGACTTGACGCAGGGGTGGTAATCCAGGGTTAGTTGACATTAAAGCCATATATAAAGCTATCTTTTAGTTATTTTTGCAGCCGATCCTTTAAAAACAAATAATGTGTCAGAGTTTAAACAACGCTCCCTAGATGAGGGAGAAAGTCTTGACACGCGAGCGTGTCACGAGCTCTCCAATCTAGGAGGTGTTCGCTTAATACAGTTAAACTGCATTCTAAATATCCGAAAAAAAATGCAATTTAACAAATTACAACGACCATTTGGAAAATGATTTTGTCAAAGTCTAAAATTTAAGACATAAAAAATCGCACGGAGTTGATCCTACATTACGTACGCCATGGATTACATTTCTCGCTACTGTAAATTTTTAAACTTCTACGGACCTGTCATATATTACGTACGCCATGGATTAAACATTAATATTCCTGGACCAATTTTAATTGAAATTTCATTTATAAACTTTTAAACATCCCACAATATTACTTTCTACACCGTCGTATATAGAAAAAAAATGCACTTTTAATTGCAATTTGTTTGAAAGCTGTATCTCAATTTGTTTCTGAGTTATTATTTTTTTTATAGTTTTTATTATTTTTTTATCATAGTGGCAACAGAAGTATCCATCTCTATTGAAAGCAAAGGGAAAATACATATTACTGTATAGACCAATCATAAAACGAATAAAATGCGATTTCAACTAATAAAAAACTTCAGATATTTTTTTGATTTTTTACCTTGACCGAGGATAATAACCATTTTTCCAAATGGTTAAAAAAAAACTTTTTCGACTATAATTATATAAATGAAAGCTGTGAAGTTCATTTAGATTATTACATGTGCAAATAAACTAAGTTCCATTACTACCAAATAAACCAGCAACATTATGCGAATCACATTTAATACGCGTTACCGCTTAATACGCGGCTTTTGTCCAGTCCCTCGAATCTCATTTTAACCGGGTTCTACTGCATTTTTTTAAATATTTCTAATATTGAATAAGAAAGCTCATAAGATTAAATTTTCATCTTTTACATACAAAATATTTTTCAATAGACATAAAAAAGACGAATTCTGCAAGTTTTGGTAATTCAAATTTTAACAATTATGTATTATTAATGATAAGTTTTTTAAAACAAATATTCCAATATATTTAAGTATCTTTTTAACAAATAAAGATTTTTCTGACGTATTTCACTATATTTTACATGGAAAAATTGGCAGTTTTTAAAAACGTTAATTTCCTGAAACTGATGATGGCGCATTTAAATACCGCCAAAAAATAATTAGAAATTTACTCAGAAATATTTTAATCTATTAATCATTAAACACTGAAAGACTGACAATTTTCAAGGAAGTTAATTTCCTTTTTTAAATTAACAGTTAGCGAAAATAAGGATATATAAGAAAAAAAAAACAAACAGTGAAAATCTTTCTCTGCCAATGAAATTGATAAGATGAATAGCGTACTAATTTTACGTCTCAGAAATAAATCTGCAAACTGAATTTCTATAATCTCAAATTAGGTTTTCAGACGCGATCCTGCAAATTAAATTTAAGATTACATGTTTTTTTTTTTTTACAGAATTTTTTTTTTACAGAAAATCCTTTTATGTTCCATTTAAGAATTCCATTTTACCCCAAATATCATTAAAATATCTCAGGATACGTTAAATTCGACGAGAAGAACTAAATAAATGGAACGAGTTTTGTAGTTTTATAAAACGCTTTCATTAATAACAATTTCTGTATTTTCGATGAAATAATAATTTTGGCGAAAATAAATTTCATTAGAAGATATAGAAGTAATAGAAAGCAAGAAAAATATACTAAAATTAGAAATACTTGGAAATTAATTTACAACCGCTAATGTTTCTAACAGCAAAAAATCTCATTATAAAATAGATAGTGTTTTTTAAATTAAAATTTAATGTTTTTCAAAAAATTCCTTTAGAATCATTGTTATGGAAACAGTTATTTGAAATTCGTAACATAAATAAAAACTAGTCGGATATGGCAATCCCAGAACTTTCTTCTGTCTCATAAATGTTAATACTTCATGAAAAATGAAGCATATCAGCGCCACCGGTTAGGTGATTTAAACCAAAATCTAATCAGCTACAACTTATGTCAAGTTCTAACTGAATCTTAAGTGTGTTGAGAATCCGTGATTAAGTTTTTGAGATAGAACTATTGGAGTAATCGTAAAAAAAAAAAAATCTGCATAGCCGCGGCCACCTGTTGGGCGGTTTACCCCCAAAAACTAATCAGGACCTATTTATATCAGGGGCTAACTCAATCTGAAGTTTAAAGAAAATTCAAGCATTAGTTCTTGAGATATAGTTATTGCAGAAATCGCGATAAATACAACCTTTTGCGACACCTGTTGGGCGATTTACACCAAAAACTAAACAGCACTTATTTATATCAAGGACTAACTGAATCTGAAGTTTGAAAAAATTCGTGCATTAGGAACAATACATCATAGCAGCGCAACCTGTTGGATGATTTACATCAAAAAGTAATCAGCATCAGTTTATATAGGGGACTAACTGAATCTAAAGTTTTATTAAATTCCGTTCATTTGTTCTTGAGATAGAGCACGCACAAAATTTGTGTTAGATACATACAGACAGACGGACAGAGTCACAGACTCACAGACAGACATTTTGTAAAAACATGTTTTTCGGGTTCCCTGATCCCTAAAAAGTGTAAATCCGTCGAAAACTGGAATTCAAAAATTTTCATGAATCCAATACTTTCTTCTTGTAAAGACAGAAGAAAGTAATATAATTGTTAACTTAGTAGTTAAGATAAATGAAATGATTTCAAACATATATTTGTTATTGTTCAATCAACAAAAGAGAAATACCTCATACAACCTCTGCGGAAATTATCGTATAAAAAATTATGGAAATCATTATATTAGATTGTGATTTTTAATTGAAGTTTAAAGATTTTCACAAACTGTCTTCGGAATATATATTATTGGAAATTCGTAAACAAAATAAAAATAGAATTCTGAATCTACTGTTTGAGACAAATAAAAGGAATTGAACCGCAGAACAGTGGGGCAGAATCGTGAAGTAACTTTTAAAATCAATATATTTTGATCGGGTGGAGCTGGAAACTTCAAATTTGTACCATATACACATTTATCCAGTCAGGTGAATGACTTTCATTATCAGCTTGATCAGACCTCATTAAGGGGGTCCATCGGTAAAAATTCTGAAAAAGTGCAAATTTTATTTTTCATCCTTATAAAATACTACAAAGTGTAAATATATATATATATATATATATATATATATATATATATATATATATATATATATATATATATATATATATATATATATGAGTTTGAGTATTATAAAGATCCTTTTTCTGAAAACTATACTTAAAATATATATTTATAATGAACTAAATATGGTTTTATCCCTTGCATTTCTATACAAGGTATACAAGGTACTTGTATTTCAAATGGAGTATTTCTACAATGATCTACAATGATGACAAAAGTGTTATACAGAACAGCAGTATTTGATATTTATTTAGGCTTCATATCTATTTGAATTTTTATGGTATACCCATTCATGCTTTTCTAGTATATACCCAACCCTACGTTGTGTAGTTTTTTTTTTACAAAGTTTTATTATTCTTTTAGGAGCGATTTTTTAAATAAAACAGTTAATATTCATATATTTATTGTACGGAACCCTTGAGTGCAAGTAATACCCACACTTGACCGTTTATTTAAATGTTACAAATACTATATCAGCGATATAACTGTTATATCAGAAGATATAACCATTTTTGTGTTGTACAAAACAGTTCTGCCCTGCTCGTAACTGAAAGTTCCTTAACTGAAGGCCCCACCAGTGGCCGAGAGGTTCTGCTCTCGAAGCTGGTAGACGGGAGGTGCTGGGTTCGATCCGAATCGCGCACGTCGGCCTTATCATTCGGAGTTTTCGTGGTTTTCTTCGAACCTTGGTTCTCCAAGCGTTAATACGGGCTAGGTTCCCTTAGAAAGACCTCCACGGAAGGCACTACCCCCCTTAGGGCCTATATCCCACGTGCTGATAATTGGCCGACATAAATACAACCAACCAACCTTAACTGAAGTACTTTTATCCCAGAATGGATTTTGTCATAATTTTTCATGCTAAAAAATATATATGTAAACTTTCTGGAAAGGTATATGCATGAAATTTTGTTCAGAGTTTTTATGTTATGTTTATAATAAAGTCTGATTTATTTTTAATTTCATGAAATTTCAGTGTTACAGGCACTAAAAAAGCATCTTTTCTTTTCAAATTATCATAACTCACCGTAAAAAATTTCGTTTTATTTATTGATGCACGGAAAATACTTTTCTAAATATATCTTAGAGATTTAAAGAACAGTATAAGATATAAATTTCGTTACTTTTACTAAAATAAATATTTTGGTTTAAGCAGCTGCTAATATGATGCATATCACCGTTTGAAACTATTGTATATTTAGTAACTAATTAATAATAATTAACACAGCTCTCAATGATGAGGTAGCTCGTAGACATATAAACATTTAATATTCATTTCACAAACAATCCCATCACTTACAAGACGTCACAAATAGCACAGGAGAAAAGAACATTTCTATGATATTTATTCCTAATTAATTCTGGAGAGCTTTGGTGCTGCCATCTAGGCTTAAAGGGTCTTTTAAATGCGACGAAATTTAACGAAAAAATTGAAAGTTTGAATTAGTCTATCATCAAAACCCTTTTATGTATAAACATGAAATTTTGGATATTGATAAAACAGATTGTGCTTTGTATTATGCTGTCATTAGAAATTTATTAGCCTTTTAGAGAACTTGTGTATTGTTGAAATAAAAATAGCTCTTTTTTTCACTCCATAATTTATTGCGCTCATATCTTGAGAAAGTATGTATGGACTGACATGAAAATTGGTAAAGATACTAAACATGTACGTGTATTTAAAATGAACCACTCTTAGGCCAAAATTATTTCATTACCTATATAAAAAAGTATTTTTGTAAATATATATATATATATATATATATATATATATATATATTAATGAATAAAAATAGTCATAACTAAAAATATTACCATTGTAGATTCTTAAAAGTAGTTCATTTTAAGCAAACATATTTGTTTATTATCTTTAACAGATTTCATGACAATCCTTACATACTTTCTAAAGATATCATGCACGTAATGACTTCTGGAGTAAAAAAAAGAGCTATTTTGGTTTCAACAATACACAAATTACGCAAAAGGTTAATAAATTTCTAATGATAGCATATTACAAAGCATAATCTGTTTAATCAATATAGAAATTTCATGTTTATACATAAATCGATTTTGAAGATAGACTAATTCAAACTTTGAAGTTTTTCGTCAATTTTCGACGCGTTTAAAAGGTACAGGACCATTTAATATTCATTTCACAAACAAACCCATCACTTACAAGAGTCACACATGGCACATGAGAGAAGAACGTTCCTCTGATAATTATTCCTAATGAATTGTGGAGAGTTTAAGTGCTGCCATCTAGACTTAACAAATTGAAACAAAAACATGACAGCTCTCCCCCACTTAATATTTGAATCGGTCAGGAGCTCTTCTGTACCTACCAGATCTTCTCCGTACCTGTGGAGAAGAAGAAGAATTAGGTTTTACAAGTTCAGCAGCATCAACTATTGAACTAGTGAGAAGAGGTTTTGGAAGTATTGGTTCAGAGTAAGTTGATTTAGGACTTGAAGAATCGGGATAGTTAAAGTCAGTTTGTGTAGGACCTGGAGTATTTGGCTCATGAGAATCAACTGATTACAGAACTGCGATACTAGGCTGTAATGTTGGAGAATCACCATGTTTCACTATTGCATTTTGACTTCTGAAATTTCCTGTATCACTTTCTTCAGAATTTGGATCATTAACTAAAGAAATCTCTGAACCTACATTAGTTATTTGATCAACATGCTTTTTCGAGATATTCGAACCAACTTGAACTCTATAATGTAATTTTCCTTCTCTTGCTATTATTCGACCAATTTTCCATTTGGCTTCTGGCGTATAATTTCTTACAGCTACTTTCAGGTTAATTAAAATTTCTTTTATTTTAAATTTGGACTTTTTCGCATCATGTTTATCATGAACGAAATTTGTAACATTTGCCACTATCAAATCTATTTTTTTCTTATATGACGTTTTAGAAATAGAGATGCAGGACGCATCCACGTTGTAACATGAGGCATCTTCCTATATTGCAAAAGGAAGCTATTTAATTTCATTTGCAAAGTACAAGGCTCAGAAGCTAAGGTTTTTAATCAACGTTTGAGAATTTGTACATATCTCTCCACCTATCCATTTGTAGTTGGATGGTATGGAGCACTGAACTTATGATTAACAACATGTTTTTTCAAAAATGTCTCAAATTCTGCAGTTATAAACTGTTTGGCATTATCTGATACTAAAAAAATAGGAAAACCGTATCGTGCAAAAAGTGAAAAAAGACTTTTTGTAGTTGTACTAGGAACAATAAAAACTTCTGTCCATTTGCTATGTCCATCAACCACTAAAAGAAGCATTTTTCCCATTGACAGGACCAAATAATCAATATGAATTCTTTGCCATGTTGTGTTAGGCCATTCCCAATTATGTGTATCAATTTTGGGAAGATTATTTTTCAAATTTACAAAAGTAGTCCAATTTCGTGCAAGATCTTCAAGACCTTGGTCTATACCTGGCCACCATACAAAACTACGTGCTAAAGAGGTCATTTTTACTATACAAAATAACCAAAGTGTAATTCATTTAATATTTGTTTTCTGTGATTTTATGGGATAACTTCCCTACATCCTTTTAAAGTACAGCTATGTTGAAGAGTAAATTATTCTTGTTTACCGCCAAAGAGTAAATTTTTATGAATTTAAGAACCAGAAATGAGGTGATAAAAAATTTGACGTAACAGGGTATCAGATTTTGTAGCTGAAGCAATAGATTTAGAAGTTAAAGGAAGGATAGAGAGTTGATTAATTTGAAGAATTTCAGATTCATTTCAGCATAGCAACATTTGAATTAAATTGTTGAGGTAAATCTTGACTACGTACAGGAAGTCGTGAAAGAGCATCAACATTTCCGTGTTCAGTAGTTTTATTATAACGGATATCATATTAGAACATTTGTATATATAAATTGCATATCGTTGCATTCTAGCAGCCGATAAAACAAAAATACTTTTAGAAGGAGAAAAAATAGACACTAAAGGTTTACTTTCAGTAAATAAGGAAAAATCTGTTGCCATACAAATATTGAAAAAATTTCTTCACACCAAATATAATAGCAAATGCCTCTTTATCAACTTGACTATACCGTTTTTCAGCATTATTTAAAGTTCTGCTAAAAACCCAATAGGTATTTCAGTGTTATCTGTCATCATATGCGAAAGCACTGCCGAGATACAATAAGGAGAAGAATCCGTAGCTAAAACTTAAGGTAACTTAGGATTAACCCGTTCGGGACGAGCGACCGGTATTCGTGCCGGCCTCGTTTGCACTTTAATCCCGCGCGACGGGTATACGTGCCGGCGGTTTTGGCACTCACATCCCGAGCGACCGATATTCGTGCCACACAGTTGGAACGTTTTATTACAGAAAGTTCAACTCAGAAAAAAAAATCGTAATGAAATTTGAAAATACATTTGGGAAGAACATATGTCCTTCTATCTGGGAAAGCAAATGGAATCAATTAATATATTTTTAATCCATGTCAATTTAATTTTCTTCCAAAAATGATTGCAATGAAAAAAAAAGTGTGTTTATTTCACATGCATCTATTTATGCTTCTGACACGTGATTTTCTTTCTATCATATATCTATGTGTCAAATGAAACTTTATTTTTTGTTTATCAGAAAATTTTCTACGACACTTGGGAAAAGGAATGGATGAGTCAGCTGATCAACTTTAAGCTTATGACGTAATCATCTGTACTTACGCATATGGCCAAGCTTCCAGTTGATTCATTTTCAATTACTTTTTTTCTACTTTTATCGCGATTGGAAAGAGTTTATTTGTACGTCGTGGTGATTAATAGTTTTGGATTTTCATTCATTGAGGAGGAAAGCGGGAGGCCTATTTATATTTTTTATTTTGTTTCAACAAATGCTGCTACGCAGTTTAAATATTTGCGGATGCTTGTTCAAAATATTTTCGGTACCGTAAAGTCAAGAAAACTTTTGTGCGCTCTTTTTTTTTTTTTTTAGTTTTCCTTCAATAGTTATTCATACCGTTTCAAAAAATTTCCTCTTAAATTATCTATATTTATGTATCTTATTTTACAAACTCATTAAAATGTCTAAAAACGCAGGTATTTTACTGACAATGGAATAGCTGGGATAGGGAAAAATATTTAGTAAAGAAAAAAGAAAATGCATGAAATTAATGTATTTTCAGAAAGTAAAATTTAAGAGAGTGGTGTGATTCTAACACAGTCATTGAACTCTGACATTTTGAGAAATGTTCGCAGGTTTTAATAGTTTCAATTAATAGTCAGTTTGCCCATTATAATTGAATACATTTATATGATTTCGTTAATATTTCCATTTTATAAAATACTTTTAACTTTAACGGCATTTTTTTATCTGTATATTTCAAATTATTATTCAGTTTTATTTATTATTAAAAAATATTATTCAATACTTTGAACCTCATAAATTTATTTATATGTTTAAATATATATTATTAAAAGATGTTTATAAAGGTATTTTAACAAACAATTATTTGGAAGAATATATTTTAAGTTATTAATGTTTACTTATTCTTATTAAATATTCTTTAATTGATATTTCGTTTTATTATACGTTACAATATGTATTATTTCTTTTATTTTCAAAAATATTTTTAACATCAACAACTTTTTAGAAAGGTATATTTTAAAGTATAATTCTATTTTACTTATTATTATTTATTATTATTCAATATTTTTTATTTGATAGATATTTTATGATTGATTATATGTAAATTTTGAATTTTCACAAATATTTTGAAATGAATTAAAAGTTTTCAAACTATTTTTTATGTCTGCATAATAAAATAAGCATCCAAAGTTGCATGCAGAAGTGGCTTGCAAGTTTTATTTAATTATTTTTATTAGTGAATAAATATGCTTTTTAAAAATACTTGTCTTATTTACGGAAAGTGTTAACAATTATTTAGAAACAAAACTATTATTTTTTTTAAACAAAATTATCCTTTATTTGAGAAAAACATTTCATATGTTGCTATATTAAAGGAAACGTAAGTGTTTTGTAATCACATAATATTTTTTAACTGAAAAACGTGATTAAAACATGCATTATATTTGTTTAAAAAGTCATTTTTACATTAAAATATCCGAGAAAATATTTCAATTTTTTGCGTAAATATATATAATAACAACATATTTCATGTATGTGCATTTCAAAAGGTTACATGGAAAAATGAATCTTTTATAATTTTTTGAAGAACTCTTTACAAGAGTTAGGCTTAGTTTCGCAAAATCCTTCGGCCCAGAAAATGAAATCAAATTTTACCGCTCCGTCCACAGATGCGCACTTCTGAATGCGCGCGCCGTCGCGAACAGGTTACAGTGAGTAAGAACCCTGTCAGAAGTAATTTATTTTTTTATACTTTTAAATGCTTGTTCACACTTATGAGACCAATTAAACTTAACATTCTTCTTAAGCAAATTATTTAAAGGATTTGCAATAGTAGATAAGTTTGGGACAAGCATAGCATAATATGTAACTAAGCCTAGAAAAGTTTTAACCTGAGATACATTTACTGGTCTTGGAGCATTTAAAATTGCTTCAGTTTTATCTTGTGTTTTATGAATACCATGTTTATCAACTTTATAACCACAATAAGTAATTTCATCCGCCATAACGAATGATTTTCCTTTATTTATCCTAATGTTTTCATTCCTTAATCTTTCTAATACTTGCTTTAATCTTTGTAAATGAATTTCATCTGTTTCGCCTGTAACCCCAATGTCATCATTAAAAATTGTAACTCCCCGAATTCCTCTTAAAATGTGCTCAATTTTTGTTTGCCATATAGCAGGAGAACTAGCAAGACCCATTGGTAATTTAAGCAAGTTGAATAATCCTTTTGGTGTATTAATGGTCAGCAGTTCTTGTGATTGTTCATCTACAGGTAACTGAAGATATGCTTGATATAAATCAATTTTTGTAAAATGTACACCACCACCTAATCTAGCTAACATATCTTCTATCTTATGTAAAGGATACTTTTCAACCTTCAGAAATTTATTTAATGTTACTTTAAAGTCACCACATAAACGGATTTTCCCATCAGACTTGACCACTTTACCGATAGAAGTTGCCCACTTGCTGTTTGTAACTGGTTTAATAATACCTGATTCTTGTAAGTTTTGTAATTCTTCATTCTGCTGCGCATAGTGCATACGTGACAGTCCTAGCTTTGCAAAGTATGGGTGTAGCATATTTTCAAGATAAAGTTCTGTCTGTAAACCTTTAATTTCCCCAGTCTTATCAGTAAATAAATCAGAATATTCCTGTAACAAACCTTGTAATTTATCAGAATAATTTACAACTTCATTCACATATACTGATTTTAAATTATGAGGAAAAATATCAAATTCAGATACCCGATCTCTGCCAGATAATAATGGAAAATTATCTTCTTTTATCAAATACAACTTTACCTTTCTAGTTTTATTTTCATAAGAAACATTTACTTTAACATAACCTACAGGTTTGAAAATTTCACCAGTTGCAGTTTTTAACTGAACATCTGGAAGAAATTTTATAATTAGGAAAAATTCTCCGAAATTTTTTTAAGGAACTACAGAAATTCCAGATCCTATGTCTAATTCCATATCAGCTCTAGCATTGTATTCAATGAAAACTGACAACTTAGTAGGATTTGAACCTTTATCATATTTAACAGTTAATACATTTACTGTATTTAAAGAATTTACCTGTTTTTGAGAATTTGTACTTATACCTACTTTACTCAAATGGCCCTTTTCCTACAAAGGTTCCAAGTAACATTAATAAATCGACATATATTTGCTAAATGTGAGTAATTTCCACATCGGTAAGACTTTAGCGTATTTTTATTCATGTCAGAGTGAGTATTATTTACATGATTGTTGACATACTATTTTTGAGAACAATTTTCTAATTTCTTATTTTGTAGATTTTTCGTACTGGGAATTCTATTTACATTGAAATTTTAATGCTTAATTTCGGAAATTTCAATATCTACATTGTAAAAAACTAAAGCTTTCTCAACAGCTTTTTCGAAATTTAAGTCATCAACTTGCGTAATCAATTTATTCTGAATACTTTCATTTTTCAGACCGAGCAGAAACTGCTCAAGCAGGTTTTCATTTAAAGCATCACCGGTAAATGAACAAAAGGTGGCACCCCTTTTTAATCTGGCAGCATAATCTTGAATTGATTCAGTTTCATTTTGAAAACATTTTTAAAATTTAATATGTTCTATAAATATGCTGGGGGCGGGGCTTAAGTGTTTAAGCAAAATATCAACAATCTCAGTACATTTTAATGTTTCACAATCCTTAGGTACACATAAATCACAAAGTAAACCATATAATTTCGGCCTTAATAATTATAAAACAGAAGGGATTTTTTTCTCTTCCTTTATGTCATGTAGAACGAGATATTGTTCCAATCATTTCACGTAAGTTGTGAAAGATTCCACTTTTTCAACAAACTCTTTGAAATGGGTGAACATTTTACTTTATTAAAAGCAGAAAAGAGAAAAAAATGTAATAGTAAATGTAATGTAAGATAATACTTACCACCGCTGTAATGTTTATTACACAGAACCGTAGAACTTTGAAAACAGAACTAGAGCAATTTTCCCCAGCACAATTATCGTTTTCGGTAAGCTTTTTTCGGTCCAACTACAACTTTTTTTTTCCAACGTCGCAATTTATTGTATATTTAGTAACACAACTCTTAATGATGAAGTAGCTCGTAGACATATAAACATTTAATATTCATTTCACAAACAAACCTATCACTTACAAGACTTCACACATGACACAAGAGAGAAGAACTCTCTGATATTTATTCCTAATGAATTACTGAGAGATTTTGTGCTGCCATCTAAACTCAACAAATTGAAACACAAAAATTTTTCGTTTAAACAGCTACTAATATGATGCATATCAACATTTGAAACATTTTTGCGACGTGATGTAGACTTCTAACGCTTACGGTTTAGGGATTAGCTGTATTATAAAATGTTAAACAATAGATATTATATAATCCATAACTTAATTCTTCGTGAGCATTTCAAAAATAACATCATGTTAATCTTAAATAACTAATACACAGATACATTTATCGTTGTGTTTAAAAAATATATTTATTTGTTAAATGTCAACATCAAAAGTATTTAAAAATATGGTATATCTTACTAACTTTCACTCTCTCTTGTAAAATATCATATAAACTCTCTAGTAAAATATAAAATAACACATATAAATATTTATTGAAATTATATACTTTTACTGTTATTTTGTACTTGGTCTATATAACTCCCAATAAAAATATATTTAAGTTATTTGAAAGAAAAACTTTATAAAATTTGAACAAAGAAAATTCTTTAGTTATAAAGAAGTCGCGAGGAAGAAAAAATGGCAAAATATGTGTTTTTTTCAAGGTAATCTATATAAGTAATAAATCTTAGTAAAAGTAGTTGATAATAAATATTCAAAAGTTTTAAACTTTTCTATAAATATCTTTTTTAAGAAATGCAAATTCTAAAACGGAACTTTCGCTTAAGAAGTAGAAGGATTTTATAAAGAGGACAAGTGCATTAACATGCACTAAAAAAATATTTTTATTCAAATTATTTTTCATTTAAATGTAACAAATAAAGCACTTAAACTGATTTCTAAGATTTTACTTTAATGAGCATTTTTTCAGAAATCCTTACAAAAGTATGAGATTATTATTAAAAATGCAAGAGATAAAACCATATTTAGGTCATTATAAATATATATTTTATGCATAGTTTTCAGAAAATGATCTTTATAAAATGCTGGAAATGTTATACGTACAGTCTCACATATACATTTAAACTAAAACTTTTATTATTTAAAAAATATGCTCTTAAATAGTATGTTAAACTTCAATTTAATTCAATTTACTGTAAAAATTTGAAAAATATTATTAGTTCTACGACGAAATCACAGGTTATTTCCCATTTTTTTTTTTAAGAAAAAAAATTGCAAAAAATCGTCATATATTTTTACTGAATTTTTAAATATAAGGAAATGAAATGCAACATAATATACGGGTTTTAACTTGAGTTTTTATATTTTTACAGGTGTTAAAGCATTTAGTTTTATCATTAGTTTACTATCTCGACTGGCGACGATTTTTTAATTCTCACTCGACAAGTTTCTCAAAACAAAAATTTTCACATTCTCACAAACTTTTGACTTTCAGGTCCCTGAATAATAAGTTTTTATTCAATAGACTTTTTTGTGTGTTTTTTTTTTTTTTTTAATTTCATATTCTAGTGAACATCCCATTGCATGATTGCATAACAATATTAACGAGATAAATAAGTTTTGGACGATGTTGGGGTTTTAAATACCAGGAAAGCTCCTATACCGTCCCGTGTCCCTGATGCTTATTTTTAAGTTTGGAGCTGTCTTGATAAAATTGTTTCAATATAAATAATAATTCGATGTAATTTTTTTCTGAAACTGGAACTACTGTTTTATATAAATATGTAGCTAAAAATTAACCTACACACATTTTTAAGTTTGTTATTATTTTTTAAACTCTGTCCCTGGGTTTTAGATTCCTTACCATCCCTCTTCTAAAATTATACAGAAAATCATTTCAGATGCAGCCACATAATTTTTCTCAAGTTTTTTCTCATTCAGAAGTATGCTAGAGAAATAATGTCTAAAATTCTTTGGCAGGAAATTTACTTTAGAATTTAAATCAACCTTTAAATATCAATTTCAAGCATCGTGGATTTATTAGTAGTCTCACTGTTCCCAAGGTTTATTACTGCACTTTTCGAGGTAAATTAAAAAACAAAATTAATTTAATCCAATGTTTACAACTGTTTCTAAAAATCAATGAACATTGTGGCTATCACTTAGGCTTAACATGGTTTTCCTAAAAATAGGTGGTAATTTTCCTTACCGTCCCATCCTCACCGTCCCATTTTCCTGTACCATCCCCTTTTTTGTCTTACCGTCCCTTCTTTAACACCACTTTAAGACAATGTTATACAAAAATTCTGTATTAAAAGTACTACATTTTTATTATTTCTTATTTGAATGTCCTGTGGGTACTATGCAAATTGATTATAAGTAAAAATTTAGAAGAAAAAAAAGTTATAGGGATAAAATGGTAAGGAAAATTAAACTCGTAAGTTTAACTCAAACCTTCAGTTAAATAAAAAATAATTCGCTGCTGACCATTTTTTTTCTTTATTTTGAATCCTTAAGGCATTCGTCTATCAGATTAAAATATTATTTTAGAAAGTTTAATTTCGCCAGATTTTTCTTCCCCCTAAATCAAAAGATTTTGAGAATGCCCCATACTTCGACAACATGTGCAACAGAAATATTCTATAAAAAATGATTTTTAGAAATGGTGATGCGAATACAATTTAAAAATAGTAGCCAGTGTCAGTCGTGTACGCCCGAGTTTACTCGGGATAATAATTAATTGCAATATATATTAAAACGAGGTAACTCTGTATAATCAGGTAAACGGTTAAGAAGCATTGTATACACTAACTGATTCTCACGGCCTTGCACGGGTCCGTGGTAATAACCTTACATATATCTGAAATCAGTGTTGAATTACTTATATTTTTAAATGAAAATCTGTCCAATCGAACGTAAAGCTGGGGCTCTACTTAAAAATCACCCCGAGTTTAAAAAAAAAAATTAAGGAGCGTAAAATAGTACCAGACTTCTAGGAAGTTTCAAGATACCACTGTTTCAGATTAGAAAATTTCTGTTTAAAATTTCAATTGCGGAATTCGCAATTATCTAATATAATCACAGAATTTGTAAATTTAATAATAAAACAGTTTCTGTTATAAAATTCAGGTAAAACTGTACGTACTATAAAATTCACCTTACTGAGGAAAACGCATTGAAAGGATTTGGAAGAGATATTGGCGTTTCTGCAGACGACGCAAAGAAATATCTGCAAAAGATTGATTTTTACTTATTTACACATCTGTTTTGATGAACGATGAGCAATGCAGCATTAGAAATGAGAACAATCAGACGATTTTGGTCCAAAAAAGAATTTTTTTTTTCAATCTTGAACTGTCAATCCCTGTTAATTTAGTGATATGTCCATGCAATATTTTAATGTCAAATTCAATTTTTTAGGAAAAATGCTCTTTTATTCGTACAACTTAAGTATTTCACTTGCATAAATTTGTAATGAAAAAAATTGAGAACGATCTATTGCTTTTTTATTATAATTTTTTAATGCTCAATATTTAAAACGAAAACTTTTTATATTCATCTATATAATTGATGATAAGTCAGTTTGATACTATTTCCTTAATGAAAATTTTATCCATATGATGAGATATGTGGGAAATATTTTACATAACTTATAAAACATTGAGAGTATCTTCCCTGAATTATCAAAGAATTTAGAAATAAAATTATGGAATACTTAGTTATATACTGGGTGTCCCAAAAAATGTCTGATGGATTTTAAAATTCAATAACTTGCAAACGGTGTCAGATATTTAAAAAATTCTTGCAGAAGGGTTATGTATGATGTCAGGAGTTTTTGTAGTGTGATTCTTGATTTAAGTTGAATTTCAAACTGTGGATGGCGCTGAAAGCAATAGGCGCTCAGTCCAGACCCAATTTTTGGTCTTTCGGGATGCATTCAATACATTTTAATCTCCTTTTTGCGCATGGAAGAAGAGAGAGGTCGAAAACCCGAGCCAGGATTTAGCGATTGTAGCTTGTAGCGCCATCTATCGATAAAATTTGTAACTAAAACTGAGAATCACAGCATAAAAATTCCTGAAATCTTACATAACACTCCTGCAAGAATTTTTTTTAATATCTGTCAGCGTTTGCAAGTTATTGAATTTTAAAATCCATCAGTCATGTCTGGAACACCCGGTATTTTTAAAACACGAGAAAATTATCCTACCTAGAGAAAAATAAACTTTTTAAGCGTGCATTATTACAAAAATTCTTTAAAAATTAAACACATTTCTCATTGAATTTTTATAGATAAGAAAAAATGAATGACATGATTATTACTTAAGGATTTTTAATATATATGTATATATTTACAAGGTGTTTCGTAAAAAGGTGGGAAAAACTTTA
This sequence comes from Maratus speciosus, assembly GCA_963932465.1. Taxonomy (NCBI): domain Eukaryota; kingdom Metazoa; phylum Arthropoda; class Arachnida; order Araneae; family Salticidae; genus Maratus; species Maratus speciosus. The sequence goes on from OZ010799.1 coordinate 365,134,291, forward strand.
AGAGATGATAGTACCCATCCAAACAAGCAACTTTCATTAAAGAATGTATGGACAAAATTAAAACGCAAAGGTGAAGAGGGCGATGAAGGTGATGTTGTTATATGTATATATATAAACTCGGTTTATGGCGTCAGATGCCGCCATCCGAAGAATCTACAAGAGTATTTTTCCATTTTTTCCGGTCAAGGGTCCATTCCTCTATCCCTCATTGCCTTTGAAATATCATCCATCCAGTTCTTTCGTGGTCTTCCCCGTTTCCCTTTTTTGTTTGTTGTTCATTCTTTTGACATGACCATAGCAAATTAATTGTCTTTTTTTTTAATATCATCTAATATGGTTCCCTTTATTTTATCATTTCCTTGATTCTGTCATTACTTCTTCTTTCTATTCTTGATATCCTGCATGATCTTCTTAGCGCGTCCATTTCTATTGCCGCTAATTTCTTTCTTTCTGTCTCCATAATTCTTCATCCTTCTGCTACATATAACAATATTATCTTTCCAATAGACTTGTATATATTATACTTTCTTTTCCTAGAGATCTCCTTAATCCACCAAATAGAATTTAATAGTTTTACAGCCTTTCTCCCCTGACAAACTCTGTATTTAATTTCCTGTGAGTCTCTTCCTTCTCTATTAATGTCTACACCTAAATATCAATAATGCTTACAGCTTTCTATTTTTATGTTATTAGTTAGATTTAGGTCTGTCTCATTTCCTCCTATACATAGGTATTTGGTCTTGCTGACGTTCATGTGAAGTCCCTGTTTCTCATATTATTCCTTAATTTTCACCGTCATTTCCTCTAAATCATTTTTACTTTTTGCAATTATAACTTGCTCATCTGCGAATTGTAGAGTAAAAATTGGCGTTCCATTCATATTAAGTCCCATTCCTCTGCATTTCTCCTTCCACATTTTCAATGCTTCTTCAACATAAATTTTAAAAAGTGTTGGGGAGATACAACATTCCTGTATAAGTCCTTTATCTGTTATAAAATCTTTTGATAATATTTGCCCTATTTTAATCTTCGTTTTTGATTGTCTGTAAAGTTTTTGAATTGCTCTAATAATACTTGGATTTATGGCCATTTCATTTAATACATTTCATTTTTTGCGATTGGAACATTATTATATGCTTTCGTAAAATCTATAAATAGAAGATGAATTTGATACGAGGCAAAAACACACAAAGAACGATTAAGGGATAAAAGCAAGTTTAATGACATGTCATTACAATAAGTGTTCAAAACAGTGACAAACGATGTCTATGCATGTGGTACAGCGGCGAAGAAAGGATTGGCGAACTTTCTGAAAAACAACAATTATATCGCGCGCTTCACCTTGCAGGGGCCGAAAGCTGGTAGTTTTGCATGTCTCGTACATAATGGGCTGGTGCTCCTTTTTGCTGGAACCACATTACCCGCCGAATGTGTAGCGGAACGGCGTTCAACATATCTGGCAGCAACTATTGCAGAAACGTGAGGTCAAGGCGTTCTGGCATAAGATAAGATCCGAGTAGGTGGTCACCAATTATTCCTTCCGAAACATTGATAGAAAAGCGTCGGTGATGAGCATGCGAATAAGTAATATGTAGATTTACGTCTGTCCATACCTTTATTGTGGGTGTTAAATGCACCTTCACGTGTGAAGGTACAGTCGTGGAAAAAAAAAGTAAACACCCCCTACAAACTCCTCAACAAATTATCGTAGAAGAAAGTTACTGGTATGAACAATTGGAAATAAAGTTTACTTTCAAATGATGCATATAAAATTTGCTTAGGGGGCCATCTACATATTAAAACGAACCATAACTTCATTTTTTTCAATGTCAATACCCAATTCTGACAGCAAAAATGAACTCTACACACTTCAATTAGCCTAAAAACAAATTTTTATGCAATTCGTACCATAAGTTTCCGAGAAATTAATTATTTTAAAACAAGCGTATTTTAAGGGCTGTATCCAAATTGAAGTTCGTTACTCGATTGTTAACCGAGAGAGCCCCCTTCTTGATCAATGCACCTTATGAAGCCTGTTAGATAACAGGACAGCAGAAGAAATTTCAAAATATCTACACACTTCTATCATAGACGGCCCCTTAAACCATCATTTTGCCGTTTTTTAAGCATAATTTGAAAACTATTTAGAAGAAAAATGTGAAATTTCGGATTTTCATAAAGCTGGACTTAATAAATCTAAATCCATAAAAAAAATGTAGGTTGCAATTCATAATTTTTTCGAATATTAATTTCATAATTCATAATTCATATCATAAAGTTATAAAAATTGCAAATTCAGCATATTTATGTTTGGGCACATTAGCATTATTGCTACACAAAGAATTAGCACATTAGGAGCATAATTTCAGGAGATATAAAAAAAAATATGAAAATGTAATTTAACATTAGAAGCACTAAATTTTGAATGTGTATAATTCAAAAACTTATCATTCAAATGACTTGAAATTTGGTGTTTAGGCATAGTTTGAACCGAAGATTTGAAATATTTCGTTAAAATTAGGTATTGCCATAGAAAAAAATGAGGTTTGGGTTCGTTTTAATATGTAGATGGTCCCCTAAGCACACTTTATATACATCAGTTAGAAGCAGACTTTATTTCCAATCGTTCGGTACCAGTAACTTCCGTCTACGATAATTTGTTGAAGAGTTAGTAGGGGGTGTTTACTTTTTTTTTCCACGACTGTACTTTCATCCATAAAAAAAACAGTTGTTATAAAATCTGGATTTACAGCATTCTGCTTCAGAAACCAACGGGCGAATTCCATACGACGAAGATAATCCCTTTGCGCCAGTTCCTGGACCATTTGAATATAATAAGGATACAAACGTTCATCCTTCAGTAATCGCCATGTCGTGATGTGTGATAGAGGTACAGGACAACATCTTCCGATATATTCTTACCGATATTAACAGTTGAATAATCGGCGGCTCTGATGTATTTTCGATACGAAACTTTGCATACGTGTTCTTCTTATTTACCATATCACATTTTGATACTATTAGTGTTGTTCTTCTGCCGATAACTCACAACATGAATGGATCTTTAACGTTTGTATGCTTGCAAATGCGCCAGCACCCTTGAGTTTTATTTCCGAGTATGTATTCCTTGATGAAATTTGTTTGTTTGGATATGTACTATCACCTTTTAAAGTCCCCATCTTTTTTCGAGATTGGGAATCTAGCCTATCTTTTATCAAATATCCTGTATATATATATATATATATATATATATACTATAGACAGGGTGTCCACTCTCGATGGTGTACAATGACTAATTCCTAAACCATTAGTTATAGACATATAGTTCCAATTACAAAAATGTTTTAAATGAAGTAAAGAAATATTCTAAAAGTGATTTGGCTCAATAAAAACATTTCTTAAAAAATTACAAATTTTAAATTTTTGTGCGGTCAACCGGTCCTAAAAGTTATATTTAGTAAAATTTTCCTACTACACTGACAAGTAAGACGAAAAAAGTTCTGTCTATATGACACTAAATTGACCGAGTTATGAAACTTTAAAAATGTATGACTTACACCACTTTTCTACATGTGAACACAAATGTGTTCGGCCATGATTTGATTGGTCATATACCAAGTTCTTAAAGTATTGAAGGACTTATTTCACGTGTATCTGCGCTTTGAAGAAAATCGTACAAGTGCTACAACTGCGTCAGATTATGGCTAAAATAATTGTATTTTAACATATGTTTTATTTTGTAAGGATTTGAAACTGTTTCTTTTAACAAAAATTACGTTATTTTTATAAGTTTTTATTTAACTTCAACGATCATATGGATATTTTTAAGTTCAAAATTTTTACTAGAACTTTAACTCACTCTCAAATATGCGATCGATATTAAATTTTACATACTGACGCAAATCCGGTGACAATCTAATATTATGATGATATTTGGTGGTTACCAGTTATATTTATTTTACAGGATAGCACAAAGAATTCCGGATAGATTACCGACAAGAAGTTTAACCATTAAATTCGCGATTTTTTTATTTTGTTTCGAAAAAATTATATATGATTCTCTGAGAGGTTTATTACACAGGAAAAATAATGAAAAAAAAAAATCAGAGATACATTTTTCGTATGATACGTCAATCTTTTCTTTTGTTGACAACTGCAATATAAGTAAAAACTATTGTCGTGTGGCTATTTTACGCTAAAATAATGAAAAATTGTAAATATTTTAATAAGTATGTCTCCAAATACCTTATATTATATTATTATTTATTTTATAAAAATTAACATTTAACCCTTTAATTCCCATGGTAGAATACGTTCTAGAAATTACGTAGTTCAGAGAATCTGACTTTACACCAGAAAGTTTCAAATGTTAATTTCGCTTTATTTAAAAACGGAATGTCTCTTATTAATTAAAGCATATATTGCTATTTTAATTTTCTAGTGTGAATTAGGTATATAGGAATAAAAATAATCTATTAAATTCAAAACACTGTTGTTTGCAAATATGCAAAGCTGCGCACTAAAGGGTTAAGAAAAGTTTTAGATTACATAACACAAGACAGCGATTGTTGTGTTTTTTAACTTTTATGTATTTTTTAACACTGAATCCGAAAATTACCTTAATTTTTGACCATCATGTCAGGACTTTTTGCAAATCATAAATTGTCAATGTTAAAAAATAACAAAAATCAGATATCTACTATAAAATAGAGGAGATGGAGTGTTTTTTAACTTTTGATAATTGATTTTTATGCAGTTTTTAGCACTGAATCTGAAAATGGCGTTCAATTTTAACTATCACGTTAGAATTTTTTTGCAAATCGTAAATGCCAAAGTTAAAGTATAGTGAAAATCTGATTAATATAAAACAGATGTAAATTTTATGTTATTTTATTTTATTCAATAATTTGTCCAATTTTTTGGCTTATACTGGGATTCGTATAGCTAAATATCTGAGGGGTTTTATGAGGTAGGGGAGGAGGTTCAATTTGAACTTTGAACTTTTTAACTTCGAAATTTACAATTTACGAAAAATCCTGACGTTATGGTTAAAAATGAAGTTCATTTTAGGATTCAGGGGTAAAAAATACATAAAAATCAATTATCAATATTAAAAACACGACAATCACATCTATTTTATAGTATCAAATTTTCGCTTTTTTTTTTTTTTTTTTTTTTGTACGTTAAAATTTATGATTTGTAAAAGGCCTTTACGTGGTGGTAAAAAATGAAGGTCAATTTCGGATTCAGCGGTACAGGATACATACGAATCAACTATCAAAAGCTAAAAAACATGACATAATCTAACTTTTGCAGGTTAGTGTAACCTATTAACATTTTAAAACATGTATCATTTTGTAAATAATTCTGGCTGTTAATTTTCATCATTTTATTTAACAAAAATTCTCTTTCTTTTTTCCATCTTATATGTTTATTACAAATTGTATATTTGGCATTAATGTGTCAGAATGATTAAAGATTTCAAATTTATATTGCAATGTTTATTTTACTCTCAACCATTTTTTTTTAATATATTTGACGAAATTATACTTCTACTAAATTTGTGAATGACCCTTAAAATTTGCAGCAAAAAAAATATGCTCCAACTTTAAACAGATATTACTCGGTCAGTTTTAATCGTAGAATAATGGGACTTTTTTTTTTGCCTTACTTGTCAGTGCAGCAAGAACATTTTACTAAATATTGCTTACTAGCAAACCCCGCGGCTTTACTCGCGTAATATTTGAAATATGCCAAGTGATATTTATATGTCTAATTTTTATTAAAAGGTACTAACTAAATTTTTATTTTATTAAAAGGTTTTTTTATTAAAAAGTTTTTTTTTATTAAAAGGTACTTATTAATTTTAGAAATAATTCTAAAATTCAAAAATGAGACTTAAATTAATAAAACGAAATAAAACTAAATAAAGGATAATTTAGAAAATATTTTGAAACTTTTATGCTCAATTGATACGCTCATTTCAGTATTAATTTGGAATTTTGAATTTTTTAGAAACCATCTTCTTACATCTTAAAATTAACTATCATGTGAAATTCCAAGCCCTACCAGCACTCTCAACATAAAGGGCTATGTTGATAGGAAATGTCACCATTAATTTGTCAACATTAATTTTGAAATAGGTTTGTTATTTCCTAATATTCCACAGAAACGTAATTTAGAAATCTTTTAAAGGCCTTTTTTAGAATGTTTGTTGTTCCTGTGAACCACAGGTGGAAGAATCATCGGCATAAAATATAGCCTGTGTAGGATCAGAGACTGTTACCATTGATTTGTAACTATTACTTTTAAAATCGGTTTTTATTTCCTGAAATTGCATAGAAATCGTAATTTAGGACTCTTTTAGAATGCTTTTCGCACCTCCCCTTCGCTTCACCTCTTTTTAATTCGAATTTATTTTCGAAAGTCCTTCGAGGGCATTTATATTTTTTAAGTAACTACCATAGCATATTTAAAGTTAACAGCCTTTTCAGTATCACAGAAATCACAATTTAGAATGTTTTTAGCTCCTGGAACACTCTGGTGGTAGTGGCACAGATAGAAAATATAGCTTATGTTTTAGCAGGTTCTATCACCAACAATTTGTCATCATTTTTTTTAATCGGTTTCGCATTTGATAAGATTGCATAAAAATTGTAATTTATAACGCTTTTCGTTCACTTCATCTTCTTAAATTTGGAATTTTCTTTCGACTGTTCTTAGAAAGCAGTTGCATCTTGTACGTAAACACCATGCCATATTTCAAAGTGTTAAACAGCCCCCCCCCCCTCAGTTGCGCAAAAAACGCAAATTAAAACATGCTTTGCTTTTGCAACCTTCAGATGGTAGTGACAGCAACATAAAATATAACCTATGTTATAGCAGGGACTGTCACCATTGATTTGCAACCATTACATTTGAAATAGCTTTGGTATTTCCAGAGATTGAGTAGAAATCGCAATTTAGAACGTTTTTAGAACGCTTTTCGCGCATTTTCACCCCTTTTTATATTTCCAATTTTTTCGAAATTGTTCATAAAGATAATTTATATCTAATAAATATGTACCTTGCCTAATTTTAAGTTGCTAGCCCTTACCGATCACAAAAATCGAAATTTAGAACGCTTTTTTGCTCATGCAACGTCTAGATAGTGATACCGACATAAAATAGCATCTATGTTAGAGTTGAGGCTGTCAGCATCAATTTCCTACCACTACTTTTGAAATCAGTTTGATTCTTCCTGAGATATTGCTGACAAATCGGCATTTAGAATGTTTTTAGAACGCTTTTCGCGCATTTTGCTCCTTCATCTTCTCTGGGGTAGTGGAAACAGATATAAAATATAGCCTATCTTGGAACAAGATCTGTCACCATCATTTTTACACCATTATATTTGAAATCGTTTCAGTACATGCTGAGATTGCATAGAAATCGCAATTTAGAACGTTTTTTACAACGCTTTTTGCGCATTTTGACCCCCTTTTAAATTTCGATTTTTTTAGGAAATGTCCTTAGAGATCATTGATATTTTATAACTAACTCCTATTCCAAATTTCACGATTCTAGGCCCTTCCGTAACGCAAAAAACAGCAATTTAGAACGTTTTTCTCCTGCACCCCCCCCCTTTGGGGTAGTGGCACCGACATAAAACATAGCCTTGTTTGAGCAAGGGTTGTCACCGTCATTTTGACGCCATTATTTTTTAAATCGGTTTGGTATTTCCTGAGATTGTGTAGAAATCACCATTTAGAATGTTTTTTAGAACGCTTTTTGCTCATTTTCACCCCTTTTAAATTTCGAATTGTTTAAGAACTGTTCTTAGATATCCTTTATATCTAATAAGTATCTAATATTTCAAATTTCATATTTCTAGGCCCTTCAGTAACGGAAAAATCGCATTTTTAGAACGTTTTTTGCTCCTACACCCCCTTTAAGGTAGTGGCACCCACATAAAACATAGCCTATGTTAGAGCAGGGGTTGTCACCGTCATTTTGACACCATTATTTTGTAAATCGGTTTGGTATTTCCTGAGATTGTGTAGAAATCACCATTTAGAACGTTTTTTAGAACGCTTTTTGCTCATTTTCACCCCTTTTAAATTTCGAATTGTTTAAGAACTGTTCTTAGAAATCCTTTATATCTAATAAGTATCTAATATTTCAAATTTCATATTTCAAGGCCCTTCAGTAACACAAATCGCATTTTTTTACCTTTCTTTGCTCCTCCACCCCCTTTGGGGTAGTGGCACTGACATAAAATGTAGCCTATCTTGGAGCAAGCATTGTCACCATCATTTTGACACCAATATTTTTTTAATCGGTTTAGTATTTCCTGAGATTATGTAGAAACTACTATTTAGAACGTTTTTAGAACGCTTTTTGTGCATTTTGAACCCTTTTAAATTTCGAATTGTTTAAGGACTGTTCTTAGACATCATTTATATCTTATAAGTAACTAATATTTCAAATTTCACATTTCTAGGCCCTTCAGTAACGCAAAAATTGCATTTTTAGAACGTTTTTTTTGTTACTGCACCCCCTTTGGAGTAGTAGCACCGACATAAAATATAGCCTATGTTCTGAGTTCGACTAACACCGTCATTTTGATACCATTACTTTTGAAATCGGTTCGGTAGTTCCAGAGCTTACCTCCTACAAATAAACAATTTTTACTTCTTTATAATATTAGTATAGATATGACCTGGGCACCGCATAAAAATTTAAATTTCGTAATTTTTTAAGAAATATTTTTATTGATCCAAATCGCTTTTAAAATATTTCTTTACCTCATTTAAAACATTTTTGTAAATGGAATTATATGTGTATAACTAATGGTCTAGGAATTAGCCATTGGACACCGTTGAGGGTAGACACACTGTATATATATATATTAATATGTGTAAGAAATACAGAAATAAGTACTCGTTTTATTTTTTAGGAAATAGGAAAGTATTTAACAATAAAATTTAATTATTTGAACCATTTAACAATAGCTTATCATGAATAATTTTTTATGATTTACTTCAATATAAAATGTATAGTTTAGTTCAGTTAAAAAAAAAAAAATGTTTGGTTAAAGATTTTGTGATTCTAAAGACATGTGCGTAAAACATTAAAAAAAAATGTATTACTGTAACGCTCAAACAATACGCACTCCATCATATTTGTTCTCCTTTTCTTTTTTTTCTTTTCCTTCAAAAGAACTGACAAGCTGAGTAAATTAGACTTTTCGAAAAAAAAGAATGTTTACAAAGTGGTTGCCGACAAGGCATTTGTGCTATGCTGTATTTTAAATTAACTGAGTTATTTTGTAAATAGTAACATGTAAATAGGATGTAAATATTAAAACTTATTAATCTATGATAAGTTATCCAGTTTTATTTCGTAACATAAGAATAGTTTCCACCCCGGATTCTGAATAATATGTTACAGAAGTGGCTCCCCAACGTCTGGCACGAACAGAAGCAAGATATGAAGATAAGTATTATTTTAAATTGTGTTAAACTGCTTTAATAAGAAAATTTAGATACTAAAGTACAAAAATTTATACAAAAGTACTTTTGATTCATCCGGAATCTGATGATTTTTGAAAATTGTATTTGATTCGTCCAGAATCGAAATATTTTGGAATTGTTCTATTCAGTTGAATGATATTTTCCTTAGAATTGAAATACGAAAAGTCGTCTGCAGCTTCAAGTATTTTAGTATCTGAATTAAATGAAGATATTCATAAGAGAAATAATTCTAATAATTATTTTTGAAAAAAATAAAAATCGTTTGCTTTATTTTATACATTTATATAGTTGCACTGAGCTATTTATTATGAAGTTGTTATTGTAAATGAGTGCTTGGCATTATTTAATTATTATATGATTGATATTATTGTGTAAGAAAAAAAAAAAAAAAAAAAAAAAAGGCAAATAGTTGGTGTCATTATATTGAGTTTTGAAAGATATTATATGTTATTTATGTTCTATATATGTTAAAAATTACGTATTTTGCTAAGAGTTATTCGTAACGCGAATTAAGTTTGAAGTTAGCTAAAACATATTTAGTTCAAATGATGGCGTTTCTTTCAAAGGGTAAGAAAATTGATTTAATCACATTAGCTTCAGAATTAAAAGTAGAAGTAAGTAGCGATGATAAAGTCCTCGAATTGCGTGATAAAATTGTAAATAGTGAGGCATTTAAAGAGAACATAGATTTTGTACAGGGAATTTATGAAAATATCGTAGAAGAAAGAAAGACTCTTGAGGAACAGAAACGTTTAGCCGAAGAAAGAGAATTTGAGCTACAGAAGCTCAGGTTAGAAGCAGGAACAAGAGATGTTGTTGCAAATACAAGCAACCCTCTAGAAACTTCTTCAATACGCGTTGACTTGAAAAAGGTTTTACCCGATTTCAATCCTGAAAAGGATGATATGAATTTATTTTTAATAACTTTTGAGAGGCAAATGACACTTTTAAAGGTTTCTAAAGAACTGTGGATCAAGTATTTAATTGGAGTCCTTCCAAATGAAATCGGTAAATTAATAGCGCGTGAACCGGAAGAAAAATTTGAGGATTATTCTTATATTAAAGATATATTGTTGCAGAGGTTCAAGTTAACTGCAGAAAGGTTTAGAGTTTTGTTTAGTCGACATCCAAAGCGAACCGATATTAGCTGGAAAGAATATTATTTTGAAATTAGAAGCTATTTTGAGGGATGGCTATCTGAATTAAATATAAATTCCTTTGAAAAATTATCGAAATTAATTATTGCTGACCAATTAAAGAAAAAGGTTTCCCCTGATTGTAAAGAACATTATTTAGATCAATGGGAGAATTTAACAGATCCTGTTGAATTAGCTGAAAAGTTAGATTTATATGATAATTTGAGGTCACACAAAGTTGAAATAAAGAGATCAAATAAAATCAGTGAGGTCGAGAATTCTAATCGCTTTGAAAAAACGCCTTTAGATTTTAAAAGAAATGATTTTGGTAAAATTGGCAATCAAAAAGAGTCCAAGAGAAATAAAATTAATTACCCTTCAAATTTAAATCGACCAATGTTAAGTTGCTATGGTTGTGGAAACCAGGGAGTTATTAAATCCAAGTGTCCAACCTGTTCTCCGAAAAATGTATCGGTGCACTTTCAATCACTAGAATTTCGTACATGTAATATGCAAACATCACCAACATTACTGGTAAAAATAAGCATAAATGGTCTCTCTGGCACAGCTTGTGCTGACACTGGCGCAACACATTGCGTTGCGGGTGAAGGTTTGTATTCTTTATTAAAAGACCAAGGTGTGAAGTTTGAAAAAACACAAATGATCGTAGTCTTAGCGGATGGGCTACAAAACACTACCGAAGTTTATAAAACAGAAGTTCATGTTAAAATTGAAGGTCGCGACATTAAAACAACACTTTATGCTCTGCCGAATGCCAGAAATAATCGTACAATTTTAGGAATCGATTTTTTAAGCAAAGCAAAAATTGTTTTGGATGTAGTAAATCAAGAATGGTTCTTCGCTGATAGATGTAAGTGGAAGTATAGATTCGCTGAAGATACATATAGACCTCCCAGTGAATTAGCGATAAAATCCGTTGAATTAGACACCGTTTTTCTTAGAGAAGATGAAGGTAGACATCTCACTTCAGAGCAACAAGTTAGGTTGAATGAACTGCTTGAAAAATTTACTAGTAGCTTCCAACTAGGGGAAGAGGCTACACCTAAAGTTAAACATTATATTGATACTGGATCACATCCTCCTGTAGCAGTACCCCCTTACCGCATGTCACCTGCGAGAAAGGAAATTTTGCGTAAAGAATTAGACGAATTACTCTCTAAGGGTATAATCGAAGAGTGCGAGTCTCCTTATGCCTCTCCTGTAGTATTGGTCCCAAAACCAAATGGAAAAATTCGCCTTTGCATCGATTATCGAAAATTGAATGCCATCACAAAGACAGATAATTATCCATTACCGCGAATAGATGATTTGCTCCATGAAGCCAAACATACCCCTTATATGACCACTATTGATCTGAAGTCTGGATACCACCAAATTGAAGTAAATGCTGCTGATAGAGACAAAACTGCATTTATTTCTCCATTCGGAGCTTTTCGGTACATTAGAATGCCTTTTGGATTGAAAAATGCCCCAGCAACCTTTCAGAGATTAATAGATAACTTTAGAAAGTCCCTCAAAGACATCTTTATATTGTCCTATTTAGATGATATTATAATTTTGTCGGAAAGTTTTGAGAAACATTTGTCTGACTTAGAAGCAGTTTTTAATAAACTATCAGAATTCAAATTGTATGTTAATCGTGAAAAATGCAATTTTGCTTGCCCCCGTGTTAAATATTTAGGACATTGGATAACAAGCTCTGGAATCGAAGTTGATCCTGGAAAAACCGCTGCAATTCAACAAATGCCTCCTCCTAAGTCTGTAAAACAAGTTCAATCTTTTTTGCAGTCCTGCTCCTGGTACAGACGTTTTATTCCCAAATTTTCAGATATAGCTAAACCTCTAAGTAATCTTACGAAGAAAGATGCAACTTGGAAGTGGGAAGAAGCAGAACAAAGCGCTTTCGAAACATTGAAAAGTTCATTAATCAATCCTCCAGTACTAAAACAAAATGATCCGACCAAGCCCTATCTTCTTCGTACAGATGCCAGTGGATATGCTCTAGGTGCTGTCCTCCTCCAGGGTCAGGGAGAAGAAGAGCATCCAATAGAATATGCAAGTCGTTTGTTAACTTCACCAGAAAGAAACTATTCTACCACCGAGCGCGAAGCACTTGCTGTCATTTGGGCTTTAAATAAATTCCGTGGCTATATTGAAGGACATGAAATAACAGTTGCCTCCGATCATCAACCCCTAAAATGGCTGATGAGTTTAAAGTCACCGTCAGGCAGACTAGCCCGATGGGCTTTGCAGTTACAATCTTTCAACCTCAAGATTGAATATATGCCTGGAAAAGCAAACGTTGTTGCTGATATGTTGTCTCGACCTATTTGCAGTCATGAAGAACCTTCTTGTGAAATTTGCACAATTTCGATTGATATGCCTATTAGATCTCCTAAAGATATCCGAGAAGAGCAATTAAAGGATGAAGATTTAAAGAAAATTATCGTAGCGTTTGAATCTAAAGAAAATAATACAGATTTTGCTAATTGGACTGAACGTGGTTACCTCTTAAACCAAGGAGTGTTATATCGTTACTCTCCAGAATCAGATTCAGAAGAAGCACAATTGGTTGTTCCTGTTCAACAACGGAAAGAAGTCTTGAAGAATTACCATGATTCACCGACCGCAGGCCATTATGGAGCCGAGGGAACCTATTACAGAGTATCCCAGAGATATTACTGGACCGGAATGAGAAAAGATATCGCAGATTATGTTAAACATTGTGTAGACTGTATTCGTTATAAAGCGAGTAACCAAAAACCTGCTGGACTTTTACAAACACCTGTTCATAGTCAAAGATTTGAGACCCTCTCAATAGACTTATTTGGACCCTTGCCAGAAACAGCAGATGGGAAAAAGTGGATTTTTATAATTGAAGACTGTAGCACAAAATGGGTAGAACTTTTTGCATTAAATAACGCAACAGCCACGGAATGTGCTGTTACCTTAATTGAGGAAGTGTATTTAAGATATGGTTTTCCAAGAAAAATCATTAGCGACAATGGTCCGCAATTCATCAGTGCTGTAATGCAACAAGTTTGTTTTCTTTTAAAGGTAGATCAAAGTTTAACTCCGGTGTACCACCCTCAAGCAAATCCGGTTGAAAGAAAAAACCGAGATCTAAAACCCCGCTTAGCGATGCTAGTTGGAGATGATCATACAACTTGGAGTGAAAAATTACCAGTAATCCGTTTTGCCCTTAATACTGCAAGATGTAGTTCCACAGGTCACACAGCTGCATATTTAATGTTCGGTCGTGAATTACGTACCTCCGATGATGTTGCTCATGACTTACGCCCTGTAATTGCGAATGATAATTTCATACCCGAAATAACTCCTTATTTAAAAAACTTTGCTAAAATTACTATGCAGATAAGAGATCGCATAGAACAAAGCCAAGATAAGCATAAATATTATGCTGACAAACATTTAAAAGCTTCTGAACAATATAAACCAGGTGACCACGTCTGGGTTACTTTGCATCCGATTAGTCAAAAGAAAAATAACAAAACAACTAAATTCATGCCCCGTCGAGATGGCCCATATGTTATTTTAAAACAAAGATCTCCTACTTCTTATACCATTGCCACTAAAGAAAACCCCTTTTCTCCCTTAGGAAATTATCATATATCAGCTTTGTGTCCTTACACGCAAGATGATGGTGGATCTTCTAAAGGCTTTATTCGTCCTAGAGGCAGAGCCGGGAAACATCAGACGACCAGCCAGCAAATATTTACGAAAGGACCACAAAACACGAGAGCCATAGAGGATTTTAGGCACCAGAAAGCATCCCGAAGGAATCCACCCAGGAAATGCACACTGCATCTGAGGGACCAGTAATGCAGTGTGAGGGGAAGAGTGTAACGCTCAAACAATACGCACTCCATCATATTTGTTCTCCTTTTCTTTTTTTTCTTTTCCTTCAAAAGAACTGACAAGCTGAGTAAATTAGACTTTTCGAAAAAAAAAGAATGTTTACAAAGTGGTTGCCGACAAGGCATTTGTGCTATGCTGTATTTTAAATTAACTGAGTTATTTTGTAAATAGTAACATGTAAATAGGATGTAAATATTAAAACTTATTAATCTATGATAAGTTATCCAGTTTTATTTCGTAACATAAGAATAGTTTCCACCCCGGATTCTGAATAATATGTTACATTACGACATTTATTTATCATGGATAAAGTTTAAAAGCCTAGACACTTCTGGGTTTAAAAGGACAAAGAAAGACAAATGATAGATTGCTTTAAGATGTTTTCCTTCCTTAAATAAAGCACACAAACAAAAATCCTACATTTTGAAAATATTAAAATTTAGGATGTAGTAATAATAACTTTCATGACTTTTTTTAATTACAAGATGAAATATAAGTCCGGAAAAATGTAGTTTTGTTAAATTATTGATAACATTTTATAAAATTCAGGGGGCTCGGTATAAATTGGCAGTAAATTTGCATGTTCTTATTTGACGTGTTTCTAATTAATATTGGAAAGCTTTGTTTTTGTGGTTATGATTTCATTATTTCTAGCTATAAAAATCAAATGTTGAAAGCTTTGCATGTTTTTATTTCAAGAGTTTCGTAAAAATTATTGAAAAGATTTATAATAATACTTTTAATGTAGGGTTTTTTGTTGTCGGCTGTAAGAATCAATTGTTCATAGATTTGCAGGTTTATATTTTGCGTGTTCCTTATTAATACTGAAAAGCTTTGTTTTATTTGCACCAGTTAATTTTCGTGCATCTATAAGGCTCAAATGCTGATAGTAGTCAGCATTTCGAAAGCATGCAATATTATCTGTGGTGGGATTCAGTCGGTTCGCATTGGTTTGGTAGAGCTGTTTCCATATTTTTTTGTTTCGATCAGCGAGACCAGTTATAAAATAATATTTGCAATACAGAAATTACATATTTTCATTCTTTACTATCTTTAAATGTTCATCTACGCAACAACAAATTTTAACTACTTTTTTATACAGTTGGAAATTATTTTATAATCTGTATGTGACGTGTGTTATTTTCCTTTCTTGATTACATTTGATAACAATCGTTAAGGAGATTGGGACACTAAGGGACTACTACTTTTTTAAGATCAGCGAACCGGTTGTAAAATAATATTTGCAATACAGAAAACAAATTTACATTCTTTACTATCTTGAAATGTTCATCTTGCAACAACAAATTTTAACCGTTTTTCATAAACTGTGAAATACGTTTACAATCTACATGTGACGAATTATTTTCCTTTCTTTTTTACACTTGATAAAAGTCATTAATGGGATTGGGACGTCTGCGATAACTAAGAAGTTAGAAATTCACGATACCCGTTTAAAGCCCATACACTGTTAAAGACATCCCTGTAAAATCACGGGCAGAGGCCGGCAGCAGAGATTCTAGTCATACCCCGCAAAAAAAAAAATCCATGCCCATCATTTTGTGTTAACGTGTACACCCTCTCGGTGGAAAATGTATGGGGTCGTACCGTATTTTTGCTGACAGATAGGCTAGAACTGCAAAAATATGTGGATTGCCCTTAATTTTCTAAGTATCTAAAAATATCTCTGTAAAATTACGGGCAGAGGCCAGAAGCAGAGATTCCAGTCATACCCCGTAAAAAAAAAAGAAAAAAAAAATCCACGCCCATTATTTTGTGCAGCCTGTAATTTTACGGGTCAAAGATGAAATGCACTTTAAAGAACATTAACACTTTACTTACTGTTCCGTAGCACGTAGCACGTTAGATAATTATCATAGAATCACTTTTTTGGTGAGTTAAAAAATATGTTACGGTCGCGGTTAAGTGACATTATTTTTCGAAACACGACTAAAATGAAGGGTTACACCCTAGCGGAGGAAAATTCATGGCGTTGTAACGTATTCTTTTTAGTGAATCAGACTGTTTTTCATAAAATAAGGCTGTTGCCTGTGAAAATTGAAGAGCAAAAGGCCGTAAATTTATAGATTTTTCTGAGAGTGTAACTCTTTCAAATATGCATGCATCATTATGATTTTTTATACTAGTTTAATAAGAATACAAGACAATTTTCAAAATAAAAAACATTTCAATCTGAGAAAACTACTAATATTTGGACTTAAAGATACATGTAAAACAACAATGTAAACAAACATATTCTTTCCACATGAAAGTTTTGAGGTACTCACTTTGGTACAATAAAATATTACCTTGAAATCTTGTGTGATGTTATAATGTACTTCATTTTATATTCTGAATCTATTTTAAACTTTATTACATTAAATTATTCTAATTAAATTAAATATATATATATATATAAATTTCAATTTTGAAAAATCTGCATATTTTTTACATGCATATTCCTCATTTACAAAAATATCGTAAGTTTTAAAAATAAAAAAAAAGATTCATAAGATGCAATAATACTTACTCTATCGTATTTTAAAATTACAGAGACTTACATGCAACAGATTTTGCACAAAACGTAAAATTACATGAAAAACGCACTTTTGAGAAAAACTTCAAAAACACCTGCCGTTTTAAATGGGATTTAAATGTTCGTTTACATTTCTAAGCTGTTTGTAATCGGTGTTAGATATTTAAAAGGTACATAACTTAATTGCTTAGTAATTTTCAGAATCTGCTCCTTTTTTTATGAGCCACATTTCGAAAAATCAATTTTTTTAAATATATTTGACGTCAGAGTCCCCTTAAGGGAGAGAATGGACCCTATGCACGGAACCTGAGGTCGAGGCTAAAATTCGTCTGCTGGCGGTATTTACTGGCGGTGTTTAGCATAGCAGTCTATGAAGTGTGATTTATTAATGCTTGTTTGCTAAAAATACTGCAAAAAAATTCTTTGTTGTAGCAGCATAATCTTAATATATTGTAATACAAATTCAAAAACAAAAAAAATGTAATACAAATTCTGTTTGCAAGAAAATTTCCTAAGTTTTCAAATTTTCAGTTAAAATGTATGGATGTAGCCTGGGTCAAGGCTAAAGTCGTCTGTTAGCGGTGTTTGTGCCTGCGCATATTGGTAATCTGGCGGTGCAGTGGCTAGAATAACAGATTAACATACAGCCAGCTCTGGCGTCTGACATCACCTGAATAGGGTCCATTAGTTGTTAGGTTATTTGAATATAACCGCTGCAAAAACAGAAGGAAGACTATTAACAAAGAGTCCCAACTTTGGTTCAGCACCAGCGCAATTCAAACTAGTGTGATTTGGGATTCCGTAATTGCAATGGCGTATAATTTAATTGGAAATATAGTGTTAATGAAATAGAACACGATTCCTATTAAGAAGAAAAGAACTAATTTTTTTAAATCAAAAATCCCATTTCTATAAATTTGCAAGATTAAAAAGCATGTTTTCAAAAAGCGTTCAAGATTTGAAAATTTCGTTGGTGATAGTTCGCACTAGCAGGTGTAAAAGCGGCTTAAAAATAAAATTTCTTAAACTAGGGGGCTCAACCCCCTGCTCGCTCACGCTCGCCACTATTTGTGTCAACTCTAGCCAGAATGAGTGCTATCATAAATCATAACATATTAAATTTACAAATATTGTTAATATTTAAAAAAGTAATGGAAAACTTTGTTGAAAATGTAAATAAAAGTGTATTTAGATGGTGATGCTAATGGTTATAAATCACTTTAACATTATGGAATTAAAAAAATTTTGAAGTGCAAAATAATAAACTGAAAAAGTTACCTTGGAAATAGAATTAATTTTAAACCTCGGGGAAAATTCAATCAATAATTCATAAAAAAGTAAATAAAAAATGTAAATAAAAATGCATTTATCCAAAGTTTGGCCTTGGTGATCGTCATTGCAAAAGCTAAGCGAACTGGAAATTGACGCCGTTAATATTTAAATGGCATGTTAGTGTCAGATGGGGGTCCTTCTCCTTTCATTTTGCCTATAGGATTGAACAGCTCGGCTTAAATTCATTTAAAACTATAATAAAACGCTATAAAAGATGCTCCGTATCACGATATTGAAGTGTAAACAAAACATTTTCGGCTGTGTCTAAATACAATCTTGAACAAAAAGCTGATTCGCTGAATTCACACATCATCGTAAAACGGACCAATAGCAATTGTTATACTTGCATCGCTCAAACGGTTTGTGTTAAAAGAATGATTCCAACTGGATTTTGATTTGCTGAATGGGTCGGGACATGTGAACATAAATTAATCACTGATAATCGTCACTCTGGTTGTTGCCAAATAGGAAGCTACAAACACAGCTCTTTTTTCGTGCTACGTAAGAGAAATATATATATAGATTGGATGTAGGGCTGACTGCTAAAAGCAATATATATTTCAATAACTTTCCTCAACGTACAGTTTAAAATATGACGAAGTGTAAGATGCTGTTTCTGGTGTCGCAAAACGCTGCAAAAGTTATAAGATGCTTAAGTAACCCGCAACGGCTCCACGATATCTAGATTTGTGCTGAACGTGGCCATCCTATGCTTTTTCCTTACTTGTGCGATTCTAATATGATTTACAACCTTGGATGTCGTATGTATTTCTCCATTTTCCACCCACAATTTTTTTAAGAAAGGGATCACAAAAACATCTTCACATTTTAAACAGTAAAACATACTCACCGAAATAAAAATAAATACCTTTGAATAATTTTATTAATGAAAAAATTATAATGTTGTAAAAAATTGCTTTGTGTGACTAAATGAAAAACTAAATCAAATTTATCCCCATTATGCTTTCTTCCTCTTGTCCAATTTTTCAATTTATCAATTAATCACCGTCCTGTTTCTCTATTGATATTTGCATTTTATCCTAGAGGAATTTATAATTTGTTTTAGCAAATCCTTCATTATTGTTTTTCAGACTGACGATGACAAGTTTATTACACTGTTGAAATCAATGTGAGTTTTCTAATATCTATAAGGGAATTAACTTACATCATTCAAAAGTTAGAATCTTGTAATTCTACACCAACGATACATGTTAGCCAATTTCCTAACTATAAATTCTTGTATTTTATTTTTTAAATGAGTAATACGTCTCAACAGATATTTCTTTTTCTTTTTCTACTATTTTTCGTCATCTATTTTCAATACAAAATAACAATTGACGCATCAGATAAAATATTCGAAGGATATGTCTTATAAAGAAAAACTATCACGACGATATATTTTTCAAGAGATACAAACATTAATCACCGCAGAAGGAAACGATATTGAATTAGAATGATTTATTATCCATTAACTTCTTGGATTGTCTAGGGCATCTTCAATCGCTGTGAAAAAATAAGTAGTGAAAGGAAATAACGTGATCGATTATTAGTTGGTTCTCCCTAGATTTTAACAAATCTTAAAATTATGATAAAAGAAAAAAAATATGTTTCGACTTTAGACTTTTCAAGATGTGATAATGTTTTTAAATGATGTCAGAATACTAAACAATAACGATAATACTTTTTCGTGTCAAAGTCAATATATTACCCTTTGTTAGTGCAATTGATCAAAATAGGAATATCTATGTGAAATAGATACGTATTAAATTGTATGTAATTCCACAATCGCTATTTTAAAGTGCGTTTTTAGAAACTCAAATAAATTTTTAATTTCAACGTGTGATAGGTTAAATACAAAAATATGTGCCACCAATGTCTTTTTTATGCTTTCTGTAACAGGCAGGTTTGAAAATATATATAATGCATTTTTGCATAAGAATGTTTTTTTGGAAAAATGCATCATTAATACAGTTCAATTCAATCTGAAACATTTTCTTTCGCCAGTATTTTAAAATAGTCTATTAAAACATGATCTACCCCCAATCCCCCCCCCCCCCAAAAAAAACCCCTTACCATTTCAATAATCATATGCAGCTTGAAAGTACGATGAATCTAAGTAAAAATAAATATATTGTTGCGATCTCATCTCACATGATAGGTATAAAGCGAGTTACTAGCTCAGAGTAACTGGCTTGGCCTTTCACTCGACGCTAACGTTCTCGGCTCCTGATCATGAGATCCCTAGTTCGTATCCCAGCGGCGCCAAATCATACACTCTCTAAAGTGATGACCCGACAAACACAAACAACAACCTTCAACAACAATCATCTGTTCTCATAACCAAAATGTGGCAGCACCAAATAAATCATCTCCAGCAAGCAAAGCCTGTTAAACGCTTACAGCACATAAGCCTGTCATAATGCGCAGCACACATGCGTACGACAGCATCACTCACGAGAGCATATTGCTCCTCAGACCCCAACGAGATGTCTTTCTCACTGGGGATGAAGTGTGTAGAGATCTCATCTCACATAATCAGTATAAAGCGAATTACTAGCTTAGAGTAAGTGGCTTGCCTTTTTTGCTCGACGCTAGCGTTCTCGCCTCCTGATCATGAGATCTCTGGTTTATATCCCAGCGGCGCCAATTCACACACTCTCTAAAATACAATGAATAAATAAATATATTGATATATCAAAAGATAAATAAGGACAATTTGTATTCGACAAATGTTTTAGAATTTAAAATGTAAGCTTTTAACGAGATTATGATGTTATTGGCAATACAGAATCTCAATTAAAGAATTATTTTTCTACAAAACAATTTCTTATATTTCGTAGCATATTAAATTGTAGAATATGAAAATATTAGAATGACGAATATTTTTTCCCGCTTGCGAATCTGAAGAATAACTTTTAAATTTTAATATGAAATTCAGAACTAATCTTTTAAACTATATTTCTACCTTCATAAAAATATTCAGTACTTAAAGAAAGGATTTAAGATTGGTTTATTAGACTTCATATTAAGATAGTAGTTAAACGTATCTGTAAATAAACGCATTAAACTTAAGGTTTTCATTTAATATCGTGACATGAATATAAAGTCTTTTACAAAAGTTTCGAGTAATTTATAAAATTTAATATGATTTTAGTTGTCAGTAAAAGTGATTGAGAATATAAAAATTTTCTTTGCAGTAAAACTTATAATTTATTGTACATTTCAAATAAGAAAAACGATTAAATACCATCTGAAGGATTCTTAAATTTTATTACATGTCTCGTATTCTTAAATAGTCCTATGATGACTATATTTTAACAAAAGATCAAGAGTTCAATATTTCTGGATTCGTGACATTTATACTTTTATTGTGACTAGAAGGTTCTTTTAATATTTATTCCAGGATATTTCTGGAATACTACCAAGTACATTTGAAAATTTCTCATTCATAATATCATTATATAACATTTGATTTATCTTTCTAAGAAAGTATTCCATCCGAATGAAATCATAAGGGTTTCAAACCATAGGCCATACTATTTTTTTATTCTTCATTGAGCTCATTGTTAAATTTCTAGCTTATAAAATCCATAGTTTAATCTTGCACAATTGTAAAATCGCAACGAAATAATAATGGTTTCGCGTCACATATGGCGTAACTAACGGACGTTTGTTAGATTTATGGATAAAAGTGAATGCCGATGGATGAGATAGATTAGGTGTCTGCTGCTCAAATTGGCCTTTAGCTTGCTGTAAATTGTTTATAAATAAACCTATTATATATTAGAATATTTGCCTCCTTGCTATCGTGTAATAATTACAAATATATATTAGGTTGAGCAAAAAGTTCTGGGAAATTTTTAATCTAATAGTTACCAAAATTTGTATCGTATATAGGAATAATAGTGGTACAGTCCAGACGTGGTTCCATCCGATTATGGCATCTTCCGATCAATGTAACACTTTTTCAAAGGCCAACGATTTGAATCCTTTAATGATGTTGAAGAAGCATGTCAAGAGTTTTCCTTTTCCAAGGGGCCGCCATGGTACATTCAGCAAATCCGGAATCTGGCAGAAAGTCGTGAACTATGATGGTCTCTACTTTGAAGAATAGTTCTTGTGGCTTTTGTTGTTAATTTGCGTATAAGAAGGCAACTTTCACAAATTACCCTGAACTTTTTGCTCAACCTAGTATTAATGACAACGAGGATGGTATTCGAATTAAAAAGGGTGAGTAAAATTACTTAAAAAAGTTAAATGTCGGGGACACCAGAAGTGATATCTTTAGGCATATTGGAAGAGTGCCATTCGAAAGTTCTATATAATTGTTATGTAGAGAAGATCGATTATTTTGCTTCGGCAAATAACATCAAAGATGTTAAAAAGGAGAAATATATCTTATTAAAGGGTCTCAGGACTCTTAAAATTTTCGAAATTTTAATATTTTTAGATGTTAAACATCTACGTTTTCTGAACATTTTTAGATAGTCCTTGAAATTCCCCTTAGAACAGAAGTTATGGTTTTTAGAATTATGTTTAGAATTTTGGTTTTTAGAATTCTTCCGCAGTAGTTTGAGTCCTTTGTTGGGTGAAGATCTCGTCATCACAGAGTAAGTGCATTTATATGTCAATTTAGTGACATAAGGGCAGGATATAAACGGATTTGGTTAGCCTACCATTATCGCCAAGTTATGTTTTTTTACTCGTCTAAATGATTACTACCAAGTTCTACAGCGTAAGCTGTCATAGGTTTGACTAAAACTTTCAATATAAACATACGCTATGACGTTTTGTATATAACGCTCAGGATATCTCAAATATTTTTTCATGAAATTTTCAAAACATATGTTTCATGTCAGTTTGTATAAACTGAACCTAAAATTTAATTTTGTTCAAAAAGTATTTTTTAGATACTTATACTGTTGAAATATTCCAAAATTTTGTATTAGCTGTATTACAACTGTATTAAAAATGTAAAATTGCTGTAAATACAAATTTATTTAGATTCATTGTTATTATTACAATCTGAAGTATAAGTAGGCACCAAACATTCCATTCTAGTTCCAAAATTTATTGCGTAATCTGTTATGCCGATTTTCTGCTCGTGAAATGCCTAACAGTTTGGAGCCCCCTGTAAATGCTAATTCTGCATCTTATAATTTTTAAATACATGAAATAAAAGAAAATACCTGTATATTTCATCCCAATAAAAATTGTGTCTTAAAATCAAATAAGTTTTAAGATATTAAATGTTGAAAACGGTTTTTTTTTCTTTTTTTTCCATTTTAAGAGCCTGAGACCCTTAAGTCCTGTTGGAGCTTCAATATTCGATATTTTGAAACATATAAATGCTCCATGTAAGTTAATATAAATGATTTATGAGGATCTGTCAAAGAATGTTAAAAAACACTTCTCTGTACTCCCAAGTGGAATAGTGGAACATTTCAGTTTCAAAATACATTAAGCACTGTTAAAAATTTGCAGCCTTCTGGCAGGTCA
The DNA here is from genome assembly GCA_963932465.1 of Maratus speciosus. Taxonomy (NCBI): domain Eukaryota; kingdom Metazoa; phylum Arthropoda; class Arachnida; order Araneae; family Salticidae; genus Maratus; species Maratus speciosus. The sequence continues at coordinate 365,158,206 of OZ010799.1, forward strand.
TTTGACCATTTTTTTCGAAAACGGTTACACAACCGTAATTTTAACACCATTCTGACCATATTATTGGCCATTTTATGGTCAGAATATAGTTAAGTTATGCTTATGAAACCGTTTTTTTTCAAAAAACGGTCGAATGACCTGCCAGAATGCTGCAAACTTTTTAACAGCAAGGTGAATATATATATATATAAAGATATGAGATTCAAATTCGCCTTATCTAAAAAAAAAAGTGTTTTCTCTATCATTCAATTCAGTTGGTAAACCTGCTTAGAAAAACCCCAACAAGCTGGCTCAAAAAACTACTTTTATCGTGTATTTCTGGCATTGTAAAATCTTGCTTTACAATGAAAAACAACGAGTTTTTCTCGATTTCCCAAAATTTGATTTTTTGGATAAGTCGAGTTCTGAAACTCACGTCTTTATATATATACTAGAAAGGTAGCCCGTCAAAAATGACGGAAATTTAGATATAAAGATATATACAACTCATGTGCAAGAATATGAGTTTTCTCGCTTGTTCCGCAGTGATAGATGAAAATAACACATTTTAAGAACGAAACACCTTTATGAAAAACTGTGTACAGTAGAAGACCACTAATCTGCACAGTTTGGTTCCAAGTGTTATGCAGATTTGAGGCTTTTTACGGTCATGTCTATTCAATCTTTGTTTACATTTTTTAGGTAGCTTTCATTACAAAAAGCTACCTATTGCAGCCGTTCGGAGGAAAGCGATTTCAAAAAAATTTGGTATATTTTCATCGATCATGACCCCAAGACCCCGAAACCACCCTCCGTTGAAAATTGACATATATATATATATATATAAAACCTTTGTCACACTGTAACTCTCGTATTTATGAACCGATTTGCATGTAATTCAGTGTGGTCTCGACCGAGTTCGTTGCCCAGCTTCATCCGCCAATTTGTTTCAAAATGGCGGCCATTTACAATTTTTTTTTAAATTTAAAATTTGAAATGTGGTACCAAAAAATTGAAAATGAAAAAATATTTTTTCCTTATGTATTTGACCTTTATCCAAAGATTCCGGAGCAGTTTTTGTTTCGTCTATATCTTTAAAAATGGCTGAGTTATAGCATTTAGAATTTCTAGCGTGGCTGACATTTTGAAACGTCTTGAATTTTGTCACGCGATAAAAAAACGTATTTATGACCGATTTGGATGTAACTTCGTTTATACATAGTACATACCAAAGTCTCGACCGAGTTCGTTACCAGCTCCATCCGCCATCTTGATTACAAAAATGCAGCCATTTAAATTTTTAAGACAAATTTAAATTTGAAATGTGGTACCAAAAATTTAAAATTGAAAAAATATTTTTTTTATGTGTTTGACCTTGATACAAAGATTCGGGAGCAGTTTTTGTTTCGTCTATATCTTAAAAAATGGCTGAGTTATAGCATTTTGAATTTCTAACGTGGCTGACATTTTGAAACGTCCTGATATTTGTCACGTGATAACGGGCGTATTTATGAACCGATTCGGATGTACCTTGGTGTGTACATAGTACATACAAATATCTCGACCGAGTTCGTTGTCCAGCTTCATCCGCCATCTTGTTTCAAAATGGCGGCCATTTAAAAATTTTAAAAAAAATTAAATTTAAAATGAGATACCAAAAAATTGGAAAATGAAAAAGATTTTTTTCGTATGTGTTTGACATTAATACAAAGATTCCGGAACAGTTTTTTGTTTCGTCTATATCTAAAAAAATGGCTGAGTTATAGCATTTAGAATTCAAAAGGGTTGCCATTAAAAAAAATAAATTTAAAATTTAAAATGAGGTATTTAAAAATTGGAAAATGAAAAAGATTTTTTTATGTGTTTGGACTTGATACAAAGATTCCGGAGCAGTTTTTGTTTCTGAAAATTTGTTCTTTTGTTTATATCTGAAAAATTGGTTGAATTATAGCACATTGAATTTCTAGCATGGCTAACATTTTGAAACGATCTTGTATTTGTCACGCGATAACACACGTATTCGCGTATATCGATGTAAGAAGGCATGTGGATAGTATACATCAATACCTCGACCAAGTTCGCTGGCCAGCTTCATCAGCCATCTTGTTTCAAAATGGCGGCCATTAAATTAAAAAAAAAATTATATTTAAAGTGAGATGCAAAAAAATTAGAAATTGAAAAAGGTTTCTTTGTTAAGTATTTGACCTTGATATAAGGATTCAGGAGCATTTTTTGTTTGTCTTTACCTTAAAAAATGGCTCAGATATAGCAATTTCAATATCTAATGTGGGTGACATTTTGAAAAATCTGATTTTTTTCCTGCGACAGCACTCGTATATATCAATCGATTCCGATGTGAGTGAGCATGTGCACAGCAATTACTAAGGTCTCGATCAAGTTCACTTGTTAGCCTCATCCACCATGTGTTCTTAAAATGGCAGGCACTTTAAGAAATCGCCGAATTTGGCAGCCAAATATAAGTTACTTTAAATAAAAGCAGCTTGGATAAAGCTGACTAATTTCGCAAAATTCTCATTCATAATGATTTAGTACTGACAAAAATTAGTATTGAATCGCCTATATTCGGTTTCCACTAAATTGGGCTTCGTGTGTTCGAATAATATAAGTTGGCTTTTTTAAAACAAGGAATATGAAAGCTACCTCATCCTCCCGGCACTGGCCGGAAGGACTTTTTTAAATTGATATATTGGACAATTTAGATTGTTGAGCCTTAAAAATAAATAAATAACACACTTGAAGTAAGGTTAAAAACTATTAAATTATCTTATACGATTTCATGAAATGGTATTATATGTGTGTGCTTCACGATCTTGGTTACGACGTTGGCGAAATTGGCTGCAACTTGTCATAATCCTAATAGTGTGGGCTGCTATAACAAAAAAGTAACCAGTTTTTAGTAACATTTTTGATATAAAGTAGCTTTCAAAAAATTGTGTAAAATTGTATGTCAGTCCTAGGAATAATATTTCTAACACGGAAGATTTTCCATGTATATATGGAATTTAGAAAAGCTTCTCCAAAAGAAAGGTCCTGAAATGACATTGTAATTCCTCTAACTTCAAAGTTTAATCGGGCCCTGATGTTGAGTACTGAAATCTAATAAACACAGTTATTTTGAATATTACAACAGAATTAAACAGTTAAACTTATTTAACTTAAACCCGCTGTTACTTCCCGATGTTATTTTTTAGTATTAAGAAAGAAAATTATTTAAAATTTTCAAATCATGCATTCATAATTTTTTTCCGTCTTTAATAACTAAATAATGAAAAAATAGGCTTTTGTTCTGAGCTCATAAATATGACAATAAAATAATGTAACTAAAAGACATTGCAAAATTAAATCTTTGTGATTACAAACCATAAACAAACGATACCGCCACCATTTTACCTACTATGACGTCATTAGAGTATTGCCCATTGATTGTTGGAGAACTTACTTTGTGAATGATTACCTCAATGATTTAATATTTTTGACGTTTCACGATAAATGAATCACTTGTGTTTGTTTAGGTTTATGGAATGAGATATTAATCTGTGAAACTAATTTCAATTGAAGTTATCCAAGAATATATGTATTTTTAATCGAAATTAAAAACAATGCTTTGATCTCGAAATAAAAAGTTTTAGTTTGTATAATTTGTTATTTCTGTTAATTATTTATTTAAGTACTTTTCCATTATAGTGCATTTTTTAAAAAAGCTTGGCGCGATTCGCGCATCAGAAAGTGAGATATGTTGCGAAAATATATAAACAGCTATGGAAACAAATCTAATGAACTTTTATCTTGGTTTATATATGCACTTATATGCATAAAAAAATCGTTTCTAAATATATAATTTTTTTATATACAAATTACGGCACAATTTCAGATATGAACCGGGATACCAAACTGGCGCCAAAATGGTGTTATTTTGCCTGCTATAGTAACCCGGCTATTGTTTTTTATTTATTAATAAATTGTTTATTTACTTTTATTTTCTGTTTTTTAATTATATAAACTGCTTTGTTCTATAGTTATTATTCAAACTTTTATTTATTTATAGTTATTTCCTTTTCAAAATGATAGCAAATAATTGAAAAATATATAAGTAACTGGTATTCGAAAGCGAGATTTCTGCCAAATTGGCGTCATAGAAAATTCACGCCAACCCCCATGCGTATATGACATCTGTGAAAAATTACTTCTGTTTCTTTATAAAAATGGGTAAATAGCTTTTTTTATATTAAATTGTCGGCACAGATGTCATATACGCCTATATTGGCGCGATTTTTTTTTTTTTTGACGCTGATGTCATATACGCACCGGGTACTTAACTGGCGCCAAAGTGTCGTTATTTTGCTTGTAATGGTAACACGAATGCTGTTTATGCTGTTGATGTTTTCGCCAAATTGGCGTCGGAAAAAAATCGCGCCAATATGGGGCGCGTATATGACATCTGTGCCAAACTGTGTACATATGGAAAAAATTACTTGTGAGTATGAAGCAGTAAATAGGTTGCCAAAAAATACGTTGCAAACTTCTTTCTCGCCAAGAAACTTTTCTCCGAAGTATTGTACATAAGCAATGATTGCTAGAAATGCATTTTTAATTATGATATGGGCTTTTATGTTTCACTACATTTATGCATACTATACTGTGTGTATAAATGCTACAGTTCATATGCAGGGCTACACAAAAGAATTCGTAAGGGTTACTGAGTATGAGAGTAAATTGCTTAAAGGTGGTTTTTAAAGGAGTTATGCATTTTTACGCTGAACTGCATTTAGTTTCAGCGTAGTTTGTAGAATATAGATAAAATGATATACATGGTCACGCAAAAAATTGAATACATAACCATCTATGGATGATAATACCTGGAAATGTGATATCAGTAGTTTTAAGAGTAGTTTAAATTAAATTTTAGCCTAATAGTGGCATTTAATGACGGTACTATTGGCTATGGACGGTAACTGCTGAAATCAATTTTTAAATTTTTGTATGAGTTTTCTAAAATGTTTACTTAGTTATCTTGGTATTTCTTAGTTATCCCGTCGACCAAATTACTGTCGCCAAATTGTAAGATTAATTGCCAATATTGGTTGCCATTAATTAATTAATTAAATGCCAATAATGGCCAATAAAACCATTAATTCGACGTTTTATTTGTATTTTTATTAATGTTTTACTATTGATTTGGCGATTTATATAATTTGGCGAAATTGGTCGACGGGATATCTAGAAGTAACGTTATCTTATTTACCTTATTTCCCTAAATAATGAAGTTTTGTTAAAGCATTCAGGATGTGTTGGAAAGTGTTTCATATTCTATGCTTAACGCATGATTTTTCTTTTTTCTTTAGTCTTATTTTTCATTTATTTTATTCTTAATTTTTTAGTCTTATACTGCTTTATAGATACTTTGGCACAGTTGTCATATACGTTATCATATATTGGCGCGATTTTTTTCCGACGCCAATTTGGCGAAAACATCAACAGCATAAACAACAACATCCGGATTACCATATCAAGCAAAATTACGACGCTTTGGCGCCAGTTAAGTACCCGTTATGTATATGACATTGGAGTCAGAAAAAAATCGCGCCAATATGGGGCGCGTATATGACATCTGTGCCGAAACTTTAATACTTAATGTTTAAACTCTTCGCTCCACTCCCCTTGAATATAGTACAAACTATAACACGGATAGCGCAAAATAATAGACAGTTTGGTACTTTTCCACTGTAGGGGCTTTGGCATTTTTTAAAAAAGCTTGGTGTAATTTGGGCATCCGAAAGTGAGATTTGGGTACTTTTCCGTTATGCGGACACCATTGTCGCCAAGCGTAATAGTTGGCGCAAAATCGTGAATTGAAGCATTTGAAAAATAAAAGAAAAACCATTGTCGATACTAAAGTGAGCATTTAAAAAATATAACATTTGAAAATTCCAGACTTTTACGAACTATTTCATCAAATCACAAATATATACTTAAAATAAGTGAACAAATAACTGCTATAAAATAAACAATAAAATAAAACTCATATTAAACTGCTGGCATAAAATTACAAATATCTTTTAGCATTTTGAAATAATTGGCGCATTAGCATACATTTTGGCATGGTGTCCGTATAACGGAAAAATATCGAGATTTGTTGTCAAATCATATAAACAGCTATGAAAACAAATTTGATGAGCATTTTTGTTTGTTTTATATGTATATTATTGATGTTTTTATGTACAAATTACATCTGTTTCTGTATAAAATTAGAGAAACGGCTTTTTTATGTTAAATAAATCGTATAAATATCGAAAAAAATGCGTGTGTATATAAAATGAAACAGTGAATAGGTTCCCGGAAAATATGTTACCAAATTTCCTTTTTCGCCAAGGCACCTATACTGGAAAAGTACCTAAAGCACATTAAAATCGCGCAGTTAGGTGCTCACACAGTACACCGTTGTCTATTGGTGGTTATTTTATTAGTAGCATCGGGAGGAAGATGTAAAGATGTACTTTAAATTCTCACCCATAGATTTCGAAAAAATATCTTAAAAGAGTGGAGTTAAAATTAAATTTCGGTGACCTCCATTATGAAAGATTAATGGTTTTAAATGGGAATTTCGCCAAATTAGCCAGCTATCGCCAAGTTGGCTAACATTTGGCGCTACTGTGGTAACCCTGCATTAATATTTTTCAACAATTACTCATTTCAATGAGGCGGTCCTACCGGAATAGTGAGGGACACACAGAGACTTGGATTTTATATAAATAGATATATATATATATATATATATATATATATATATATATATATGTCAAATAATTAGCCGTAATTGTGAAAAGGTGAAACTTTGTAGATAATAGAACAAATAGATGATTTATTCGATCATCGTTTTTCGCTGATAAGAATAAGAGCAGCAATAGCACCTTGACAATCCATTAAACGTGGCATTTGTATTATTTTTTGTAGATTGATGCAAGTAAGTAAACGAAGGGCGACACTTTCACCGTTCCGTTTAGTAGATTAATCTTAGCAGTCATCATCATACGCTCCACACTTAAGATTTTTGCAGTCGAGTAGCAGATGGGCAGAGCGATGGAGATTTCCACTTGTAATTTCTCCGGTAGAAAAGGAACGAAGCATTTTATGGTCACAGATTCTTATTAAACAACATCGACAAGCAGTTCTCACTAGAATATTGGGCATTGCCATAGATAATTTCGATGAGTTATCGCCTTATATTCTCAACATTCATCGATCGTTACTCTCGAACAAATACTAGATTCTATCAATTGGGGGAAGTAAATCTTTTAGAAACTTCATAGCATCAGACACTCAGCCAGGTGGAAAATTTACAAATAGAAACTCGAACAAATTCTGCCGGTGTATCGCGTGTAGCCGTTTTTTAACCACCGCGCTTAGTAATATACATATGACGCCCTCTGAACCAATTAAGAATAAAGTATAACACGCCATTATACGTTATTGTAAAGAGGACTGACAGATGAGCGGATGGATTTGAGAGTAAAAAGGAACTGAAGGCGGGAAATGAAATCTACTCAAAGCGGGAAATGAAATTCTCGGAATAAAATAAAATGGCTTCTAAAAAGAACATTCGAAAACCCAGAAATGATCTAAGTTCATGATAGAATTTAAGAATAATTAAAAGGTGAATATTTAAGTAATTTCGGTAAGCTAGATATTAAATTAAGCGGAATTTAACAGAATTAACGATAGAGATTATTTAAGAATAAGGAATTAGTGAATATAAAGTAGTAATTTAGAATAGAACAGAGAAATTTCAAATGAAGATCTAATAATGTAACATATATATTAAGTTTTTATTCTGACGTTCATCTTTAAATATATAAAACTTAAACAAAAAAAACAAAAGCAAACTGTATTGTGAAATTAAATTTTATTAAAAATGAGAACTTTTTTTTTCTCAAGCACCTTATAAAAAAGTGTTAGTTGTATTTTTTTCAGTGTGAGATTTATAATGACTGTTTTCCGAAACGGCGTCAAAAAAAAAATATTCAGAGTAACAATTGTTTAACATTTACATAATTAATGTTTTTTTTTATCTTAAAAAAAATTAAGAGCGCAATTTGTCAAACTACTTTACACTATTACGCGTATTAAAGTAAAAGAAAAAATATATATGAAATATAAATTTTTAAGTATGCATTAAATACATTAATTTTTTTTTTCGTCGTATTTGTTTTAGAAAAATACACATTAATTTCTCATAAGTGATAGCTTTTGGCTACAAATTTCAATTACCTGATCTTTCTTCAAACAAATTTTTACTGCAAAAAAATATTTTATTTTCTCATTTATCTTATCCCTTATAAATAATGAATAATAGCCAATAAAAGCAAAAGACTAATTATTTCAAAAACAGAAAAGCTCACGTTGTTTTCTCTCCTATTTTTTTCATTATTCATCATTGTTTTTTTATCGTTCGTTGTTAACCTCGTTACGCATAAAATAAACTTTTTTTCATGTTTTCCATCTCATATTTTTAAAAGAATAATATAGGCCAAAGAATAGATTCATAAAAGAAACGACTTCTACATTTTATTTTTCAATACTTAACCCTTTATCTACTGACGGTACTTATAAGTACAATAAAATAACTTGTTATAAAATTAATTTAATACATCGATTAGTTGTAATACAGTTAAGAATGAATTATAGCTACTTTACATTATCTTGTTCCAAAAGCATCATGGGTTACACAAAACAAAATTATTTTTAAAAGGATGATTCTTTTGCCTTTGCAACTTTTCAGCTTTTTTTGGCGTTGAGAGGGGGGGCTGGGGATTTTTCAATTCGGATATATTTCTATATTTCTATTGTAAAATCATTTTATTTGTACATTTCCTAATTCTACAAAATACTAAGACAAATATTTAAAATAAAAGAATTGAGTGGGGTTATAAATATTGTACAAAATCCCTATAAATTCAAATTTAATTAATACTTCTAAATCCTTCAATTCTTTTAAAATCCTTCTGAAATTTATTAAATGATTATGTAAATATTCTAATGCAGTTTAAACAATTCACGAAAAATGCTTTAGAAGGTAACATTTTCATTAATTCATAATTCAGTACATAAAGGGTTAAAAAGTTATTTTCATCGAAAAATTTGCAACAAAGTTGAAAAGTGTTTATGACATCGGTTTGTCTGTCCGTCTATCCGCGCACTACCTCTTGTAAATATACTCGGATTGCCCTGAAATTTTTGTATGTTATTGACGTTTACCTAGCAGGATCCCTATTGAAAATGAAGTTTGTAGCATGTATATTTCATTTACAGGGACAGTCAAAAGTATTCCGTGACAATAAAGAGAATGGAAAAAATCGTTTCAAATGCTTCTTAATGGTGTTACACCAATTCAAACATAATAAAACTGATATACATTTATGAAGTGTACTAAAATGTGTATTTTGTAGAATATGCGGTCCAAAGAATATTTATTATTCATTTACAGGTCCACACAAAATAATTCCGTTACATAATGGTATAAAGGAAGAATTGCTTGCGGAGCATTTCATTTATGTTAAACAATTTCATTTAAAATGAAATTGATATACATCGATGAGGTTTACTATAAGTTATTTCACTTTTAATATGAAGTGCATAGCATTTACAGCGACACTAAAAGATTTCAGATACTATATTGTATCCAAAGTATTGTATATTAGCGATGATTGCGATAAATACATGCTATTTAATTATGATATGCGATTTTAAGTTTAACAAAATTTATGCATTCTATGTGGTGTGCATAAATGCTATAGTTCTTATACAGAGCTACGCAAAAGTATTCATAAGTGTTACTGAGTATGAGCGTAAATTGTTAAAAGGTCGTTTTTAGATGTGTTATGTATATTTACGGGGAATTACATTTACTTTACTAAGAGATGTTTGTAAATTATTGATAAAATGAAATACAGGGCCAAGCAAAGAAGTGGATTCATGACCGTCTATGGATGATAATTTCTGAAAATGTTGTTTCAGAAGTTTTAAGAGTGTTTTAGTTTGAATTTAGTTTTAGCTAAATGGTGGTGGCGTGTAATAAAAGCACTAGATAAAATACAGAGCTGTACAAAATTATTCAAGTATGTTTCCATTTATTAGTATAAATTGCTGAAAGAGAAATCGCAACCTGTTATGCGTTTTCATGCTAAACTAAATTTTCGCATTATATTGTTGAAATACAGGGCTGTTCAAAAGAATTGAATGACAATTTTGGCTATGGACGGCAACTGTTGAAATTAGTTTTTCAAATGTTTTATGCGTTTTCTAAAATGTTTACGTAGTTATCGTATTTACCTTATATCCCTAAATAACTATGTTTTTTTTTGTTTTTTTTTAAGTATTCAGGAAGCGTTGGAAAATGTTTCATAATCTAAGCTTAACACATGGTTTTTATTTCGTGTTTTAAATTGTAGTATGCTTGTACGGAAGTCATATGACAACCGTTAATTGCCACGCTATTTATTCGCTGACAGAACATGCACAGAAGAAAACCCACAGAAAAAATGAAATATATTTTTTTAATCGGGTACAAATATAATATAACCAATAATAATAGTGATAATAATAATAAAAACTAGTATGCTATGGCCATCACAAAACTTACTTCTACAGAAATCACATGAATTAAATCATTTAACCCTTTATGTACTGAATTAAAAATTAATGAAATTTTTATCTTCTAAAGCATTTTTCGTGAATTTTTTAAAATACATTCGAAGATTTACGTAATCATTTAACAAATTTTAGAAGGATTATAGAAGGATTGAAGGATTTAGAAGGATTAATTAAATTTGAATTTTTAGGGATTCTGTGCAATATTTATAACCCCACTCAAACCTTTTATTTTAAATATTTTCTTAATATTTTGTAGCATCAGGAAATGTACAAATATAATGTTCTTGCAATAGAAATATAGAATTATTTCCGAACTGAAAAATCTCCCCCCCCCCCCCCCCACAGCAAGAAAGCTGCAAAGGCTAAAGAAATCCTCCTTTTGAAAAATATTTTTGCTTTGTGTCACGAATAATGTTTTTGTAAGAAGATAAATTAATGTACTTATAACTCATTCTAAACTATATTACAACTAATCGAAGTATTAAAGGAATTTTATAGCAAGTTATTTTAATGGTACTTATAAGTACTGTCAGTAGATAAAGGGTTAAATAATACAAGAAACTACACCAATTTAGCAGCAATTCATATATAGTATATCTGAATTTGAAGTTCGATGAAAATTCGTGCATTAGTTATTGAGATAGAACTATAGCGGAAATTCTGAAAAATGTAAAACAGCAGCGCCACCTGTTCAGCGATTTGCACAAAAACTTAAACACCAGTAATCCATATCAAGGTATATATGAATCTGAAGTTTGTTGAAAATCCAAGCATTGCGGAAATCGCAAAAAAAACCAGCATAGCAGCGCGACCTGTTGAGCGATTTACACCAAAATGTATAAAACGTCAATCCCTGTCAAGGACTAACAGAATCTGAATTTTGATGAAAATCCGTGCATTAGTTCTGGAGATTGAACTATTGTGGAAATCGTGAAAAGTGCTGCATAGCACCGGCACTTGCTGAGCGATTTACACCAAAAACTAATCATCACCAAGGGATATCAGGGACTAACTGAATATAAATTTTTAATAAATTCTGTTCATTAGTTCTTGAGGTAGAGCGCCCACAAAATTTGTGTCACACACAGAGAGAAAGACTCACAGACTCACAGACAGACTCATAGACAAACATTTTGTAAAAACAGGTTTTTCGGGTTCTCTGACCCCTAAACGTGTAAATCCGTCGAAAACCGGAATTTGAAAATTTTTATTAATACAATACTTTTTTCTTGTCAAGATAGAAAAAAAGTGAAAATAATAATAAGTTACATTTCGTTAATTTGGCCGTGGTCATTAAACTCAACAATGGAAAACGCACTGCATTTTTTCGCATTGTAGAAAGCTTCAGTTAGTGATTATTATTATTATTTTTAAATACATATAATTCTTCCTCTGTTTCTTTCTTTAAGGTATAGAAATTAAAAGAAAAAAAGCATTAATTAAATTTTCTTCATTGGATTCTTAAATTGATTTTTCAACATATAATCACAATTTAATTAATATGAAATTATTAATTTATTAAAGCGATTTAAAATATATATACTACATTCTTTTACATTTCCTATTTTTAGTGCTAAAAATATCCGTTGTTGCATTTTCGCATTCAATTGGCCTATTTTTGCGATCATATTTTGGCGAATCAGTAAGTATATCGTTTTTATGTGCATTAGTAGTTATGTAAATACGTAGCACCTGTAATCGTCGTCTGATCCGTCCGTTTGTCTGTCTATGTCTCTTCCCCATATAACAACACAAAAAATACAAAGCCGAATGCTTTGAAATTTAATATATATAATCGATGCAGAATGTTGTCGAGTCATTTCAAATTTTATGAAAATCTATTCAATACATAAACAGATATTAATACAAGTTTTCTTCATTCTATTAAATCCTATCATACGTAATTAATTCAATGATATCTCAAGACAGATATTGACTCTAGGTTGTCATGGTGATTACGTCCTATTTGAGATGGAATCCCATTATTTCCGTATTACTGAATTTAATATATATAATCGTAATAAATTATTCATTAATGTATTTTTACGTAAGCGTGCAATAGCTATTGCACCAAGATCTCAATTTTTATGAAACTAGTTATAGTACTAACGAACCTCATTTGCCACGTTTGACTTACAGTTTTTGACTTGTAACTTCTATACATTTTCAACCATAAAAACACTTGTCAATTTATCACCTGTCGCGAGTTAAGGGAGAATTACTTTACAATCCTTGTGTTAATTTAAAATGAAATTCTAAAACTATTGAAATGTGGTATCTCAAACATCTTTGTACATACTTTTTATAATTCTAGTCCATCATGATATCATTTTCCTAACATGTAATATTCTTCCCACTACATAGATTTGGTAAATTAAGATATCTAATCTAATATATAAAAAGGAAAATTTGTCTGTCCGTCTGCCTGTAATGCTATACAAATGCACAGTTCGGGAGCCAGAATTGTGAAATGTTACGTACGTGTGTATTAAAACACGGCCGTGGCAACTAAAGTAATCCGGAATCGGAATAAATTATAGTTAATTTTTAATGAATAAAAAACCACAAATTTAACAGCAATTTCCAATCAAATTTAAACATTTTTCGTTGTAGCTGTTACCAACAATTAAAAATCCACAACGAATTTCTTACCACAATAATTATTTTTCTACTGCAAGATTTCCACTTGAAAAAAGGAAATAAATAGTTTTACGAATTTAAAAAAAGTGAATAGTACATCATAACTTTTCTACTGCAAGGTATCCTCGTGAAAAATGAAAATAAAATAAATAGTTTCACGAATTAAAAACAAAAGTGAATGTTACGTCATACTTTTTCTGTTTTATGATTTCCATGCTGAAAATTATAATTATTAAATTAATTTGACGAATAAAAAAAATGCAATATTACATCATATTGGAAATACAAAGGACGTTGTGAATATGTAACGTCATATAAGTGTGAAAAAATGTATTGAAGCATGATAAAAACTCTATTATGGAAGTTTTGGGGTATTTCAACATTATTGCTCCAATGATGATTTGAAATAAGTTCATTTATAGCTGTATTATATTGCGTATGGTATATAAATTTATACATTTTTATATTGACTTTTCATTTTTTCATGTGTACAGCACTTCGACTGTTTTTGTTTTTTATGTTGTATGTTAAATTTTGAAAGTGGTTTCTCAAAACAAACATTCTTAAAAGTTCGGGCAACGCCAAGTTACTTTAGCTAGTTCTATATATAATCATAAGACTAAACGCAATATTTCACCTTGATTCAAACATAAAAAAATACAATATGAACTTTAAAAAACTCACTGTTTTACTGAAAAGGTGACTAAAATAATAAAAGAGATGTCACAAGTTAAAAAGCAAGTAGGTAAGTGTGATCACAGATAGCACAGAGGGTTTCGTTTAATATTCCTTTCAAAACACTTTAACTTTTTGAAAAATCTGTTAGTTCCACATTTCGCAACCAAGGGCGCACTCTATTCTAAACAAACCTCTATCCGAACGAAACTCTTTTTTATATACTATCCATAGATATATTAGTCGAAGGAATCGGGTCGATAGAACCCGCGATATGTAGGCGCCCCTTATGGTAAAAAGTGAAACTAAAATATGCAAGGTTATGATGCATAATATGAAAGAATGGTCAAAGGGGTGTCGGCAAAAGTTTGAAAAGTGCTCCCCAGGTGAAAAGGGCGGAGGTTAGAAAAATTGCTTAAAATACACGAGTTAGAGCCCGGAGGAGTAAATAATATAAGACTTGCTGAAAATTTTATGATTTGCCGTGTGGTCTGAGGTATTCAGTTATACGTATGCAAAAATTCATGTCTCCAACACTTAATTAGGGCCTCTCTTAGAAAGAATTGCTTAAAATACATATGTGGTAGCTCAAAGGGTTTAACGTAAGACTTTTTCAAGATTTTATGATTTGTCGCCTGGCACCAGGTGCTTTGCTATAAGTATGCAAGATTTCAAATCTGCAATTTAATAAGGAGCTCAGTTAGAAAGAATTGCTTAAAATACGCGTGTGGAGCCTAAAGGGTTAAATGTAAGATTTTTTTCAAAATTTTATGATTTCTCGTATGATATGTGGTGTTCAGCTATAAGTTTTCAAAAGTTCACGCCTCCAACCTAAATAGGGGCTCACTTAGAAATTATTGTTTAAAATACACATGTGGGCGCTCAAAGAGTTAAATGTACGGCTTTTTCAAAATTTTATGGTTTGTCATTTGATGCGAGTTTTTCAGCTATAAGTATACAAAATTTTACGCATCCAACCTAAATAGGGTCTCACTTAGAAATAATTTTTTAAAATACACATGTGGGAGCCCAAAGGTTTAAATATACGACTTTTTCAAAATTTTATGATTTGTCGTATGATGTGTGGTGTTCAGCTATAAGTATGCAAAATTTCAAGTCTCAACATGTATAGTTTATGAGAACGGGCTCTGTGACAGACGGACAGACCGGCAGATATATAGACAGACAGAGGAGCGAGACGAATAGGGTTTCGTCAGATCAACGAAACCCTGATATACATTTTAATTAAATCTTCTTAGTGCTTTCGGCCTGCATTTCCCGAGGCCATCATCAGAGAATATTTTAACTAACTGCTGTTTATAACAAAACACATAAACAACGCCTCCATTCAACAGTTAGAGGTATATATAAATATTAAACAGACATACATACAATAAATACAATAAACCCTGGAGTAAAAAACTAGCCAGAGCCAGGAATCGAACCCGGGACCACAGTATACAAGACTGCTGCTGTAACCACTGAGCTACTCCCGCCGATACCTGGGTCAGCAATTTTTCACTTATAAACTATGTTGGGAAGTCACCAGCCATCTATATCATCTATATCATCGCATCCAAGGATGTCGTATAGATGGCTGGTGACTTCCCCAACATGGTTTATTAGTGAGAAATTGCAGACCCAGGTGTCGTCCAGAATAGCTCAGTGGTTAGAGCAGCAGTCTTGTATACTGGATCCCTGGTGCTATTCATCGATCTGGCTAATTTTTCACTCCAGTCGGATTTATTGTATGTATGTCTGTATAATATTTATACAGTCAAACCCCCTTATAAACGCCATTACCCGTTCGAGAAATTTTCGGCGCTATAACGAGTTTGGCGGTATATCGAATTAGAATATAATAAAAATTAATTTTGATGCTATTATACTACTAATATTATTATTATAAAAATAAATATCCTAATGCCTTTTTATTAAATTATACATTAGTTTATATAATAATTTAATATAATTAATATACATAATATAATTAATACTCCATGATTCAAAATTATCTAATTAATATATGAAATTAACATGCACTTACAATTTATATAATCAATTTTAGAAAAATGTAGATAATTATGCACATAACAGACACATACATTAATTCTCACACTGAATTTATTTTAATTTAATTATCTTTTACAGGGAAATATTTTTAAATGCTAGTTTGAGTTTTCTTTTCATTATTGATTTTTTCTATATGTTTTCTACAACTAAAAGTTTGGTCATCGTTTTTTTTTAAATTCTTATTTTCCAATGCGATTTTTAATTTCATCAGATGTAATATGCGGCGTTTCAGCTTCTTCAGATTCGTTTGTCAATAGAATTTGAATTTTGATTGGCAACAATTTCTTCGATTGTCAAATCTTCAAATGTTGAAACACTTTTGTCAGTATTAATGAACTCAATTGCCGATAAAGGATGCTCAATATCTGTTAATTTGTGTATTTCGTCTCGTAGTTCTTGAAGTGCTGTTCTGTTTTGTTTTTTATTAGATCCTTCAGATATAATCAATCTATTATGTTTCCAGCAGTTAAAAATAGTTTCTGGTGAAATTTCATTCCATGCTTTTTTTATCATGCGAATAGCATCATGTAAAAGGATTGGAGAAAAATCATCTTTACTGTTTTTTTTTTCAACGGTATGGCGGCAATGATACTTTAGATAATGGATTTTGAATGAGTTTATTAAATCCGCATCCAAAGGTTGTAAAAATCCAGTACAGTCAGGAGGTAAAAATTCAAGGCGGATATTGCTCATTGGATATGCTATGCGACAAGGGGCATTATCCAAAATCATTAAAATATGGAGTTTGCTTCTTTCCATTTCTAAGTTGAAATTCACTAACCATTTATGAAATAATGCTGCAGTCATCCAAGCTTTCTTGTTATTCTAATAATCTACATAAAGAGCAGGATTAAATTTTTTAAAACATCTTGCCTTAGCTTATTTTCCAATCAGTACCATAGTTCTTTTATCAGATCCATCACTATTAGTACAGAACACAAGAGAGACATGATCTTTTATTTTTGCAGTTTTTAGCAGGCCCACTGGAAATTGCTTTGTCTCGCTGGAAGCGGTAAAAAAAGTCACTTTCATCATTATAGTAAACATCCTCTGGTTTATGCTTTAAAATCAGCGAATTCAGTTTTTTACGACTATTTAACACAATATCTTCATCAACATTAACAGTCTCACCACTTTGTATGTACTGAGAGAATCCTCGTTGCTTTTTAAATCTGTTCAACCAGCCACTACTGTATTCAAAATCTGTTATTTTCATTTGCTTGCCAAGGACTTTTGCCTTCTCTTTGATGATCTCTCCGTTTATGGTAGCATTTTTAGCACGCATTTGTTGTATCCATATGCAAAGGGCATCCTCTAAGTCTTCATGTTTCGCTGTTTTCAGTCTTTTTACATTTGGCTGCAGAACGCTGGTGTTAATCCATTTTTCTGTATTCATCCAAATGTCTCTGATGCAGCGCCTGCTAACAGGCTTTTTACAGAGTGTAGAAAAATGATAGGAGATGTGTTGCTGCATTCATTCACATTTCTTTCTTTATATTCACAAATTTCTCGCTTTTCCGAAATTGATAAAACTGCTATTTTCGTCATAATGAGTTAAAATAAAGAGATAGGATATTTTACATATTTAGCAGGTGAATTCTCCGATGTTGCAATCAATGTCCGACCGAAACTTCGGATAAATGATTTTGCATTGCACGCCGTTCTTTTTCTAGAAATCGGTATAAACTACAGGCAGTCTTTCATCTATTATGCATTGTTCTCACCTGAGAGAGGAGAGATCCTTTCGGCCAATGGCTTGCACAGTCGGAATCAGAACTTTCACTTGCTCGGCAGCTAGTTTTCTTCTACCAATGACAGTCAGAATGAGTGGTAGGTGCATTTTGGCAGCTGTTTAGAACAGTATGAATTCTTTGCTATTTAATAAAGTTTGAATTGAGCTTGAAAACAATTAGACACAGGGAAAGTAAATGCCCTTTGAAATTCTAACAATCCTTGATAAATGGATTAATTCTTGGAATAATGGAATTCTTAAATGGAATAATTCTTGATAAATGGAGCATAAAATATTTAATCAGCTAAAATAAATATATATTTTTATAATGCCTCGTAAAGGCAGATTAAAAAAATCTTTATACGTGAAAATAAACTCAAATAAAAAAAGGCAAATGGGAAAACAATTATATTTTAATTAATTTTGAAGAATTAGAATGTGAAGAATTTAGTTTTATATTTAAATGTTCATTATCAATTGAAAGTACTTTCAAAGTAAATAATGTTTTATTTATATATATAGTTATTAATTTAGGAAATAAATGTAAATAATTCATTTCACATTCGTTATCACGTGTTTTTATTTAAAAAAATATTTGTTAGTCTTTTTTATTTTTATTATTATCAATGAATTCAAATGTCAATAGAATTACTAGTTACAAATGAAAATTTTATAATTTTTACTATTTTTTCTATAAATAATTTATTAAGCGAAGAATGATTTCTTTTAAGAATTTACACTAGTCACACAAATACATCCGCAAACTAATGTTAAACCAGTGACAGCGTTCTTTTCATATTTCTCATTTGCATGTCAATATTTTTGGATATTTTTTTTTTCTTTTTGCATAGGATAGCTGATGTCGATCTCGAACGGCGTATTTTTAATTTTCTGATTTTGGTTGCAGATTTTCAATAGTTCAGTTAAACAAATAAATTTAGATGAAATAGTGTAAAAATAATAATCTAAATCTGTCCGCAATCTCTGTTTTATGTTTTCAGAATTATTCATGGAAATTTATTTAAAAAAATATTCTTTTAAGTTTATTTTATATGATTTTCATACCATTACTTTGCTCTGATTTTTAAAGAGAACTTTTGTAAACTGTTTCGACAAACTGTAAGGGTAGTACCTATCAAATAAACTGTAGTACCTATCAAGATGATCAATCTTTATACAGGAACCCATTTACGCAGTTGACGTATTCAGTCACAATACAGTGTGTTTCACTCACAAGCTTAATCCGGGTTTTTAGCCTTAAACTTAACTATACGGGAGATTCTTCTGCTATCTTATATAATCAACAGAACGACATCAAATGTGATTGCAGTTCATGTAGTGCTGAAAGCGCACTATTATTATATCAGTTTCACCACATGTACGGGCAGTAACGTTTTGAGTTGAGTTGATATTTGAAGGACGATTATCTACTCAAGGGATATAGGCCCTAGCGGGAGTGCCCTCTTTCTAAATGAACCTAACCCGTATTCACGCATGGAAATCCAAGGTTTCGAAGAAAACCACGAAAACCGCGAAACGGTTAGGCCGAGGGGCGCGATTGGGTTTGAACCCAGCACCTCCCGTCTACCAGCTTCGAGAGCAGAGCCTCTCAGCCACTGGTGGGGCCGTTTTGAATTATGGAGCATTTAACACAGTGCTTGGGCATTAGTTATGCAATATAAAACTTTAATCTTGGTCATTTTCATGTTAATGCATTTCAAAGTAAAAAATTATCTATCGATAAAATTGTCACAATATGTGCAATTTAGAAAGGAAAATAGGATTCAGGTAGAAGTGACATAACCTCCATTATTGATTGAATTATTGACTTGCGATCTGATTTCTTATATCAATATTGATAACGTAAATAGGAACAATTTAGTGTTGACTAGGGAGCCTAGTTGACAGATATTCCCGTTTTCAAGTGTGTGAAGACTCGTTAGGCGGAACAAATGCGCAGAACGCCGATTTTACATGATACACAAATTCCCACTTATATTCACTGCCATATTTTTTGTTACCCTGCATTGAGTGAAAATAATACAGTAAAACTGTTGATACAGAACTTGCCTATAATGGAAAAGATTTCTAGTCTTGCTGAAAAGAATATCATACAAATCGTCACTGCTAAGACGGAGACCTGTCTGAAAACGAAATATTTTTCAACATTATTTTAATTTATTTTCTCATATCAAATTTAAGCAAAGCCTATAAAAATATTAAATACAACTTTATATAACCTTGATTATTTTTAATCAGTAATTTATTTACTGAAATGGTTTGGTAAAGGCTACGAATTATCGGTAAAAGCTCGGTGTAGAAGCGTTTAAAAACTTATTTCGTGAATTTAGAAACTCATTTTGGTAAATACTGGGATTTACCAGGCTCCTGGCTTTTACGGTAACATATGTATTAAAGTGTAATAATTTCTGAACACGTTAAAACAGAATGACTGTCACTCATGATAGTTGTTAAATATGGAATATTTTCAAACAAAGAACTCTAAAGACATTTTTTATGAAGGTGTGATTTTGGGGCATTGCGCGCAAGGAAGTTAAAAAACTGTCCAATATTTTTTCATTTTATTTTCAAGACGTATCGTGTACGGCAGGCCCTATAAAGTGAAGCGAAATTTTTATCCTTTTATTTTTTGTTAAATCATTTTTTCTTCATGTACTATTTCTAAACTTTTGAAAGATTTATTTAAGCAATATACAGTTTTGATTTTAAAACATAAAAACGCTATAAATAAAACACTTTTATATGTTCAATGCAAGTACAAGGCTCTAAATAATCATATACCAACAATTTTGTTTTACACGAAGAAATCTTTTTGTAATCATTCGCAAAACGCGTTTTTCCAATTTTTTGCGCAACATGTTTAAAGACCACTTAGTCCAGGCAATAGAGACCGTATAGGGAATCTACCTAGCAAAATTAATGGTAGTACTGAAAATCGGCTTTCTAGATGTTTTTTGGGTCGCTGAATCCGAATTTGTAACTTCCCACCAAATTTTCCCCCGGCAACCACCCCAAAATTTTAGTAAAAATACCCCCAAAAAGTTTTTTATTCCTAATTCATAATTTCATATATCCTATTTGTTGCAAATTTTGTCTAGTTTCTGAATTTCGTAATGCTTTTTCCCTAAAACAATAAGAAATTTAAGTTAAAAACAACTATTTGGGGGTTTTCGGGGGGGGGGGATTTTTGGGGGAAAGTTAAAAATTCGGATTCAGCGACTCCAAAATCTTAAAGTAAACCTTACAGAGAAGGTACGGAGGGGAGATGGGAATGCGAATGTAAACGTGTGAGTGGTTAAGTGGAATTGCGCAACTTAGTTTACGCAGCACCGCACGCATGTTCCGAGGCAGATCCCCCCTTCCCCTTCATCGTAAGTCATAATGTCATATATCTAATTTGTTGGAAATTTTGTCTACTTTCTGAATTTCTAGATACTTTTTCTCTAAAACAATAAAAAAATTGATTTTTTTAATAAAAACCTTTTTGGGGGGCTTTTTACCAAAATTCGGGGGGGGGGGTTGCCAGGGTAAATTTTGGTGGCAAGTTACAAATTCGGATTCAGCGACCCAAAAAACATCTAGAAAGCTGATTTTCAGCACTACCATTAATTTTGTTAGGTAAAATTCCCTATTGTCTGGACTAACTGAAGAGAAACTTTTTCTCTGCTCCCCATGGCAACGAGGGACGCCCGATGCGCGCGCATCCTGACTTAGAATGCGACTTCGGTATTTATTGCTGGAACGACAGGAAGAGATGTTTTGATTTCAAAAGCATGATCGCTGTAATTTTTTTACAGTTTGTTGATGAGGCTAAGCCTCCCTTGTTCGAAAAACCAGATTAAGTATTTGATAATACTTGTTGTAAATATGTATAGAATCACGTACCTGTAAATATTCATTAAATATTTCAAGAAAAGAATTCAAGCGCCTCCATCATTGATTTTATGTTCGAATGATTTGAAAAATTTCCATATGGTGCATCACGCTGAAAAAGAAAAAAAAAAGTATTTGTTACCTTTTTAATGTCTTCAAAACACAAATAAGGATATAGAGGCAAAGGTAAGATATGTCTTTCATATTTTATTTCGAAATGTCTGATTTAGAAAAGTTGAAAAAGAACCGAACAGTTTTGAGAACAGCAGTAACAAAGCTGATTAATAGTATAGAAAATGGTATGAAGGATAGTCCAATAGATTTTGAAAATTTAGAAGAATTATTTATTCAGTTAGATACTAAAGCAGAATTATTGAAGTCAGTTGACGAGAAAATTGAGCCCCTTTTAGGGTTAGACGACTATGAAACTGAAATCAATTCTGTTTATGATTACGCGGATAAAATGTCAGTTGCAAAATTCCGGGTGAAGAAAAAATTAACCGAAAACAAAAAAATTGTTAATATTGATTTAAATAACAGTCAAGATTTAAAATCATATGTGATTAATGATGAAAACTAAGTTGTTAAATTGACAAAATTCAATATACAAAAATTCTATGGCGACTGTACGCAAATTATTTCATTTTTTAATACCTTTAAAAATACAATTCACGAAAATAAATCGCTTTCGAAAATTGAAAAATTTCATTATTTGAAGATTTATTTATCTGGAGCTGCGGCTAATGCTGTAGAAGGTTTTGAAATATCAGAAGCTAATTATGAAGCAGCATTGAAAGTTTTAGAAACGCGTTATGGTCAAAAAGACATGATAATTAATCACCTGAACAAGCTTCTTAATTTAACGGCAAATTTATACGGTTAACGAAATTCAAAAATTGAAAAAATTGCACAGAGATATAGAAATAAATGTTCGATGTTTGTCCATATTAGGACTCGAACCAACAAATTATGGCTCTATGCTTATCGCCGTAATTTCAAAATTAATACCGACAGAATTATCTTTGGAATATAATAGACAAAATGTGGATAATTTAACACATTCAGATATACATAAATTATTAGATTTTCTGCACACTGAAATAAAAAGCAGAGAACACACATTTTTTTCGAGAATGAAAGCATTTGAAAATAATAAAAAAAAAAATCAAGAGTAAAACAACAAAATCTGAATTTAAATCTACTTGTGAATTTATTAACATTTCGAATGATAAATCGACTTCAGATAGGCAGCTGGCTCATTGAATTTTTTGCAACGATAGTAAACATTCAGCTGATTTGTGTGAGGCTGTTGATGTAAACACTAAAAGAAATTTGTTCAAATCTCAAGGAAGATGTTTCCTTTGCTTAGGCAGGAAACACGTTATAGAAAATTGTAACTCTAAAACTAGTTGCAAGAAGTGTTCAGGCAGACATAATCAAACGATATGCCTAAAATCTAAATTAATAAAAGAAGTAAACATACCCGAATTAAAAGGTAATGAAAGTGAAACTAGTGAAAAAGTAATTTCGGCTATTTCCTCTACAGAAAATAATAAAATTCTTCTACAAACTTGTTGTGTAAAAATAAAATCAAACGGAAAACAATCTCTAATTAGGTTACTTTTAGATTGTGGGAGCATGCGAACCTTTATATCTGAAGAAATAGCAAATAAATTGAATTTACAGGCAATAAGAAAAGAAAAATTGTCGGTTTTTACATTTGGAAATAAGAACCCCATTGAAAAAAACCTTTGAAGTAGTTAAACTAACTATTGAAATAAAAATGTACCTAATTCAAAATTAGATATAGAAGCGCTAGTCACCAATCAAATATCAGCTACTGAAATCCCCCCACCTGAAATCAATGATTTGATGAAAAGTAAACAATTTGAAAATTTAACCCTTGCGGACACACCCACATCCAAAGAACCCATTACATTACTTATAGGTGCTGACTATTATTATGATATAGTTACTGGAAATATAAAACATTTTAATAAAAAATTAGTAGCTGTCGACACCATTTTTGGTTGGTGTCTACAGGGAAAAATAACTGACAGTTATACGCCCTTAGCATTTAATGTAATAGTAGAAAATTTTTTTATTTCTGAACAGATTGAAAAATTCTGGAATATCGAAACATCTGGCCTTTTTAATACTAAACAGGATTCAGATTTTTCAGAAAACAACGTTATGAAGCAGTTTGAGTCAGAAATTAAATACAATGATAAGCGATATACAGTTCGATTTCCGTGGAAGCTTGAAAGGGAATGTTTAAATGACAATCGGAAAATTGCAGAATATAGATTTTTTAAGCTCAAACAAAGATTGATTAAAAACCCTGAATTATTTTTTGAGTATAAGGAGGTGTTAGCATATTATTTGAAACAAGGTATTATTGAATTAGTTACAGATCCTGAAGAAAAACAAAATGTAACTTTTTATTTACCTCATCGAGAAATAATTAGAACTGATAGGACAACGAGCAGATTACGCATAGTTTTCGATGCCTCTGCTCATGACACAGGCTCACTGTCTTTGAATAATTGCCTGCATGTGGGTCCAAATTTGTATCCTGAAATATTTGATGTTTTGTTACGGTTTAGATTTAATCCCATAGCTTTTACAACTGATATAAAACAAGCATTTCTACAAATAATTATAGATGAAAACGTTCGTGATGTAACAAGATTTTTATTTTCACAAGATTTGTTTGATAATTCTAAACCCTTTGAAATTTATAGATTCACCAGAGTGTTATTTGGAATTAGTAGCAGTCCCTTTTTATTGGCTGCAACAATTAAACACCACTTGAAAAATACAGCGAAAAATATCCAAACACAGTAAAATTTTTAAATAAAAATATCTATGTTGATGACGTTATAGGAAGTCATTAAAATATTGATCAAGCCCTATCCACGAGTTTACAATGTATTGATATATTTGAAAATGCAAGTATGCATTTACACAAATGGCATACGAACTCTTTATCACTTAGTGAACTATGGGAAGAAAATGGCATAACTTCAGAAGCCAATTCTGAAGCTTTTGGAGAACAAAATCTCCCTTATAAAGTTTTAGGAATCGCTTGGAATAATTCCAAAGATTTACTTTATTTTGATGTTCGAGGTTTAGTTGATTTCGTTTCAAAAAGAATAGACACCAAAAGATTTATTCTACAAGTTTTAGGCAGGATTTTTGATCCACTTGGATTCCTAGGACCATTTACATTAAGACTAAAATGTATAATTCAACAAATTTGGAATTTGGGTCTAGATTGGGATGACACCTTACCCGAAGATTTACGTATACATTGGAGTAGCTGGTGTAACGAAATCCCTCATTTGAAAAACTTTTCAGTACCCAGATACTATTTTTCTGACATCATCGATTGGTATGATTATGAACTACAATTGCATATTTTTGCCGATTCGAGCATAAAGGCTTATGGTACGGTTGCTTATTTGCGTGTAGCAACAACCACCAAAAATGTTCGAACAGTTTTTGTTGCTTCGAAAAACAGGGTTGCTCCACTGAAAGCGCTTACCTTACCAAGGCTTGAATTGATGGCCGCATTGTTGTCGGCCAAGCTAAGTAGTAACATTTTGAAAGCTCTAAAATTGAATGTACCGACTTATTACTAGACGGATTCAAAAATATCCTATTTTTGGATAAAAGGATCCCCTAAAAAGTTTAAGCCCTTTGTCGGAAGCAGAATTGAAGAGATCCACAAATTGACCTCACCTGATAACTGGTATCATTGTCCTGTTACTGCCAATCCAGCTGATATGGTTTCTCGAGGATCAAAAATCTCTAGGATAATCAATGATACAACTTGATTACAGGGACCAGAATGGATAAGTTTACATCCTGAGTGTTGGCCAATATCAGAAAACAAAGAAATCGCTTACTCAGATGAATTAGAATAAAAAAAAAAATCCTAACGATGTTTTTCAGAGCGAGTGCTTAGTCAAAAAACTCGAAAATCCTATAAACATTTCAAAATATAGTAATTTAGAGAAACGTTTGAGAATTACCGTTTGGGTAAAGAAATTCATTATGAAGCTGAAAAAATCAACTGAAGTGCAAGACGTAGTAACAACCGAAGAATTACACGAAGCTGAAAATTTTTTGATACAATCTGAACAAAAACAATTTTATAAGGAAGAAATAGAATCTCTAAAAAATAGTAAATCAGTGGATTAGACGTCATCCTTATCAAATTGCATGCCCTTTATTGACAAAAACGGGTTGATGAGGTTGGGCGGAAGGCTGGAATTTTCTAACCTGTCCACAGAAGAAAAAATCCAATAATTCTCCCCAAACATTCTTGGTTGACTACTCTAATAGTTCATTAAGAACACGAGAAAATTATGCATGCAAGGACAGCCAGTACTTTGGCAAAAATTAGATCTCGTTTTTGGATACCTAACGGTCGTCAGTTGGTCAAGAGTGTTATCAAGGATCTTATAATATGTAAAAAATATTTCTCCAAACCAGCAGACCAGATCACCGCACCATTACTAAAAGACAGAGCTAGTAAAGCACCGCCATTCGCAATCTGCGGTTTAGACTTCGCCGGTCCGATCTATATCAGATATTTTAAAGAAACGCAAAAATCTTACATTGTCCTGTTTACTTGCGGTGTGACTAGAGCCATTCATCTGGAACTCGCGTCTGATATGACAACAAATTCTTTTTTGATGGCATTCAGAAGATTCACAGCTAGACGAGGAAATCCCAAAATTATTATTCTGACAACGCAAAAACCTTCAAAAAGGCCAAAGGTGAACTCGAAATTTTATACAACATACAGACAGACAAAGTATTTTTAAATTTTGTTACAAAAGAGAGAATTGTATGGAAGAATATTATAGAAAGAGCTGCATGGTGGGGAGGTTTTTATGAGCGACTAGTAAAGTCAGTCAAAGACTGTTTGAGAAAAGTAATTGGTAGAGCACTCTTAAGTTATGATGAATTAGCGACTCTGTTGACAGAAGTGGAAGCAGTTTTGAATACGCGACGACTGACGTATGTATATAGCGACAGCGATGAACCAGAACCTCTTACTCCAATGCACTTTTTAAATTTTGGAAAAGAACTTTCATTTCCTATTATTTTTTTTGAAATAATTGAAGATTGTTCAAAGAGATCAACACTCCTGAAAAGAAAAAAATATCAATATTTACTATTGAAACAATTGTGGACCAAATGGAAAAAAACAATATTTGATGGATTTGAAAACAGCCCATTCCTTGAAAAATCCTAATGCCCATACGCCACTGAAAGTGGGCGATATTGTTTTGATTCAAGATGACGCAAAAAATAAGTTTCTTTGGAAACTTGGTAAGATTTAGACTGCCATTCCTGGAAGAGATGACAATATTCGTTCATACGAAATAAAAACAGCGGGTGGAATCTTAAAAGATCCATCCAGCACTTGTATCCCTTTGAAATACAAAATGACTAACAAATGACTTTAGCAGACTTTTTATAAACATTCATAAACTTTTATAGACATTTATTTAGTTTGTTTTTTTCTGCATTTAGGACTCTAAATATTTTCTTTCTCTTTTTTAATTTTTAGTCTTATTTATATATAGAATCTTTTTTTGAATTTTGGTATAAGTAAGTATATTATTTAACTGAAAAAAAAATGTGTGTGTTATTTAGCTGTTATTATTTTTATTTTGTTTGAATTTAAAGTGTTTTATTTAGAATTTATTGATATTTTGAATTTGACTAATTAAGTGATTAATTAGATATTGTTGGCCCCACCAGTGGCCGAGAGGTTCTGCTCTCGAAGCTGGTAGACGGGAGGTGCTGGGTTCGATCCCAATCGCGCCCGTCGGCCTAATCGTTCGGAGTTTTCGTGGTTTTCTTCGAGCCGTGGATCTTCCCTGCGTTAATACGGATTAGGTTCCCTTAGAAAGACCCCCACGAAGGGCACTCCCCCCCCGGGCCTATATCCCTCGTGTAGATAATTGGCCGTCAAAAATCAACCAACCAACCAACCAATTAGATATTGTTTGAATTCTTATATTTAGTACTTTGTATTCGAATTTTAAAAATTGTATTAGATTACTGAACCACTGATACGAAAATTTGAATTTTTATGATTTTATGATGGAATTTTGATTTGTGAACTCTTTAAGAGTTCAGGTGGAGAGTGTGAAGAGAAACTTTTTCTCTGCTCAACATGGCAACGAAGGACGCGCGTTGCGCGCGCATCCTACCTTAGAATGCGACTTCGGTATTTATTGCTGGAACGATAGGAAGAGATGTTTTGATTTCAAAAGCATGATCGCTGTAATTTTTTTACAGTTTGTTGATGAGGCTAAGCCTCCCTTGTTCGAAAAACCAGATTAAGTATTTGATAATACTTGTTGTAAATATGAATAGAATCATGTACCTGTAAATGTTCATTAAATATTTCAAAAAAAGAATTCAAGCACCTCCTTCACTGATTTTATGTTCGAATGATTTGAAAAATTTCCATACTACTACACTGTGAAAAAAAAAAAAATGTTATTCTACAGATGTAAAGTTACAGAAAGCTGTATGCTTACTAAAATTTTACCTTTACACTGTACGAAAAAGATGTAAATTTACAAAATTAGTTTTGTAAAGCTACAGAAATTTGTAGTTTTACAAAAGAATCTACTAAAATTATAGTAAATGTACTCAAATTTTATCTGTAAACCGCGTTACAGTTAACATAAAAACTTCTAGGCATCACAGTTTCATAAAAAAATTCTTAGTAACCTTCCTGATTTATTAATTTACGGTGAAAAAGTGTATCTGTCGCATAAATGTTTGTTGTTGCCGTTACATAAAAAGTTTTAGGCATCCTAGTTTCACAGAAAAATTTTAGTAACTTTACAGATTTTTTTTTACACTGTATAACAATTAATTTTCCCTATTATGATCTGAAAAAATATGATCTGAAAGAAGAAGAGTGTATCTATTACCGCCTTTAAAAATTATGTTTTTGTAATGCATACATTTTAAAATATAATTTCACAAAATTGGTCATTTTCTTTCACTATTCGACATTTTAAAAGTCCTATGGCCCTTAAAAAAGTAATGATTTTAATCGCTGAAAGAAAAAAAAAACTACAGCATAATTTAATTTCTTAAGACTGTGTATTCATACCAAACATTTTAAAAATTGTAAAATTACATATTAAATTAACATAAATATTTATTAAATTCAATTATTTTAAATCTCACTAGATTAATTTTAACACAATTAATCTTTTTCATCTAGGTTAGCTGGGTGAAAAAGTTCCACCAGAATCGTCCGGGATAGCTCAGATGGCAGAGCGCTGGCGGCTTCAGCCAGGTGGTCCCGGGTTCGAATCCTGGTCCGGACATTTTTCGCCCAGTTGGAAATTTACATCTAATATATTTTAAATTTGTTCTCTGCTGAATTATATTTCAATGCACTATTTTTTTTCAATAATACTTTATTGAGTTTCTATATAAGAAGTTTTGCAAAATATTTTTATGCATTTCCTTTCACTGGAAATAAAATACCGATTTGATCTTACACACAAAAAAAAAATTCTTTGGTATATTATATTTCTTGTACTGTTCACACAAAACATTTGTTTAGTATCGATATAAACGTATACTTTTGTAATATTTTTCTACCAAATGCATATTCATAAAATATTACATTTTTAGACGAAATCTTTGATTAACAAAGAGTTCATACATAAATATTTTTAGAATTTCAGGTTTTTTTTAATATTACTTTCTTTTAATACACAAAATACACTTTTATTACTGTGAATATATGTATTAAATGTATTTGGCTGAAAGGTGCTATACTAAATGTTAGAATGAACATATCCTGCTTAAAATGCAACAGAAAAGCTTCAGAAAAATAGGGAAAACTTCTGCGGTGATCCATATTTTCGAGTGATTTTTTATAATGCTTCAAATTTGCCCAATGATGTTCTTGTATTTAATTTAAATTAACAATGAAACTTCAAGTTTGTTTTTATTCCCCAGATTTCAGATAAGTCGTGTTTTTGTACTGTGTTTTTCACAGAAATTTAAACAATTTCGAACAACAGATAACCTCTTCAGCGACGGTATTTTTATATGGAGAAAAAAGGACTTAATTTTGTTCAACAAGTTTTTCATTTTAAAGTAATAGGTATTCAAAAGAAAAAAAAAAGAAAAACAATAAAAATTCACAAAAATTGTGAAATGATTCTTATAAAATGAAAAACAAATAGTAAATTTCCTTCTTACACTGTAAAAAAAAAACACTGCCAGTTTTCCGGTAGGAATCGGAAAAATAGCTGCCCTTATCTTACCGGAATAATTTCCGACCCAGCTCAGAATAAAATCCTTAAAAATAAGGAAATAGCCAGTAAAACGGTATTTTATGGATTTTATTCCGATTTTACTGGTTGTATTCCGAGCTGGGTTGGAAATTACTCCGGTACGATAAAGGCAACTATTTTTCCGATTTCTCCCGGAAAACTGGCATTATTATTTTTTTTCTTTTACAGTGTATATTTCTATAACTTATTAAAACTTAATATATGTAATATATTTGATGTTATTTTTATCACATATTAACGATTTGTTTAAATAATCCAGCAACAAGCACTGCAGAAAAATTATTTCATGATTTTTCAAAATATCTAACAGTGCAGCCAAACCATAATTTTTTTGCTTCTCTTGTTGTGGGATTAAGTAGTGAATAAGTTATAATAATTTTTTTGCTCTTTTTATAATTGACAGTAATTATAATTATAAAAACACATGTCCACATTTGTGGCCATGGGCGTGAAGAGGTTAAATAAAAATAATTTAAATGTACTTTTAAATTTTCTCTGACAAACTTACTATGCGTACTGCATTTTTGCTTTTAAAATACAGGTGTTTCTAAATGAATATCGGGGTTTTAACGCTTGGTGGTATTTATACGTAAAACTTAAAATTATAATTAATATATAAAATGAAAGAGCAACTCAAACAGTTTTACCTACAAGCTTACAAGTGTTCAATGGGAGTACGTTTTGTCACACGGCACTCATCAAGTCGATAGCTCAGTTCTTCTTAAGCGTTGATTAGCAAAGAAGTTCTGTTCAGACGCTCATCCGATCTCACACCTTGTGATTTCTTCATGTGGGGGTTCATAAAGGATCGTGTGTATGTGCCTCCACTACCAGCTGACCATTGCAGCTGTTGCAACAATGACCTCCACAAACACTAATCAACGTTTGGGAAGAACTGAGCTACCGACTTGATGTGTGCCGTGTGACGAAAGGTTCTCACATTGAACACTTGTAAGCTTGTAGGTAAAACTGTTTGAGTTGCTCTTTTATTTTATGTATTAATTATAATTTTAAGTTTTATGTAATAAATACTACCAAGCGTTGAAACCCCGATATTCATTTAGAAACACCCTGTATTACAATAAATACAGGACCTGAAAGATAAGTACAACCACTCCACATTTTTGTTTCTTTTTTCTAAGTGGTTTCTTTTTCATGTAATTTATTAATGAATAGTTTGCTAGTGAGCAGTGCTTTTTTGAGACGATTCTCAAAAGATATCCCCCCTCCCCCCCGCTCATCAACGCGAAATATTCCGAAGAATTTTCTCACCCATTTTTCAATATAAAAAATTAAAACATTCAAGGATGTTTAGTACAGCGATTTGTTATTAAACATCCGTCATTTTTTTTTATAATTGAATTGAGAGCTATAGGAGATTGTTGTCTCAGGACGGTAGATTTATCCGTTTCCAGCGCTGCCGGATCTCGAAATGCAGTTCAAACGGTAACTTTGATAGCAATTCCTGAAAGATTTTTTGCTTTTACCAAAACATGAGAAAAACTGTTCAATTAATAGTTTCTGATTAAGAAAACCTGCATATTTCATGAGTTTGTGAACAAAAAATAATTTAAAAAAGTGTCAGAAAGTGATTTTGATATCAGTATTGATTTGAGAACAGCCCTAAAATAAAAATGTAAAATTAAACCAGATTTAGTACAACATTTCAAGCAACTAAAATTTTCTGTGTGTTTGTTCTTATACGGTATGTTTAACAAGAAATGGAGTATCAGAGATATTACATGAATGTGAGAAAAAAAAATAATAAAAGAAAATTTTGAATTGCATAAGACTTTCAATGGTTGATTGTTTTTTCAATAAAAAATATTTTATTATTAATTAAATAAATAGTATATATTTATATCCATAATTTTTCTTTCCTCTTCTTTATAAAATATATTTGATAGCTCAGAAGTGATTGTACTTAAAAAAATCAATGCACCTTACTTTTACTTAAAAAATATTAATAAAATGGATGGTTTTCAAATTATATTAGCACTTTTGAATTTATGATTTTTTAAAACTTTATTTAAGGACTGTTATTATCTAAATGTCAAATAGTGACATTTAAAATGAATATTTCAAAAAAGATTACGAATGGTATTAAAAGTTTTATTACTTTTTTATTCCCAGACTCAACCCAGAGATTTTAATGAAAAATATATTATTTTAATATTTCAAAATGGACCTTATAGTAAAAAACGGATACGCCAAATAGATATTTGACATTTATATGAATTCTTTATTTGACACTTATGATTAATTTAAAGAAAAAAACAATTATTCAATTTTCAAAAGTTTAATTTTTTTTACTTAGGGAGGTTTTTCTTAAATTTTTGCGTTATTGTAATTGTAGAGTTCTTATAATTTAAATTCAATACTTTCTTTTACTTTCTTTTACATTATTTGTATATTTTTTCGTTCATATAAAAAATTATCAATGAGCATTATTAGAATATATGATTTGTGTAGATTCTATCTGGAGGCTGAAGTAATTTTGTCTTGAAATACAGGGTGTCCAAAAATTATGGTCTGAGTTTCCTTTCTCTTTCTGTCCATAATTTTCTAAAGAGACCGCTCCATGCAAGCGAAATGATTTGGAAAGAAGTTAGATGTATGCCTGAAGTTATACACCTCGAAGCAAGGACTTGGTCTTTTTAATTAATTTTTTGTGCGAATTTTAGCAGTTTTTTCGTTCTTTATCAATTTTACCATTTTAGTAAAACATATCTTGTATAGTCAAATATAATAACTTTTTTCTTTTTGCAATAAAGTTTATTCGAAATTTTTACACCAATTTTGAATTATTGCAATTTTTTATACAATTTCTAATGTTTTTACGCGTTTCGCGACCATTTTGAGTATTTTCCAACATAGTTTAAAAGTGTTAATGAATACGTTTTGTCTGTCTGTTGTATGTCCTCGTCTGTCTGTCTGTCTGTCCGTGCTCTAACTCGGGTAAATATACCTGGATTGCTATGTAATTGTTACATGTTATTGGAATTTATTATGGCATATCCGATATTGAAATTGGAGTAGCGAGTAGACTATGTAGCGAGTAGACTTCATCTACATGGATACTTAAAAGAAACATGTAGCATTATGGTCAACGGGGGAAAATCTTTTAAAGTATATTTTAATGATGCTACACAAAAAAAAAAAAAAAAAAAATCGAATTCAAGAAGGGGGGGGGGGGAGGATTGTACTTTGTGCCAATATATTAAAAAGAGAGAACCAACGTTACAAAACACAAATATAAGTATGTTTAAAACGTATATAGCCATTTTGAAGCCTCTAAGTTTTCCTCACCAGTGCTTAAAAATAAAATAAAATAAAAACTGTGGTGTAAAAAGGGGGTGGGGGACAGAGACATAGAAAGGCGTGCCTCACATATCGACCGTCAACGGCGAAATGAAATTCATTGTAGACAAACAACCGCGGAGTCGAACTTACGCGCACGCAGGGAGACCAATCAAAATTGCCCAGATCCTCCGGGAGAGTTCAGACAAATGGGAGAAAAAAAGGGGAGGGAAGAGGACGAATTAAAGAAATTGAAACCATATCTTTGAAAAATTGGCCGTGCTGGACAAATCGTTTACTAAGCTGTTTGATTTGTTCCATATGTGATAGGCTTCCCAAAAGTCGAGACCGTAAATTCATGAGCATTTCTGTATTATTGAGGCTTTGGAAAATTTAAAATTATGATTATTGTACCAGCACTGATTAGCAATAGCGCAACGTTTGATGCCACAATTTTTAACACAAGTTTGTGATCCCCTAAACGGACCTTAAAGGCCGTTTCGTTTGAGAAATGTACATTTAATCGCATTAGCAAGATATCTTGTAGATATCCCAAAGTTAAAAGCTGTCAATTGGATGTTTTAGATTTGTGAATTGAATTTTGTTAAAAGGAGTTTAAACAATCTTAAAGTCAAATTTTAAAATGATTTTAGAAATTTGATGGTTTATTTTCGGAAAATATGGAAGTATAATTAAATTTTCATTGCCGACAGTATTAACTTTGGAGTGAGTACGTTTACTTAGTTTATTATGAATGGCATCTATGATTTCACCTGTAAAACCTCGATCAGTGGCAATGGATTTAATATAATCTAATTCAGCTTTTATTAAACTGTTGGAAGAACGAATATTTTAGGCCCGGTATACATAAGTGTTAAATGAACCTTATGCCTATCATCCCATATACCTAATCAAAAGTTAGTTTCCTTCAACACTTCTGACAATATATGTTCAACATATTATATGTGTGGTTTTTATATGTATTGTTAAAATAAAAATATTAAATCGATTCAGACTTAGTTACATATTTTCAGCAACTAAAATATGTATGTGGTGCAATACAATATCGGAGAGATATTACATGAAAGTAATAAATAATAATAATAAGAGAAAAATTTTTAATTACTTAAGACAGATATATAAACTTACCGTTGATTTAAAAAAGGAAATTTTAATATTAATAAAATTGATACATTATTTTTTTAATCCTGATTTTTTGTCAATGTCTTCTTTTGTCTATCTACTAACCTTAGCAGTGAACTGATTTTCTTTGAAAATTTCAATTTTGACGGACAATTTCTTTCACCTTTTAAAAAAAAATTTTAATAAATCGGATGACTTAAAAATTATATTTATTACTTCCAATTTAAGATTTTATTAAATTTTCTGTACAGACTGTTATTATCTAAACGTCAGATAGTGACAATTCAAATGACTATTTCAAAATAAGATTTCGAAAATTATTGAAAGTTTTATTATTTTACTCGCTCTACTCGCAGATTTTTATGGGAATTATACGCATTTAATATTTCAAAATGGGGCATAGAGCGAAAAGTTAGGTATTTAATTGACATTTGACATTTAAATTAGTTGCTTATTTGAAACTTACGATTAATTAAGAAAGGAAAATATTTTTGTTTCAAATTTCACTTTTATTTCAAGCTAATAGTACGATAGTACGATTGTGGAGTCCATTTAATTTAATTTCAATACTCTGTTTTGTATTATATGTATAATTTTTGTTTATAATAAAGATGAATCTGAATGAATAATCAATGAGAAATATTATAATATTATATGTCTAATACGTATCTTGAGATATTTTGCTTATCGTGAGTTATGTTAGTATATACGTATCAAACATAACTGATGGATTTTAAAATTCCATAACTTGCAAACTGTGACAGATATTTTTAAAAAAATCTTGCAGGAGTGTTATGTAAGATGTCAGGAGTTTTTATGCTGCTGTTCTCAGTTTTAGTTACAAATAGCATCGATAGACGGCGCTGCAAGCAATAACAGCTAAATCTAAGCTCGATTTTTCGGCCTCTCTCTTCTTTGCCATGCGAAAAAGGGAGATTAAAATATATTGAAGGGATCCCGAAGAACCAAAAATCGGGTTTGGACTGATCGCCTATTGCTCTCAGCGCCAATTATTGTCTGAAATTCGAACTAAAATCCAGAATGACAGTACAAAAACTCCTGACACCATACATAAACCTCATGTAAGAATTTTTTAAATATCTGTCACCGTTTGTAAGTTATTGAATTTTAAAATCCATCAGTCATTTTTGGGACACCGGGTAAACGGTTCTTATTTTACGGATTGCGTTGCTTTATAGACGCACAAACGTGTTTTGAGAACCCGGGTCAAACACGGTATAGATTCTAATTCAAAGTGATTTAAAAAAAGAACCACTAATCCAGAATTATAATATTATTTTCTATAGAAGGACTGGTAGGAAAAATTAAAGGGAAACCTATAAAAAGTAAACAGATATATAAGTTAATTCTATTAATTGGAGTTGAATGAATGGTAATACTTTTGTAACTCAAGATCCACGTTGTACCAACCATATGTTTTGATCTGTTTGTGTGATCCAACTATATGTTTTGATCTGTTTGTGTGATCCAACTATATGTTTTGATCTGTTTGTCTGATCCAGTTATATGTTTTGATCTGTTTGTCTGATCCAACTATATGTTTTGTGGATCGGAACATATCCATATCTTATGATGTTTCCAAACTTATATTCTGTTTATATGATATATAAAGTGTTTATTTATTATACCGGGTGTCCCAAAATTGACTGATGGAATTTAAAATTCAATAACGTCCAAACGGTGACAGATATAAAAAAAATTCTTGCAGGAGGGTTATGTATGATGTCAGGAGTTTTTGTACTGTGATTCTTAATTTTAGTTCGAATTTCAAACACTAGATGGCGCTGAGAGCAATAGGCCCTCAGTCCAGACCCGATACTTGGTACTTCGGGATCCATTCAATATATTTTAATATCCTTTTTTCGCATGGAAGAAGAGGAAGGCTGAAAAATCGAGACTGGATTAGTGGTTATTGCTTGCAGCGCCGTCTATAGATGCTATTTGTAACTAAAACTGAGAATAGCAGCATAAAAACTCCTGACATCTTAAATAACACTCCTGCAAGAATTTTTTTAATATCTGTCACCATTTGCAAGTTATGGAATTTTGAAATCCATCAGTCATTTTTGGAACACCCGGTTTATACGCATTGTAAAATATATAGTATACATGTTTAGAAAAACTAATAACAATATAAAACATTATACATAACTATGTACATAAAAAACATTATGTAGGTGAAAGACGACCTTGTCATCATAGGATCATGTACAACATCAAGAGATGGGGGTGAAACAAAAAGCTCTGATCTGTGGAGAGGTCGAAAAAGGTGCACATGTGGAGAATGAAAAAAAAAACAGTGTTTCGGGGAGAGCAGAAAATATGTTACTCCGAGATATCTTTTACGATTATGTACGATTCTTGTACGATTAGATACGATTTTATACTCACGTATGCTACCTTCCAATTTCCAGTCTGAAATTTCTGTTCGCCATTGGCGGCCTGGTGTAAAGAATTTTTTTTTCAAGTCAAGAAAATTTCAATTGCATAAATTTTGAAGTAAAGTAAGACAAATATCACTATCCAAATGTATTAATAGTGAAAATATAGACTAACTGGAACCTTGCTACTTGTGTAATCTTGTATATGTTTTGTTGGTTACTAACTTCAACGAAATTGGTAATTTATTGACTTTTTCTTTTATTTTATAACCTGAATTATCGAAGCTCTTTATACAATATAGTGATGCATTTGCAATTTTTGCTGTTTGTTGCGTTTCACACTAATTTTTAGGGGCTTTGCAGAAAACTGCCATTTACTCCTCTCTAATAGAAGAACTACCAATAAATGAGATTTTTTTTGTTAAGTATTTATAAAACACTTTTTTTTAATTCTCGTTAAACTAGTCATGTAATTTTGTACAAATTGTGATAATTACTAATTTAAAAAAAATGGGTGTGCTGCTGTACTTTAGCATTAATTACCGGAATTGTTCAACCAAAAATGTGATGCATTTGCGATTTTTGCATTTAGTTGTGTTTTATTTTAGAGACTTTGCAGAAAATTTTCATATACTCTTCTACCAAAGAAGAACTGATACCCAATTTTTTTTAAGGTAACAAGATTTCGTAATTTTATTGACAATATAATTTGCATTCTGACAGTTACCTAAAACTACTTGGGGCTCAACAACATTCAAGTTTGTATTTAGCCTAAATATACATATCAAAAGGAATCTGGTAAAACATGTTAAAATTAATTAAAAAACTAATGGATATGCTGCATATTGTAGCTTGTTTAGATAAAACTAAGGTAAACGTGCTTCTAAAACATCATTCATTATCAATAAACTACTTTCATGTTAGCTTTATTTTAACTTACTTATAATACATAAAAATATTCCTTACATTAATCGTAGCGTCTGTCTGTGCACTGTTTTTTTCTTTTTTAGATACCGTTGCAAGCACAGCTACATGATTTGGCAGGTAAGTACAGTCGTGGAAAAAAAAGTAAACACCCCCTACTGACTCTGCAACTAATGATAATAGAAAAAATTTACAGGTACCAAACGATTTGAAAAGAAGTCTGCTTTTAAATGATGTATATAAAATTTGATTAGGGAGCCATTTACAAATCAAAACCAGACCAAACTTTGTTTTTTTTCAATAATAAGACCCAGTTTTGTCAATATATTTTAAATCTTCAGTTCAAAATAAGCCTAGAAATGCAATTTCAAGTCATTTGCATGGCAAGATATGGAATTATAAATATTGAAACTTTAAAGCTTCTTATGTTAAAAAACAGATTCATATTTTTATCAATATCTCTTGAAATTAAAATCCTAATGTGATTTTTTTTTGTTTAATTATAATACTAATAAACTGAAACAAATATACATTGAATTTGTAATTTAAATAAATTATAATATGAATTATGAAATTAATATTTGAAAAAAATTGAATTGCAACCTATAATGTTTTTTGATAGATTTATATTCATAATGTCCTGCTTTATGCAAATTCCCGATTTCAAACTTTTCTTCCAAGCAGTTTTCGAATTATGAGTAGAAAACATCAAAAAGACAGTTTAAGGGACCGTTTATGATGCCCAGAAAAGCGTAATTTGAAAAAAATATATTTTACTCGTTTTAATGAAACATTTAGACTGGCAATAGTCGGAACATATTAAGCATGCGAGATGTTCATACTGGAAAAAAATAATACATTAGACTACACAGTAACCTAAAAATGACAAAAATATCGAATATTTTTTATTGAATTTTTCAGTGGTCCATACGGTTGTGAACTATAACTCCAAATTGTAGATCTAAAATCCAAATAGTTTTAAAGATATTTGAACTTTTCTGGGTGTTCTCAGAATGTTCTGTGTGTTCCTTTAAAAACTTTAAATGCATTTTTCTTAGACTTTTATTTTTGTTGATGTTAGTGTTTGTTAATCCCTAAGGCTTTTTTTCTGTTGCAGATAGTCTTGAAATTTTTTGCAGACATAAGTTTTCGTGTTTTTTTTTTTTTTTTCAGGTTTCGAGTACAAAAATAAATAAAACTTTAAATAAAAGTTACATCTGTAATTCCATGCTAACTTTTGTACCATATAATCCAAGGAATATAAGTCACTCTAAATAACTAAAAAATATTAAAAATTAAAAATGTTATAAAAGTTTTAAAAACATCAAAATTTTTCAAAAATTTTTTAATAAAAAAAATTGTGATTTGTTAAAAGGATTTTTATTACCAGAATAAGTTTAATTTTATAATCTCAAACAAAGTCATTAATTATTTTTAATGTAACTGTCTCCAATTTTTTTTTTTTTTTTGAAACAGGGTACTGTGTAGCCTTAATACAAGTGATATAATCATTCTGTAGCATTTCAACAATCGAGTACAGAACTATAATTTGGATACAGCCCCTAAAACAGGCTCATTTTAAAATAATTAATTTCTCGGAAACTAATCATACGAATTTTATGAAAATTTGGATTTAAGTTAATTAGATGGTGTACACTGCAAATACAGGCGTCTTAAATTCAAACACATATGTGACTGAAAAAGCAACTAAGAAACTTAAACGTCTGAAAATAAAATTTCAGACGTGATAGATGTCTAAATTTAAGACACATAAACGTCTTAGTATGATCATGACATAAATGAACTGAAAAAAAATGTTAGAATTATCATTATATGTCTGAATTTAAGACCCTTGCAATTTTAGACATTTCAGAAATTCAGCTATTTGAACCACTCACCAAGTAAAATGAACTGAAGTGAGTAGGTTTGTTTGTTGTTGCAAGCATGAACGGTGGGCGAGAAGAACGCGACCGGATTTGATTATTGCTGTTTTGGCTGGCAACGGCTTTTATTCAACGGATTGGCGAAAGTGAATTAATGTATCTCAGTACAGGAAATTTGTCTGAAGTGTAAAAATTGCTTTTAAATTTATCAACATTTGATAAATTATTTGAAAATGTGACGATATATTTTTCCTCAATACGAAATCTCTATAATGACATTTGTTATTCACATAACAAATGGAATCATCAATCGTCGTTATAATCTTATAACGCATTAAAAAATTCTGCTTTACTTCCAAAACATTACACTGATTGAAGATTTGAACTTTGAATTCTCTTACTTCTAAATCGAAGCTGAGTCAGAAAGTGAGTATATCATTAATGAAGAGAAAGTGGTGACGCAGTATTTACTTTCTTTTGTGAAATAGTATGGACATCTACATCTACATCCGTTGGCATGTTAATCGTCAGAGAAAATTTTTTTTAGCATAGTGATCCGATGTCTGTATTTTATATCTCTGTGCCTTGATTTAATAGATGCTAGACGGAAATTTATTTCAAAAATATATATTCTAAAAACACTCTAAAAATATATATTAAACATTTAATTGCTAAAATGGACGTCAAATGTTAATAAAATACATTAAAAGATCTTAATAATTTGACATGTTTCGATTGAATTTCCTCAATCATCATCAGAAAAACAAATAAACACTAAGATGGAAAATGACAATAAACTATTACAAATGAAATTTAAAAATAAATAAATAAAAATCACGCGCGTAATATTTTAACATGTTTCACGTTGCCCTATTTTATTTTCAAATTAACTAACAATTCAATCCAAATATTTGGGATTTGAAATGACAAGGAATCATTGCAGACCATTGAGTTTCTGACGTAAATTTCAATAGATTATCTAATAAAAAGTTGCAAATAAAAATCTGACATATAAATTAATCTACTTTCATTAAACAAAATATTTATGTTTTCTATTTTATTTAGCCTAGATAATGCGGTTTTACCTCTAATAAATTTTAGGTAGATTTCGTATGAAATACTACCTATTGGCGTCGTTCCTATGTTGGAATTTCTGAAATTTTTTTGCAGATCTACACCGATCATGACCCCTAGAGCCCAAAACCACACTCAGTAAAAAACTTTATCTATCTATCTATCTATCTATCTATCTATCTATATATTTATATCACTTTCTTCTGGACACGATAACTTCCACAATTCTGCACCAATCTCTTCCACACTGATACATAAAATCAAAGGGCATAAAATCTCGGTCAAGTTCGTTAATGGGCAAAATTGGGCCATGGCGATGGAAATAGGGAGGGGTTTTGTGAAAACCGACCCCCCCCCCCCCCTAAACTTCTTAATTTTTGTACATATCAAATCAGTTTAAAGTTTTTATTCTAAAAATAGGGCCAAAAATTTATGTATGACAGATTTTTGATAAAGATAAAAATGGGCTCAAGAGGTGCGAAAAATAGGGTTTTTGTGAGAAAAAAATTCATAACGTCGTCAATTCTCAAGATATCAAATCCAATTAATTTTATCATGAATTTCCTTAACATTATCTACAACTTTTATACTCACAAGTTTTTGATAGGACCAATTCGTACCGCAAAAAAAAAAAAAAAAATTAAAAACGAAAACAAAAAGGGCGTTTGAAGAAGTAAAAAATTCATAACTCCGTCAATTCAAAAGATATAAAATCCCCATGAATTTATCATATATCTTCTTAATATTGTCTACAACATCTATATAGACAAGTTTTGGATAGGACCAATTCTTACAGCAAAAACAAATTAAAAATACATAGCGGTTGAAGAAAAAAATCATCTTAGTAAGGGTGTATTCAAATACAAACTGCTTATTTTCTGACTCATTTTACAATTCATTTTTACTCTCAAAGGCTTCCAATTGGTACCTTTTCTTACTCAGAAACTATATAATGTACCGTAATGGTCAATTTTTTGATAGAGGCAGAATATATTTTAAAACACGCTGTCAATGTGGGCCTTTTGAACCGAATATCCCGAAGCGGATTGTGTTAAAAAACATCATACTACTAAAGGACTATTCAAATCCAAACTGCTTATTTTCTGACTAATTTTTAAATTCATTTTTGCTCTCAAACGCATCCAATTGGTAGATTCGCTTATTCAGAAACTATATAACGCACCGTAATGATCGATTTTTAGACAGAGGCAGAATATATTTCAAAAAAGGATGTCAAAGTGGGCATTTTGAACGGAATTTCCCGAAGCGATTGTGTTAGAAACGAAAAATATTGTCTTACTGAGAAAATAATTGTTTATATATCAAGTTTTAATTAATTGAACGAAAATTAAAAACACAGGTCGCTTATAAATCTCTTCAAAAATCACGTAATAAGTTTCATGCTTTTCCTATTAAAAATGAATCTGGAGTTATGCCAAAAAATTTCGAGTTGTTGAGCATGGAAAAGTAATTTTTTTAATACCGCCCTAACGTGATTCTGATAAAACCAGTTATTATATAAAAATGAAATAAAAACTCGGCAAAAGCGGCCAGATAAAATTGTTAAAGTGTATTTATCTCTAATCATGATTTGGTTTTTGTTTGTGAAATTAGTATACTTAACTTCGAAAATTACCTTCGTCTGTAGGCCGGGCCGGCAGGGATTTTTATGTCTGCAATGTGTTCTTTACATCTCACTTTGAATTTTTTTTGAGTCATGCCAATATAATAATTTCTATAATCACCTTCTTTAAGAAAAGGAATGATATAAGCACCGGAAAGGTGAAATTTATCAATAGTGTCAATTTTAGTGGTTAAAATTGATTTTAATTTTAGAGGGGGTCTAGCAATTAAATTTAAATCAAACTTTTTTAGTTGAGTTTTAGCGGATTCGAAGAAATTTGGATAATAATTTATAACTATCCTTTTCATGTTATTTTCTCTGTCGGTTTTATTCTCAAAAACTGCATCGTTCATTTTGTTAATAAACTTTTTAATTAATTTATTAACTATTTTAACTTGATATCCGTTTTTAATAGCTATTGCTTTAATTTTATCTAATTCATCATTTAAATTTTTAGGGGAACAAATTCTAAAAGCTCTGTTAATAAGGAATCTAAAGGTAGATAATTTATAAGAATATGGAGTGCAAGCATCAAAAGGTATAACATTTAAGTTAGTTATTGGCTTACGATATATTTAACTAATTAGTTTATTATTTTCTCTTTTTAATTCAACATCTAAAAAAGGTAATTTCTTATCGGTTTCAAGTTCAAAAGTAAATTTAATCTTATTATCTAAATCATTTAACTGTTGAATAAAAACTAACAATTTATCCACTTCCCCCTGCCAAACAATAAAAATATCATCTACATAACGTAGCCATACTAAAGGTAATAATTTAAAAGTACTGAAAATTTTTGATTCAAGGAGGCGTAATTTGAATTCTGCTAGGAGGCCTGAAATTGGAGATCCCATTGGGGCACCGTCAGATTGTTGATAAATAATATTGTTAAAAATAAAATAAATACTATTAATTATTAGGTTTAGGCCACTTTAAAATTGTTTTTCATTGGTATGCCAAAATCTTCTCTATTGTCTTCTTTTCTTCTATATTTTCTTGTCTAATCTTCTTTTTATTAGAGAATCTATTGATATTTACGTCAGAAACTCAATGGTTTGCAATTATTCCTTGTCATTTCAAATCCAAATATTTGGATTGAATTGTTAGATAATTTGAAAATAAAATAGGGCAACGTGAAACATGTTAAAATATTACGCGCGTGATTTTTATTAATTTATTTTTAAATTTCATTTGTAATAGTTTATTGTCATTTTCCATCTTAGTGTTTATTTGTTTTTCTGATGATGGTTGAGTAAATTCAATCGAAACATGTCAAATTATTAAGATCTTTTAATGTATTTTATTAACATTTGACGTCCTTTTTAGCAATTAAATGTTTAATATACATTTTGAGTGTGTTTTTAGAATATATATTTTTGAAATATTTTTAATGGACGTATAAGAGAACTTCTGTTTATAATTTAATATGGAAATTTATTTATTACATATTCTGTTTCTTGGAATAGTTTGTCGGTACGTGCTTGTAAATGGAGATCGAAGAAAAAATAATCAATTGGGATTTACATTTTTCATATGGAAATATAAAAATTTCAATATTTCTACGATAGTTTTTATTCAAGACTCA
Organism: Maratus speciosus; assembly: GCA_963932465.1. Lineage (NCBI taxonomy): Eukaryota > Metazoa > Arthropoda > Arachnida > Araneae > Salticidae > Maratus > Maratus speciosus. The sequence goes on from OZ010799.1 coordinate 365,202,162, forward strand.
CCAAACATTCAAAAGAATATAGTATGATATCTATAAAAATACAGTGGTAAAAAAATGTGAATACGTATATATTTTTAAAATGGCATTCAATCATCATATCGTAAAAAAAAATATTTCCCTCAAACTGGATTTGCTGTTACAGTTTTCGATATTTGCGCCAAGATAAAGTATTCCACTGGTTTGGAATGATAATTCACAAAACGTTCTTACATATATATTATTATTTCTTTATTATTTAAGTTTTTCTCATTAGACTAATTTGCATTTTGAATATATTTCTCTTTTTTTTTTTATCAAATAAATATATTTTGTGTGTAAAGATTTGTTTGCTTATTTCTGGTGCTTTTCAATGAGTGCATATGATTTTAAGTATTAATAAATATATTTAATTCTTATCTAAATCTTTACTTTATAAATTAAAGTTAATTAATGTATTAAATAATCTATTTATTGTTTGAATAATACTATTTTCGTTAAAAATACAACAGTTTCAATTACAGGTATATATAAATATTTTACAGACATACATACAATAAATACAATAAACCCAACTGGAGTGAAAAATTAGCCAGAGCCAGGAATCGAACCCGGGACCACCTCATTCCAGGCAGTCGCTCTAACCCCTGAGCTACTCCGGCCGATGCCTGAGTCTGCAATTTCTCACTAATAAACCATGTTGGGGAAGTCACCAGCCATCTATACGACAGCCTTGGATGACCGGATAACGATGAATAGATTTTACTATTACATCGATCTACGAAATATAATAATAAACACACATACTACAATGTATATTAAAACACGCATTCACACATAAATAACGCCTGCATTCAACAGTTAAAGGTATATATAAATATTTTACAGACATACATACAATAATACATATTTTCACTCCAGTTGGGTTTATTGTATTTATTGTATGTATGTCTGTAAAATATTTATATACACCTTTAACTGTTGAATGCAGGCGTTATTTATGTGTGAATGCGTGTTTTAATATATATTGCAGTATGTGTGTTTAGTTTCAATTACATTTGGTAAGATGTAAAGTAGTTTTGAAATTATAGAATTAATGTTTCCTGCATGCTATTAAAAAAGAATATTTATAATTTTGTTAATGATTGTTAAATAGCTCGTATCATCTGAGTAACATATTTAAAAAATTGTTCAGTATAAGTTTTAAAAAATCTAATTTTTGTATAATTTTGCACAAGTAAGTTCTTTCCTTGCGAATTCCTTTATTTTATATTAGTGATATAATTTTACATACAAATTTTCATTTTTAGTGACAGTAGTGCCATTTAATTATCTTACAGAGTATATTATTGAAGTGATTTTTTTTTTTTTATTAACAAATTTAAATTTATCTTTGAGAAACGTCATGAACTTTTTTTTTTTTTTTTTGCTTTATATGGTGGATATAGAGTATCAAAATAAATCTCGAAAGCATAAGGGTTTGTGTTATCGTGAATTTTGGAGTATTTTGTAATCTTGCAGTTTTTCCTAGTGGAAATAAATCCCTCTTATTGTATTCAATTGCACGGCGATACTATATATATATATTTAATAATCTTTATGAAAATTTGTTTCAAAATAGTATACCTATTATGTATTGCCTGCGTTACATCTCAACACCATACTTATATTTTAAAACATGAAGCGATCTTGAAAGTAATTATAAACAAATTATAAAATACGGCGTAATTAATTAAATATGTGCGGAAAATATTAAAAAAATAAATTTAAATAACATCATGCAAAAAATTTAAACAATATGAGAAAAAAAAAGAAGATGGGTATAAGAACAATTCTCGCCCATGACAGTAGGAGATATTTTTCTAAAATGTTTCATTTTTGTAATAAAATTTAAAACCTAAATAAACATGTTCTGAAAACGCACTTCTAATACAAGATTTCAAACAAGTATTGCCAATAATTCTGACTGATTGGTAAAGTGTAACTATGCTGATATTTAATATATTTTGAGAAAGTAACATGGTTTGAAGATTAATTATTCTTATGATTACTTTTGCTCCGAGTATGTATGTATGTTCATATTATTATAACATTTTTTAATACAAATTATTTTTGTGATATTTATGGGAAGAAAAGTGTTTTTAGAAGTGTTTTTCAACCCTCAAAGAATGTTTTATGCATATCTGGGTGCTAAAAAAATCCATGAAAATAATAATAATAAATAAAAAAAAAATTAAAGGATTTTAAGGTTTTTTTTTTTTTTTTTTTTTTGGGGGGGGGGGGGGGTGTATGCCTGTGTTCGTCAATGACAACGTTAATATCAACGCACGTTATCTTTTAAATTTAGTTTGTAGAATATTATTGAATAGTATCAACAACTGGACCCAGAATTTATTTGGAACATATTTCTTATACTGTCAGAAAAAAAGGTAAACAATTTTTACCCTTTAGAATGTGCATATAAATGAGTATAATGAGTATACAGCAAAACCTCTGAATAGCGGACACCTCAAGAGCACGAAATTAGTCCGCTATTTGGTGGTGTCTACTTTAAAGAGGTAAAGACGTACAGATTTAAAGGTGTTGGGGATAAAAAAAAAAATAATAGAGGTTTCCGCTATTCGGCAATGTCCGTTATGGAGGTTTTACTTTAAATACACACAGTAAAACCTGGGTAAGGGACATTCCTGAATAGGGGATACGTCTACTTAGCGGATCATACGGCTTCTTCCGGAAAGCTGGATCTGATTAAAACATGGGCTAAGGGTCACTACTCTTTTTTGTTTTTTTTTGTGGGGGGAGGGGGGGATACAATTTTCGTAAATCTGTGAATTTGAAGATCCTTCGAAATTACACTGATTACAATGCATATTCTGAACGTTTAGAGTAATATAGTATGATTAAAGAATGTTTTCGCTACACAGAGTTTTCCTGTATTCGGGAATGTTCATTAGCGGACACTTCCGAGTCCCGAATTCTGGTCACTTCTATTTAACGAACTATAACGTTGGGTTGGTTTTTTTATTAAAGCATTATTAACAGTATTTTATTAAAGCATTAGCAAATAGGGCGGTGCCCCCTTCCCTTTGTATTTTGGTGGCCCCAAATTTGGTATTCAATTTTTGTAAAACTGATATTTTGAATGTCTTTTAACATTATGCTGATTAATGTGCTGTTGTCAAATGTTTCAATATTTCTTGGTAATGATAAATAGAATAACAAAAAAGAATGGAGATTTAAAAAAAAAAAGTAAAAGTTTCATACTCAATTTTTTTTTTAATGTTGGGATCTCGTATACTGAAAATTTTGTGTAATCTAGTGTTAGATTTTATTTAACACAGAAATAAAAATGTCGCTGGGAATATCTAATTTAAATGGAAAAAAAATGTACAACAACGCAGGGATGAGATTCTTTCTGAAGGAGTGAATCATTTTTTTATAAATGGGAATAATTTGTTACCATAAAGCAGAGCTGATGGCAGCATGGACAAACGGGGCTGTTTCTGTATGTCTTTAGCTTTACGTGCTCCCACATTTGGTATGAAATTTCTATAAAGCTGATATTTTAAATTTGTTTTGATCTTATACTTATTTTAATAAATATTTTGTACTTTTAGAAAATGATTAGGTTAAGAAAAATATATATTTATCCAAATATGTATTTGATGGCATTGAATAGGCTTAATTTTTTTGTAACAATATATGAGGGCGGTAGGGGGGGGGGGGGGGCGAATGAATACTAGAATAATTTCGTACCCAGTATGGGGTACCCTAAAATCAGGGGGCAGAGATGCTTCCCAGTTTTCCCACTCTGCGATCAGCTCTGCTTTATGGTAACAAATTATTCCCATTTATAAAAACTGTTTCAATGTGGTCAAATATGGCTGCGTATGTGGCTTAGAAAGACAAGTGTTCAAAGATGGCTTCATATTGGCGGGGAGGGAAAAAAAGGCTCAAAGATGGCCGAAATTAAGACATTTGAAATGTCTGAAATTCAGATGCAAGAAGTGTCTAAAAAATTTAAGACATTTTAAAATGTCTGAAAAACGAACTCTCTTGTTTCAGATACTTAAGTGTCTGATAATTTTCAGACATTTTAAAGCGTCTGAAAATTGAACACTGCGTTTCAGACACTTAAGTGTCTGAAATTCAGACATTTCAGTTTACAGTGTAGAATCTAATTATGGTGTCAAACTTGGGTGTTGCTAATGAAAAAAAAATAAGTTTGGATTCGTTTTGATATGAAGATAAACACCTAAGTATGCATCATTTAAAACTAGACTTTATTTTCAATCATTTGGTACCAGTAACATTCTTTTAGAGTAATTTGTTGATGAGTTAGTAGGGGATGTTTTCTTTTTTTTCCACGACTGTATACGCATCACTTCGATGTTGTGCATCACGATGCCAATTGGGATTTTAATTTAGAATTTTTTTGAGAAATTTTCTTCAACTTTAGTAAAGGGAATTTTGTTTCAATCTTTTATCTGAGTATAGCAGATTTTGTTTTGTTTTCAATAAAATTTATTGGACATTCGTAAAGTACTTTTTTAATTTTTAGCAACATTGTCTTTCGATTTTTAATGTTATTTTGCATTTTGTGACAATAATTTGGATTAGGAAGACAAAATATTTTCAATCTTTTAACCCAAAGCAGTAAATTTTGTACTCCTGTATTTTTTAATTTTCCTCGAATTTTTTATGCGATTTTCAGCATTTGTTCACGTTTTGCCTTGGTTTTACTACTTAATAGCAGGTTTAGCAGCAATTTTCGTTTGAAAAACTTTTTCGTCCAAAAATAAATATCACAATAATTTATGACTCAGTTAAAGACTAGAAAGGGCGTAGCTCGTATGTTTGTACGCTGCTCCCTTTAACACCAGATTCGTTTAGTTCGAAGATCGTTTGAATAAAACGAGCAGCAAACTGTGCACAACCTTTCAACTTTCGAGAAAAATTGTTTTTAATAGGCTTTCTTGATATAGAGATAACTAGTGTAACATTTTATCACGTTACATAAAAGTCATACGAATTAACAAAATTTTATAGCTTGTATAGAATATACAAAAGTACATTTTTTTCTATATTACGCAACATTTTTTATTCATTATCTAGAAAGTATTTGTTTTTTCTCTTTGTTTTATTTTACATTTCATGAATAAAAATGCTCATTATTTAGAATAACATTGTACTTAGTATCCGTGAATTTTAAGGAGACTTAGACCTTAAAATAGTGAGGATTGCTGAAAGTATAAGCAAAAATAAAATTATATTGTTTTAAAATAGAAAAAGTACTTATTTATTTAAGATATTTCGGAAAATCTAAACACTACAGCAAATAAATTAAATGACTGCGCGGCAGGAGCAACACTGAATGTACTACAAAATTCAAACACATGCTAATACGTGTTACACTAAAAAACTATTTTAATTTTACAACTGTAAGCGTTCTTAAATATTTAAATCATCCCGTTCTTTTGAGTACATTTAAGTACTTTTGCATGTCATGATTTAATTAATTGTTTTAAGTATTCAAACACTGCTTCAAAGTTAAGCTTAAAAGTTTAATTTCAACTTTTGTTAAATTCCTTCTTTTAAACTTAAGTATCTGGGGTGTAAAATTTTAAACTAAATGCATAGAATGTATTTTATTCATCTGAAACAAAAAAAGAAATGTGACTGTTACAGGGAAATAAAGTTACTTCATAAAATATACTGTCAAAGTGATTCCAAGTGTCATTCTTACACTTAAACTAAAATATGTCATATTTTTACAAGATAAATAAAGTTGTTTGTTAAAGAAAAAATATATTATTTTACTTAAATAGCCAATGCGTAATTATTTTCTTTTACAAGTATGGACGTGCATTAGTACATTCTTTTTTTTTAGTACCTTTTTTCTTGTACGTAAAGATGGAATTTTGTAATTGACGCTTATACGAAAATTAAGGACAGTGACGGAAGATTTTTCATATTTTGTCGAATATATACCGACATTCTCGACTAATTGTTCTTGAACTTCAAGAATATAAAGAACGTGTTTTAGTTCATATTTCTGAGAGAAAATTTAGTCGGGCAGGCAATTAGCGCTAATAATAAATTTAATAATAAAATAATATTTGCGGTTGTCTATGTAACAGAAAATGCTGAAAATTATCTGGCACTGTGTTAAATCACTATTTAGGTCCTGTTCAACTTTTGCGCTCTTTTGTCTAAGCATAGTACTCATATTCGTGAAGATGTTAATGTGTCTGTGAAGAATTCAAAAGTATTTTTCAACGCAATTTTACACAAATTTCCAAAAACCTGACAAAGAACAGTAAAATCAGTATACTGCAATTAAAACATGAATATATTAAATATCTGATGAGATATGGGCCTTTATAAGAAATAATTTTTAACTGCGCATGCTTGGAAGATTCCAAAAGTTTTACACAATTTGGTAGCCCAGAATACTCTTATAAGAAAAAAATTTTCCTCCTGAGAATCATTTTAGTCCAAACCGCACTCCTGTACGAAAATTTCTTGATTAAAGTACTTGATCGAAGTACGATCGAAGTACTGGATTTTATATTATACTAGCAAACCCCGCGACTTTGCTCGCGTAATAGTTGAAATATGCCAAGTGATATTTATATGGCTAATTTTTATTAAAAGATACTAACTAAATTTTTATTTTATTAAAATGTAATATTTTATTTTAATAAAAGGTACTTATTACTTTCAGGATTAATTCAAAAATTACTATTTAAAACACAGTTTGACTAAACATCATTATTGCACTGCATTGGGTAGAAATGAGACTTAAATTAATGAAACGAAATAAAACTAAAAAATGATAATTTAGAAAATATTTTGAAACTTTTATGCTCAATTAATACACTCATTTCAGTATTCATTTGAAGTTTTGAATATTTTAGAAACCATCTTCTTACTTCTTAAAATTAACTATCATGTCACCTCTCTCAACATAGAGGGCTGTGCTGAAATAGGAACTGTCAACATTAATTTGCCAGCATTAATTTTGAAATCGGTTTGTTATTTCCTAATATTCCACAGAAAAGTAATTTAAAAAGATTTTAAAGGCCTTTTTAGAACGTTTGTTATTCCTGTGAACCCCAAGTGATAGAATCATCGGCAAAAATATAGCCGTGTAGGATCAGAGACTGTTACCATTGATTTGAAACTATTATTACTTTTATAATCAGTTTATATTCTCTGAAATAGCATAGAAATCGTAATTTAGGACTTTTTTGTAATACTTTTCGCACCTCCCCTTCCCTTCACCCCTTTTTTAATTCAAATTTATTTTCGACAGTCCTTCGAGGGCATTTATATTTTATAAGTAACTACCATGAAATATTTAAAGTTTCTAGCCTTTTCAGTATCACAGAAATCGCAATTTAGAAATTTTTCAGCTCCTGCAACCCTCTGGTGGTAGTGACACAGACATAAAATATAGATTATTTTTGAGCAGGTTCTATGACCAACAATTTGTCATCATTATTTTTTAATCGGTTTGGTATTTTATAATTTTGCTTAAAAATTGTAATTTAAAACGCTTTTTGCTCACTTCAACTTTTTAAATTTGGAATTTTCTTTCGACTGTTTCTAGAAAGCAGTTGCATCTTGTAAGTAAATACCACATTTCAAAGTGTTAGACCCCCTCAGTTGTGCAAAAAACGCAAATTAGAATATGTTTTGCTTTTGCTATCCTCAGATGGTAGTGACAGCAACATAAAATATAACCTATGTTATAGCAGTGACTGTCACCATTGACTTGCGACTTTTTAAATAGCTTTGGTATTTTCTGCGATTGAGTAGAAATCGCAATTTACAACGTTTTCAGAACGCTTTCTCGCTTTTTCACCCCCTTTTTAAATTTCCAGTTTTTTCGAAACTGCTCTTAAAGATCATTTATATCTAATAAATATATACCTTGCCTAATTTTAAATTGTTAGCCACTACCGATCACAAAAATCGAAATTTAGAACGATTTTTAGCTCCTGCAACGTCTAGGTGATAGCGATACCGACATAAAATAGCGTCTATGTTAGAGCAGAGGCTGTCAGCATGAATTACCTACCATTACGTTTGAAATCTGTTTCATTCTTCCGGAGATATTGCTGACAAATCGGCATTTAGAACGTTTTAGAACGTTTTTCGCACATTTTGCTCTGCATCTCCTCTGGGGTAGTGGAAACAGATATAAAATATAGCCTATTATGAAGCAAGATCTGTCACTTTCATTTGTATACCATTATATTTGAAATCGGTTCAGTACTTCCTGAGACTGCATAGAAATCGCAGTTTAGAACATTTTTTACAACGCTTTTTGCGCATTTTGACCCCCTTTTAAATTTTGTTTTTTTTAGGAAATGATATCTTATAACTAACTACCATTACAAATTTCACAATTCTAGGCCTTCCGTAACGCAAAAACCGCTATTTAGAACGTTTTTCTCCTGCACCCCCTTTGTGGTAGTGGCACCGACATAAAACATAGCCTATGTTGGATCAAGGGAGTTCACCATCATTTTGACGCCATTAATTTTTAGATCGGTTTAGTATTTCCTTAAATTGTGTAGAAACCACCATTTTGAACGTTTTTTAGAACGCTTTTCGCGCATTTTCATCCCTTTCAAATTTTGAATTGTTTAAGAACTGTTCTTAAAAATCCTTTATAGCTAATAAGTAGCCAATATTAAAAATTTCATATTTCTAGGCCCTTCAGTAACACATAAATCGCATTTTTAGAACGTTTTTTGCTCCTGCACTCCCTTTGGGGTAGTGGCACCGACATAAAATATAACCTATCTTGGAACAAGGGTTGTCACTATCATTTTGACACCAATATTTTTTAAATCGGTTTGGTATTTCCTGAGATTGTGTAAAAACTACCATTCAGAACTTTTTTAGAAAGTTTTTTTTTGGTCCTGCACCCTCTTTGGGGTAGTGGCACCGACATAAAACATAGCCTATCTTAGAGCAAGGGTTGTCACCATCATTTTGACACCAATATTTTTTAAATCGGTTTAGTATTTCCTGAGATTGTGTAAAAACTACCATTTAGAACGTTTTTAGAATGTTTTTTGCTTTTGCACCCCCTTGTGGCTAGTGGCACCGACATAAAACATAGCCTATCTTGGAGCAAGGGTTGTCACCATCATTTTGACACCAATATTTTTTAAATCGGTTTGGTATTTCCTGAGATTGTGTAAAAACTACCATTTAGAACGTTTTTTAGAACGTTTTTTGCTCCTGCACCCCATTTGGGGTAGTGGCACCGACATAAAACATAGCCTATCTTGGATCAAGGATTGCCACCATCATTTTGAGACCAATATTTTTTAAATCGGTTTAGTATTTCCTGAGATTGTGTAAAAAGTACCATTTAGAACGTTTTTTGCTCCTGCACCCCCCTTTGGGGTAGTGGCACCGACATAAAAATAGCCTATCTTGGGGCAAGGGTTGTCACCATCATTTTGACACCAATATTTTTTAAATCGGTTTGGTATTTCCTGAGATTGTGTAAAAACTACCATTTAGAACGTTTTTTAGAACGCTTTATGTGCATTTTCCCCCCTTTTAAATTTCGAATTGTTTAATAACTGTTCTTGGACATCCTTTATATCTTATAAGTAACTAATATTCCAAGTTTCATATTTCTAGGTCCTTCAGTAACGCAAAAATCGCATTTTTAGAACGTTTTTTGCTCCTGTACCCCCTTTGGGGTAGTGGCACTGACATAAAATATAGCCTATGTTCTAAGTTGGACTAACACCATCATTTTGATATCATTACTTTTGAAATCGGTTCGGTAGCTCCAGAGATTACCTCTAACAAACAAACAAACTTTACTTCTTTATAATATTAGTATAGAAGTATAGATTTTAAAATGTGTCCAGGAATTTTTTCGTATACCCTGTATCCATACTTAATAGCAATATACTGCTGCTACTGTACTTTTGCCGGTTTTCTGAAAGTTATGTTAAATTTGGGGAAAACTCGGTACGTAATAAACAAAAAAACTCTTGAATACCAGAATTCGGATCCATTCAAGTTATCATCCAAATAAAAAAGAATATTCTAAAATTACACATGTAAACACTCAAATAAAAGTTTTTTTTTACTGTTTTTGAATACCAGAAATTTAGACACGTAAACGTCTTCTTGAATATGAATGCTGAGCTTACACAAATGCACACAAACGTTGAGAGAGGACAAAATAGTTATTTAACAAAGAGACAGGCCATTTTCAGAATTTTTAGTTTCTTCTATCTTCAGTTGAAGAAAGTATTGTAATCGAAATTTTTTGCAATGGATTTGCACTTTGTAGGGTCAGAGATCCCCCCAAAACATGTTTATAGAAATGTCCATCTGTCCGTGTGTCTGTCGCCATTGTACCATCAAAAAGTGTATGAAGTTATGCATAGAATTAAATCAAATTTTTTGTGTATGTTTTTGTCCAAGACACGTAGGTCCTCCCTGCAATTGGAAAAATTCCGCCAAAAGGAGACGCTGTAATAGCAATTTTTGTACCATTTTGAATATTGTACCATCGAAAAGTGTATGAAGTTATGCACAGAATTGAACCAATTTGTGTGTGTGTCTTTTCGGCCAGGGTAAGAAGGTCATTCCTACATTTGGAAAAAATCCGCCGAAAGGGGGCGCTGTAATAACGATTTTTGTGCCATTTTTAATATTGTACCATCGAAAAGTGTATGGAGTTATGCATAGAATTAGACCAAATTTTTTGTGTACGTTTTTCGCCAAGACAAGAAGGTTCTCCTTGCATTTAGAAAAAATCCGCCAAAAAGGGGCGCTGTAACTCCTATTTTGGTGCCATTTTCAATATTGTACCATTGGAAAGTGCATGAAGTTATGCATAGAATTAAACCAAACTTTTAGGTCATTCCTGAATTAGGAAATATTCCGCCAAAAGGGGGATATTTCCTATACACTATAATACCGATTTTTCTGTAACTTTCTTGATTTTTCGTAGTTCTATGATACACCGGCGGCTTGTGAAGTAACGGGAACTTCCCATTCTGATAAGCTGGCTATTTTCGAACGGGTGATATACAACAGGATAACAGAAAAGTATTGATTTTATTAAATAGCATGATGAAGATTAACTCGTTTTTACTTAGATTGACTAAAGTAGAAATTTAAGATGAAAGTCAAAGTTTATATAGCATTGAACTAATATATCAAATATTGACATTTGTAACATCATTTTGAAATATTAAAATATATGAGATAGAAGAAAGTTTTGGGATTGGCACATCCAACTAGTTTGTTACGAAGGCGATCTCAAATATTATTTTACTAATAAACTATAATCGCCAAATAATTTTCATGCTTACAAAAGTTTATGATTTTCAAAAACAATGGAAATATGTAACAAAATATAAAATCTTATAATGATATAATTCATTAAATTTCTAGAATATGTAAGATAAAAACATTAATTACAGTAAAAACAAGTTTTATTAGAGTGTAATTTATTACATGTGTAATTTTAGAATATTCTTTTTTATTTGGATGATAACTTGAATGGACCCAAAACATGTACACAGTCTAATAAAACAGTTTTTACTGTTTTTTAACGTTTTTATCTTACATCTTTTGTAAATTGAAAGAAGTGTAATAACAATGGAGTTAATTATTCGCAAGCCAGTTTCTTCGATAAAATAAATTGTTAATATTTTTATGACTTTATGAGAAAAGAAAAGGGGTTTTATGGAAATTTTTGAACTGTACTTTCTGATTTCCCTTATTTCTAAAATATTCCTATAGTCCGAAAAATCGAACTTGATAATCGATATTTCAGATTTAGAAAACAGTATAAAACTACAGAGAACCGATTTCTAACAAAAACGTTAAAATTTGAACTAGTGCCTAATTCACCTTCATTAATAATTAAAGTTTATAGAACAAGAATTATAAAAAAAAATTAAGTCACTTCCTACTTAGATCATCAAAGAAAAATTTAATATAATCCCTTAAGCTAATAATAGTTTTTGTTGCATTAAAACATCTCAATTTGTTAATTTTCTATAAGCAAGTAAACCATACTGGTTTACAATGGAAATCTATGGGAATTTGGAGATATATTAGAGATATCGCCAAGTTGGCGTCACTTTTGGGGGCTCATTTTGGTCGCCAAATTTGGCTATAAACATGTTGGTATTTGGCGACAGAACAGGGTCCCCTTATGGTAATCCCCTTATAGGTGTGAAGATGCATTAAATGCTGTTCAATAACCAATGGCCGCCATTTTTCTCTCATATAAAACTAAAATTAATTAATTAAAATTTAATTAATGAATTAATATTTCAAAAAACTGTATTAACATCAAGTACTATCCACTACAAGTTTAAAAATATGTATTTGAACTTGAGTGGATGAATTGAAAATTTGAACAAGATATATATAGGGAGAGTGTGAACTAATAGTAGATATTGAAAAATACAGATAAATATATCATCATTACTTAAAGGTGCCTACAACACAATATAAAAACATTTAAAATACATTAAAGTCCTTTAAATTCAAAATATTTTCAATCGAACTTACTCGGCGGTCATCAGTGAGAACTAAAGGTTGTTGTGTCTCTTTGCACCTTCTAGATTCACCTGGGAGATACCATTCTATTCCAAGGGTGGTATGGAATAAAAGGTAGCATGGAAAAGGAATTCAAAATTTCAACAAATGCAGGTTTCCATCTATTAAATAATAGTTCCTTCCAGACTGCGTGGATATCTTATCATAATATATCATTACAAACTATTTCTTTATTAGATATTATCTCAAGAGATTCTCTTATAATAGATATTGGTAATTACGTGTACGAAAGATAATTTTGAATTTATTGAAATCTACATTTATAGGCTTAGTTTGTACTAATCTTGATAACGCAATACATATTCTATCTATCTATATAAATCTATCTATATAAATCTATTTACATAATAGATAAAACCTGTGTTTGTTGAAATTTTGAATACCTTTTCCCATGCCACCTTATGTCCCATACAATATTTGAAGTATAACGGTTTTCCCCGGGCGAATCTAGAAGGTGCAAAGATACGCAACAACCATTAGTTCTGACTGATGTCAGCCTAGTAAGCTTGGTTAATTGATTTTAAATGACTTTAATGTATTTTAAATTTTTTTATATGTGTTTTTCTCTAAAATCAGTGGCGGGAATCAAAACATTGCTTTTAAAAATGTTTCTTTCAATAACGAAAATTTATTAATATCTGTGGTTTCTAAAGATAATGAACGCTTTTCGGAATTATGGTTATCTCGGAAGAGGTGATTTATATTTTCGATGGTAAGCTATATTATATTTTCGCAGATTACGAAATATTTTTCTTTTTTACAGTGTAGAAAACATGTTATATGTGTAACATCGTGTTTACCGACAATTATGGAATTTTTTTCTGATCTTCGTAATCTTTTAAGAGAAGAACCAATCACAAACAGCAGTATTTAACCATTTCAGGAGCAAGTAATTGTGTTTCTGTAAAGATGAATTCATACTGGCATCTTCGAAAAAAATCGTTGAGAAAAAGAAAAAACAATTTCACTTCCTTTTTCCTCCAAAGTTTTGAAAGTTAAACTTATTTTAAAGTTTCTGGTGCAAACTTGATTACAATTAGGTGTGATATAAAATATCCCCCCACCCTGGAAGGTGTTAACTGGTTTTAGAAATTAATAACATCTTTTTCGAAATTTACGATTATTAGAGATATCTCATTTACAACGAGTAACTTAGGACTTTTTTCTGAAAAATGAGTGCAATGTCATAGTTACCACGGTTCGAGAATCATATCTCTTTTTTACGCTATAAAATACACTTTACTGACCATAAAATTCAAAACAAATATTTCTGTAAATTTCCAAAATCATCTAGATTCAAAGGTTTCTGATTGGTTCTTCTACTAAACCGTTATTTTAGAAAGCTTCAGAAATCAAAAACCTTTGAATCTCGCTAGTTTTGGAAATTAACAAAAAAATTTGTTCCGAATTTTATGGTCAGTAAAGATGTATTTTATAGCGCATAAATGTTTGATTAAAATAGATATTTATCAATGATATATTACAAAATACATGATATCTAAAATGGACGTTTTTAAAATGCAACAAAAAATAAAGGATTACCACTATTCTAGCTGTTTTTGGAGGAGAGCAAAAGTGGAAGTCATTAATATATTAAATGCGCTTCCCTGTTTTAATTCTAAATGTCACTTATAGATGGCATTGCACTTTTTCAAACATTAATACTGCTCAAAATAACATTGAAAATTCATAAAGCAAACTATTTTATTGATTACTTAGAGATAAATAGAATAAAATTTATTTTTAGACGTTACTTTGAGCATTTTTAAAATTTGATATAATTCAGCGCTATATGTTCGTGATGTTTGGAAAAACCATAGTAAACAAGTTTCCAACTCTTTCACCCGCAATTATAAATTCAATAGCTGTCAACGTTTACTTCTTATTTAATTTTAGAATACTTCAATCCACATTTGGACACCCTACATTTTGTGGCGTATAAGAAAAGCAATGAAAGAAATTTTGTATTCTTAAAAGGAAAATACTATCTGAAACTGTTCTCGAATAAACTAGTGTTTGTGTCATTCACAGAAAAAAGTTATGGACGTGAGCTAAATAAATAAAAAAAAAACTTTTTTTTCATTTTTCTGAAAAAAGATTTGGTGTTCCAAAATCATAAACTTTAAACATATCTTGAAAAGAATTTCAACATGGATTTATAATAATTTAGAAGCTTAAAAAGTTGCAGTTTTAAAAGGCAAAAAATAGATAAATGATAAATCAGTTTTAAAGATAGAAGAATTAGAGAAAAAAAAATCTAAAATCATTGGTTTTGAAAGTTTTAACGTGATTTATAGATTTTCATTGTAGTAAGAGGAACTCACTTTCCTTTTGTATGCATTGAAGAAAAAAATATTAAAATATTATATTGAAAATCATAAGCATCGTGTAAAAAAGTAAGAAAAGAAAGCCAGAAATGAAAATAAGCTAATAAATTTTAACCCATTAACCCTTTAAGACCCAACCCGCACGATCGTACGACTTACACATTCATTTAAATTTTCACTTCTGAGTTGTATGTAACAAAAACTCAAATTGAACGATAGCTCTGGTTTATAGATAGAGTAAAGTATAATTTTTAATCAAAAGGTAGCTACTGCAGTCCATATTTTACTTTCTACAGGCATGACTAGCTTTTTAAAAAACAGAAAAACCAACGTTTAAAATGCACAAATAATATATGAAAAGCAGCAAACAGCCGTTTCGAATCTACTAGCGAGATTCTTCTTCAGTGCGAAAGGAACAGCGTGCTAGAAAAAGCAAGGCTGAGCAAAATCATAGACAGAGACGCGCTGGCTTTTATACCCTATGCGGGTGGCGAAGGCGCCTAAACAACCAATGAAAGAGAAGCAGTGGAAACGACTGGATGGACAAGTAGCGACATCTACCGGAGAAGTAGAGAAAAGAAACCAAAAAAGGGGAATTAAATTAACGCTTTCCAAATACTTGGAAAATCTGGAGTACTAGATAAGTCATTGACTAAAGAGTGAGAATTTTTAATGATATGGTAAGCTTCCCAAAAATCAAGATCAAGGTTAGAAGAACATTTTTGGATAATGATGGCTGAGGAAAAATAAAACCTATGTTGAGAAGACCAAAAATGTTGAGCAATAGAAGAACGTTTGAGCTCCTGATTTTTAACATAACCTTCATGCTCTTTTAAACGAAATCTAAGAGCACGTTTAGTCTGACCAATATAAGAAAGACCACACTGACAAGAGATCTGGTAAATGCCCCAATTATCTAGGCGTTCAACGGGGTGTTTGAGATTTGAAAAAGGGATTTTATTAACACGAGAAAAAATAACTTTAAAATCAAACCTTCTTAGGATTTTAGCAACTTGCTGACTGATTTTAGGAAAAAATGGTAATATAACTGAAGTAGTAAAGTTGGAATTATAATGCTTTTCAGAATGGTCGGATTTCGTCAATTTTTTATAAATAGAATCGATAATATTAGAGGAATAACCACGATCGACAGCAATAGCTTTGAGGTAATTAAGTTCAGCACTAAGTAACTGAGGAGTGGAACAAATATTAGTAGCCCGAAAAACAAAAGTATTGAAAGCAGCGAATTTCTGGTTAGGGGGATGAGAAGAATACCTGTGAGGTGGGAGACTGACAGCAGAAGGTTTACGAAAGACGGTAGTCTGAAAGCCATTTTCACAACGAATAACAAGGACATCCAGGAAAGAAAGACAGTTATTGGTCTCGATTCCAGAGGTAAATTGAATGCAGGGATCAATGGAATTCATAATAGAGAGAATATGATTAATATCCGAATTCATTTCAATCAGGACATAAACGTCATCAACATAACGAACATAGAACGGAAATTTTAAGATTTCAAAAAGCTTGACCTCAAAATAGTGCATATAAATATCGCATAAAATTGGACTAAGAGGATTACCCATAGCCAAACCGTCAATCATACGGAAGAAATTACCATTGAAAACAAAAGTATTTTGCGACAAGCAAGCGCGAGTGAGAAGTATAAGTTCCTCGATTTCAAAATAAGAGAAATGGAATTCACAAAGCCTTTTCTTGAGGCAATCTAAAGCCCCCTCAACCGGAACGTTTGTAAATAATGATTTAACATCAAAAGAAACCATCATGTGACCCTGCGGCTTAAAATTATGAAGTTTTTTAACAAAATCAAAAGAATTCTTAACAGTGAAACAGTTACTGCTCAAAAGTGGGGAAAAAACAAAAACTAAATATTTGGCATGCTTATAAGAAGCTGTACCGATACCAGAGACAATAGGTCTAAAAGGAATGTCAGGTTTATGGACCTTAGGTAAAGCATAAAACCTGGCACAATGCGCAATAGACGGAATAAGGGACTTCTTAAAGTTAGCAGGAATAATGGAAGAAGACTTAATGGCAGACTTAATAGAGTTAATTTCACTAGTGGAAGGGTCTTTGCGGATATCCACATACGGACCATCATTAATTAATTTATGGGTTTTTTCCAAATACGTAGATTTGTCGAGAAGAACAATCTGACCACCTTTGTCGGCCTTAGTAATAATTAAGTTTGGATCAGAACGCAAATTTTTCAGACATTGTTTAACCTTCAGACTACCAAAAAAAAGTATATGCAAGAACTACCATTCGGGTCCATTGGACCCATATGTAAAATATATAGGATTTCAAAATATACAAAACACCCATTTATCTACAATGAATATATTTGTTATTAATGCACCTTATACAATATATAAAAGTGATATATATAGTAATAGAGTAAGAAAGTAACACATACAGTAAGAAAGTAATATATATAGTATATTATAATGACTACAAAACTTTTTTCATCATAATAAAATTATTCTGTACATGAAGTACAAATAACGACGGAATGTTCTCCGCAAACATTTTTCGTACACTTCTTGCATAATGTTCGTGTTTTTCGATCTTTTTTAGAGGGACAAATATGACATCTTGATTTTTTTCGTGGCGGTTCAAAACTATTTGCGTAAAGTTGTTCTGAAGTAGATGTTGAGACGGCGATACCTCCTTCACCTACTAATTCTTCTGCAAGTTGAATAATGAAATTCCGCCTTTTTTTCATTTTCGGATCACATTCAGCATTCAGTGACAACCATATTATGTATGCATTCATCGCACTTATATCGATCATATTATAAAATACAATCAAAGGCCACCGACGTGTCATGCGTTTCACACTATATGCTCTTACCATTTTGTCCATCGTATCTACTCCGCCTTTGGTTTTATTATAATCTAGGATTATTTGTGGCTTTTTTTCTAAGCTGTTGTCAATATCATAAGTGTTATGCATTGTGCTTAGCAAAGTAACAATTCTACCTTTTCTGGGACAGTAAGAGATGATGGTCGCCTTCTCTTGAAACCCAAATAAAGTAGAATATACAGAACGATGTTTTGGATTTGTGAACACAGCGGGTAATTCAGGTTTATTTTTTCGAATTGTTCCAATAAGAGATAATTTTTTTGAAGTAAGATGTGTTGCTAATGCATATGACGTAAAAAAGTTATCACATGTAATATTACGACCAGAATTTTCAATTTCCTTCGTCAATCTTTTAACTACATTTTCTCCCTGATGAGATTCTCTTACTTCATTTTTGCCTGTATATAGTTCCAGTTTCCAAGCATACGATGTTACACTGTCACAAATAACCCAGAACTTCAATCCATACTTTCCAGGTTTAGATGGCATATACTGACGGAAAGGACATTTTCCACGAAAAGAAACTAATTGCTCATCGACAGTCATAGACCAATTAGGAATATAAGGGTCTTGTAAATAGCTATTCCACAATTCAAAGCATTCTCTTATTGGCTCTAATTTATCAGTTGATCTTCTTTTACGCCTCTCAGCAGCATCATCAAATCTTATGACACGTAATATACTTGTGAATCTATTGCGACTCATAATGTCCCGAAATATTTGTCTTCCATTTTTTATGCTCCAAAGTTCGCTTACTGTTTCATTTTTCGATTTATATACTCCAATAAGTAATAAAAGTCCGATGAATTTTTTAAGTTCTATAATATCTATAGGTTTCCACTCTTTATCGAATACTCTATTGCCTTCCGCGTTTGTCCATTTTACTATAATTTCCAAAAGTCTTTTTCGGAAATAGATAAGAAATGAGGATGATATGGAATCCACTTCACGATTTGCAAATCTTGAAGGTCCAGATTTTTCACGTAAAATATTGATTTCAGTACGTCTTCCTTGTGGTCTGGCAACTTCATTCTTATACCAGATCTGTGAATTATTTTTGGAAACAAAAGTAGAATTTGAAGTACTTGTGGTTGCTACATTTACTTCATTGGAATCATTATCAGATTCTGAGTAGGAATCAGAAATTTCATTATGTATTTCAACATAATCTACTTCACCTTCATCAGACGACAGATTTTCATCATCGGTGTCTAATTCTATATCGTCCGGATTTTCCATAATTTTTTGAATTTCCTCTTGAGTCAATACTTTTTTTCTGTTCATCTTCAATTCAGTTTTTAACAAAAATAAGTTAGGAAATAAGAAAATGATGAATATTTGTAAAATAACAAAGCACGTACAAACTACACTTATTACTTGTCTTCAAATATCAAGTCCTATTTTCAATGAAAAGACTCAAAAACATCAATAGACACCATTCGCTCACTAACTGTGTCTGTTGATAAATGACTCTCTGAACCAGAAGTAACCTTTTATATATAGAGCACGAAGTTTACTAGATCAGTCTAGAATGTTCTCAAAACTTCATTATAAAGTCGCCAAATTTGGCGAGATTGGCGCTAAAAATCCATCGCCAAATGGGCGATAAACAGCCAATTATGGTAACCCTGTTCCTCCTCATGATTTATGGCAACCCTAGAAAAAGAAAGCAACAGTATATTACGTTTGTTTTAATGTTGGGTCCAATGGACCCGCGTGGTAAACAATGAAACAAATTAAAAATAGGTAAAAAATTTCGAACAAAATTTTAATCGCAATTGCATATACATAGAGGAGACAATTGCAGGAAAAGTCATGTAATCGCGAAACTTTGAATGCTATTTTTCATGAGAAAAATTTACATTAAATATTGCTGTCGGGTCCAATGGACCCGTCTGGTAGACGGAAGGTTAACAGGATGTCTAAGATTGGGTTTATAAATATTAGAATTGAAATCAACAGTATTGGCAATGAGATGCCTAATAGACTCTTTTTGAGAAGAAGATAGAGCGCTATGCTTAAAGGCTCTTTCAATAGGAGCAATAAGATTAGGTAAAGAAGGAATAGCAGAGACAGAAAAATTGTTATTCAATTTGAGAGCATCGAGCTGATTGTTACTTAATGGAACACTAGAAAGATTGACAACAGCATTTTGGTTAACAAGAGGCAAATTACTGCAGTTAATAGCGACAGAACTTCCACAAAGCGCATTAAATTTCTTCTTTAAAACCGAACAATGAACAGAAGAATCTGTGAGAACTCTGCTCCATGACCTTCTGTCAATGGACTGAAAATCAGGAGTAGAATTAGAGAGGCTGATATGTAAAGAATATAACTCGCGCTCTATATGAGCAATTTTGTGGCGAGTCTCTTGAATCAAAGCTCTTAAAAGAGCTAATTTAGAACGAAATAAGACCTTCTCAATCCTATTTGAAGAAAATAAATTACAACGAATGGAAATGAATTTAGGAATAACCTTCTTACGCATACAATCAAGTAGGAAATGTAAGTGTTCCAAAAACCTGTACTTTTTTAATCGTAAATTACAAAACCTATTGATTTGAGACATTGCGGAAAAAAAAAAATACAGAAGAATAAAGACCCGTTAACGCCAAATACATAAAAATAGCAAATAAAGCCTTTGTGCAACAATATTAAAAAGCAGAAAAACCAACGTTTAAAATGCACAAATAATATATGAAAAGCAGCAAACAGCCGTTTCGAATCTACTAGCGAGATTCTTCTTCAGTGCGAAAGGAACAGCGTGCTAGAAAAAGCAAGGCTGAGCAAAATCATAGACAGAGACACGCTGGCTTTTATACCCTATGCGGGTGGCGAAGGCGCCGAAACAACCAATGAGAGAGAAGCAGTGGAAACGACTGGATGGAAAAGTAGCGACATCTACCGGAGAAGTAGAGAAAAGAAACCAAAAAAGGGGAATTAAATTAACGCTTTCCAAATACTTGGAAAATCTGGAGTACTAGATAAGTCATTGACTAAAGAGTGAGAGTTTTTAATGATATGGTAAGCTTCCCAAAAATCAAGATCAAGGTTAGAAGAACATTTTTGGATAATGATGGCTGAGGTAAAATCAAACCTATGTTGAGAAGACCAAGAATGTTGAGCAATAGAAGAACGTTTTAGCTCCTGATTTTTAACATAACCTTCATGCTCTTTTAAACGAAATCTAAGAGCACGTTTAGTCTGACCAATATAAGAAAGACCACACTGACAAGAGATCTGGTAAATGCCCCAATTATCTAGGCAATCAACGGGGTGTTTGAGATTTGAAAAAGGGATTTTATTAACAGGAGAAAAAATAACTTTAAAATCAAACCTTCTTAGGATTTTAGCAACTTGCTGACTGATTTTAGGAAAAAATGGTAATACAACTGAAGTAGTAAAGTTGGAATTAGAATGCTTTTCAGAATGGTCGGATTTCGTCAATTTCTTATAAATAGAATCGATAATATTAGAGGAATAACCACGATCGACAGCAATATCTTTGAGGTAATTAAGTTCAGCACTAAGTAACTGAGGAGTGGAACAAATATTAGTAGCCCGAAAAACAAAAGTATTGAAAGCAGCGAATTTCTGGTTAGGGGGATGAGAAGAATACCTGTGAAGTGGGAGACTGACAGCAGAAGGTTTACGAAAGACGGTAGTCTGAAAGCCATTTTCACAACGAATAACAAGGACATCCAGGAAAGAAAGACAGTTATTGGTCTCAATTTCAGATGTAAATTGAATGCAGGGATCAATGGAATTCATAATAGAGAGAACATGATTAATATCCGAATTCATTTCAATCAGGACATAAACGTCATCAACATAACGAACATAGAACGGAAATTTTAAGATTTCAAAAAGCTTGACCTCAAAAAATAGTGCATATAAATATCGCATAAAATTGGACTAAGAGGATTACCCATAGCCAAACCGTCAATCATACGGAAGAAATTACCATTGAAAACAAAAGTATTTTGCGACAAGCAAACGCGAGTGAGAAGTATAAGTTCCTCGATTTCAAAATAAGAGAAATGGAATTCACAAAGCCTTTTCTTGAGGCAATCTAAAGCCCCCTCAACCGGAACGTTTGTAAATAATGAATGCCAAATTTATTTGCTATTTTTATGACTAGCTTTGTTTAAAAATACATCGGGTCTTAAAGGATTAATCACCGTACAGAAAATAAATAATGACAGCTATTCTAACTATTTTTTTAGAAGAGTAAGAGGGGAAGTCATTAATATCTTTAATGCGATTCTTTATTTTAGTTCTGAATATCGCCTATAGATGCCTCTGCACTTTTTCAAACTTTAATACTGCTCAAAATAAACTTACGGATTCATAAGTCACACTATTTTACTGATTATTTAGAGATAAGCAGAACAAAATTTAAAATCTAAGTGAACTTTGATTTATTTTTATACATTACTTTGAACTTTCTGAAAATTTGATGTAACTCAGCGCTATATGTAGGTGATATGTAGAACTAAATCTAAAATTGCATAGTAAACAAGTTTTCAACTCTCTCACCCGAAATTATAAATTCAATAGCTGTCGACGTTTACCTGTTTTTTTAACCCACTTTCTGTATTCTTAAAAGAAAAAAAAACTATTTGAAACTATTCTTGCATAAACCAGTATTTGTGTCGTTCAGAGAAATAAAATTTATGGCCTTAATCAAAATAATTAAAATAACTTTTTTTCATTTTTCTGGAAAAAAAGATTTCGTGTTCCAAAAGCATAAACGTTAAACATATCTTGAAAAGAATTTCAATATGCATTTATCATGTATAAGATTTAGAAGCTTCAAAAGTTTCAGTTTTAAAATGCGAAAAAATATATAACTGATAAACTGTTCTTAAAGGTTTTACTTCTTAAAATAGATGAAAGGAGAAAAAAAACCCCTAAAATCATTGGTCTTGAAAGTTTTAACGTAATTTAAAGATTACCAGTGTAGTAAGAAGAACACGCGTTTCTTTTGCATGGAATACAGAAAAAAAGATTAAGGGGTCTCAGGACTCAGCTTTAAAATTTTCGAAGTTTTATTTTTTTTAGATGCTAAACTGCTATTTTTTCTGAACATTTTGATGTAATTGTTTCCTTGAAATTCCCATTGGAACAGATGTTATGGCTTTTAGAATTATACCAGATCAATAGCTGAAGCGGAGTTACCGAAACTTTGAAGTGATTTTTCTCCAAAATTTTGGGCATAACGCGCACGATATCACAAAAACTTCTGAATATTTTTTCATGAAATTTTCAAAACATATGTTTCATGTTAGTCTGCATAAACTGAACCTAAAATTTATTTCCTTTTTATTGTTCAAAAAAATATTTTTACAGGTGATTATACTGTTGAAATTTTCTAAATTTTCCATTAGCTAAATACAACTTTGCATTAAAAAGATGTATTTTTTTAAATACAAATTTATTTAGGTTCAGGGTAATTATTAAAGTCTGGAGTATAATTAGGCACCAAAATTTTCATTCTATTTGCAAACTTTATTTTGTAATCCTGCGCATAATCTGTTATCCCAATTTTTTGCTCGTGAAATGTCTGACAGTTTGGAGCACCCTGTAAATGCCAATTCTGTATCTTGAAATTTTTTAAATACATTAAATGAAAGAACATACTTATAACTTTCATCCCAATTAAACTTGTGTCTTAAAATCAAATACATTTTAAGATATTAAATATTGAAAATGGTCTTTTTCTGTCATTTTTTCCAATTTTAAGAGTCCTGAGACCCCTTAACATATTACATATAAAATTTTTAACATTGTACAAAAAATCAGAAAACAAAGCCATCAATGAAAAAATCTTAATAAACATTAATAAGTACGAATAAAGATCAAAGTAAAAAAAAAAAAAAAATCACTCATTAAAAAAAGACGCACGCATGATCTTATTTTAAGAAATTACAGTGTTAGCCTGATTGATTCATCTGGTTTCTAAAAACTGTTTATTCACAAGTATATGACATACAAAGACGACTGATACATGAAAAGATACGCACACTCGCCAAGTTTTTGGTACATACTGCAAATGTTTAATGTTTTTTCAATTAGTCACGCATACATCCCAACGAAAGTCCAGTTCCATCGATACAATCAAAAACATGTTTCTGCCAATGTCCTACACATCAGCAGTGATGCTTTCCTGCAGGCAGGCCTAGAGGCGGGCATTTAAAATTGGAGAATATATTAGACCGGGCGGCGGGAGAAAAGACAATCACCTCATCGAGCCCACGGCTGAAATTCCAGAATTAGTTAAAACTCGATTCGCACATTAAAACGTAATCGGTCTGCCAAGTCATACCTTCGTGGAAAACCCTTGAAAGCCCAATTTTAGCGGTTGACTCGTAGGTATACCATTGTGTTTTCCTGCTCCCAGTCCTCCATGTTTTCGTACCATTGAGTGCAGGGAAACACAGTGGTAAACCTCCGAGTCAATCGCTAAAATCGGTTTTTCAGGTATTTTTCACCAAGATAGGAGTTGGCAGACCGATTGCGTTTTAATATGCGAATTGAGGTTTAACTAAATCTAGAGTTTCAGCCGTGAACTCGATGAGGTGTTTGTCTATGCTTTCGCCTCCCGGTCTATATATATCTTGTCATACATCACCCGCTTTTGCAAGTCTTATACCCCTCAATACAGAATGTTTTAAAACCCGATGAATCATGCAGAGTAACTTTGTATAATGAAAATGCGAACAAATAAACCTATGCGATGTTACTAACAATTCCGAAGAGAATATTGAGGAACTTCCGAATCAAATTTATTTCTCAGATTTAGAGAAGCATTTATAAAAATAAAATTTATTTTGCTTTCACCGATATTTGGAAACGTTTCTGGGTAGTTTTAAAAATGTATTACACAGTTGTCTTAACTTGGAATATAGGTTTTTTGGATGTTGTCCATATTCTGGGCAAACATTTTCACATTCAACAAACATGTTTTATAGACGAAATACATAAATAAACAGCCTTAATATTAGCGTGAAAATTTATTTTATTTTGTTTCTCTTGCATAATTAAATACAACTGTGCATTCAAAATAGCTTCATTGAAAAAAAAAAAACACACAATTTGAACTTTAAAAAGCTCACTGTTTTACTTAAAAGGCAACAATAATGATAATAATAATAATATAGACGTTACAATTTAAAATATATACATTTTATTTAAAATTTGTTAGTACTTTCGGCCTGCAATTCCCGTGGCCATCGTCAGAGAATATTTTTTATTATTAAATGCGGTTCCATTCATACAAATACATCACTTCTTTTGAAATGGGAGAGTCTAATATTATTAAGGTAGCTGTAAGTAGACGTAGCACTGTCTTAGATTGAACTAATGTAGAGAAAAATATATTTAACTGCAGTTCCATTTATTTTAGTACGTCATTTTGTTCACATGCGTCACTTTAATTTTAAATGCGTAGCAGGAGATTAGTTGAAGTAGCAGTGCTTCGGATTAAACTTGCGTAGTGGAAAATATTTAACTGCCGTACAGTTCATTTTAATACGTCATTTTGCTCAAGTTTTCAGGCTATATTTTCAAGATATTTAATCCTTTCAGGAAAAATGTACTTGTACCCGTAGAATGTTGAAATATTTGAATGACACCAATATTTACAAGAAAATTTATTGGTAAACAAGTAAAAGTATATTTTCGCGTTCTTAATGAAAGTGAAATTTTCATTAAAAAAATCGGGTGTCAATGTGGCAATTAGAGATTAAGGATATTGTATGATAGGGAGTCGTTTACATTCTTCATTGTTTTTACCCAGAATTCCTATTGAATCTCTGAAATTGGATGTGTTGTAAATAGATCTTGGATATATAATTTTTGCTAGATCAAAATCTATTGTGATATTCTGATTAAAAATTAAGCGTGACAGAGATGTGAAATGACGATAAACTTTTACATCTATTTTATGCTCATTGATTCTTCCTTTGAGTTTTCTTTTCGGCATTTCTATGTATTCCAGTATGCTATTGCTACCAGTATAAAAAAAAAAAAAAAAAAAAAAAAAAAAAAAAAAACTTTATAAAACCGATATTCTGATTCGTAAAAACGAATAATACACTATAAAAATTACACGAAATCATTACCAGATATCAGTGGTAGTTAGTGAAACTTCGTTTGTTTAAGGGGATAAGGGGCCTTTAAAATATTTTTTTTATTTTATGTAAATTTCACTTTAAGCATTATTCAAGGGGAATAAATATTATTCATTATAATATTTAAAATATTTCATATTTTAAATATTATTCAATTATATGCATTATGGCATACATTTACCACAAAAAAATTTATTATTATTATTATTATTTTTTTTTTTTTTTTTTTTGAGAAAAAAAAGGAATTTTTCGTAATGTTTTATAACTTTTCAAAATGCTGCTCAAAATAATAAAAAAAAAAAAAAATAGAAAAATTTCCTTACCTTTATATTGAAATATATAAAATTCGATGCACTGTTTTATTTATATATATAAACCAATCTTATATAAAAAATATTTGGGATTTTCATTGTAAATGTATGCCATAATGCATAAAATGAACCCTTGAATAATATATAAAGTGAAATTTACACAAAAATAAAAAAATGATTTTAAAGGGCCCTCGTCCCCTTAAAGATTCTTTAAATCTCAAAATTATATTTAACTCAGAGTTTTCTAATGATAAATAACTCTTTACGGAATAATGGATAATATGGAAGAGGCTACTGTAAACTTGAATAAAAGGATGAAATTTAAAGACAGTTTTTTCTAAAACCAGTGTTCTGCATGTTATTCAAAATAAAATTTGTGATCTGGGAAAAAAATATTTTTAAAGAGTAAAAGATTGAATAAAATACATATTGATAAACGACATTTTAGAAAGTATTTTGTTACGAACAAAAAATCCTGAACTGGATGTTCTAAAACAACTTTCTAATGTCCTTCTCTCTAAAACCTGTGTTCATGTCATTCTACAAAACTAATTTATGGTACCGAAAAAAAAAATCATTTTTCCTTAGAGGAAATAGAGATTTCTTGTTCCAACGACATTTATGTTAAAAATTTCTTGAATTGTGTTACAATATGTATATATCGCGCACAAGGTTTAAAAGTTTATCCACAAATGTCAGTTTTTAAAAGCGAAGACGGAAATAAATGATAAATTGTTTTAAAATGTTCCCCTTCTTAAAACAGAATAGGATAAAATTATTAAAGTCGTTGGTCTTGGAAGTTTTAACTTAATTCAAAATTATCCCTAATCATTCAAAAGTAAGATCAAAAATATTATAATATCAAAATATTGCACGTTACAAAAGACAGAAATTACAGAAAAACAAGCAAATAATTACATTAGTAAATTTGTGAAAAGTATGAATTTCAGTTTAATTATCAAAAGGTCAAAGTAAAATATAATGAGAAGTAAAATATGTAAAAGTACGAGTAAATAACTTTTTTTGAAGCTTTCAATGTTCATCTTAAAAACCACGTCTAATTTCAAGCCTACAATGCATGTAGTTCTAAAAGAATTTTGATACACTATGTAAATTTGGCATGGGTCTCAATTATTGAAGATTAAACTGATTAATTTTTGTTTTATATAAAGCGCAAATAGTTGAGATAGCTATAAATTATAATACTTGCCGTGTTACTTTTTTAACATTATGATAAAAGAAAAAAAAAAGCACGTTACTTGAACTATGTAATCTGGATCTCTAATTATTTTTCTCTACGTATAATCACAATTTAATTTAATTTTAACTATTTACTGAGAAAAAAGAATTAAAAACATTATACACTTTTTTTATTTATACATTATAAAAAAGACAAATGTTCCTTAATCTACAAAAATATAATAAGTTGGAAATTGTACGTCAAATGCAGCAAATAAAACGCGTTCATACTATAACTCGTTTTATAAATATTTAGATCTTGGTGTAATAGCGGTTGCACTCTTAAGCAAAAATGCATGAATGCAAAATTCATTACGATTCTTTATATTAAATTCAGTAATATGGAAATAAAAGAACCTCATCTTAAATAGGACGTAATCAAGATGGCTACCTAGAATCATTGTTTACCATGGGGTATCATAGACTTAATTTCGTATGATATGATTTAATAGAATAATCACCATGGAACCTTGAATCATTACCTATCATCGGATATCATTGAATTAATTACGTATGATAGGGTGTAATAGAATAAAGAAAGCTTTTATTAATATGTTTTTAAGTTCTGATTGGATTTTCATGAAATTTGAAATGACTCGACAAAATTCTACAAAGATTCTATACATTAAATTTCAAACCATTCGGTTGGGTAATTTTTGAGCTGTGATATGCGGACTTATGGATAGACAGACGAACGATCCAGAAGACAACTATAGGTGTTACGTATTTATATGATTTCGAAAACCCCTAATAAAAGAGTATAATATACCTGGTGTCCTAAAATTTACTGACTTATTTTAAAATTCTGTAACTTGCAAACGGTGACAGCTCTTGCAGAAATTCTTGATGAAGAGTAATGAATGATGTAAGGAGTTTCTTTACTGTGATTCCCGATTTTAGTTTAAAATATGAACGATAGATGACGTTGCAAGCAGTAGACACTGAATCAAAGCATAAATAGTGGGATGGCAGGAATGGGCGAAATAACGGAGGTAAAGTTATAGACCGGGAGTCTGCAGCACGGACAATCACCTCGTCGAGTTCACGGATTAAATTCTAGGATTAGTTAAATCTTGATTCGCATATTAAAACGCAATCGGTCTGCCAAGTCCCATCTTGGTGGAAAACCGATTTTAGCGGCCGACTCGTAGGTTTAACATCGTGTTTTCCTGCACCAAAAGGTACGAAAACATGAGGACTGGAAGCAGGAAAACACAATGGTAAACCCACGAGTCAGCCGCTAAAATCGGGTTTTCGGGAGTTTTCCAGCAAGATATGACTTAGCAGACCGATTGTGTTTTAATATGCCAATCAAGATTTAACTAATCAAGATTTAACTTTCATCCGTGAACTCGATGAGAGGATTTTATGCCCTGCTGGCTACCGGTCTATTATGTAGTGGGCTTCAATCGCCTATATTACCTTTGAGGGCTCAATTTTACAGTCAGTGGTTATCATTTGGAGATCTTCGATGTCGGATTCGAATTCAAAAATACTATAATACACAATCACACAGACTAAGTTCGGGGTCTTGGCCTTAAGAACAAAATTATACTGAGGAATATGCTACATAAGTTTGGCCTCCTTTGTTGGTAGCATTATTGAATGATTACTGTATCTGCATCAGTTGGGTGTCTAATGCTCGTAACGCCATTTATCGACGGTTATTGGAACTAAAATCAGGAGTCACAGTAGCAACTCCTGACATCATACATTATTTCCATTTTAGGACAGACACCTTGTACAAGTTGCAATCTAAAAATAATAAAAATTCGATGTAAAAAATACGTGACCTTTTTTACAAGCTGTATTTACACACAAAAACGTTAAAATAATATAAAATATTAATGATATTAAATCTGTTGTTGTCGTAACAATTGTGTACAATTGTAACCAGTGTACAATTGAAACCATAAGACATGTTTTGTGATTTTTCACCTTTGACGTATTAAGAGAAAAATAATTAATTAATTTATTAATTTATAATTAAGTTTAAAAAAATTAACGGGTAAGGCGCGTTGCCTCTTAAGCCGAAACACACCAATGAATGTAATTTGAAAAGTTTTAGAATATTTGGAAGTGAGTAAAAAATCAAATATAAAATTCCATCTTTATAGACGAAAATCAAGTTAATAATCAATCATGTTAAAATAAAAGAGCGTAAAAGACATGTATATACATATACATTTCTAAAATATTCATTAAACTTTCAATTTTATAGAGGTACAATTAAAATAATATTGAGAAATTTAACCTTATATTTTATTGAATACAAAAAATATTATAAAAACACGCTTCGATAAACGACATTTTAGAAAGCTTTCTGCTACTTTAAAAAAAACCAAAGTCAAAAGTATATCTTCTATTTCTGAAAAGAAAAACATATTTTTGCATAAACCCGTGTTCATGTCGGCCTTCTGAGTAAAATTTATTGTTCTGGGGAAAAAATAATTAAAAAAAAAATCATTTTTCCACCAGGTATAAAGATTTGGTGTTTCAGTGATGCATACATTAAACATTTCTCGAAAAAATATTACAACATTCATTTATCATGCAGAAGGTATAAAAGCTGTGCCACATGTCTTAGTTTTAAAGTATGAAAAAAAGGGTAGATTATTCCTTTCTTAAATCATATGCAAAAAAAAAAAAATCCCTAAAATTGTTTGTATTTAAAATTTTAATATAGTTAACATTCATAAATTTGAATGATGAATTTGATTTTTTTTTAATGTAGAATTAAAAAAGAAGATTAAAATGATTATATTTATGTTAAATTTCAATATACAAAGGATAGGAAATAAAGACAAAGAGAAAAGAATTAATTAATTATAAACAATACCAAATCCAAATATAATTTTAAGTGCTATAGAAAAGACAAATAGTTAAACTAGAACAAAAAAAGTGTTTTTAGATAATTTTACTTAATATTAACCAATACTTTATTATAGTAATATTTTAATATATGTGTTTAATATAAATCAATATTTTAATATAGTAACACTTTAATATAAATGTTTAATAGGAATCAATACCTAATGTATTAATACTTTAATATAAGTATTTAATAGGAATCAATACTTTAATCTATCTTTAATAAGATCAATACGTTAATGTAATAATACTATAATGTAAATGTTTAAAGTAAATCAATACTTTTAGTATTTAAAGAACTTTATTCTAAAGGTAGCATATTTAATGTACTATTTCTATGAAAATTGAGATCATACTTCCGCAGTACAAGATAGGCACATACAACAATGTTTAAAACACAAAACATATTAACTAATTTCGGATTAGAGTCGGTAGCATTATGCATACCTTCAACAGTATAGTCTGCAATTATGTATTTAACCCTTTAGTCTCCGATGGTACTTTTAAGTATCATTAAAGGAAATGCAATATAAAATTTACTTAACTCGTCTACTAATAAAAGTAGATGGTATTTTTCATACAAAATATTTAACGGGTTACATTCAGTAAGCACAAAAATAAATATTTTTAAATGTGGACATATGTAATAGAAACGAATAAGGAGCTCGACGCAGCAGTGATCGTTCGGTAGTTTCAGGTTCCCAAGTCCTCCCTTTCCGCTCTTCGATGACTTTAATTTGTCTTATTTCCCTTTTAAATTTGTCCGGTTTTTATTTTCGATTTTTTTTTTTCTTTTCAACCTGGCTTCCGCAAGAGTCTTGGCTAAAGGGACGTAGGCAGGGACATTAGACGGACACGCGGAACGCCGCGCTCCGCGAATGCTGCGGCGGTCGTATTCATTATTCTCCTGATTTTCTCAACGATTTTCATGGATTTAGCTTTTCTCCAAATAAAAAATGTTTTACGAAAAATTTGCAACTACGAAACACTTCTCAGTTACAGATAGGACCACAATACATTTATTTACATTGTTCTAGTAAGAATTGTGAGATTTCCATAGCAGTATTTTTTGTTAATTAATCTAATTATTCTTGTAAATAGTTTACAAAAAACTGTAACTACCGATTTATTAAATCAGTTCTATTTAAAATCTATCTAAAAATCGAGTTGTTATTATATAAGTTGATTGGATATTTTCAGACATTAACGAAGATAATTATTGAAATGGATCAATCTTCTGATTCATAATTAGGGATATAAGTGGATGCTTAATAACGTTGTTTAATCTTCCTATATTATCTCCAATTTGCAGTGGTGTAGTCGTAAAAAACCAGAGAGTATACGTTCTAAGCAGAGGGTATTATACGCTCAAGGTAGAGAGGGTATACCTTAGTGTATGTATACTACAGCTTTCTTGAGAAACAGAGGGTATACGGTGTTCCTTAAAAAAATCCAGAGGGTATACGGCGTATACCCCCGTATACCCTCCACTACATCTTCTTGCCAATTTGACGTGAATCATTGAATTACGTATATGT